>OZ024810.1:10961092-11596092 GCA_964017045.1 Omphiscola glabra
TTTCTAATTTCTGTTGATACCGCAATTGTCTGACCCTTAAAGAAGCGTTGAATCGGAAAGTGATTGGACTGCAATCAAACTTCAACTCGGTAGCCCCGGTATTGTCACGGGCTGTAAACCTTGGCACTAGTCTATTAAAAAAAACATAGATTGTCGGTCCTTGACAGCTATAATTAAGGATTAGTATTATCTATGCAGGGAAAAAATAATTACATTCTTATCTGGAAGAAATTATAAAAAAATATAAAACTTTCTCTTGCCCTGATGATTAGATTCAAGTAAGCAAGCAAATAATACCTATCAAAATTGGTTTTCATAAGTATTATTTCTGATGTTTTCGTTCAGGCGTCACGTGCTATTGAGCGGGCTTTCAAACCTGTGAGAAGCGAGATAGAAGACAATGACGGCGAGAAGAAAAAGTTAAAGCAAGACATCATTAATGCCCGCACACTGAACAAGGCGGCTGCTGTAGACGATGTCATTGCGAAAGATGAAAAATCTACAGACCCCAAGGGTAAATGTTACAGCTACAACATACGTTTGAGAAATTAGTTTGTGATCTGTAGCACAGGCTTTTTTTAAAAACTCAAAGGTTAAGTTGGGTTTGCTGTACAACTCAAGAAAGGCGGAGATCAACCAAGAAAGGATCAACCAAGAAAGCTAGAGATCAATCAAGAAGGTGGAGATCAACCAAGAAAGGTGGAGATCACCCAAGAAAGGTGAAGATCAACCAAGAAAGGTGATCAACCAAGAAAGATAGAGATCAACCAAGAAGGTGGAGATCAACCAAGAAAGGTGGAGATCAACCAAGAAAGGTGATCAACCAAGAAAGATAGAGATCAACCAAGAAGGTGGAGATCAACCAAGAAAGGTGGAGATCACCCAAGAAAGGTGGAGATCAACCAAGAAAGGTGATCAACCAAGAAAGATAGAGATCAACCAAGAAGGTGGAGATCAACCAAGAAAGGTGGAGATCAACCAAGAAAGGTGATCAACCAAGAAAGATAGAGATCAACCAAGAAGGTGGAGATCAACCAAGAAAGGTGAAGATCAACCAAGAAAGGTGGAGATCAACCAAGAAAGGTGGAGATCAACCAAGAAAGGTGGAGATCAACCAAGAAAGGTGATCAACCAAGAAAGATAGATATCAACCAAGAAGGTGGAGATCAACCAAGAAAGGTGATCAACCAAGAAAGATAGATATCAACCAAGAAGGTGGAGATCAACCAAGAAAGGTGATCAACCAAGAAAGATAGATATCAACCAAGAAGGTGGAGATCAACCAAGAAAGGATCAACCAAGAAAGCTAGAGATCAATCAAGAAAGGTGGATATCAACCAAGAAAGGTAGAGATCAACCAAGAAAGATAGAGATCAACCAAGAAGGTGGATATCAACCAAGAAAGGTAGAGATCAACCAAGAAAGATAGAGATCAACCAAGAAGGTGGAGATCAACCAAGAAAGATAGAGATCAACCAAGAAAGGTAGAGATCAACCAAGAAGGTGGAGATCAACCAAGAAAGATAGAGATCAACCAAGAAGGTGGAGATCAACCAAGAAAGGATCAACCAAGAAAGCTAGAGATCAATCAAGAAAGGTGGATATCAACCAAGAAAGGTGGATATCAACCAAGAAAGGTGGATATCAACCAAGAAAGGTGGAGATCAACCTAGAAAGGTGGAGATCAACCATGAAAGCTGGAGATCAACATAGAAAGGTGGAGATCAACCTAGAAAGGTGGAGATCAACCTAGAAAGGTGGAGATCAAACTAGAAAGGTGGATATCAACCAAGAAAGGTGAAGATCAACCAAGAAAGGTGGAGATCAACCAAGGAAGGTGGAGATCAACCAAGAAAGGTGAAGATCAACCAAGAAAGGTGGAGATCAACCAAGAAAGGTGATCAACCAAGAAAGATAGAGATCAACCAAGAAGGTGGAGATCAACCAAGAAAGGTGGAGATCACCCAAGAAAGATTGGAAGATACAGCAAATCTTCAGGACGTTTAATTATTTATTAGTTGATTCGATTAACAGTTGGTTCAATTTTAACTATTGGAATTAGAATGACACCATTTTCTTAAAATGCATTACACACACAAAAAAGACTGTTTTGAAGCCCAAAATAAACCTTTTAAGTGTTACGTACTTAAGTCACTAGACGTTACAGGTTTTGATGCACAACTTTGTTGCGTTACAGGTAAGGCGGTGGAGAAGGACTGGGAAAAGAAAATGGACTTACGATGTGAGGACACCTTTAGTAAAGGTAATAGTTATTAGGGGCACCGTGGGGCGGGGGTTAATTGTATATAATCTTTAGTGATAGAGATAGTTATTAGTGCACCAAGGGAGTTAATTGCATTACGGGAGATAACCTTTAGTAAAGGTAATAGTTATTAGTGGTACTAGGGGAGTTAATTGTATTACGGGAGTTAACCTTTAGTAAAGGTAATAGTTATTAGTGGCACCAGGGGAGTTAATTGTATTACGGGACTTAACCTTTAGTAAAGGTAATAGTTATTGTGGTCTCTAAGAGAACAGTTACTAATTTAATTTAATTTAATCAAGTGGTTGAAAGGGAATTTTAGTTTAACAATTGGAATGTATTAAATTAGGAACCTCTTGTCTAGACTGAACTAGTTCTCTAGTTTATAACCAAACGATTTCTACCATCCAGGTGTGGTGCGCTGTGTTGAAAAACTGGGATCACTATTTGACAAATGTTATGACATCATGTGGATCATAGCTTACTTGCTTTGCTGGCCACTGAAGGTCTGTCATATTCCATAATGGTACGGTCATGGCCTACTTGCTTTTCTGGCATCTGAAGGTCTGTCATATTACACAATGGTAGGATCATGGCTTACTTGCTTTTCTGGCATCTGAAGGTCTATCATAATACACAATGGTGGGTCATAGCTTACTTGCTTTGCTGACCACTGAAGGTCTATCATATTACACAATGGTGGGTCATAGCTTACTTGCTTCTCTGGCATCTGAAGGTCTATCATATTACACAATGGTGGGTCATAGCTTACTTACTTCTCTGGCATCTGAAGGTCTATCATATTACACAATGGTGGGTCATAGCTTACTTGCTTTGCTGGCCACTGAAGGTCTGTCATATTATATAATGGTGTGTTCATGGCCTACTTGCTTTTCTGACATCTGAAGGTCTGTAATATTACAAATGGATACGGTCATGGCATACTTCCTTTTCTGCCCACTGAAGGACTGTCATATTCCATAATGGTAGGGTCATGGCTTACTCACGTGAGGACTCGCTATGTGGTCTATGCTATATATCGCATACAGAACTAATGTTAACTAAAAAAATATCCACGTATTGTCCTGTAAAATTTTGTATTGTTCACATTTCTAGTTGCATCTTTAAAAGTTGTTTTAAATTTTAAATGAGAATTTACTCTAGCCACTGTAGTAGTAACATATGGTACCAACTCGTATATGGGCTATGTAATAACTCATCTTTATTCCTCATTCTACATTCTTTTTTTATAACTCACACCACGTGATCACCCACTCCATTTCTCCAACCACTATTCCCACCTTTAAGTTTTAAACATTCACGGAAAACCACTCACCACGTCCAGTCATACAACATGACAACAACAACAACACAGGACTGTCAGGTCACAATGTTCACTCAATACAGACAACTGGATTCATCAGTCCTACATACTATCCCAGTCACCGCATGCTTTATCAAGACTGAAATAATTTAGTTTACTCTATGTTCAGTTTATACTGACTGAATTATATATATATATATATATATATATATATTTTTACAGTTTTGACTTCACAGCCAGTAGAAAGGATAGCAAAAATAATCGAAATCCCTGTTCCATGTTTAATAGTAATGCAATCGATTATTTGAAGTTTTAATGATAACAATCGATTAGTTCTAAATAAACAACTCTGATTTATCATTATGCCCACTTGTAGATAAACTATTTTATCTATCTGTCCTAGTGTCTACCATCTATTCTACCGTTATATCCACTTGTAGATAAACTATTTTATCTATCTGTCCTAGTGTCTACCATCTATTCTACCATTATGTTCTATCCTAGTGGCCACCATTGGGTACAAAGATAATGTTAAGGATTATTTACTCTCCAGATAAGTGCCTTCTGTAATCTGGTCACTCTCCTGCCCGGGGCATTCGGAATGAATTGTCAGTCGATGAAAGTGGTCAATCCTGGATTTGGAGAAACGTTTGTGGCAGCAAGGGCAGTAATCGATGACATGGACCAGGGCATGGATGTAAGAAAATAATCTGCACTGCTTCCCCTTTTCTCATTATGTTATGGCTTTAGTTATCTGCAATAACAGTAATACAGTTTTTACCAAAATATTTTGACAGATGCCCCCAACGTATTTTGACAGGTGCCCCAGACATATTTTAAATGATGCCCCGACATATTTGGCAGATACCCCTATATATTTTGATTGATGCCCCTGAAATATTTTGACAGGTGCCCCCGACATATTTTAACTTAAGCCCCCAACATATTTTGACAGAGGCCTCCAACATATTTTGATACTTGAGCACCTAACATTGTCCCCCAACCAAAAATTGAATTCCACCATAGAATAATGTATCCCCCCCCCACATACTAATAGCTTCAAATCGCACCCCCCCCCCCCCCCCCCGTAACCTGTTGTTCGTACACTCCACTTTGCGAAACACTACAGCAATGAATCAACTTGTTTCTACCAAAGAAGCAAATTTCCAGTTAGATCATTGGACTAATTAATTGGTTTTACTATACCACAAACCTCTCCACAGTCCCCCCTCCTACCCCTTCGAGGCCAAGTGTGTCATACAATGTGATCATGTACAACCATGTCCAACCCTGTTCAACCATGTACAGCCATGTACAAACTTGCTTAGCATGATACCACCACAAAGATAGTGAAAACGATCATGCTTAATTTCATGTAGAGTCCACTGTACTTCCTGTGTGCTGGCTTAAACGACTTGCCTATAAAAGAAACAGTCAATTAGTTGAAGTAACGTATTGCTTTAAAATTCAAATATGCTATTTTTTCCCCCTTTCAATAAATATTTAATGGGATTTAACATATTAAAAGTAATCAATAATTAAACAGCCCCTAACAACAAAATCTTTCATATAAATCCTTTATAAAATGTAATATCGAGAAATGGGGACCGGGGGAGGTGTGAAAATTTGACAAAACATGCATGCAAGTAACGCACTTTAGAAGAATTCTACTTAGTGCCCCCCCCCCCCCACCCACAAACCTCAAGGCTTGCAACCACCTCTGGAAAATATTAATTTACTAATGACCAACCCGCTTTTACACCTCAGATTTAGTTCACCAACCATTTCAACAAAAAAAAAAAAAAAAAAAAAAAAAAAAAAAATATTACGCACTAAACGCACTTGCGATATTTTATTAAAAAGAATCACATTGAGCGAAGTTACCGGGAATTTTAATCCCTTCATCTTTCACTTGAAAAACTGATTTTTGGGGGTTGGGTGTGCGGCTGAAAATTGATAACATGTGTTGTCGTCATCGAGTCTATGCACCAAGTTTCAGCTCGATAAGTTGACGGGAAGTGGGTCAATGAACCTTCCGAAGATTTTGCCAGCCACGAACAAAGGTGAAGTTGATGTAAAGGATTTAAAAATTATCTGAGCCATTGAAATTAGTGGTACATTTATTTCAGCTCCATCCAACTTGTACGCGTGTCATTTCGAACGTTGCTTTTAATAGATTCCCAAGTCCGAATAGGAAATAGCGTACATTAATATGTTACCAATTAATTGATAGTTGGATTTACTGGATAATTTTAGGCTTGGGGTTTCAAAAGCTAAAGGCGTATCACCATCGTAGAGTTATACTGTTGTGTCACATAGAACGCGATTGACATTGATGCAACGAGCATGGTTGAAACTGACAGAAAGAGCATGGGGGCTGACACTGACAAAAAGAACATGGTTTGCACTGACACAAAGAACATGGTTGGCACTGGCACAAAAACATGGATGGCACTGACACAAAGAACGTGGCTAACACTGACACAAAGAACATGGCTGACGCTGACACAAAGCATGTGGCTGATGCTGACACAAAGAACGTGTCTGACGCTGACACAAAGAACAGGGATGACACTGACACAAAGAAAACGGCTGACACTGACACAAAGCACATGGCTAACGCTGACATAAAGAACATGGCTGGCACTGACACAAAGAGCATGGCTTACACTGACACAAAGATCATGGCTGACACTGACACAAAGAACATGAGTGACACTGACACAAAGAACATGGTTGACACTGACACAAAGAACAAGTTTAATATCTAACAATTTATTCAGTTTACGCCTCCATCACCCCTCCCCCACCCCCCACCCGCCGCCCCAGGTGAAGATGCAGTATAAAATGGTGGGTGATGCCAGTGCCGTAGACTACACACCTGTCGAGGAGATGAGGCAAGCCACGATCCATGAGGTCAATGAGAAGGTGGACATGTTCTCATTCCTCTTCTCCATGGTAGCACACCTTCTGACCTTTGCCTTCTTGATCATGTTCAAAAGTGCTTATACTTATAATAAGTGAGTCAAACTCAGACACTGCCTTATAATAAGTGAGTCAAACTTAGACAATGCCTTATTTGCAAAAATATATGGTTTTAACACCAGGCCCAATTCACTATTCCAGGTTAGTTTATGGTGCTATAAATATATCTCAGAAATAAAGCTATCACTTTATAGCCTACCTTCTCTGGCAATGTAAAATATATCTCAGAAATAAAGCTATCACTGCCATTGTCCCAATTTAATCCCTCCCTGGACCAGTAATTTAGCATACCATACATGACGCTTCTTGATATAAGACCCCATGTTGACAGATAATTTTAACTAGCGATATACCCGTGCTCAACTATGGAGAGGGGAGGGTAGGGGGGAAGAGGGTGCCATTGAACTGGCCGGTAAAAGTAATAAAGCCTCTTAATATTATATTGGCATGTGATTGTGTTGACTTTCATGGAGATAGTGTATATATGGTTTCGTTAAACAAAAATAATTTACATTTTCTCAAGCCTCTTTTAAAAAATACAAATTTTTAAAAAAGAAACAATGGATATTTTTTAAAAGAAGGCATTCTTTGTCTAGTTTGACACCGAATGTTTGCTTTTTAAAAGTATCAATTCTTTTTTTTTATTTGTATATGTTTAATACAAATTTTTTTTAAAATTATAATAAAAAAATGGATATTTTAAGAAGAAAGTAGCAATTCTATGTCTATTTTGAAGACTTTATTTTCCCGTTCAACAGCCTCTCCTCCATGAAGTGTTTACTTTTGTTGTCTGGGTTGAGGGAACTTTCTCATTTTAAGTACATTAGATTTAAATTGTTAGGATTTCTATTAATTAAACGAGTAAGGCACTTCTCGATCGAAAACATTAGTTTGTAGGGAACGCCATCGGACCGAGTTTTGCACTAACGGAAACGAAAGCGGATCTCGTTCCGGGGATGCGGTGCCGAGAGCTAACGTTCAGTAACACTTCTTCAGCTCTAAGCCAGGGTGTTTAAAAAAATCATATTTTAAACAAAAAACAATAAATGCATTTATTTTTCTCGCCTAGTGTGCATTTCCACGTCCTCGCACATTTAAACATACATTTGAGTTTTCTCTTGACAGATTACAGTCTTCTTCTTCTTCTTAAAGCAATCAATTTATCTGTTAAAATGAAGGTTCAATAGCTTCTTCAACAATGTCCTTAGAAAATACCTAACGGAGCTCAGCTTTGACAACATCTACATCACTCCATACTTCCGTCACATCGACGCACGGAGGAAGGCACAGGGGAAAAAGACGTTGCTACCGTTAAAAAAGTTTGAATCCAAAGAATACACAAGTATCAGTAAAATGAGTGAGTGGCTGATAGCAACAAGGTGGTTTGAGGATATAAAGGCGTGGGGTATAATTATTACATGGACATTTTCCCAAAGTGTTTTAAATGATGATAGTATTTATACTCTGAAATACATACATTTTTGCACAGTGCATTGTTTGAAATATTTCGTCCAGACATTTAAAAAGATAATCGTATGTATAATTCAAGAAAATGATAAAAACAAAACAAAAAAATATTTTTAAAGGGGTTTTGTTTCATTTACTACAAAATAGGGACACGATAGAAAATATATTGGAAAATAAACACTTAAAAGTACTAACTAGTCTTGTCTTTTGTCGTGTCATTTGTCGACTTGAAATTAGACATCGTTAATATTAATAATTATGCCCAACCGATTTATTATAATATTAACACGTTTCTTACACCACCCGTCCTTCCAGAATTGTCCCCCGCTGAGAAAAGTCGTCTGATCTCAGCCACGGCACTGCTGATGGTCCGTGTGTTTATTAGTGCCATCATATGCTACATGGACAGTTTGTTGTACCAGGTAATGTTGACCAACCTATAACTTAGTTGTACTATAGGATTGGGCAACCTGCGGCCAGCGGGCCACATGTGGCCATCTGAAACGTTACATGCAGCCCGCAAGACCTTCCGGGAACACGTTAAATGTCTTCGTAAATGTACGAGCGTGGAATTGTTATTTTTAATAGCTTTTTTTTGAAAATTAATACTAATAATCGAATTCGAAATAAACTTACAAAGATTCCGCTGATGATTTTCAAGCTCATTTTCAACAGAATTCTCCATTATTAGAAAACTGTAACGTTGTAAACAAACAAAAAAAAGAATTCATCTGACCATCTGCAGGTAGAGATTGCACATAACTATTGTTCTAGGGATGTTATCTGATTATATGGAGAGATTGCTGTACCAGGTAAGAGGTCTCAACATTGATAGATAGCTGTACCAGGTAAGAGGTCTCAACATTGATAGATAGCTGTACCAGGTAAGAGGTCTCAACATTGATAGATAGCTGTACCAGGTAAGAGGTCTCAACATTGATAGATAGCTGTAGCAGGTAAGAGGTCTCAACATTGATAGATAGTTGTACCAGGTAAGAGGTCTCAACATTGATAGATAGTTGTACCAGGTAAGAGGTCTCAACATTGATAGTTTGATGCAAATCAGATAATGTTACACATTGTGAACCATTGCTATGTTGCCAGGTAATGTTACATGATGTTAACGATGGCTTTGTTGCCAGGTAATGTTACATGGTGTTAACCATGGCTTTGTTGCCAGGTAATGTTACATGATGTTAACATGGCTTTGTTGCCAGGTAATGTTACATGATGTTAACCATGGCTTTGTTGCCAGGTAATGTTACATGATGTTAACATGGCTTTGTTGCCAAGTAATGTTACATGATGTTAACATGGCTTTGTTGCCAGGTAATGTTACATGATGTTAACATGGCTTTGTTGCCAGGTAATGTTACATGATGTTAACATGGCTTTGTTGCCAGGTAATGTTACATGATGTTAACCATGGCTTTGTTACCAGGTAATGTTACATGATGTTAACCATGGCTTTGTTGCCAGGTAATGTTACATGATGTTAACCATGGCTTTGTTGCCAGGTAATGTTACATGATGTTAACCATGGCTTTGTTGCCAGGTAATGTTACATGATGTTAACCATGGCTTTGTTACCAGGTAATGTTACATGATGTTAACCATGGCTTTGTTACCAGGTAATGTTACATGATGTTAACCATGGCTTTGTTGCCAGATAATGTTACATGATGTTAACGATGGCTTTGTTGCCAGGTAATGGTACATGATGTTAACCATGGCTTTGTTGCCAGGTAATGTTACATGATGTTAACCATGGCTTTGTTGCCAGGTAATGTTACATGATGTTAACCATGGCTTTGTTGCCAGGTAATGGTACATGATATTAACCATGGCTTTGTTGCTGTAACTGTAAGCTACTACTACTGCACCATTGAATTCACTTATGTTCTGAAACGTGGTTGGATTATTTCTTTTATCCTCTCCGCCAGATTTTGGACATAGTGGCCAGGAACAGCCGCGTTGAATATCACCAGACGGGGGAACATGTCATTGACATCAAGGTTGGTAACTGTACGCGTATAAAGTGGCCACTAGGGTAGTCGGTATTTGAAAGGGTGGTATTGTGAGAACCACTATTAAAAAATGTGAATTGTCAACAAAAAGGGTGAGCATACGGAATGTTTAACAGCATATTAAAATATTTACTGTTGGTTCTAGACTTGTGGATTTTATATTTAGGCTGGTGAGGATCAGTGGCGTAGGAAGAGGGGTCTGGGTTGGGGGGGGGGAGCACTGGCAGCACTTCTTTTTCTCTAGATCTTTATAATTGGCATTTTAGACCAAGTGTAACGAAAAGGTTATAAAAACATTGTCTCAATTCTATACAGTGTATTTAGGCTAAATATCCCGACCCATTTAAATAGAAATATTGGGAGGGGAAAAAAGTGAAGTGAAGTAAACCAAAACAAGACGTCAGTTAGGGCGACAGTCTATCAGTGGGCGACAGTCTATCAGTGGGCGACAGTCTATCAGTGGGCGGTATCGGAGAGACCTTTTATTTTAGCAAACAGGGTGTGACATGAAATCACAATCTCAATGCAGGCCAAAGTGGCAGCTGTAATGATACTAATATTGGCCTACACTTTTTTTTTTCTAATGCTTTAGCACTATTTAGGGGAGGAAATATAGATTTGGTTTCAAGAAAGTTTGGGATTGAACAACTCTTGCAATCTTGGACGTCATGATTACAGGTCTACGGAACTGGCTTTATGAGCTCCCTTGTGAGAAACTTTCTGGTCAAGTTTAACACAAAACACAAACTTGACCAGCTCACCACCAACTATGATTGTCTACCCAACCCGTCCCAGACGGACGTGGCCATTATCGCATTTCTGTTCTTGACCTACTTCGTTGTCTGGTTGTTTCTTTACTTCGAGGCTTTTGGACTCAGGTTGAGGTGTGTAGTAGGTCAGGTTGAGGTGTGTAGTAGGTCAGGTTGAGGTGTGTAGTAGGTCAGGTTGAGGTGTGTAGTAGGTCAGGTTGAGGTGTGTAGTAGGTCAGATTGAGGTGTGTAGTAGGTCAGGTTGAGGTGTGTAGTAGGTCAGGTTGAGGTGTGTAGTAGGTCAGGTTGAGGTGTGTAGTATGTCAGGTTGAGGTGTGTAGTATGTCAGATTGAGGTGTGTAGTATGTCAGGTTGAGGTGTGTAGTATGTCAGATTGAGGTGTGTAGTATGTCAGATTGAGGTGTGTAGTATGTCAGGTTGAGGTGTGTAGTATGTCAGATTGAGGTGTGTAGTATGTCAGATTGAGGTGTGTAGTATGTCAGGTTGAGGTGTGTATGATGTCAGGTTGAGGAGTGTAGTAGGTCAGGTTGAGGTGTGTATGATGTCAGGTTGAGGTGTGTATGATGTCAGGTTGAGGTGTGTATGATGTCAGGTTGAGGTGTGTATGATGTCAGGTTGAGGTGTGTATGATGTCAGGTTGAGGTGCGTATGATGTCAGGTTGAGGTGTGTTTGATGTCAGGTTGAGGTGTGTATGATGTCAGGTTGAGGTGTGGAGGATGTTAGATTGAGGTGTGTATGGTGTCAGGTTGAGTTTTGAGCGATGTATGGTGTCAGGTTGAGTTTTGACTGATGTATGGTGTCAGGTTGAGTTTTGACTGATGTATGGTGTCAGGTTGAGTTTTGACTGATGTATGGTGTCAGGTTGAGTTTTGACTGATGTATGGTGTCAGGTTGAGTTTTGACTGATGTATGGTGTCAGGTTGAGTTTTGACTGATGTATGGTGTCAGGTTGAGTTTTGATTGATGTATGGTGTCAGGTTGAGTTTTGACTGATGTATGGTGTCAGGTTGAGTTTTGACTGATGTATGGTGTCAGTTTGAGTTTTATTGATGTATGGTGTCAGGTTGAGTTTTGAGTGATGTATGGTGTCAGGTTCAGTTTTGAGTGATGTATGGTGTCAGGTTAAGAGGTGAATGATATCAGGTTGTGGAGTGTATGATGTCAGGTTGAGGTTTTTATGAAGTCAATTGGAAGTGTGTATGATTTCAGATGAGTTTTGAGTGATGTGTGATAACAGGTAGGGGTGTGTATGATGTCAGGTTGAGGTGTGTATGATGTCAGTTTGAGGTGTGTATGATGTCAGGTTGAGGTGTGTATGATGTCAGGTTGAGGTGTGTATGATGTCAGGTTGAGGTGTGTATGATGTCAGGTTGAGGTGTGTATGATGTCAGGTTGATGTGTGTATGATGTCAGGTAGAGGCGTGAATGATGTCAGGTTGAGGTGTGTATGATGTCAGGTTGAGGTGTGTATGAATATCAGGTTGAGGTGTGTATGATGTCAGGTTGAGGTGTGTATGATGTCAGGTTGAGGTGTGTATGATGTCAGGTTGAGGTGTGTATGATGTCAGGTTGAGGTGTGTGTCATGTCAAGTTGAAGTGTATGTCATGTCCAGGGTCAAGAAAATTCTCATCTGACATTTAGTTTAGTCAAATGTATGCTCGTAATTTATGAAAATCATTTATGTTTATTTAATACAAAAACTAAATCAACATCATAAGAAGGTTGAAAGTTTATGTCTAGCAACATCCGCCATTTTGTGTAAATATAAACTTCTCGTTTGTGAGCAAACTGACTTGTTTTAAGCCAAATTACCTTCATGTGTTGAAATCTCCAGGCGGGCCATTGCTTCATTCTACTACAGAAAGAGGGAGAAGAAGAGAGTTCTGTACCTTTACAATGAAATGTTTCGCAGACGACTCGGCTACCTGACACACTTGAGGAAGAAGGTGCGGAAGGCTATAAAAGCCAGGGAGCTGAAAAGGAAGGTGGGGCTCTTAGTGGCTCTACAGGTAAGGAACCTCACATGCCGGGGGACACATGCAGGCGCACCATCTCCATAAACCAGTGTGCATGTTCACAAATATGGAATTCCATCATATTTAGAATTCTATAATTTACAATATTTGTAGCATTGTGTCTGATCATTTTTAAAAAAAAATAATTCTTTTGCTTTTTTTTTTTAAGTCACCCTATTGGCCTCTCCACATTTTTTTAAGTCACCCTATTGGTCTCTCCACATTTTTTTAAGTCACCCTATTGGCCTCTCCACATTTTTTTAAGTCACCCTATTGGTCTCTCCACATTTTTTTAAAGTCACCCTATTGGTCTCTCCCCCTTTCTAAAGTCACCCTATTGGCCTCTCCACATTTTTAAGTCACCCTATTGGTCTCTCCACATTTTTTTAAGTCACCCTATTGGTTTCTCCACATTTTTTAAAGTCACCCTATTGGTCTCTCCACATTTTTTTAAGTCACCCTATTGGTCTCTCCACCTTTCTAAAGTCACCCTATTGGTCTCTCCACATTTTTTAAATTCACCCTATTGGTCTCTCCACATTTTTAAAGTCACCCTATTGGTCTCTCCGCCTTTCTAAAGTCACCCTATTGGTCTCTCCGCCTTTCTAAAGTCACCCTATTGGTCTCTCCGCCTTTCTAAAGTCACCCTATTGGTCTCTCCACATTTTTTAAAGTCACACTATTGGTCTCTCCACATTTTTAGTCTCCCTATTGGTCTCTCCACATTTTTTAAAGTCACACTATTGGTCTCTCCACATTTTTAGTCTCCCTATTGGTCTCTCCACATTTTTTAAAGTCACCCTATTGGTCTCTCCACCTTTTTAAAGTCACCCTATTGGTCTCTCCGCCTTTTTAAAGTCACCCTATTGGTCTCTCCACCTTTTTAAAGTCACCTTATTGGTCTGTCCATCATCTTTTCTTGGATAAAACGCAGTACATGAATGTTATATTAATATATTTACACCTGGCAATGGGAGAACCTGTAAAGATATTGGATATATATCTAATGACACTTATTTATATTTCTTGCCCAGCTTATTAAAATAAACACTAAACCATTACTCTAACTGTTCTAAAGACATCGGTCCTTGTGGTTATATGCTGACTCTAACTGTTCTAAAGACATCGGTCCTTGTGGTTATATGCTGACTCTAACTGTTCTAAAGACATCGGTCCTTGTGGTTATATGCTGACTCTAACTGTTCTAAAGACATCGGTAATTCATTATTTACTGACTCTTGTCATCCTTCCAGCGCCACTGTCCAGCTTGCTGTCGGTGGCTCCGCATCTTCCAGTCCAACAGAGAGACGTGTATCATCTGTGATGACAACGAGAACGAGTTCTTCCACGTGTGCACCACCACGGGCTGTGGACTGGCTTACTGTGAGGATTGTTGGAAGGATGTCAAGAAAAAGTCAGTGTAGCACTATGAGAACCGTCAGTTGACCCCCCCCCCCCATGGCAGCTGTCTGTGTAACCCGTGACATCTGTCGATGTAACCATGACAAATTTGAGAGTAACCCTTGACAGCTGTTAGTGTCACCCATGACAGCTGTCAGCAGGGCCGACCCTAACAATTGCGGGCCCTATGCAAAACGGACTGCGCGGGGCCCATTCTGGGTAGAGGATAAGGATAATAAGTGAAAATTAAGATTTTGTATTAGAAAATAAATTCGGGGCGGGGCCCATTGCGGCCGCATAGGTTGCAATGGCCTAAGGCGGCCCTGGCTGTCAGTGTCACCCATGACAGCTGGCAGTGTAATCCATGACAACTGTCAATGTAACCATGATAAATTTCAGTGTAGCCCTTGAGAGCTTTCAGTGTCACCCATGACAGCTGTCAGTGTCACCCATGACAGCTGTCAGTGTCACCCATGACAGCTGTCAGTGTCACCCTTGACACCTCTCGGTGTAACCCACGACAACTGTCAGTGTATCCCATTGGCAGCTGTCTGTGTAACCCATGACAAGGTTTATTATTGGCAGACTTGAAATGAAAAGAGATGTTTTTGCTAGAAGTTTACCCGTTTACATAACTGCTTCTTAATAAATGATAAATCACGTACAATTACATAAATTATGATAAATGCAAACAGAGCATGCGTATAAAGGATTTCTACGAAGATCTTTGTTTTAAGAGGCTGATTATTACCACATAAGAAAAGATCAAAATTAAAGGAACACTGCAGGTGGCCTTCAAACAAACAACTATGGGGGACACTTGTTCAATTTAATTAACTATCGTGTTCCACAGGTGCTACGGCTGTGGCTTGGACACAGATTCTGAAGCTACCGACCTTGAGGACATGACCCAGGGCAGTGATGCATCTGTTGACAGTGGTTTTGACGACTGAATTCAGTGACACATCTGTTGACAGTGGTTTTGACGACTGAATTCAGTGACACATCTGTTGACAGTGGCTTTGACGACTGCATTCAGTGACACTGAATAGTAAAACTATTTTGTTTTGGATTTTGCTGTATAGATTCAATTTTTAATAAATGATTGATGAAATCACTTTTTTTTTTTAAACTCTTTTTTTTTATCTGTAGCCGGGTCGAGGTGTGTGATGATACTGATGGCTTACAGTTTTACTAAAACAAACTAAGAGAATGCAGGTCTGAGGACTATAGCTTTTATTTGGAAACTAACAAAGAGAAGTAAAGGAAAGGTCCCGAAAAGGAAATAAGAGGAAATAAAAGGAAAGGGACAATACCTGCAAAGAAACAAATAATACAGGTCAACAATGTCCTGACTAATAATGAATAACACAGAGAACAAATAAGCATATTAACTAACCCTGTAAATGCAGGGTGTTACAAAATATACTTAACTAAAAAAATAGAGTATGCTTACATGGTAAACAATTGGCAATTAAAATTATATTGTTTTGATAATGTTTCATTACTATAAAAGGAAATCACGTGGCAGTGTTCTAACTTGTAGCACGTACACTGTGTTACATAAAGGACCAGTGTGAGAGGTGAGGGCTAGCATAGAGGTCTAACTGGGGTACTGTCATCCATGTAAGGGGTCTATGTAAGATGCACCCAAAGCAGGACAGGTACTATAATGGTGTAAGGTATAACCACTATTGGTTAGATACATGCATCACTCAATTGCTGTGTCTTTTTAAGACAAAAGCAAATTGCGAAATGTCTAAGCATATTAATACAGCTGGTAATAATAGTCTCCTAACACATGCACTATTTCTATTTGAGAATATAGCACAGGGCAGGGGAGGTAGTCTACTTCACCTGTTGTACGTATATTCGATGGTCGTATACTGTTGTATCAATAGCTTTAAAGCACATTGCAGTATGTGTGACCAGAGCGATATAACGGTTGCGTGTTACGCTCACAGGCACTGGTATCTAATTCCATTTCATAATTCATGGATTTTGGTTGCACGTCAAATTGACGGAGCTAACAAGTGATTAAAACACTGCCTAATATAAGTCATGAACAGAAATATTCCATTACTAACACCGAACAAGTAATGCAGTCTACAAGCACAGAAATAAAAAAAGGCGTATTTGCTTCTACTTACAGAGCGTCCAAATGGGCCGCTATGAACACTGACACACTGCAGGGATGCGGTTCCAACCTCGAATAAAAATCTCCCAAATGTGCCCGCCTTAAATAGTCGTGCGCGGACGTACCCGAGAACCTGACGTCACGCCCTGACTTCGAGTGTCCAAAACTTATTTTCTGACAGAATTTCTGTGGTAAACTGACAAACCCGCGAGACTACAACCCAAATTAAAGTTGATATCCTGGACCCCATCCCTAATTAATTAAATGTGTCCTTCTTAGTTTTGTCTCCGCTATCTAAGATACATTTTTATATTTCTATGAGTTATATACTTTTTGAGATATTTAAATAAAACAGGTTGGGACCCCCCCCCCCCCCCCCCATAAATGATTGTGAAAACTCTCTTAATTACTAACAATTAAAATACCCTATGACGTTGGGGACTTGTAAATATACTAAAGTATAGCGAATAAACTCCCCTTCCCAACTAGATATAATTTATAATTTAATTCACTATGGTTCCCGAGATACAAATTATTTAACTTAGCACTAAAGCACAAATTTTGGTTCCCACTATTTAAGTATTCTATGCCATGAGGGAAAGCCGGTCGGTCAGTCTGAATGGGGTGAACTTGACCAGAGCTCGGGTCAACATTCCGATCCTGTGTTGGGCGAGGTCAAATTACACTACAGCCATGGTGTTGGGCGCGATTTAAAAAGCGGGGCCTACCCTACCACATATCTTACATCTAAACTTAGACAGTCAATTTAATCATTGTGTGTGGCAATGGTCAGGTTTAATTGCCCTGGTTGTGTGGGGCAATGGTCAGGTTTAATTGCCCTGGTTGTGTGGGGCAATGGTCAGGTGTAATTGCCCTGGTTGTGTGTGGCAATGGTGAGGTTTTATTGCCTCGGTTGTGTGAGGCAATGGTCAAGTGTTGATGCTGTGTTTGTGTGAGGCAATGGTGAGGTTTTATTGTCCTGGCTGTGTGAGGCACAACTGACTCATGTGATACATTGAATGTAACGTCACAGCCAGCCAGCCATATTTTCCATAAACAACACAAACAGCTGTAACAACTGAAGAAAAAGTTAAAAAATGAAGTATTTATTTTATTCAGACTTAAAGAATTTATCTAAACGTCTTTGAAAATGAAATAAATTAGAACTTTTTTTGTGTCTGATTCAATGTTTACAATAGTTTTCTGCTCAAAATGAGACGTAGATGTTGAAGTCTGCTGAACATTTCCTTAAGGCAGACAATGGTGCAGTTCAAACTGAAATGCAGAAATATGTCCGGTAAAATTGGTTCAATCCTAATAGTATAATTATTTGCAATATTATGACTTATTTAAACATTGTTTTTGTTTAAACAACTTTAAAAGTTCCTTTATTCTTTTTTAATATTATTAATCTTATAAGTGGCCAGGGCTGACTTGCCAGATTCACGTACAATATTCATGTCAAAACTTCTAAACGTATGTGCATTTTAGTACAATTGTATTTACCAGGAGTTAATCTTGGTGTAAGACCTAAAATAGTTTCTCTCCACCACCCCACACCCATCCACACACTCCCACATCCACATACACACCCACATTATATTTAAACAAATGGTATCAAACTGCCAATGCATTATCCTTACCCACCATAGATCTCAGTAAAGTTTAAGTGTATCAGTATTGACCACTACTGTAGAATGAGGGGATATAATGTGCATTGGTCTGAGAGACTCACCAAATCTATTTGACCAATGAAGCGATTTCTGTCTCTAAACAAGCACTGGCCCAGGGTCAAAGGCGAGGGCATCTTCACCACCGTGCCTGGAAATGTTTGTATGACTTTAGTTTTTATTCGTTAAAACTCGGAATCACCAGAACCATACTCACACACTCTTAATTTGTATGACGGGCATTAAAGTGTTTGACATAAATGTACATGTGATATGTTAAATTACAACACAATGTATATAATTATAATATATTATGTACACATGCATATAATCTACCATTAATATATATGGGTACAGTATTTCATATCAGCTGCATGTACAGTACGGAGCCTTACAACTGTGACCTACCAGACAATGGCAGTTTCCTGACGTAACCGTTGACGACGCCACTGAGATGGCTACCGTCATACTGGAACAGGACATCATTCATAGCATCGTGCTGGAATCAACAAAGAACCTTTGGTAGTACTAGGTTACTGAGGTGTGCATCTTGTATAGACTTATATACGCCAGGTCAGACACGCATCACTACACATAACAGAATCAGGCATCAACTATATTTATACGTTTCAGGTCAAGTAAAACACTCTACAACTGGTCAAAGAAGATGTTGGGTTTGTCAGTCCCAGTTACAGAAACAAGCAAAACTTTGATTCGGATGAAATTTGAAGGTCACTGGCTTTTTATTATCCCTGCAGACGATCCGGCAGAGATGGTGAACACGTGACCTGTGACAAATCAGTTCTGCCCCCCACCCCCTATCATATTGTTCCCTTCCCTCACTCCCCTTTTTAAAAATAAATGTCATGTTAGGTTGTTGGTTTGGCCCACACTTACCACTGGTAAGCTAACTGTCACGCCATTGGGAGACTGTGATGTGACAACCGTCATTGTGATGTCATTGTCGGATGCCCGCAAGTGCAGTGACGGCATCACTGATGGGTCTGTGCCACAGTTGCTGAGGAGATCGGACGACTGCTCAGTATTCACTGCCGCCCTTCGCCTGCGCTTTCCACCTTCAAGCAGAATATCAGTTTCGTTTTATTTCTTTGTAGGATGAGCAAAGACAATTTCATTTTTCTGGCTGAGCTAAATGCAAGCGTCCTCAGAGGCAGAGAGAGGACTGGGCAACATATTTATTTAGTGCCAAACTATAGTTTTAAAAGTTAACAAGTTATTAAAAGTTTAATGGGTACATGGTTTGAAAATACGACATTCAATATAACACAGCAATTTTAATTTAATTACAGCTTAAAGTTAGACATTTTTCCTACAGTAGTTTGAACATCATAAAAGTACTAAATTGTTCGATAAATAGTTATTTTTCCTATTCCATATTATTCATTAGAAATAGTTGCAATCATGCATAGATTAAATCAAACACTTTAGATAGAAAAACACAAATTTTTGTTTTGTTTATATATGACGAGCCGGTATTTTAACATTGGTTTGGAAGCTCCAGTGATGACATTTTCTTTTTTTAAAATTGCCGATTTTAAGCCTTGGTAAGAATTGAAACAAACATCCAATTTTATAAGATAAAATGTTCAATTGTTGAACTGCTGTGCTGGAAATAAATAGCTCTAACAAACTTTTAAATATCTGTTTAGCATTTCTTTACTGTAAATTATGTTTTTTTAAATGTAAATAAAGTATAAGGTGTAATTTAGAAGTTTAAGTAGCCCATTTCATTATTTGACAAAGACTTTACCCAAGAATTGACGAAGGTGTTGTGGAATAGGACCAGAGCCCCTCTGTATTGTTCCGTCTGGCAGAGTGATCTCCCATTGCTGCTGAGCCCCTGACTCCCGCAGAAGTTTTTGGAGTTCAGGTGGCACATCTCCCTGGCCAGATTTCACGGTCCCGTCTGGCATCGTCAGCGACCATCTTTTTTCTGAAAGGATAAATAGATCATTGTACTTTCAGTTTGACATAACAAAACCCGTGAATTTCTTAGCAAAAGAGAGTTGTCACAATGTAGGCCTACTTGATGAATAACGAAACAAGTCACACCCCAGTGGGATAAAAAAGCCACTTATAACTTGGGCCCTTTAAGTTCTCCTTTTCACATACAAGAGTGGTAACAGTGTGGATTGCTCTGCTCTATTTGACTGATCTATACTACTATGCCAAAAAAATTCGTTTCTGCACCAGCTGCTATTACTATTGCCTTGATTTGATGACAAAAATTACTATAACAGTTTAGTACTAAACTAAGTGCTTATTTGATTGCAGAGCAGTTTACTTACTCGAAATGGTGGGTGGGCGGCCCACCCCGGGGTGCAATTTTTTTCTTCTGTATTTTGAGGGGGCGGCATTTCCGGGTAAATAGAGTTGTTTTTTTTCGTGGGAAGGGCGGCAAACAAAAATCTGCCTGCCCCTGGCGTCAATAACCATAAGCTACTACGCTGCCTCCTAGAATAATAACCTACACTACTACTAAGCACTACCTTGATTTGATCCAGTACTTGAAGTGGCAGTCCCTTGTCCCACCTGTGAGTTTAGCAGGTCAGCAGGTACATTCCCCTCCCCTGATCTGACAGTGCCATCAGCAAGAGTGACTTCCCATCGTTGACCCTGGCTCTTAACAGCATTCTTTAGCTCAGCCGGCATCTCTCCGAAACCACTTCGCACTGTGCCATCCGGTAGAGTGACTGACCACTTGCTGACCATCACTGGGTTGTTTGTATCGGGTATCTGTAAGATCAAAAGGTATCTCAATGTTTAATGCAATTTATCAATCAACAAATACTTGAAATAGTTTGCTGTCAAAAGAAAGATCAACAGGTTGGTCACTCTCAGAAAACTCTTTTTGACAAAAAGAAATTCTGATCATGTTAATAATAGTAGGCCCACTGAGATGAATATGAAATGAACGCTCGGGCGTGTGTCCTGAAAATATTATTTTACAAATATTAGTATTATAAGTATTATGTTATGGCGGGGGCAGTGAGTGAACTTCCCATCTTTTAAAATCATGCCCATGCATTCAAGTACCGCACTTTATAAAAAAATCCCAAAAAGTGCTTCCCCCCCCCCTTCAGGTAAGCAACTGCACACTTTTTTCACGCCGATGAACTTCATTAACATTCTAATGCCTCTCCTACTTTTATAACGCAGATTTATTCCAGCATATTTAAATTGAGACCATTTCCGTAAAACAAACGAAAAAAAAAGGACCAAACGGCACTAGTTATTGGATTTTTCCTTTTTTTTTTTTGCGCGCTATTGAACCGACCATTACACCACACTTACCTAGAAAATTTTATTGATTGATATTAGTATTATAAGTATATAGATAAGATGAATGATGACACCATTATATTAGATGCAGTCACATAGCAAAAGTCATGAGAGCATCGCCTTTGGTGAGGATTTATAAAACAAAAATGCTTTCATTTGTAATTCTATAAATGGTACAACGGTAGGCCTGTATACATAATCATATGTACCTTGTTAGCAGGGGAGTAATAATGCTTGGAAATGGTACAATGGTAGGCCTGTATAAATAATCATATGTACCTTGTTGGCAGGGGAGGAATAATGCTTGGTGAAAAGGTCCAAAATACTCTGCGGGATCGGACCGTCTCCAGATCGGATGTCACCATTGGGGAGTTTGACTTTCCATCCATTGACTGTGGAAATCTGTTGGGGAAAAAAAAAAGGTTCTCAACGTGTGGGTCGCGACCCCTTTGGGGGTCGAACGACTCTTTCCCAGGGGTCACCTAAGACCATCGGAAAACACATATACTCTACAGTTATGAAGTAGCAACGAACATAATTTTGTGGTTGAGGGTCGCCACAATATAGGGAACTGTATTAAAGGGTCGCGACACTAGGAAGGATGAGAACCATTGCCCTAGACAGAGTGCCAATAGGATATCTCACAGTGAGATACTTTTCAAAGTCAAAACATAAGTCAGATCACCACAGTAATGAACATCAGAAATGATGGCGATGCCCTACATGCCAAGAACAGCAGATAGGATGAAGATAATGTACTTCAGGACAGGGGATGATTGCGAGCTCGCCATGATATCTTCTACAGAAAAATCAGGTTACATGTCAAAAGGAAGAGCAAAGACTTTTTAACATTGTACATGTGAAATCAAATGAACCTACAGCTGAATGAATACTAATGATTCTGTGTGTAGTAATAGTAGTATGTTAACTGTGGACTTCATTCATTGAATTTGTATCTTGAAGCCGGTGTTGAGGTTCGGTTCCACTTGCTTAAAATAGTTCATTTTATTTAATGATTTTGAAAACGATTTCATCTGTTATTAAAATTTATACCAGGGGTTGAACATTAAATTTTAGAAAGCATTCCAGAATTATATTTGTCCCCATTGAAGATAATGGGAGGCGCTTGGTCATACCTGTGGTAATAAAATGCTGCCCTTGACAAACTGAGCAATGCCCTGAGGCAGCGCCCCTATTCCTTCAACAATCTCTACACCATTAGCTCTTGTTACTTTCCACACTGGAGCCCCTCCATCCCTGCTTGTAGATTTCAGTACAGTAATGGTTGGGTCACTGCTGTAAGTCTTGACAGTTTCTGGAGGGATGGTGCCTGATGGAAAGTGCAGGTGATGAGATGCAGTGCATTGAGGAAGAGGGTAGGATGAGTGAGAGGGTGAAGAAGTAACAAGTTTTTAAAAAATTGTTAGACCATGTAATGTTACTTTTAAATTGAACATTTGAGTCCATAAGGTGGGATGAGCTGTCTAAAATGTTAGTTAAAAAGTATGCACAGGCATCTGTGATTATCAATACTTTAGGAGTAAGATTTATTGCTTCACTCTTTGTATACTTTGTTGACAGTGCTTGGTTCTTTAATTCAGAGCAGGAGACTTCCTTCAGAATAGCAGCTTAAAAAATGCTGGGTTTTTAGATATAAGCGTGACCCAGGTGAAGTAGGGAAAAGTCTCACAACCCAACTACAAGCCTCAGTTCTTTACCTTTGCCTGTTTCCAAGACTTCCCCATTTTGAGCAATCACTGACCAGGTTGAGGTGACCTGGTGAGGTGTCAAGGCAGAGGTCAGCTTTAAGTCATTGATGAGTGTCTTTGGGATTTCCCCAACTCCGTCTTGAAGCTCTGACCCATCTGGCTTAGAGATCTGCCATCTGTGAGGTTAGTGTCAAAGAGATCTATGAAATAATTTTAGTATTTTGTTTGAAAGTGCTGCTTTAAATACTTTAATAGATCAAGATTCAGTATGTGGCAGCAAACATTAATAAAAATAATTTAAATTAATTCTCAACTACCAATACTATAACTATAATGAAATGTGTTACTTCTGTGACCCTTATAAATTTTTATTTCATTAAATGAAGTAAGATTAACTCTTACAGTTGAATCTAATGCAAAAGTATGTGTGCTATTATACCTCTAAGACATCTTTACGGATTACTTGCTCACCTTTCTGTTCTGTCGCCACGATCAAACACTTTGACTAAAATTCCAATTGAGAATCCAGCATATCTATTGAGTACATCAGCTGGGATAGGGCCTTCCCCTTTTTGTAGCACTATTCCACCTGGGGCCATTATAAACCATCTCTCCAACACTGGAGATCTCAGGTCAAAGTTAAATTTTTGCTGTAAGAGAATATTATAAATATAGGTAATAAACTATTATTGTTACAACTTATCTTTGAAATTACTACTGAAATGTGACATGAAACCTTTGTGGAAACACATCCTTAAAAACATTTTATTAAATAAAAGAATCCTGAGTCATAGTTAAGATTATTCAGAGGATATCAATCCTGAGTTTAAACACTTAATTTATATCCTCGGAAAAAACACCAATAAATTAATTCTATTACTCTAATGTATAAAATTTATTTCTCTTTTTTAAAAACAATGACCTGTACAGCTATTTTGTTGTTTATTAATTGTACCTGAATGTTTTGTGGAACACCACCTTGACCAGTTTCCTCTAATTTGCCTGTCTTTCCATCTGGATTGACAGAAAGAACACTCCATTTATGTTTGATACTACCCGCTGCCAGTCCGTCCGATTCTTGAATCAAAAGCTTTCCTTGTCCATTGGGGATATATACAATTCCATTCTTAATGGTAGGGGTGGAAATATTTCCTAATTTCCCCAACTGAACTACATGGACAACAGATGGACCAGTGTTTCCCCAAGTCACATTTCTTGTAAAGTCGTAGCGTGGATCACGCAGGACAGTTCCATTCTTTGTAATTGTTATGACTTCAAGAGGTTTGCTCTCAGCTCCTGCTAGTTCATAAAAATTCAATAATAAATAAGATCATATATCAACATTGGTTTAATGGATAAGGGGCCCATAAGATCATGTATCAACATTGGTTTAATGGATAAGGGGCCCATAAGATCATGTATCAACATTTGTTTAATTGATAAGGGGCCCATAAGATCATGTATCAACATTTGTTTAATTGATAAGGGGCCCATAAGATCATGTATCAACATTTGTTTAATGGATAAGGGGCCCATAAGATCATGTATCAACATTTGTTTAATTGATAAGGGGCCCATAAGATCATGTATCAACATTGTTTTAATGGATAAGGGGCTCATAAGATCATGTATCAACATTGGTTTAATGGATAAGGGGCCCATAAGATCATGTATCAACATTGGTTTAATGGATAAGGGGCCCATAAGATCATGTATCAACATTGGTTTAATGGATAAGGGGCCCATAAGATCATGTATCAACATTGTTTTAATGGATAAGGGGCTCATAAGATCATGTATCAACATTGGTTTAATGGATAAGGGGCCCATAAGATCATGTATCAACATTGGTTTAATGGATAAGGGGCCCATAAGATCATGTATCAACATTGGTTTAATGGATAAGGGGCCCATAAGATCATGTATCAACATTGGTTTAATGGATAAGGGGCCCATAAGATCATGTATCAACATTGGTTTAATGGATAAGGGGCCCATAAGATCATGTATCAACATTGGTTTAATGGATAAGGGGCCCATAAGATCATGTATCAACATTGATTTAATGGATAAGGGGCCCATAAGATCATGTATCAACATTGGTTTAATGGATAAGGGGCCCATAAGATCATGTATCAACATTGGTTTAATGGATAAGGGGCCCATAAGATCATGTATCAACATTGGTTTAATGGATAAGGGGCCCATAAGATCATGTATCAACATTGGTTTAATGGATAAGGGGCCCATAAGATCATGTATCAACATTGATTTAATGGATAAGGGCCCATCCCATAAATGACATCACGCAATTTTGATTTTTGACCACCCGCACCCTGTCACAAGTTTTTAAAAATAAATTAAAACACTTTCAACACACATCTTCATGAATTTGTGGCATTCCTACCCCCCACACGATGCAATACATTTATGGATGGCCCCTAATGTTATGTTTAAAAGCTTGCTTGCAGCAAGGGTAATGTTTTTAAAGTGTGGCCAAAATGATATCCAATAGACTTAGGCAGGGAGAAAAGAGATTAACTAACAATTTTTATAATAAGAAGGTTAATTTTAAATTTTTTGCCTTTAAACATCTGCTATATAAGTTTTTTCAGAAACACTGACATTTAAAAGAGGTTTAAACATCTGCTATATACGTTTTTTCAGAAACACTGACATTTAAAAGAGGTTTAAAAGTGCTTATAGATTAAAAGCCAAAAATAATTATTTCTATCATTAAACCTGAATTAACATATAATGACCAATTAATTACAGTGACAAGATGGCAAGAGCATTCAGTCCCCACTTTATACAAGGGAATTAATCACGACATTTTAAAATAATTGAGCACTGGAATAATATTAATTTATGGCCAGAAAAATGTGGGACAGTTATTTTAATTGGATGCATTCAAAAATTTTAATTAGTGTCAAATTATTGGTTCTTTTTGTGTCCTTCCCAGAGACTGAAAAAGGCAAAGTAACCTGAAATATGCCCGGGATCAGAAAGATTGACTTGTTTATCCCCTGCAATGATGTTGATACTGGCACCTTGGTTGCTAGCATTTTTGAACCAGTTTTGAAATCCCCATTCATTGTTGGTCAATATCTGAAGGAGAAAAAATGAGAGCAGTTAATTTATATCTCAGGCCATAGGTAAAATAAAAAGACAATGCATGTCTGGGACCCTAACACATCATTTAAACAAAATTAGAAAAATGAAAGATGGGAGTGTATGGAGAATATTTAAAAAATGTATTTATATTGTTTACCTGTCCTGGATCTGTTTTAGTCTTAAGTCGATATCTCAGCCGGATTGAAAACTTATCCCCTAGATCAAGATTTGCAGTGGTTGGCAGTGCGATATGTCCATCCCCATCAAAGTAGGCAGTCCCTAGATCTGTGAGTCCCACCTTTTTAACATCAATGTGCAGAGCATTTGTAGAACTGTCTTCAAAGCTCCCATCAAAGGTGAGATTTACAGCAGGCAGGCATGCTGAAAAAATAAAAAAATAAAATTGAATCATGTATGGGCCAGGCCAAGGCCAACATTCAAAATGAAAACCAGCCAAGTGAAACTACCACAGGTTTTGACAATTTCCTGTCCCCAATAGACATCCATAATGGCCTGATCACAACTTACCAACATTAGGAATGACTTTTCCAACATCATAGGTACAAGCACATAGAGCTGGGCTGTACACCTGTCCTGGATCACAGTTCCTCTTCACATTGCCTTGACCTGGAATCACCTCCAGGTAACTATAGTAACTGTCATGATCTGGTCTAAACCGACAGGAACCTGACCAAACAGAAATGGAAAATATTCACTAATATACCAGATATTGCTTTTTGTATTTTATGCTATCATATATGCCAGCCTCCACTTGACGCGTTTGTAATGATGATTTTCTTATGATGATGAAGTTCGTTCATATTCTGTAATCTGATCAAAACTGAAGACAAGTCCTATCATCTGGTTGTACAATAGTATAAATACATGGCACAGCTACCTACTGAAAGAAAATACAACCTTCTCATTCAATGCCCAGACAGCAACTGCCTAATGAATAGCAGTACTCAAAGACAGCCTATAGACAATACATCACAGATACATTAAAAACCATTCATTAGCTGAATTAACAATACGCACCCACACAACAAAACAACATTTCGATAAGCAACAATTACAAGTGAATATCCATACTCCCCACCACTTTAGAAGCAAACATACCCAAAAACTCAATTCAAGCATTAAAAAAAGCATTGTACACAGAAAATGAATTGCTGAAATGTTGCCTGTTCAAAGATCAAAGACAATTGAATCAAAAAAATGTTTATCAGGGAAAAACACACAAAATTGTGTCACTTGTATATATGCTGAAAATTGTGTTACTTGTGTATGTGCTATTTAAATTACTTCAATTTACTGCGCGTGACCACCCTTACATACTAATTCAAGACTAGCTTAGGACATGGTTACTAAAATTAAAATGACATTTATTTATTTTACCCTGATTAAAAATGGTAACATCCAAGGGGCATACATCCTGGCACTGAGTGTCTGCCACACATCCGGCCCCATCTTTGTATTTGTAGCCTGTTTCACAGCAAGTGGGAGTCGAACGTCCATTAACGCAGCGCATGTAACTTCTACAATTTGCAGTGTCCGTAGTAGAGGAATAAGTTTCAAATTTCTGCGGGCCAGCACATTTGTCTAAAAATATTCAATTGCATTTTTAAAAAATATGTTTGTTGAAGCAACCCTTTAAAGAATTGTCTAGACCTATATTATATGTTAGAAGTCTCTTTTTACGAAATAGCAGGCAGATCAATACCTGACTGATACTTGCAATTAATTTTTACATCGATCACTTACAATGATTCATTCCATCATTCCACTAACATGAATTCCCAAAACATTTTTACGAGCAGGGATATTAACATGAGTTGATTTTCATGGTTTTCTTTTTGGAGGGGGAGTATTTGTGAAAGTGGGGGTAGAAGCCATAAATCAGAAATGGCCATCAAAAGTTGAGCGCTAAATTTGATTAAACATTTTTTTTCTTCTTGTTTTGTACATAATTACAGTGTTTATGCTTGCCGTTAGATGTAGATTTTTGCTTTCCATTCGGTTCTAAGATTTCAAAATCTGCATTCAACTATATATGAAGGGCCGAGTAGAAAAAGTACTTAAGTGTGTTTTTGCAGTTTTGAGAAAAATGAGTTTAAAGTTTTTAAATTCTTATTTAAATACCTTAAAAGCTGCTCGAAGTAACTCTGTATAAAACACTTATGGACATTTTTCATGAATGATCTTTACAGGAATGATTCAGTGGAAGTAATCAAATACAATGCCTGTCTTAACTCATTTTTAAAAAATTGTAACTTAAGTACTTTTTCTACTCGGCCCTTCATATATTAGTGTCATCATTGAGAGCCTAATTTTGGTGTCCAAAAAAACTGTACACTCATGGTAATCTAGTTTTCTTTTATAAATGACCCAATCTATGTGCCTTCAACATATTAAAAGATGCTGCATTGGATTGAACATTTTAAAAAAGAATTACAATGAATCAGCAATATTTTTTTTTTTTTGAGTAAAAAATTACAATCACAGAAAAAAAAAAAAAGATTTTAATTTGGTTTTCAGTAACTTAATCCATTCAAATGCTTTACATCCCTATTTTATGGACTGAGAATTGCACGGGTATTTTCACAGTAGAGCCAGGTGTTGATTGCATCGTCAAGACACAACCACTGTAAAACACATTTTAAAACTAACTTTTTTTAAAATTTACTGAATCACTTTAATATTAGACATTCACATAAAAAGCAATTAAAGCAATTAAGACATTTATGAACAATTCTTGACTCCAGCACATGAAATCATTTAAGGATATATTAACAATAAAAATATTTTTTAAAATTCTCTTACGAAAGATGCATTAGTAATTAGTGTAAAAATGAGTTGGATGAATTTCATAATTATCTCAAACTTTGCTTGATGAATTTTACAGCTTCAATTAGTAATAACTGACTTTAAAACCCTGATGGGGATAACAACTAAAAAAAAGAGGATGTGTCCGGTATGTAAGTAAACTGCTTACCCCAAGGACAGTCCACATATCTGGCATCAAGACAGGATACAGATTCATTGCTCCAGAACATCCCAAACGGGCAGGACTTTGTGTGTGGCTCATAGGTCAGGCCAACAGGAAAACAGAGCACATACTTCTCACAGTCCCCTGGTAGAGGATTGAATCCAACTCCACCTTCTACCAGACACTGAAG
Organism: Omphiscola glabra; assembly: GCA_964017045.1. Lineage (NCBI taxonomy): Eukaryota > Metazoa > Mollusca > Gastropoda > Lymnaeidae > Omphiscola > Omphiscola glabra. Next base: position 10,990,459 of record OZ024810.1, read on the forward strand.
GCAAAGTTCTGTGAGTGGAGATGACATGATTACAATATTCTTTGGTTCCCATTTCTTGTTTAATGAGTGTTATAAAATCAGCTCAATCTATGATGCAGTCACTATCTTAGTTGAACTGATTTGGCTTGCTATTTATTAAATTTTGATCTGATAACTCGTTTGGTGGTGACCTTTATCCAGTTAATATTTTTTTTTCCAGATATTTTCCTTGCTTGAGAAGTGTTAAATATCAAAACTAGAAAAATTAACAGGAAAATTGCTCATTTAAATACATTATTCTTTCTCATTAGGAATACATACATTATAATATCACTGGAAACTAGAGGTATGTCAGTTACTTAAAATACAGAAAGAATGGAATATACAATCATGCTTAACATTTTTTCCCCAAGATTATTTGAATTTAATCCAAAACATGTGGGTTTTAAATAATTTATAAACAATCAATTGTGTTACTTTCTTGAAGAGTAAATGAGATTGGAATGAAATTTTTGTTTCACTGCCAAGTCAAGGCTCTTTTGCTTTCCTGTTTCTAAACTCATTCAGCGCACACCTGGAACTAGAGGTCTTGTGGTCATCATTGCAGTAGTTGTTGTGCTTGATAAAGATGTGGTGGTGGTAACATGAATGGCTGTCAGATATATTTTAAATTAAAAAATTTAAATCGCAAGGCAAAATTTAATTATTGAAAAATCAAACCTGCAGTTAAAAAATTATTTTTTTTTAAAATTGTTATCACACAGTGAGGATATATTTTTTAAACAGTTATATTGCATCCAAATATTCTCCAGAAGTTTCGATGACATGGAAATTAAAACTAGGGCAGACTTAAAGTTAGTTGGTTTTTTTATACATAAAAAGAAAAGTTCCTACCTGAACAGATATTGTCTCGCAGAAGTTCCACCATGCCAACCAAATATTTGAAATCTGGAGCATCAAACAAAGTCTGCGGAGAGCTGGCCATATCTTCCACTTCCTGCCTAAGCACCCTGTTTCCAACACCAACCACAAACAAGGTAACACCCTAATATAAAGAGAAGATTTTTTTGATTTATAATAACAAAATGCAGCCCTTAAAGTTCTTTCTTAAAATACTAACGTCAAATGCCAGTCTCCAAATGACATTTGTTAGGATGTCTTAACATTAAGCAAGCTTTCAACAGAAACGTTTTTTTTAAAGATTCTATTGGTTTTTTTACTTTGTACTTGTGTTATTTACAGTAGGGGCCCCAAATCTTAGCAATCAGTATCTGTACTTCAAAAATGTTAAATGTAGATCTATTAATTCATCAAATACCCCTCCATTTAAAAAAAAAAAAATATTTCCAAAATGATTCTCTTTAAACAATGTTGCTCTTTCAGCCATGAAATAAATCTTCAAGGTTAATTATTTAGGAATGAATCTCTAAGCTCTGTTGTACTGGGGATGATCTCTAGGGTTTGTTCACTTGGAAAATATGAGGGGGAAAAAACGTGATTCTTACCCCAATTTTGGCCCTGCTGGCCTGGTCTCTAGTCTCTGAAGGATTTGAACTCATCCCATCAGTAATCACAATAGCTATGTGAGGGACTCCAATACGGGCCTGTGTGTCAAACATATCTCGCACTGTCTGTAGCCCTAAGGCAGTATTTGTCCTTCCCACTGGGGGCTGGATCAAATCTGAGGCAGCTTGCTTCAGTTGAGCTTTAGCTAAAAAAATATATATACATAGTTCATTTGAAACAATCTAAGGTCATTCATTTATAAAAAATGTTTCTGAAGTGATATTTTGTTTTAATCAACCCAATTATTGTGCCTGTTTTATAAGTTTGTAACGGGGGATCGGGCAAAAAACAGGGCAGGGTTTGGCACAAAACATGGAAGAGCCAATGGCCACAAAACATGACAAAGACATACACATTTTACAAATTTTCTTTATTGTTAACAAAAAATAATAATCATTATCTCTTTTGCAACATAAAACTCTCACATAATTCATGACTACTGCATGAAAAGTATGAAATCAAAGAATTACAAATACAACAATAGAATACACATATACAATGTTTTATAAATATGTATTAAACTTTCCCTTTAATTGTAAGTTTTCAACAATTTCAATATTAATATTTACAGGCTTCATTACAAAATAAAAGAGATCATAATAAGAATTGACATTTTAATTGAAAATGTTGTTAATCCCACAAAGTGCCAAAACAAAGACCCAAAAACTGACAGAATGCATCTGTAAACAACAGGAAGCCACTTGAGTTGCATCAAAATTCAACAGTTGAACAGAGTTAAAAGCTTGATGTCAATCTTAGACGATTAGTGTCCATTTTTTATGAAATTGAAGAATTACCTTTTGCAAAATAAAAGTCAGTAGCAATCTAAATTACCCAGTAAGTTAAGTGTAAATCCGATGAAATAAAAATCTTACATCTGAATGGAGTCAGCGGTACAACATCACCAATGGACGACCCGTACACAATGATGCCTACGTGAATTGAATCAATGCCGATGTCGATACTGTTGATTAGGTACGAGACAAATTGTTTCCCTTTAATCCAGTCAGCTGCTGTGATACTGTAGGATCCATCAATTAAAAACACAACATCTGCAGGTCTGGAACAAGGAAATGCTGAAATTCATAGGTAGGAAATTTAAAGCATTTCAAAAAAAATTATTTTAAAATTATACATGCACTGTGTAGATCATTAAATGATTGTATTTGTTGTAGCAAAGTTCAACTATTCAATATTATTACAATAAGTGATTTTTTTTATGTGGTGTATGATGTTAGTATATGGGAATTTCTTAGTTAAAACTTAATACCAAGGATTAGAAAATTATTTCAATTTATTTTTATTAATAGATAATAAATGTGAGAGCTAAAACAACTATGAGACTTAATTTACTTTCACAATGACCAATTTGATTACATTATTTTGTACTCAAATGTGAGAGCTAAAACTACTGAGAGACTTAGTTTACTTTCACAATGACCAATTTGATTACATTATTTTGTACTCAAATGTGAGAGCTAAAACTACTGAGAGACTTAATTTACTTTCACAATGACCAATTTGATTACATTATTTTGTCCTCAAATGCGAGAGCTAAAACTACTATGAGACTTAATTTACTTTCACAATGACCAATTTGATTACATTATTTTGTACTCAAAATAATTAAAATACCCTTAAGGTGCATAAATAAGTTCTGGTGTCTGCTACTTTCCAGGGTAGTATAGCTAACATGATTTAAATACTTACGTGGAATGAAAGGGCTGGTTGTTGGCTCCGCTGTTGTCGTGGTGATGGGACTGGTGGCTATTGTGGTTGTGGAAGTCGGGACAACTAACACAAAATAAGAAAAAGTTTTTTACCAGATGTTTTCAAGTTACAAAATGGGTGGGATTTTTTGTATTTGCATTTGTCACCTAGTCTCTCCTTGTTTAACTTCGTTTGCCTATCCAAAAATTTTATAACACTGAATGAAATGCTTTTTATCTTATTTAGTACTGATAAATCCTTCCATGCATCCTACACAACTTTGGCTTCTTGTGCCCATTTTACAAATACATGGTGCCCCCTGCAAATATAAAAAAAAACTTTTTTATGCTAACACAAGAAACTTTTCAAACCTCCTATTGCTGACTCACACCACTCAAACATAATCTCTTGTATTTTTACTTTCACAAATGATGTCCTCCAGCTGTTTGATAACATAATGCAGTTGTGCAAAGTTCTGGACCTGGAAAAGCCTGTTGTTTTTTTCAACCCCTGCAATGGCCTCCAGCTCCTCTGCAAATGTTTCATTGCCCACTCCCAGGGCTATCATGTCAATTTTGAACTGGCTTCTAGCTCTTCTTGCTTCCTAAATATTTATAATGAATAAGAAATTATTTGGAAGGAGGTTAGGAAGTTCATATTTATATTTGATTTTTTTTTCTTTCTAAAGAATAGGTTTCTAAAGATCATCATAGCTATTGCTCCTGCACATGAAATGACCCAAAATTTAATGATGTTACACTAGGTAAGAATCACATAGCACATTTACTAATAAATCAGTTGAACATTTTGTTCTGATCACACAAACATAAAGCCATTTATCCTAATAATTTCAGCTGATTTATAATGTATTTAATTTTTAAGTGGTTTGAAAATTTAACATATTAAGGTATCCAGTTAACATTGTCTTATGATCCCCAATTTTTTTGTTGTTATAATATGAATCCACTTTAGGCAAATAGGTCAACAACTAGCAAGCATACCCTGATGGTTGTCTCCAACAACTAATATACCCATTATAGTATTACCTGGATCCATTACTGCCAAACAAGAAAATATCCAACATACCCGGATGGTTGCAGAGACATCTGTGGATCTACCATCTGTAATGATGACAGCTATCTGTTTAGCATCTCCTTCAATACGCCCCTGACTGTCGGACATTTCAATAAGCTTGGATATCGCTTTAGCTGTGTCAGTTCCTGTTAAATTAAAAGCGACCATCTAGATTATAAATACCATTTTATTGCAGGTTTTTTAGCCCAGTGTTTGAAATAAATATATGTAAGGAGGGTTATTTCTATTGTAGATATGAGACATTTTGTCAGAATATGGCACTCTTGTTACGTTTAGGAGAAAATATTTAAAAAATGTTCTAGAATTCCTTACTTATTGAAAATAATTTGTGGTGCAATATATTAAATCTAATTCATTAAAAAAATGTATGGCTTATGCATGCCTGTGGAGCCATATGCTATTTATCATTGACTAAGCTAAGACATCCGTCAAGACTTTCATAAGATTGTCACCTTATCTCATTTGATAAAAAAAGGGGCAAAAGATGTGAGAGTGGCTGAAAAATCCTATTAGGTTCTTAATTCTGCAATCTTAGGGGGTTGGAGGATAATGCTAAAATAGAATTAGATGGTTTGAACGTTCAAAGCCATGGTTAAATCATTTTGTTAACATAGAATGACATACCCTGGTTGATCTGAACAGCTTGCTGAAGTAGTGACTTGAGTTGTGCTTTTGTTTTGAAAGGTTGCAAGTCAATCACCTGAAAATTAATTAAAATAACTTTATTTTCAAGCCCATTGTGCAAAGTATTTTGTGATGTAATGTTAAGCAGCTTAAAAAAAAAATTAACTTAACTTTTAAGTGGATCCATTTAATAATATGAGCATGAATGCCTTAACTCCCCATTTGAACATTTTAAATCACATTACTCTCAACACTTGGGGAGTAAAGACAAAAACTATACTGTTTGTATTAAGAAAACCAATGTTGATTTTGCATCTGAAAGCACGTGTAAAATTGTAAGGCTTGACAATATCAGATTCATAAATGTAAATTGGCAATATCTTGTATTACCATTCCAATATCTGTACTGTAGACAATAACGCCTACATGGATGGCATATCTCTCCACTTCCAAATTGTCTATCAGCACAGATACAAAGTTCTTCTCCTGTTCCCATTCTGTATCCTTAATGCTGTCCGATGCATCCATAAGAAACACAACATCTGCTGGGACATCACAGCGTCTCTCTAAAGCAGAATATGATTTTATTTGGATTAAATTGTCATTACTAAGACTATGACTTTGAATTAGTATTTTTCTGATTGTATCCATTAGTTTTGCATTGGAATTGTGTTTCTAGCATGAGACATCTTACATAATTCCATAATTTTTAAAAATCAGTTTGTCAATAAGGCCTACATTTTTTTTAACATATAATTTGGCTTTTGTCATATATTTAATTTATTTAGATCAAGTATATACTTTAGTTACTTACAAGCCTAAACCTTAAATTAAATATTTACTAACACAGGGAAATTTTGAGTAAATTGAGTTAATTGTAATAAATGCATACAATCATACAGCATAGGTATACAGTTATACAATTTAGTGGAAAAGTTATTTTATGCCAAACACCCCCCCCCCCCCTTTTTAGTAGATGTCATTTGTTGATCGCCCCTGCCCTAATCAAGTCATTTACTTTTACTGACTATTAGCATAGGTCTACTAGTTGTTTTTTTATCATATTGTTATAGTATTTGAAATACACAATGTAGGCATGCATCACTGTTGGCTGTGACTTAAACTTAAACAAAAGACCAAACAACATCACTTACACTTACAGTGCACAGGTAAAGTATGAAGTAATTATAAGTAAGACATTAATTTAGACCCAACACTATTATTATTCATTAGCATCTAAATTCACTGTGACAGTATGTGTAACTTACAATGGCGTATTATTCATTAGCCTCTAAATTCACTGTGACTGTATGTATAGGCCTCCAAATAGCCAAAGAAAGCATTTTAGTAATTAGTAGCCAAGTTAAGCCTAGTAAAATATTCTTGGTTAGTGCTGCAATGTGGAAAATTCATGCTGGTAAAATAACTTTTTATAAGTCATCATCATCATCAGTGGCGTTACAGCCCATGTAGAGCCTGGCCTGCTCCACCACATCTTTCCATTCGGAATGAACAATGGCTTTCTGTCTCCATGCGCGATCCGTCATGGAGGCGTTAATCCTCTACATCATCAAATCCATCCAAGCCGTCTGCCCCTAGGCTTCTGCCTGTATATCAATTTTGCTGCTCTACAATCCGGCATCCTGTCGATATGACATATGTCCTGCCACTGCCACGCGCAACCTGCCTTTTTTTTTATTGCTCCAACTATGGCCCATAGTTGCAACAATGGGTGGGTCTTTGTATAATTGTCAATTGGTATAGCTCTTGGTCGTTGTATGGATTCTCCAGACATTTTCACTGGGACATAGATTTTCTTGAGTAATGATGTAGGCCTATTGAGCAGGTTCTCTGTTAAGTAGTGTTTCACTAGCGTAACTTACTACCGGTCTTATGTTAGTGGTGTATATTGTCTTCTTGGTTCCCCTTGTGAGGTTTTTGCTTCCCAGTAGCTTTTGTAGGCTGAAATAGTAAGGTTGCCTGCTGTTATCCTTTCTAATTTCTTCTTCTCTTCTATATTTTGAGGGCACACGATCAATGAATTGATCATTCTGGCTCCTTTCACTTTTTAAACCTCCCACTTATTTCATTGGCCGGTAATTAAGTCACGAAGATATTTATACTTTTGTGCATTCAATTTGGCACTGCCTAACATGATCACTAAAATATGTTCAAACTGCATTAACTGCAAAAAACGTATCAGAAAGGGCTAGGGCCATCAGCCATCTCACATAAAATACAAAAATTGCGTTTGAATTGAAATAAATAGGCACGTCGTCTGATTACTTACCTTGCGTTGAGCTTTGATGGACTATAAGCGACAGCAGTAAAGAAATCAACACACTTGTTTGGTACATTGTGACGTAAATTAATAATTTTTAATTATTTCTACTGCAATAAACGTTTCTTTTCTCAGACATGTATAATCGAATATTAATCTATTCTGTTACGGTGCTGTGTAACGACTTTGGTTTGTCTCTGCACCAGATGAGTAGTAGTTCAAGATTATGTGAGAGAACTATCCAGTCAATCTAGTTGGATTAAACGCTACTTCGTGCGTAAAGGTGTGGTTAATTTTTTATTTTATTTATAAAAATAAAAAATAAACTGGCTTCGCGTGGCAAAGAAAAAAAATCGTGGGAGACGAGACACAAACACCCATCTACTTGAAGGGCAACTAGATCTAAATACCAGTTGGACAACATGTTTTCTTGATAGTGTCCGGCCAGTCTTGGGAATCTGTCATTGGTCCAACTGGGAAAGTAAGAAAAAGGTTCATGGTCCTCTAGTAAATGCAGTCATGAATCTAAAGATGCAGGCATTTACTTTAATTAAATTAGTTGCTGTCTTCCATTTGCCATGAGGTGGTGGTGGTCGTCGTTGGGGGGGGGGGGGGGGGACACTTGCCAGACTGGTATTTGTGTTGCATTTGTGTCTCTCTTCTTGTTTGTTTCCTAGCGTGTCAAATATTGATCTCACTCCAAAAAAACGTTAAAATATAGGCATATATACAGGCCTACACAAAGATACATGTATATTAATTTTAAAAAGACATTCTTTTAAAGACGGGTTTAAGCACAATAAAAGTAGAACATCATTTTTAATTTCTCAAAAGACGTTACACAAAGAAAGTTTGTGCAGAACGGTAGTAAGGCACCGGATGTAGCCAAATGATTTGAATTAAATGTAGAAGAACCTAAAAAATGTTTATTTGTTTTTGTTTTCAAATATTTTCTGTTAATTATTGACAAGAGAGAAATAAAAAATTTAAAAAAAACCTGTCGCTTGATCCGAGTCTAAATTTCAAAGTTCCCTGCATCTACCCCTTTCCCACCCACCCCAACATCATACAGTTAGGAACGATGGTTATTGGAAACGACGGGGTGGGTTTTGTTTTTTATCACCTTTTCTTATTTCCCCATCACTCACCACCCAAACCCTCCACAGGTAAGGGATCGTTCGCAAATTACGTCACGCTGAAGGGGGAGGGAGGGTCGAGAATTTGTGACACATGGGGAAGGGGGGGGGGGGTAAATATTTGTGACGTCACATTAAAAAAAATTATAATCTAAAATTTTCTAATTTTGACAAATCTTTATTCAATTAATTTTAAGAACATTAATTTGAGGTCGAAATTGCCTCAGGTATTGTAGGTAACGTGAATCTCGGTAGCGAAACACTTTTTGCGCAAAAACTTGTGTGGCCATTTTACATTCGGATGACTTCGTTATTTCGCGTCACATATTTCTAATAATACTAATACTACATCTAAATCCATTATCATTATGGGAAAATGTTAAAGAATAAAACAAAATCTTAGTTTAGTTATGAAAATTTTATGTATGTTGTTTTAGGTGTGACGTGACACTAAGAGAGTGGGGTAAAGAATTTGTGACACTTCGTGACAAGGGGGGGGGGGGGTCTAAAAAGGTCATTTTTTTGCGTGATGTAATTTGCAAACGACCCCTAACCAGAACTCGCACTTTTGTGTCAGCAACTCGGATGCGACCTTATAGGGTCAGCACGAGCCAGTCGCGACCAACCTTGACGAGAGAATCACGTGGAACAGCAAAGTTTGATGCTACAAACAAACTGGGTGGGTTTTTTTAGTAGAAAGAACGTTTTTAATTCTAACAACCTTCCAATACGGCTGCTGAGCCCAATGCGTAAATCATTTTAAGAGCCAATCTTTTTTTTTTTTTTTTGTACAGGGCTACAGTTCTATGGATTCCGTTAGCATTCCTGAAAAAACAGCTACATGGATTCCGTTAGCATCCCGTATTTAAAAAATAAATTAATAAAACCAGTGGCGTAGCTAGGGTTGGTGTCACCCGGTGCGGTAAACTCATGGTGTCACCCCCTTCCCCCGACTTCCTCGATTGATTTGTATTGTTAAAATAAGCCCACAGAATAACAATGACAAGAGCAAAAACAAATTAATTGAAGGTTGGGGAGTAAATGAATTTAAGATAAGATAAGATTCTTTTATTGATCCAAACAAATGGAAATGTTTTTTTTTTTTTAAAATTGCCTTTTACATTTTCAGCACATAAATAAAACAATTTGAACACAAGACATCTACACTAAATTATTTCACTAGTGAAACAAATGGCCATTCAGCGAATTCTCTTATTAGCCATATCAGGGGCGTGTAAGTTCTCATTGAGATTTGTGACTTCATTAAAACCTTGAACTTTTAATAAAGCACACATTTGGATTGGTAACACCTGTGGGGAAATAATTTACGTGTGATCGGTTATTGATTAGACCGAGCAGTGTGTGCTCTGTAAATATGTTTTTTTTTTTCAATTTGGGTGTCACCCCTGGGAGGTTGTCACCCGGTGCGGTCTGCAAGCCCCCCCCCCCCCCAGCTACGCAACTGAATGAAACTGCTCTGTTCCGGTAATGCGAAGATAGTGGGTACCCACGCCGGTCACCAAAATCGTCATTTCTCATGCAAAATATTGTATTAATTATGTAGCCTTTTTTGAAAAGAGGACGCTAAATTCTCATTTTTTCCCTGGGCTCTGCTTTCGTTTGCCACGGCTCTAACAATAATTCTAGTGATAAAAGTATGACACCCCCCACTCAAAAAAAAAATTAAAAAAAATACTGAATCCAATAAGTTTGATAACAGAGGATCTGCAAAATTCTGTCACTAGTTCCAATTTTTCTTTTCAATTTTCATTCCGCGTTTAACCCCTTTTCTGTAATGTGTACAATTGTAGCATTCATTTTTCTGTAATGTGTACAATTGTAGCATTCACTTTTCTGTAATGCGTACAATTGTAGCATTCACTTTTCTGTAATGTGTACAATTGTAGCATTCACTTTTCTGTAATGTGTACAATTGTAGCATTCACTTTTCTGTAATGTGTACAATTGTAGCATTCACTTTTCTGTAATGTGTACAATTGTAGCATTCACTTTTCTGTAATGTGGTTATTCTTTAACAATTATTGTTTTAATAATCAATTTCCTTTCAAACAATTGTGCCTCCCCCCCCCAAGTTTGCCTCAAACCCCCCCCCCCCCCACGTTTGACACTCTGGGCGGTCGACCCATTGCCGCAGCACTAAATCAATCTCCCCCCCCCCCTTTGAAGTCGTTTGACTTTGTGCATTTCGTCAGGGAACCGTATCTGATAATCAGTCTTTGATTCATTTTCATGACGAATTTATCTATCTTAATGTTTATCAAATGAGTTGTGCTTTTATTAAATTCATTCACTATCACATTTTCTTATGCGAGATGTAGCCAATGTTTATCAATTGTATATATCCATCGTTATTTTTGTTGTCAAAACATTTACACTATGACTTTATAATAGTGCCTACTCATTAAAAAAAAAAAATTTAGTTTTACAACACCATCCCCCCACCCCTGCCCCCAAATTCCCCCCCCCCTTTTTTTTCTTCATTTTTTTTTTCGATGAATATCGAAATCTCTTCACAGATTCGCAGCCAACCACTGAAAACCTTGACATGACTTGAGTTGACGCTGATAAATCCATCGACTTAACCTATTTGTAACGCTACAACCAGTCAGCGGCACGAACATGGCTACTAGTTCGACTGGCCAGGCAGCTGTCAACGCAAGACAGAGGGTCGGCCACGCTTAACACCGAGGAGTAGTCGAAGGGTTTCTGTTCTATGCTTTCCTAGACTTTGTCAGGTATTCTAACACTGATTTATAAAAGTTTTGATGGAGCACAAAGTGCATTACAACTACACTAGTAGGACATCATGACATGACCACTACAATAGTTGGATATAATGACAACACCACTACAACAGTACAACATCATAACATGACCACTACAATAGTAGGATATCACGACAAGACCACTACAATAGTAGGATATCACGACAAGACCACTACAATAGTAGGATATCATGACATGACTACTACAATAGTAGGATATCAAGACATGACTTAGGAAATCATGACATGACCACTACAATAGTAGGATATCATGAAAAGACCACTACAATAGTAGGATATCATGACATGACCACTACAATTGTAGGATATCATGACAAGACCACTACAATAGTAGGATATCATGACATGACCACTACAATAGTAGGATATCATGAAAAGACCACTACAATAGTAGGATATCATGACAAGACCACTACAAGAGTAGGATATCATGACAGGACCACTACAATAGTAGGATATCATGACAAGACCACTACAATAGTAGGATAGTATGACATGACCACTACAAAAGTAGGATATCAAGGCATGACCACTACAATAGCAGGGCATCAAGACATGGCCACTACAATAGCAGGGCATCAAGACATGACCACTACAATAGTAAGATATCAAGACATGACCACTAGAATAGTAGGATATCAAGACAATACCACTACAACTACAATAGTAGGATAGCAACATATGATTTAGGATATCATGATATGACCACTACAATAGTAGGATATCATGACAAGACCACTACATTTGTAGGATAGTATGACATGACCCCTACAATAGTAGGATGCCATGACACGACCACTACAATAGCAGGGCATCATCACTTTACCAAGACCATTATTAACAGATCGTTGTAACCCTTTCATTAAAGCATAAAATAAAAATTATTTAACACACACAAAAAGTAATTTTTTTTTATTGTGTAACAAAATGTTGAATGAAATCGTACAGCATGAATCTAAATGCTCTTAAGAAACACTGGACAAATCAGTACATTCTATTACAGGTAAGCGGGCCAATATGTTTTTAGTTTACAAGTAAATCAAGTTTATGACATTTAAGTTAATCAAAAATCTTCTTTCAAATGTAACTAGTCCATCTGCACTGTTACAACACACTGAGCCACCCTAAAAAAAACCTGCAACCATCAAGAATAAAAATGGGATCAAATTCTATGGTCTGCATACATTGGGCAAAAAGCTATTACATGAAGATATGTTATATCATTACATATATCTATCAAGAGTGTATAATCACTATAAAAAAAAAATGTTATATCTTAGCATCAAGAGGTCATAATCACTAAAAGAAACACGTGGTCAAAGCCAGAATCTCAATGAGTTCTAATAAGATTAATATAAAGTGTCCAGGAAATTCTGAAGGACTTCTCTATGAAAGGGAGGTGGGTCACCTGTCCCCTATCAGCTACACTGCCGGACGCCAGAGCCAGTGCAGTGAAAAGATTTTAGTATTTTTGATTACTTAAATGGGAGTACTAGAGCTGAAACATAGTGATCAGTGGTTGAGACTACGAGAGTCAGAAAAGTGATCAGTGGTTGGGAATCTAAGAGTCAGAAAAGTGATCAGTGGTTGGGAATATGAGAGTCAGTAATACATTGCGATGCAGGACAGTTAGATTACAAGCAGACCATAAAATCATTTGAAGAGTCATTGGTTTTGGTAGGAATAAATCAAATATCATGAAATGATCCATTTTGCAATGGCTCATTGATATACAGTAGCAAGGACATAAAAAGGAGGGGGGGTGGTAGTTCGTCTGATATATCTGGCAATACAAAAGTTAAGTCACAGTTTTTAGGTAAGTAAACAATGAAAAAATTGAATGAAACAACGTTAATAATTCTGTTGATTTATTTAAGTCCTAATTATCTCAAAATCATGCTTTAAGGGTAACTAAGTCTGTCTACGGTCACCCGGTTCCCTCTGCTACATTCACCCGGTGCCCTCTGCTTCATTTACCCAATTCCTTCTGCTACATTTACCCAATTCCTTCTGCTACATTTACCAGGTTCCCTCTGCTTCATTTACCGGGTGGCCCAACTACATTTAGCGAGAGTCAAACACCATTTAGCATACAGGTTTAGGCAATGCACCGCATTCCCAGAAAGATACAAGTCTAATAATTTCCTAACAAAAGTCACCAAAGTTTAAAATATTTTAGGAATATTTGAAAACACAGGACATGACACATGTGTTGTATATTAAAATATTGCACAAGAAGCCATCTTTACAGGATTTCTTTAAAAAATCTCAGGACATTTGGAAGGAAAAAATTCTTGAGTAAGCCCAACAATGTTAAAAGTTGAAGGTTCCAGTAGTTACAAATCTCATGATTGACCTTTGAACTGAGCAGTGTTTAGTTATTTATACCTTATGTGAAATATCAAATGTTCCCCTGTTTGAAAAATTTTAGCCCGAGTGACATCTTGGAATATAAAATACTACTGCGGATGTAAAAGAAACTATTCAATGACATCACATAGTCAATTAAGGGCGTTTAAAAAACTGCAATCATATATCAGGAGTGGAAAAAAAATCTTCCCATCTCTAATAGGGTTTGTAATTTAATGGCGGAGATCTATTAATAGAACATCTGGGCATTCAGCTCGGCCACTCTCATTAAACGTCGGATATATATTAATAAAACATCCAGGTGTTCCGTTTGGGCCAATCTCTCAACCGATGTTCGGTAATTCCACATTAATGTTAGCCAGCGTAATGGGGTCTTAGCCTGGACTAAAACTTGTTTACACATTTATTTTACTAAAGATTTTACAAACTGTTACTGCTTTATATATATATGCTGAAATACATAGAGAGCAGCCATGTTTTACGAAGACCTTGTCCAAAAAATAGTAACATAATGTGATGTTACGTTTTCCGGTCTTAGAAATGGCAAACAAGCTGGGTGACAGTGAACACTGGTTACACTATGACGACCGGTTCAGCACTCACAGCTGGAAAATATTTTGTCGAAAAATCTAAATGCATGTTATAATCTAGAAAAAAAAAGAAAGAAAGGGGCATGAAACAAGTGTCGCTCCGAGATACAATGGTAGAGTGTAACAAATTTTCCTTGAGTTCGAGTGCGCATCAACGTAAAAGCTACATTTGGTTTTAAGCTTGGACTTCCATGCAGCACCTGGCATGAACACATTGTATAGATCGTAGTCACTGACAAAAAAAACAACAAAAAATAGCTATGCCAGGAATACTTATCAGAGCAGAGGAAATCATGTGCAGCCTTCAAAGACAAATATCTGTAGGTGAAAAAATAATAAATAAAAACACATGCAATAATTGATGGCACCATGAGATGGGTGACAGACCATGAGATGGGTGACAGACCATGAGATGGGTGACAGACCATGAGATGGGTGACAGGCCATGAGATGGATGACAGACCATGAGATGGATGACAGACCATGAGATGAGTGACAGACCATGAGATGGATGACAGACCGTGAGATTGGTGACAGACCATGAGATGGATGACCAACAATGAGATGGGTGACAGACCATGAGATGGATGACCGACAATGAGATGGGTGACAGACCATGAGATGGATGACAGACCATGAGATGAGTGACAGACCATGAGATGGATGACAGACCGTGAGATTGGTGACAGACCATGAGATGGATGACCGACAATGAGATGGTTGACAGACCATGAGATGGATGACCGACCATGAGATGAATGACGGACAACACAGAAAACTAAAACGCCTCTATCAAACCATCACAGTTACTTAGTTGCTAAGTACATCAAATGTTAACAAGTGGCTACACAGTACTGCAGGGAAACATATCCCTGCATGAAATGTAATCAGAAAAAATGTTTGATCCTTTCTATCATCATTTCAAATACACACAGGGTTTTCCAAATGTAAAAAAAAAAAAGGAAAAAAAAAAGGTGTAAACCAGCAGTTCTCAACCTGTGGGTCGCGACCTCTTTGGGGGGGGGATCAAATGACCCTTTCAAAGGGGTCACCTAAGACCATCAGAAAAACACATACACTCTACGGTTATGAAGTAGCAACGAAAACCAGTTTGTGGTTGGGGGTCGCCACAACATGATGAGCTATATGAAAGGGTCGCGGCATTAGGAAGGTTGAGAACAACTGGTATAAACAGCTGAAAAGGGATTATGAAGACCTTAGTGCTAAAAGTGCTCAAGTCACCTAATACACATTTTGAGAGAATGATAATCAAGTTCAAATATTCTTTTCCTCTATAAAATGCGATCATTTTCATTTTGTTTGTTTGTTGAATTCAGGGACTTGGAGACATTTTAATGTGTTCAAATTTCTGCAGTACACTTGGCTAAACCGGATAAACAAAAGGTCACAGTTTAGGTGGATTTTGACCAAAAAAAAAATGTGACCTAAGTACTCTCAGCACTAGGGTCTTCCATCAGTGTGCACATCTTAAAATATTATTACAAAACCAAGGACAGACCGCAGTTCATTGGTTGCACCTGATCAAAGCTAGAAATGCAAGTAAAACCAAGGACAGACCGCAGTTCATTGGTTGCACCTGATCAAAGCTAGAAATGCAAGTAAAACCAAGGACAGACCGCAGTTCATTGGTTGCACCTGATCAAAGCTAGAAATGCAAGTAAAACCAAGGACAGACCGCAGTTCATTGGTTGCACCTGATCAAAGCTAGAAATGCAAATAAAACCAAGGACAGACCGCAGTTCATTGGTTGCACCTGATCAAAGCTAGAAATGCAAATAAAACCAAGGACAGACCGCAGTTCATTGGTTGCACCTGATCAAAGCTAGAAATGCAAATAAAACCAAGGACAGACCGCAGTTCATTGGTTGCACCTGATCAAAGCTAGAAATGCAAATAAAACCAAGGACAGACCGCAGTTCATTGGTTGCACCTGATCAAAGCTAGAAATGCAAATAAAACCAAGGACAGACCGCAGTTCATTGGTTGCACCTGATCAAAGCTAGAAATGCAAATAAAACCAAGGACAGACCGCAGTTCATTGGTTGCACCTGATCAAAGCTAGAAATGCAAATAAAACCAAGGACAGACCGCAGTTCATTGGTTGCACCTGATCAAAGCTAGAAATGCAAATAAAACCAAGGACAGACCGCAGTTCATTGGTTGCACCTGATCAAAGCTAGAAATGCAAATAAAACCAAGGACAGACCGCAGTTCATTGGTTGCACCTGATCAAAGCTAGAAATGCAAACAAAACCAAGGACAGACCGCAGTTCATTGGTTGCACCTGATCAAAGCTAGAAATGCAAACAAAACCAAGGACAGACCGCAGTTCATTGGTTGCACCTGATCAAAGCTAGAAATGCAAATAAAACCAAGGACAGACCGCAGTTCATTGGTTGCACCTGATCAAAGCTAGAAATGCAAACAAAACCAAGGACAGACCGCAGTTCATTGGTTGCACCTGATCAAAGCTAGAAATGCAAATAAAACCAAGGACAGACCGCAGTTCATTGGTTGCACCTGATCAAAGCTAGAAATGCAAACAAAACCAAGGACAGACCGCAGTTCATTGGTTGCACCTGATCAAAGCTAGAAATGCAAATAAAACCAAGGACAGACCGCAGTTCATTGGTTGCACCTGATCAAAGCTAGAAATGCAAATAAAACCAAGGACAGACCGCAGTTCATTGGTTGCACCTGATCAAAGCTAGAAATGCAAATAAAACCAAGGACAGACCGCAGTTCATTGGTTGCACCTGATCAAAGCTAGAAATGCAAACAAAACCAAGGACAGACCGCAGTTCATTGGTTGCACCTGATCAAAGCTAGAAATGCAAACAAAACCAAGGACAGACCGCAGTTCATTGGTTGCACCTGATCAAAGCTAGAAATGCAAACAAAACCAAGGACAGACCGCAGTTCATTGGTTGCACCTGATCAAAGCTAGAAATGCAAATAAAACCAAGGACAGACCGCAGTTCATTGGTTGCACCTGATCAAAGCTAGAAATGCAAACAAAACCAAGGACAGACCGCAGTTCATTGGTTGCACCTGATCAAAGCTAGAAATGCAAACAAAACCAAGGACAGACCGCAGTTCATTGGTTGCACCTGATCAAAGCTAGAAATGCAAATAAAACCAAGGACAGACCGCAGTTCATTGGTTGCACCTGATCAAAGCTAGAAATGCAAACAAAACCAAGGACAGACCGCAGTTCATTGGTTGCACCTGATCAAAGCTAGAAATGCAAACAAAACCAAGGACAGACCGCAGTTCATTGGTTGCACCTGATCAAAGCTAGAAATGCAAACAAAACCAAGGACAGACCGCAGTTCATTGGTTGCACCTGATCAAAGCTAGAAATGCAAATAAAACCAAGGACAGACCGCAGTTCATTGGTTGCACCTGATCAAAGCTAGAAATGCAAACAAAACCAAGGACAGACCGCAGTTCATTGGTTGCACCTGATCAAAGCTAGAAATGCAAATAAAACCAAGGACAGACCGCAGTTCATTGGTTGCACCTGATCAAAGCTAGAAATGCAAACAAAACCAAGGACAGACCGCAGTTCATTGGTTGCACCTGATCAAAGCTAGAAATGCAAACAAAACCAAGGACAGACCGCAGTTCATTGGTTGCACCTGATCAAAGCTAGAAATGCAAACAAAACCAAGGACAGACCGCAGTTCATTGGTTGCACCTGATCAAAGCTAGAAATGCAAACAAAACCAAGGACAGACCGCAGTTCATTGGTTGCACCTGATCAAAGCTAGAAATGCAAACAAAACCAAGGACAGACCGCAGTTCATTGGTTGCACCTGATCAAAGCTAGAAATGCAAACAAAACCAAGGACAGACCGCAGTTCATTGGTTGCACCTGATCAAAGCTAGAAATGCAAACAAAACCAAGGACAGACCGCAGTTCATTGGTTGCACCTGATCAAAGCTAGAAATGCAAACAAAACCAAGGACAGACCGCAGTTCATTGGTTGCACCTGATCAAAGCTAGAAATGCAAACAAAACCAAGGACAGACCGCAGTTCATTGGTTGCACCTGATCAAAGCTAGAAATGCAAACAAAACCAAGGACAGACCGCAGTTCATTGGTTGCACCTGATCAAAGCTAGAAATGCAAACAAAACCAAGGACAGACCGCAGTTCATTGGTTGCACCTGATCAAAGCTAGAAATGCAAACAAAACCAAGGACAGACCGCAGTTCATTGGTTGCACCTGATCAAAGCTAGAAATGCAAACAAAACCAAGGACAGACCGCAGTTCATTGGTTGCACCTGATCAAAGCTAGAAATGCAAACAAAACCAAGGACAGACCGCAGTTCATTGGTTGCACCTGATCAAAGCTAGAAATGCAAACAAAACCAAGGACAGACCGCAGTTCATTGGTTGCACCTGATCAAAGCTAGAAATGCAAACAAAACCAAGGACAGACCGCAGTTCATTGGTTGCACCTGATCAAAGCTAGAAATGCAAACAAAACCAAGGACAGACCGCAGTTCATTGGTTGCACCTGATCAAAGCTAGAAATGCAAACAAAACCAAGGACAGACCGCAGTTCATTGGTTGCACCTGATCAAAGCTAGAAATGCAAACAAAACCAAGGACAGACCGCAGTTCATTGGTTGCACCTGATCAAAGCTAGAAATGCAAACAAAACCAAGGACAGACCGCAGTTCATTGGTTGCACCTGATCAAAGCTAGAAATGCAAACAAAACCAAGGACAGACCGCAGTTCATTGGTTGCACCTGATCAAAGCTAGAAATGCAAACAAAACCAAGGACAGACCGCAGTTCATTGGTTGCACCTGATCAAAGCTAGAAATGCAAACAAAACCAAGGACAGACCGCAGTTCATTGGTTGCACCTGATCAAAGCTAGAAATGCAAACAAAACCAAGGACAGACCGCAGTTCATTGGTTGCACCTGATCAAAGCTAGAAATGCAAACAAAACCAAGGACAGACCGCAGTTCATTGGTTGCACCTGATCAAAGCTAGAAATGCAAACAAAACCAAGGACAGACCGCAGTTCATTGGTTGCACCTGATCAAAGCTAGAAATGCAAACAAAACCAAGGACAGACCGCAGTTCATTGGTTGCACCTGATCAAAGCTAGAAATGCAAACAAAACCAAGGACAGACCGCAGTTCATTGGTTGCACCTGATCAAAGCTAGAAATGCAAACAAAACCAAGGACAGACCGCAGTTCATTGGTTGCACCTGATCAAAGCTAGAAATGCAAACAAAACCAAGGACAGACCGCAGTTCATTGGTTGCACCTGATCAAAGCTAGAAATGCAAATAAAACCAAGGACAGACCGCAGTTCATTGGTTGCACCTGATCAAAGCTAGAAATGCAAACAAAACCAAGGACAGACCGCAGTTCATTGGTTGCACCTGATCAAAGCTAGAAATGCAAACAAAACCAAGGACAGACCGCAGTTCATTGGTTGCACCTGATCAAAGCTAGAAATGCAAATAAAACCAAGGACAGACCGCAGTTCATTGGTTGCACCTGATCAAAGCTAGAAATGCAAACAAAACCAAGGACAGACCGCAGTTCATTGGTTGCACCTGATCAAAGCTAGAAATGCAAATAAAACCAAGGACAGACCGCAGTTCATTGGTTGCACCTGATCAAAGCTAGAAATGCAAACAAAACCAAGGACAGACCGCAGTTCATTGGTTGCACCTGATCAAAGCTAGAAATGCAAATAAAACCAAGGACAGACCGCAGTTCATTGGTTGCACCTGATCAAAGCTAGAAATGCAAACAAAACCAAGGACAGACCGCAGTTCATTGGTTGCACCTGATCAAAGCTAGAAATGCAAACAAAACCAAGGACAGACCGCAGTTCATTGGTTGCACCTGATCAAAGCTAGAAATGCAAATAAAACCAAGGACAGACCGCAGTTCATTGGTTGCACCTGATCAAAGCTAGAAATGCAAACAAAACCAAGGACAGACCGCAGTTCATTGGTTGCACCTGATCAAAGCTAGAAATGCAAATAAAACCAAGGACAGACCGCAGTTCATTGGTTGCACCTGATCAAAGCTAGAAATGCAAACAAAACCAAGGACAGACCGCAGTTCATTGGTTGCACCTGATCAAAGCTAGAAATGCAAATAAAACCAAGGACAGACCGCAGTTCATTGGTTGCACCTGATCAAAGCTAGAAATGCAAACAAAACCAAGGACAGACCGCAGTTCATTGGTTGCACCTGATCAAAGCTAGAAATGCAAACAAAACCAAGGACAGACCGCAGTTCATTGGTTGCACCTGATCAAAGCTAGAAATGCAAATAAAACCAAGGACAGACCGCAGTTCATTGGTTGCACCTGATCAAAGCTAGAAATGCAAACAAAACCAAGGACAGACCGCAGTTCATTGGTTGCACCTGATCAAAGCTAGAAATGCAAATAAAACCAAGGACAGACCGCAGTTCATTGGTTGCACCTGATCAAAGCTAGAAATGCAAACAAAACCAAGGACAGACCGCAGTTCATTGGTTGCACCTGATCAAAGCTAGAAATGCAAATAAAACCAAGGACAGACCGCAGTTCATTGGTTGCACCTGATCAAAGCTAGAAATGCAAACAAAACCAAGGACAGACCGCAGTTCATTGGTTGCACCTGATCAAAGCTAGAAATGCAAACAAAACCAAGGACAGACCGCAGTTCATTGGTTGCACCTGATCAAAGCTAGAAATGCAAATAAAACCAAGGACAGACCGCAGTTCATTGGTTGCACCTGATCAAAGCTAGAAATGCAAACAAAACCAAGGACAGACCGCAGTTCATTGGTTGCACCTGATCAAAGCTAGAAATGCAAATAAAACCAAGGACAGACCGCAGTTCATTGGTTGCACCTGATCAAAGCTAGAAATGCAAACAAAACCAAGGACAGACCGCAGTTCATTGGTTGCACCTGATCAAAGCTAGAAATGCAAACAAAACCAAGGACAGACCGCAGTTCATTGGTTGCACCTGATCAAAGCTAGAAATGCAAACAAAACCAAGGACAGACCGCAGTTCATTGGTTGCACCTGATCAAAGCTAGAAATGCAAACAAAACCAAGGACAGACCGCAGTTCATTGGTTGCACCTGATCAAAGCTAGAAATGCAAACAAAACCAAGGACAGACCGCAGTTCATTGGTTGCACCTGATCAAAGCTAGAAATGCAAATAAAACCAAGGACAGACCGCAGTTCATTGGTTGCACCTGATCAAAGCTAGAAATGCAAATAAAACCAAGGACAGACCGCAGTTCATTGGTTGCACCTGATCAAAGCTAGAAATGCAAACAAAACCAAGGACAGACCGCAGTTCATTGGTTGCACCTGATCAAAGCTAGAAATGCAAATAAAACCAAGACTAGCAATAGGAAAGGTGTAGACATTTAAGTAAATAATCCAAACATTTGCTCAAGTTATATCACAACATAATTTTTAAAAAAAATTTATTAAAAACTTCATCTTGTGTCTAGGCAAAGAAGTATGGTAACAGCTGTGATGTGTCTAGGCAAAGTAGTGTGGTAACGGCTGTGATGTGTCTAGGCAAAGTAGTATGGTAACGGCTGTGATGTGTCTAGGCAAAGTAGTATGGTAACGGCTGTGATGTGTCTAGGCAAAGTAGTGTGGTAACAGCTGTGATGTGTCTAGGCAAAGTAGTATGGTAACGGCTGTGTTGTGTCTAGGCCAAGTCTTTATT
The DNA here is from genome assembly GCA_964017045.1 of Omphiscola glabra. Taxonomy (NCBI): domain Eukaryota; kingdom Metazoa; phylum Mollusca; class Gastropoda; family Lymnaeidae; genus Omphiscola; species Omphiscola glabra. Next base: position 11,012,366 of record OZ024810.1, read on the forward strand.
TCAGAATAAATCTTCAATTTATAATTTCAAAAGTGACATGGGTACATTTTCACAAACTGACTGTCATCACCATAAACCATATTTGGCATCAACCTCGAACCACAGCACCCCCGAACATTACATTGGTCTGTGCAATAGATTCATCTCTCTGCTAGCTAATTAACTTCTCAAGTACCCCTAACATTACATTGGTCTGTGCAATAGATTCCTCTCTCTGCTAGCTAATTAACTTCTCAAGTACCCCTAACATTACATTGGTCTGTGCAATAGATTCATCTCTCTGCTAGCTAATTAACTTCTCAAGTACCCCTAACATTACATTGGTCTGTGCAGTAGATTCCTCTCTCTGCTAGCTAATTAACTTCTCAAGTACTTGGGAGGCCAAGCTCAACTTCTTATATGTGTAGCTCAATAATGAAAATAGATAAAAAGTTTAAGATTTCCCTGCGAAGGAGAAGCTTGGTACACGTGAGCAGCTGTGTTTATGGCAGTTGGGTTGACAGGCACCCATGACAAGCCATGTACGTAATGAGGCAAATAATTGCCAGGGTGGGCTAAGGTTAAGATGAAATCAGCGGGGGCCTGGGCGGCTGGTGGGGCAGGAGCGGTCAACCAGCAGGGCGGGGCTCAATTCAAGTAATTTCGACAAGAATGAAAGAGGACCTTTGGTAACAGGATCCGCAATCCTCAGGTCAACCTATTGTAGCTGTGCGACCTGACACACCAATGCTCAGAATGAGCACCCAGGATACTTGTGTGTCACTCTGTAAAAAATTTTTTTAATGAATCGGAGACTAAGAGAAACAACAGATAATATGTTTCTCAAAGGAAAGACTATGTACACAGTTTTCACAAAGGAAAGACTATGTACACAGTTTTCACAAAGGAAAGACTATGTACACAGTTTTCACAAAGGAAAGACTATGTACACAGTTTTCACAAAGGAAAGACTATGTACTCAGTTTTCACAAAGGAAAGACTATGTACACAGTTTTCACAAAGGAAAGGCTTTTCACAAAGGAAAGGCTATGTACACAGTTTTCACAAAGGAAAGACTATGTACACAGTTTTCACAAAGGAAAGGCTTTTCACAAAGGAAAGACTATGTACACAGTTTTCACAAAGGAAAGACTATGTACACAGTTTTCACAAATGAAAGACTATGTACACAGTTTTCACAAAGGAAAGACTATGTACACAGTTTTCACAAAGGAAAGACTATGTACACAGTTTTCACAAAGGAAAGACTATGTACACAGTTTTCACAAAGGAAAGACTATGTACACAGTTTTCACAAAGGAAAGGCTTTTCACAAAGGAAAGGCTATGTACACAGTTTTCACAAAGGAAAGACTATGTACACAGTTTTCACAAAGGAAAGGCTTTTCACAAAGGAAAGACTATGTACACAGTTTTCACAAAGGAAAGGCTTTGTACACAGTTTTCACAAAGGAAAGACTATGTACACAGTTTTCACAAAGGAAAGACTATGTACACAGTTTTCACAAAGGAAAGACTATGTACACAGTTTTCACAAAGGAAAGACTATTTACACAGTTTTCACAAAGGAAAGACTATGTACACAGTTTCACAAAGGAAAGACTATTTACACAGTTTCACAAAGGAAAGACTATTTACACAGTTTTCACAAAGGAAAGACTATGTACACAGTTTTCACAAAGGAAAGGCTATGTACACAGTTCTCACAAAGGAAAGACTATGTACACAGTTTTCACAAATCCAGGTTACAATAGATAATAAAACATAAATTAAATATTTTTTTTTTCCTCATTGAACATGAATTAAACAACACTATCATCCAGCACCACCCCCCCCCCCCCCCAAACCCCACCTAAATAAACACCCAAGCACACAAAAGAAAAAAATGAAGTTGAAAAAAAACAAAATAAACTACAATTTGGTAATCTTCTAAATGTAAAAATAAACTGAAAGTTACACTATTTTGTGTGTGTGTGTACCATGTTGATACTGATATGGGATTGCAGAAGCTAGTCAAACTCAACCCAAATTTTTAAGCTACATCAACACACACATATCATCAAAGACCACTGCTCAAACCTGCCATAAAATGTTTTCATAACAATAAAATCTGATGACGCCTTTTTCAATAAGGACAAACCTGGCCGTGTTAACCAGCCCAGCAAGGTTCACCTTAGAGCAAACATTAACAGTCCACACACCCGTGCACAAACAAAGCAAAGCTGTAAGTTCCACAAGTTTACAATAAAACTACCATCAGTTAAAACTCAAAAATGGACATGAAGAGAATGTAAGTCCAGACACACATGTTCAATTATTGATACTGACATAACATTGATATATGTATGATCTCACAGCACGTACGCTGAAACGTATGCTTGAAGTTCATTAAAAAAAAAAAAACATATTAATTTTAAATAAGAAGAGTTTTTAATCTCTTTAACCTGGGGAGCAAAGACAAATTTCCTTAGGGACAAAGCTGCTTAGAAACACCCATGAAATAATTTAAAAAAAAATTCTTTGAGAGTTTCAATCCTTAGTTTAATTCTGAAATTAAACTAAAAAAGATTGTGTTCTCTTTAAGCATCAGTGTTAAACGGATGTTTGTAGAAAAGTTTTTTGGTAAATTTAACGTGAATGTGTTTCCTGGAACTACTTTTATGCTATTTAATTTGGATGAAAATTCAAACATTCAATTGTTGAGGAACGCAGAAAACAATGCATTAGTTGTGCATCCGATGGCAGAAAATGCATTTTTAGTTGTGCATCCAATTTATAGCAAGTGGTAAAAAATATCAATGAGATTGAATCACAGTTTGATATTTTCCCCACATGTCTGGTATTGATATACCCTAATATCTGGTACGAACTCCATGGCTTGGAACTGAAGGGAATTTTATCAGGTTATGCTTCGGTGATGTAAGTGTTAAGATTGAAGATCAGCTTCGGTGATGTCAAGTGTTCAGACTGAAGAACAATCATCTAAAAATATATAAATTAACTTAAGAGCCAAAAAAAAACAAACCCCCCAATAAAACAATAACATTGCTATGCCCTGGATCGCAACTGAGAATGTGTAGGAATTCACGACCAGTTGACACAGGAAGTAACACATTAGTTGAGAAGCAGACACAGGAAGTGACAAATGAGTTAATGCACAGCACACCTTAAGTATTCAGCACACGCAAAGAATGAGCTCATTTTTTTGTCTCTGATTATGGCAGTTGTAACCCTTAACCCAAAATATTTTAACTGGACACATTAAAAAAAAAAAAAAAGAAAAATGAGTGGCTCTCAATTAAATTTTACTTTGCTCAAGTTATCACTGACTTGACCTTTGGCCTGTCAGTCAAACATTTGGGAGACTTGAATGACATTTAAGAAATACCAACTTGGCTCTGTGGAAAGTATTGGTCAGCTTTCAACATGTCATTTTTGACAATTTTCATAACAAGTCAATTTGAAAAAGAAACATTATTATAGGAGTTTCTTTCAACCTCCCACAGCAAGAAACTGTCTTCGCAAAGTTACTGATCCTTTGTTAACAAGCTAGCAACTACCTGGCTCTGGACAGTGCCCCAAGCGAGGAGGTCAAGTGAAATGAAATAAAATTATGCTTAAAAGTCATTGTGAGGTATAAGGAGATAGCAACAGTTCATTATGACCAATGCAGTAAGCCCTTTCGCTTCTAGCACCTGATTCTGGTGCACACTGATTACAGGGATGTTTCATTGCAAACAATGTACGGTGAGAGATTTGTAGGAGAGTTTTAAGTATATCTTTGTAAATCTGTGAATCCATTCACAACATGAAATCTGTTGACTCAGTTCACAGAGTTGGTGGCCGTCCCTGTGAAACTCCAATGCCAGGAAATATCAAACAGTCCCTGTGAAACTCCAATGCCAGGAAATATCAAACCGTCCCTGTGAAACTCCAATGCCAGGAAATATCAAACCGTCCCTGTGAAACTCCAATGCCAGGAAATATCAAACCGTCCCTGTGAAACTCCAATGCCAGGAAATATCAAACCGTCCCTGTGAAACTCAGATGCCAGGAAATATCAAACCGTCCCTGTGAAACTCCAATGCCAGGAAATATCAAACCGTCCCTGTGAAACTCCAATGCCAGGAAATATCAAACCGTCCCTGTGAAAATCCAATGCCAGGAAATATCAAACTGTTGGAAATCCCTTGGGGAAACATTCCAAATTTTTTCAAGGTGGGTGTGTCAAATTGTGATATTTATGGGTCTGACTTAAATGTGACAGTCCCAAAAAAATGTGATTACAAACAATGTGACAGAATCACAATGTAATAACAACACGCCAGGTGCCAGGAAGTCTTTGCCTGTGACATCAATCCCATAATAACATTTGAATCCTCATAACATCCTGGATTAGAGCATTTCTATTTTCTCCATGTAAATTTGACCCACTTTGAATAAAAACAAACAACTTTTTTCTTCCTTGATGTACACAACTATCATCAACAAGGGCAGCCAGTTCAGTCACCTGGACAATGCTGTCTGAGTTTGTGGAATATTAATGCCACATCCTACAAACACTTTAAATTTGTGACAAAAGAAAACACTGAACAAGTTCACCTCACACCTGCGGTAAGGCTAAAGAATCCATGATTGGGTTACCGAACATGAATGGCAGTGAGTTGCATGGCTGAAGGCGGGGGTAAAACTGGTCAATCAAGTCCTGACGGCCCGTGGTCATCTTTCACAGCCAACGCACAGCGCCGTCTGGCCCTGGATGAAGTTCCGACAGGGGCAGAGCCGACGAAGGCTGTCCATGCTCCCAACACAGCTGTAGAGCAGGCGTTCATCCTGCGTGGTGCAGGTCCCTGAGCCGGAGTCGTAGGCTGGGTAGTAAATGTTGGAAGAGTGAGCCATGGCTTTGCACTCGGTGAAGTTACCAAACATTTCCTTGTTGTTCAGCACCGGGAAGTACACTGGTTCGCAGATGCGATCTGTAAGAAATAATTGTCACTAATTAAATGCGGGTTATTTTCTGAGTGAAGTATTGAGAGGGAGTAGCGAACATTTTGCATTCGGTGAAATAAAATAGTCAAATTGGTAGCAGAAGCCATGATTTCTTCATAAACAGGGGTAGACAAGGTTAGAAATAATGCAAGGAGACTGCACATTTTTATTATTGAATAAAATTTTTAGAACATTGATCACAGGGAAACCTTTCCCCAGTATTTGTCAACCCAAGATAATGCATTGATATGTACAGATATATGATTGGCAACCCTGGCTGGCGCCATGTCAAGCTGATCACAATGTCCTTAACAGTCCCAAATTATTTGATTATGTTGTCACCTGATCCCCCAACTTAGCCGATAGTGTCATCATTGAGTGCCCTAACTTACTCTGTGCCCAGCATGCATCTTTGCATGATTTCCCCGGCTCTGCCAGCACAAGCTCAACAGCTTCCCTAGGCGGCCATTTAGGCTGACCTCGTTGGAATGAGCAGAAGTTCTGGTTTTCAATGTAAGCATTCATACGCTGTAGCATTCCTTCTTCTGTGTATTCATATGGAAGATAGGAGGGGAACTGAGGAGTAAACAAGAAGCCAGACTAAAGACACGTGTTTTAAACAATCACATTGAATGGGGTGACTGCACACTTGTGTGGGTGACTGCACACTTGTGTGGGTGACTGCACACTTATAGGGGTGACTGCACACTTGTGTGGGTGAATGCACGCTAGTGTGGGTGACTGCACACTTATAGGGGTGACTGCACACTAAAAGGGGTGAATACACGCTTTTGTGGGTGAATGCACTCTTGTATGGGTGACTGCACACTTATAGGGGTGACTGCACACTTATAGGTGTGACAACACACTATACGGGTGAATGCACACGTATAGGGGTGAAGATTCCTACAGTAAACACTATGAAATTATAATTTAAAAAAAAAATTATTCTTATATCCACATACCTTATTGCTCGCTAAAATTTTGTTTAAAACTGCCTCGACGTCATTAATTTTATTGTGATCTATGGTGTACACGTAGGGTTCCCCAATGAATGTCTCAGCGTATGGATGCTGTGATGCTATCTTAAAACAAAAAAAAGGAATATTCCATTAGTCACTTTCTACCTTTGACAAGCATGAGACAAGATACAGTAACTAAAAATAACATAAACATTTAAAGTTGATCTCTTTCGATTAAAATTAAATCAAGTGAAGTTTTAAATCTTTGAATGTAGTTACAAAAAATAAAAAGAATTACAGCATCAGTTATTGATTTAAAAAAGAGAATGTGAATAATTTCCAGTTCCATTAACAACAAATATTTTACAATTTTAAAAATCTATCTTACAACCTTGAATAACAACAAAATTGTTTTATGAAACACTCAAGGTTAAGTCCATGTATATCATGGGGTCAATGACCAGTAATAATTTTAGATCTGTTTAGTACTCAGACAATTGTTTAATACACAGCCAATGTCCAGTTAATGGTTTACTACACGGCCAATGTCCAGTTAATGCTTTACTACACGGCCAATGTCCAGTTAATGGTTTACTACACGGCCAATGTCCAGTTGTTTACTACACAGCCAATGTCCAGTTAATGGTTTACTAAACAGCCAATGTCCAGTTAATGGTTTACTACACAGCCAATGTCCAGTTAATTGTTTACTACACAGCCAATGTCTAGTTAATGGTTTACTACATGGCCAATGTCCAGTTAATGGTTTACTAAACAGCAAATGTCCAGTTAATGGTTTACTACACAGCAAATGTCCAGTTAATGGTTTACTACACAATGTCTTGTTATGGATTTATTGTACAGTCATTTTCCATGCATTGTTTATCTTTATGGTCAATGTCAAGTTATTGGTTCTGTGTGCTGTATTTACCTCCCTATGAGTCGGTTTCCCCTTAAAGAATTTGTGGTTCTTGCTGCTGTGGGGAGGGTCAAACTTGAGGTTAAGGAAGACAGCCCCATTGGCGATGGCCTCCAGAGGGGCTGGGCCTTCATATGGAAAACCAAGGCCCACAAACACCTGGGGTGAGAAGAGTGCAATCATTTGATCAGATGGACAAAGAAAAACAATTTCTAACAACTATATAAGGCACTTCTTCAAAAATCTCTCATAACATATTTTGTATTATTCATACAATTAACTTATGTGTATATTTCATTCAATTAACTTATGTGAATATTTGATTTAATTAACTTATGTGTATATTTCATTCAATTAACATATGTGTACATTTCATTCAATTAACTTATGTGTAGATTTCATTCAATTAACTTATGTGTAATTTTTATTCAATTGACATGGGTATATTTCATTCAATTAACATCTGTGTATATTTCATTCAATTAACTTATTTGTATTTTTGATTAAATTGACATGTGTATATTTCATTCGATTAACTATTAACATATGTGCACACTTGATTCAATCAATTGCTAATGGTTATGTTCAGAGAGTGACAATGAAGTCAGCAACTCATCCTGCCATTCTTGTTAAGTGTTAAGTTCAGCTTCAATCAGTAGAGCCGGACAGTTGTAAAAAAATTAACTTGATAGATAAATGCTTGATTATACTGGTGTGAAAAATTTAACTTAAACCTATCATTCTAACACACCTTTGACCCATGGTTTCTTAGAAAAACAGGCGCCAGTCACAGCACTCAACCTGCTCTGTCATACCTGACTCCAGGAAAACTATCATTCTAACACACCTTTAACCCATGCTTACTTAGAAAAACAGGTGCCAGTCACAGCACCCAACCCTGATCTCTCATACCTGACTCCAGCACCACTTAGTACCACCAGATAGTTTACCACCAACAGCGCCCAGTCAAAAGTACCTTGGTTTTCTGTAACAGCTTGTGCAGCTCTACCCCAGTCATGATCCCGTGGTTTATCACATAGCCAGGCACATTCTGCAGTTTCTTGCCAGGCTCCTCGTAGACTGTGCCATGCACCTCCAGCTTGGAATGAATCACATCAAGGTAGGCCTGCTTGTCCTAAATATGTAAAAATAATTATTCACTTTGTTCAGATTTAAAAAGGCTGTTTTTTTGGTGTTTTTTTTGGTTCGTTTAAAACTTGGTTAACAGAAAAGTAAAGTTAACAAAGGGAGAGGCATTATAACAACAAGGGAAATAATCATAACAACAAGGGAAATAATCATAATACCAATGGAAGTACTCATCTGAACAGAAAACTCAGTAATAGTGTTGATAATCAAGAAAAAAAAATTTGTAAACTTTCAATTGGTTCTTAGGTAAAGATATTTTATTTAATCGTCTTTATATAATTTGATTAGTGTTCTAAATTATACAAATTTAGCGTAAAGGCTATTTTTTAAAAATAAATACCAAAACTCAAGAAACAAACAAAAAAAAAACCCCATAAAACATGAGTAATCCTACTGCTTGTTTTGAATGATAATAAATATGAATTAAAAAATATAAATCAAATTAGAAAACTTTTGTGGTTCTTGCTGCTATGAAACAAAAAAAAAACCCATAAAACATGAGTAATCCTACTACTTGTTTTGAATGATAATAAATATGAATTAAAAAATATAAATCAAATTAGAAAACTTTTTTGTTATAATAGTTAACACGAAGATAAAAAATAACTTGTAACTTCAATGTTTACTTACTTGAAATCTTAATCTAAAGAATAATCAATAAGTAAAAAAAAAAAAAAGCTTTACTTGATAATTTGTATGGTTGCTAATATGTATAGTTATTGATGATTAACAAAACGAGGACAATTTTATGATGGCAGTATTTAGAAGAGAACAGTTAGATTGTTTTAATTTTTTTTTTAAATACCTGAATAACATCCTTAATAAATTTGGGATCAAAATATTTAATAAGGATTAATTTTTTTTTATAATAATTTAAATTTTGTTATCACAATACTGCCAGCAAACAGCCGTAATGGTAGCTTTCTCTGAATCACAAATAAAATGTATGGGAGTTTAGCAAGCTGGAATGGATTCATCAGCACAGTAAGGAACTTTGGTTTTTTCAGTTCAATAAAAAAAAAATCTCAACAACTAATGTTGGAAAACAGCAGCTCAACCTGGCAACCGGCTTGGCAACCGGCCTGGCAACCGGCCATCTACGAAACCCACAGCAATTCTTAATATCAAAATTTAACTGATAATCTGACGTGGCTCATTGTGCATTTCTACTCCCTATCAGTTTGCTGGAATTTGATTGAGGGAACATTACTTATTGTCTAGTTGAACATACCTGCCACATATAATCATTTTTGCCATACACAAGAGCTATATTCTCTTTGGGTTCAAGGTTGGTCTCTGATTCATTCAGAACTCTGTCCACTACGAAACCCATAAAGGAGTTGTCGGGGGAATGTGCTGAAAAAGGATATTTTAAAAGTCCAAAAAATGAATTCATCACGCAGAGGTTATGTTGTTCAATTAAAACAAAAGTGGCTTTTGGTTGTAGTAAATGTAAATCTTGTTGCCAAAAATATTAGTGACTTTGGCTGGTATTTCAAGTATAACCTATGGATAAAATTGTTGTTGAAAAACGTTTTGGCTGGTATTTCATTCATGTTAACATTATTGATTAAATAGTTGGTGAGGTTTCATGTGAACCTTTTTCCTAATCAAAGCAAAATTCTCATAAATGAAAATGTTCTATATGAAGGCGAAAAACCCTTGAGAAGTTATTTTCCTTTGAAGGTGTTTTTCATGGAAACTGTTATGAAACCTGTGGGCGTCTGTTGTATACAGAAAATGGTATGAAATAGTGGTGTGCAGCTGCTGCTTACAGAAAATGGTATAAAATAGCTGTGTGCAGCTGTTACTTACGGAACATGGTATAAAACTGCTGTGGCATCAGGTCCTGCCCACCCCATGAAGACAATATTTTGTTTTGCTTAGCAAATGTGTGGTGGTTAAATGCAGGCTCTGTACCAAATGAGTCTACCACACGAAATAAACAGCTGGGGAAAATTAGCATAATAAAATAAAATAGACAGCCATATCTTTCTTTAAAAGCAAAACTTGTCAACAGAAAAAAAAAATACAGGGAATTTTATGGCACAACATAAATTTACTATTATTCATTTAAGCTGTTATTTTATCTCAAAAATTTAAAAAAAAACCAGTGGTGTGTTGATTGAAAAAAACAAACAATGTGTATCATCTTAAACTTGCAATGCACAGCGAATGTTACATTTATACTTAGAAATGGAATAATTCATCAGAATTAACTTTAAAAAAAGTAAATGGAGATATTTGTTTCAACTCTCAATTTAAAAAAAAAAAAATTGAAAGACGCACATCTCAAACTGAATTTTGAATCCAGTGAGTAATACACCCACAAACTAGTGACATTCTTATATGTAATACATCTTTATGGCTAAACAAAGGCTATTCAGTGGTCAGACATCAAATCAATACAAAACTACAGTCCCTTTAACTTTTAAAACAGCACCTAGTCAGTTCCTGCTTTTCTATTTGAACTGCACTATAGGGCCATTGAGAACCTACCTAAATTTGGCATATCCAGCTTTGAGCCTCTTCTTGAACTGTATAAGGCCCATGATATCAGTGTAGATGAGATGTACTGGCAGCTCCTTCCTGCTCTGGCACGGAGTCTTTGCTGCTGGAACGTGATTGAGGATTCTGATAAGATGAGAACAAACTCATCTTAGATCTTTGTTAAGTCTTTTTTTTTAAAATAGCAAATATAACAAAATTAAAATATAACATATTTACTTTTGAAAAGCAAATATAACAAAATTAAAATCAAACAATGGTTTGGCATAGAAAAGTCATAATTTTACATCAGGATGGTGAACAAGTAAGTCCCCCCAAAAAACAAATGACATCCTTCAAACCACTTTCCCAATAGCATGTAAACATTTTAATTTGATTATAAATTAATTGATACACAAATATTATTTGTAAAACAAAAGGTTGGACTGAAATAAGTTTTTTTTTTAAAAAGTTGACTCAGTAAACTGACTAATAAGTTTGACTAAACACTTCAGCTGGCATTAATGTATCACAAAAACAACAAATGACAGCAGGGCTCCCACACACTTGTGGCATCAGAGCTCTCAAACTCCAAATACTGTTACCCCTATAGAGCCATCTTATGTTTTTCTGAAGATCGGACCATAATTCTTGTGTACACTGTGGCCAATATGTCTCTTACTAAATCCTGATGTATGTTTACCCACTAAGAACAACAGAAACTTCTTGGGCAAAGCTTTGACGGTTATTTGGATGGGTAAGATGTTATCCTTGGTTCAATGGATGCCGACCAGCTGTCCATATGATACTCACTCTACAAGTTGCTCCACCTCACTTGTAATGGTCAGCTCATGGCCCAGTATATACAGGGTAGAGATAAGATCACTCCACTGCACAAGTTCACCCAGGGGCCCTCCTGAATAAAGTGATAAAATAATATGAAAATAAGAACATGACATGGGGCCTCCTCTGGATAAAGTAATAAAATAATATACAGGGGGCCCTCCTGAATAAAGTGATAAAATAATATGAAAATAAGAACATGACATGGGGCCTCCTCTGGATAAAGTAATAAAATAATATACAGGGGGCCCTCCTGAATAAAGTGATAAAATAATATGAAAATAAGAACATGACATGGGGCCTCCTCTGGATAAAGTAATAAAATAATATACAGGGGGCCCTCCTGAATAAGGCCATAAAATAATATTCCATCTTAATGAAATAGTATTCCAGTGGGCCCTATTAAATAATGAAATAAAGTAATATACCAGTGGCCCATTTGAATAAAAGTGTGGTTTTTTTTTCATTTTGAACTAACAGCACACCTTTCCCCGTCTTCCATTTCAAAACAATATGATTTAACACTTTAAAAAAAATAATTGTGACTGGCCACATCTGCTTTCCTTAAAGAACCAAAAGTAACTTTTACAAATTAAATCAAGAAATACCTGGCAATGAGTTTTAAAAAAAATGTTTTAGGACAAATTTCATTATTTAGATCATTCCAAGAAGAGTAAAGGTCTCCTTTTAAATTTCTGAACAAATAAGATAACGATTTTTTTTTAAAAAAAATCACCTTTGAACTGCATCTCAGCAAACTGCCAGCCAGACTGCTTACTCAGTAGTCCAAGATGAATTAAAATCTGAACCAAAAAAATGACAGATTAATAGAAATCTGATTGATAGATCAAAAAAATAAAACATCATTTATTACATTTTATATCTGCCTATTTTTATGTGTAATATACAAATGTCAAAATAATTCTTTTTTCAAAATAATTAAAAATATATATTTTGCAGAAATCAAAAGCATCCTCTGAACAAAATGTAAAATTAAATTATATTGCCACATTCCTATGATTAAACCAATATGAAACAATTTAAAAACATTTTTTATTTCTTTTTATTCTTGACTTTTCCCAAGTGTTCCACAAAAAGAGATTAATAGCTGACACTATGGTTTTACTGTTGGTATTCTTTTTAACGGTACTACAAGTACACTAAAAATGCTACAGCTCTTGCATTACATGCAAATATATCAGTAAAAATGACTCATTATTCTTTCATTAATTCCTGTAAAAAAAAAAAAAAAAATATTATTTAAAAAAAAAACAACAACTTTCCAGCACAGCTATCAAGTTTCTAAGATCCATTTAAATTTCTGATTCAATGAGAGTGAGTGTTCAATCAGTATTTATATCGCTACATGTACCAGGTGCACACCTAAATAAAGCATTAACATAATACACCATGTGTTATTATTTTATAAGTTTGCTTTGGAACATTGAAATACTTACTTTCTGTTTTTGCCTCCCCTGGATATCATATTTAGCCATGAGGGTTCTTGCCCCTTCTGTCCATCTGTGCCACATCCGACTGATGCGCATTCTAATCCAGGCGTAGCCTTGACGTTCATTTGGATCCACCAGTATATTCATCAGGGGCTGGAGGTCTAGTGTGAAGTTGGCCTGGGAGGGGGCAAAAATGAAACAGTAACATTTTATGGGTTAAGGCAAGAACACCACTACCATGCACATGCAAAATGGGTTCTTTGCACAGAAATCCTGATTCTGTGTTCTTGTTATTTGGCAGATCTTTAAACATGGACAACTGGTTGTTCTTTACCTTTTGTCCTCCACCAAAACAAGCCATGGAACCAGTGTGCTTGTTTATAATTATTGGCACGAAACTTGAATGGCTCCATTGGGGAAAAAGAAACAACACGAAAACTCGACTCGTTTTCATTTGTAAGTAACTAGTAACCAAATATTTACACTGATCTCCCTGAAGCCCGTTTTTACTTGCTTCCTAGAGGTTTAATGAGATAATTACTTTGCATTTTTCAGCAAAAATATGTTATTGTTGTTATAGCATCCTAGTAGCCAATTATAAACAATGGTTGCAATGGAAAATTTACAGAGTGTAGGGTACATAAACATGCACACACCAAAATATATTATTGGACCTAAATGTTAAATTGGTAGTCAAATGCATGTGTTGTACAAAGTTGCCCTCTTTACTAAAATTGTCAAATTCCAGAATTTTCTAAAAAAATTTGGGAGGTATTGTACCTTAAATCCTTCAGTCACATTGTAACCAATAGAAAACTTTAACGCATTGTTTTTAATAGGAAACTTTGGCGCAATATTTTTAATAGGAAACTTTGGCGCAATGTTTTTAATAGGACACTTTGGCGCAATGTTTTTAATAGGACACTTTGGCGCAATGTTTTTAATAGGACACTTTGGCGCAATGTTTTTAATAGGACACTTTGGCGCAATGTTTTTAATAGGACACTTTGGCGCAATGTTTTTAATAGGACACTTTGGCGCAATGTTTTTAATAGGAAACTTTGGCGCAATGTTTTTAATAGGAAACTTTGGCGCAATGTTTTTAATAGGAAACTTTGACGCAATGTTTTTAATAGGACACTTTGGCGCAATGTTTTTAATAGGACTCTTTATTAATGCAATGATTTTAAAAGGACACTATGGCACAATGTTTTTAATAGGACACTTTGGCGCAATGTTTTTAATAGGACACTTTGGCGCAATGTTTTTAATAGGACACTTTGGCGCAATGTTTTTAATAGGACACTTTGCCGCAATGTTTTTAATAGGAAACTTTGACGCAATGTTTTTAATAGGAAACTTTGGCGCAATGTTTTTAATAGGAAACTTTGGCGCAATGTTTTTAATAGGACACTTTGGCGCAATGTTTTTAATAGGAAACTTTGGCGCAATGTTTTCAATAGGACGCTTTGCTGCAATGTTTTTAAAGTGTATAATCTCAAATTCCTTATTGCTTTAATTAATGTTATGGTTAATTTTTTTTTTTAGGGTAAACTCAATTACAATATGAACTTTGATTTTTTTCAAGTCAGGCGGGCATAAGATAAGTGCAGTGTTTCCTAGTCCATCTAAAAGTGTCATTAACAATCTGAAGTCATGAGTCAGTGACGTTTAAATTTTGTAATCAGACTTTTTTTTTGGTCACAGTGACTTTTCAGTGCAAAATAAATAACAAATCCAGTATAGCACATGTCATTTTGTTAAAAAGTTAAAAAGCCTCTGAGTTGGTGAATCCTTTCAAAGATCTGCTGCAATTGCAAACCCCCCCCCCCCCCCATAGTATAAGTGATAACTATGTCCCACTTACATAGGTGACCCGAGTGTCCACTAGTGTTTTGTTCTGTGATCCTGACCAAGCCTGGCGGGGACAAAAATCTTCCACCTTAAGAAAAAGAAAGAGTTTATCACAATAGAAAGTCAGATTTGTTTGTTGAATAACTAGTCCATTGTTCTCTCTGCTTACACATCACACAGTATTTGTCTATATCATTATGGTACATTATGGTGAAACAATTGCACCTGACCTCACTAAGGTATATTATGATGAGACAATTGGCCCTTCCTTCACTATGGTACATTATGATGAAACAATTGGACCTTACTTCACTAAAATATATTATGATGAAACAATTAGACCTTACTTCACTATGGTACATTATGATGAAACAATTGGACCTTACTTCACTAAGGTATATTATGATGAAACAATTAGATCTTACTTCACTAAGGTACATTATGATGAAAGAATTGGACCTTACTTCACTAAGTTATATTATGATAAACAATTGGACCTTACCTCACTAAGGTACATAATGATGGAGCAGTTGGACCCATCCACACCATAACCTTTGTAGCAAGGATCAGATTTCCACATTTTTTGCATCCACTATGAGACGGAAACAAAAAAAAAATCAAGAAAGATATTAAAATAACAGCCTTTCTCAAGATCAACCTCTACACTAGAATCCCTTTCATCAAAAGTCCAATATTTATTCTATTTCAAATGTTTCCCTGAGTAAGCCATAATCATGAGCTAGCCTTACAATATTTCCCTCAATAATCCCATACCATCAACCAGCTATACAATATTTCCCTCAATAATCCCATACCATCAACCAGCAGCTATACAATATTTCCCTCAATAATCCCATACCATCAAACAGCAGCTATACAATATTTCCCTCAATAATCCCATACCATCAACCAGCTATACAATATTTCCCTCAATAATCCCATACCATCAACCAGCAGCTATACAATATTTCCCTCAATAATCCCATACCATCAACCAGCAGCTATACAATATTTCCCTCAATAATCCCATACCATCAACCAGCTATATAATACATCTCAGCTTTCCAGACACTTGTCTTACCTCAATCTTCTGAGGACAGTGTGGGAAGAGTTCCTTGTCCTGCTCTGACAGCTCACATTTTTCTGACTTTCCCTGCAGGAGATCTGGATCGGATGACATTTTAAACTGAACTTTTAATCAGGCCAGGAAACTTAACACTTCGTAATCACAGACATCATTTCACACGTTAGCTCGCTCATGTTTTTAAAAATAGATATATATGTAAATGGGTGACTTCCAGGGATAGCTGTAAGAGCGGGTTACGTATATAAAATGCTATGGCCTTCTGTACAACCATGTAAATGGGTGACTTCCAGGTATAGCTGTAAGCGGGTTAAGTATATAAAATGCTATGGCCTTCTGTACAACCATGTAAATGGGTGACTTCCAGGGATAGCTGTAAGCGGGTTAAGTATATAAAATGCTATGGCCTTCTGTACAACCATGTAAATGGGTGACTTACAGGGATAGCTGTAAGCGGGTTAAGTATATATAATGCTATGGCCTTCTGTACAACCATGTAAATGGGTGACTTCCAGGGATAGCTGTAAGCGGGTTAAGTATATAAAATGCTATGGCCTTCTGAACAACCATGTAAATGGGTGACTTACAGGGATAGCTGTAAGCGGGTTAAGTATATAAAATGCTATGGCCTTCTGTACAACCATGTAAATGGGTGACTTCAAGGGATTGCTTTAAGCGGGTTAAGTATATAAAATGCTATGGCCTTCTGTACAACCATGTAAATGGGTGACTTCAAGGGATAGCTGTAAGCGGGTTAAGTATATAAAATGCTATGGCCTTCTGTACAACCATGTAAATGGGTGACTTCAAGGGATAGCTGTAAGCGGGTTAAGTATATAAAATGCTATGGCCTTCTGTACAACCATGTAAATGGGTGACTTCAAGGGATAGCTGTAAGCGGGTTAAGTATATAAAATGCTATGGCCTTCTGTACAACCATGTAAATGGGTGACTTCAAGGGATAGCTGTAAGCGGGTTAAGTATATAAAATGCTATGGCCTTCTGTACAACCATGTAAATGGGTGACTTCAAGGGATAGCTGTAAGCGGGTTAAGTATATAAAATGCTATGGCCTTCTGTACAACCATGTAAATGGGTGACTTCAAGGGATAGCTGTAAGCGGGTTAAGTATATAAAATGCTATGGCCTTCTGTATGACCATCCCTCTGTATTGACTTTTTGCACTCTTGAAATCTAATTTATTCAACTGAGTGATTGTGGGGGATCCAACAAAGATCTAAATGGGGAACGTTTCCCTTTTAAACAAGAGGAAGGGGGGGGGGGGTGTACTGATGTGCGCCCAAGCCCCAGGGTCCACTGCAGGGAATCAAGAGTTGGGATAAATTGATCAGAAAGAAGCCTATAGCTCAATGTTCATAAGACAATACAGGACATTCTCTTGTGAGGCTGAGCTTACGCTCTTATGGCCCTGGCTATTTTGACAAGGGCTTGACTCATCAGGTGTGGGGGGAACGGAGTGCTCTCACTGACTGCACCGATACTTACCCTGGGCGGACAAGGCTCCCCTTTTCCCATCCAGGCCCTGGCCTGCGCCGCCTGGCAGTAGATGTGATGACAAGAGGGAGGAGTTGTCATTGAGGAGGGACCCGTTCGTGACATTGTTGACAAATATCTCCAATCGGTTGATGCGGGCCAACATGGACTCCAGAAGGACAGCAATAGTTTTCTTTAGGTCTGTGCAGATGCAGAGGTTAACAGAGTATAGGCTTTAACACACTAAATGGTTTAACAGAGTGTAAGGTTTGACAGAGTATTGGGTTTAATACAGTCAGGTTTAAACAAAGTGTATAATTATAGGGTTTAATTCAGTAAATGGTTTTAACAGAGTATAGAGTGTATAGTTTAACTGTTCAAGAAAAACGCCCGAAGAATTAAAGCTATATACATGGATAAAAGGGTAAAATTTTCCTGATTATAGGTAATTACTGGAGGATTATAGGTATTAGAAGATTAATGTAGACGAGTATCACAAGACTACAATTAATCTTTGAAGTAAGAAATGAGTGTGTACATAGATGTGTTCTGTGTTAACTTCTTAAGGTCCAGAACTTTAGATCTAGACTGTGTGCCAATAGATCCTACCACCACAACATCACCACACACCCAACTAGACTGTGTGCCAATAGATCCTACCACCACAACATCTCCACACACCCAACTAGACTGTGTGCAAATAGATCCTACCACCACAACATCACCACACACCCAACTAGACTGTGTGCCAATAGATCCTACCACCACAACATCTCCACACACCCAACTAGACTGTGTGCCAATAGATCCTACCACCACAACATCCCCACACACCCAACTAGGCTGTGTGCCAATAGATCCTACCACCACAACATCTCCACACACCCAACTAGGCTGTGTGCCAATAGATCCTACCCCCACAACATCTCCACACACCCAACTAGGCTGTGTGCCAATAGATCCTACCACCCCAACATCTCCACACACCCAACTAGGCTGTGTGTCAATAGACCCTACCACCCCCACATCCCCACACACCTACACAAACAATAATTTACTGCCCATAGGTTTAATTTAGACCAGATCGTCTGATCAATTAAATCAGACATAAGATCTTTATCAACTTTTTAAACCCAGTGAGTACATGCCCAGTGTTACAATAGGGCAAAGTAGCCCACTAAGGTCAAGGGTTCTTAACTTCAAGTCCATAACCTCCAAGAGACAAGAAGAGACTTCATTCCATCTTAGAACTGTGATAGCATAATATTACATAGCTTATTAATTTAAATGTCTGTAAACGCAAGACTCAAGCAGACACTAGATGGTCCCATGAAACATAGACAATTTAAGAATCCCTTAAGCCTTAAGGGGTGATTTAGATTGACTGCTTAGGTGAGGTTATTTAAAAAGACATCTTACCAAAAGCTGTGAATCTCCCAGCATAAGGCCCGTCCACAATGTCGCCATTTTCTTTGGCTAAGGCTTTGATGTACTCTTCACTGAGCTGGACTATCTCTGCCTGAAAGCACACAGTACATGGGACTCTGTGAATTCATTTGAATCAGTAAACAACATGGACATTTAAGGGAAAGTAAGGGACACGATTAGAAGATCACAGGGTCATTGAATTATAATGGAGGGTGAGACACTTTGACAACTGAGTGAGGATGAGACACTGACAATTGAGTGAGGATGAGACACATTGACAACTGAGTGAGGATGAGACGCATTGACAATTGAGGGAGGGTGAGACACATTGACTACTGAGGGAGAGTGAGACGCATAGACAACTGAGTGAGGATGAGACACATTGACAATTGAGGGAGGGTGAGACGCATAGACAGTTTAGGGAGGGTGAGACAAATATACAATGTAGGGAGAGTGAGACACACTGACAATTGAGTGAGGAAGAGACACATTGACAATTGAGGGAGGGTGAGACGCATAGACAATTTAGGGAGGGTGAGACACACTGACAATTGAGTGAGGATGAGACGCATTGATCACTGAGTGAGGATGAGACACATTGACAACTGAGTGAGGATGAGACACATTGACAATTGAGGGAGGGTGAGACACACTGATAAGTGAGTGAGGATGAGACACATTGACAACTGAGTGAGGATGAGACACATTGACAACTGAGTGAGGATGAGACACATTGACAATTGAGGGAGGGTGAGACACATAGACAACTGAGTGAGGATGAGACATATTGACAATTGAGGGAGGGTGAGACACTGACAATTGAGTGAGGATGAGACACATTGACAACTGAGTGAGGATGAGACGCATTGACAATTGAGGGAGGGTGAGACACATTGACTACTGAGGGAGAGTGAGACGCATAGACAACTGAGTGAGGATGAGACACATTGACAATTGAGGGAGGGTGAGACGCATAGACAGTTTAGGGAGGGTGAGACAAATATACAATGTAGGGAGAGTGAGACACACTGACAATTGAGTGAGGAAGAGACACATTGACAATTGAGGGAGGGTGAGACGCATAGACAATTTAGGGAGGGTGAGACACACTGACAATTGAGTGAGGATGAGACACATTAACAATTGAGGGAGGGTGAGACACACTGACAATTGAGTGAGGATGAGACACATTGACAACTGAGTGAGGATGAGACACATTGACAACTGAGTGAGGATGAGACACATTGACAATTGAGGGAGGGTGAGACACATAGACAACTGAGTGAGGATGAGACATATTGACAATTGAGGGAGGGTGAGACACATACAATTTAGGGAGGGTGCGACATATTGACAATTGAGTGAGAATGAGACACATTGACAACTGAGTGAGGATGAGACACATTGACAACTGAGGGAGGGTGAGACGCATAGACTATTTAGGGAGGGTGAGACACACTGACAATTGAGTGAGGATGAGACACATTGACAACTGAGTGACGGTGAGACACATTGACAATTGAGGGAGGGTGAGACGCATAGACAATTTAGGGAGGGTGCGACACACTGACAATTTAGGGAGGGTGAGACACACTGACAATTGAGTGAGGATGAGACACATTGACAACTGAGTGACGATGAGACACATTGACAACTGAGGGAGGGTGAGACGCATAGACAATTTAGGGAGGTGAGACACACTGAAAATTGAGTGAGGATGAAACGCATTGACAGTTGAGTGAGGATGAGACGCATAGACAATTGAGGGAGGGTGAGACGCATAGACATTTGTGGTAGGATGAGACGCATAGACACTTGAGGGAGGGTGAGACGCATAGACAGTTGAGTGAGGGAGAGACACATTGACAGTTGAGGGAGGGGAGACACGTTGACAATTGAGGGAGGTTGAGACGCATTGACAGTTGAGGGAGGGTGAGACACACTGACAGTTGAGGGAGGGAGAGACACATTGACAGTTGAGGGAGGTGAGATACATGGACAGTTAAGGGAAATGAGACACGTGGACAGTTAAGGGAAATGAGACACATGGACAATTGAGGGGGGTGAGATGCAATGACCACCTCCAACCATTTTGTTTCCAAAGCCGTCTTAGTGGTTCGACCACGTGGTCATAAGCAGGACGTTCACATTGAAGGCCTGTTATCTTATAATTATGTGCACGGGGCTACAAGATTTATTGAATTTCTTAACAAGCACCCCCCCCCCCAAATCCCTTTTTCGGGAGGTGACCATTTAAAATAAAAGAGGTTGCGGTAGTCAGGATCCTGTAGTTACACAACGCCTAGACACAATGTCACGTGGCTGTCAACATCACGTCCAACTATGTGGAGTGGGGGGGGGGGCTATTTAATGCCTGAGATCATGACCGACATTGTCCTATTTAACCGATGGGCTGGGATATTTGTTTGACTCCGTAGCCCGGTTTAAAAGATATGTAGAAGAAGACAAAAAAGGTGTGTGGCCGGGGGTGGGAAGGGATAGAGAGATAGATATGTCCCTTCCAAAGATAGTTGCTACATCATGGAGTCAACCACACGAATTGTTCTCCACCCTCCCCCCCATACTTTGACGTGTTATGACAGTCCGAGACCATACACTTTAGACCCGGATTTCCCAACCTTTACTTCACTCTGCGCCACTAGTGAGTGACTAAGTCAAAAAGTATCCATGCATTTAACCAGTGGCAGTGGCATAGCTAGGGTCAGCGCCACCTGGTGCGGGATAGGGTTCCACTGTAAAAACAAAGTAATTGCCAACCTCAAACAAAAATGTGCCGACCTGGGCTGAACCCCTCCCCAATCCTACGCCACTGATTCGGAAACACTGCTTTAGACTTAAGACACACATATGAACTTGACTGGAGAGTTTGTCAGAAGAGTTGAAATGATTTTATACTGTACTGTCTAGTAGGGGTTCTTAACCAAGGGGTACGAAAAGACCAGAAAATCATTTTATTGAGGGTGTTATTGTTAGAATTTCGTATCATGGGAGCTGCTGGAAATTTGTTTTGAAATTCAAATTTGAAAGTGAGATAGGGGTGCGGGCGATGTTTTGAAATCAAGAGGGGGTTGCAGCTCTGCAAAAAAAAAAAAATAATTAAAAAAAATTTAAGAACCCGTGACCTAGAGGGAGAATATATAAGGAGTGTGTCCTTTTACAGCTTAGCGAATGTAATCTCAAAATAAGAATCTGTAGCAACTTGAAGCTTCTCAGTGATATTCGCATCATCACACATCATCACACATCATCACACACCAACGCACAACAGCACATAATATCAAACAGCATCGCACAACTTCACACACAATCGCACATCATCACACACAATCGCACAGCAGCACACACCATAACACATCACACACCCTAGCACAACATCACACACCATCACATAACATTACACACCATCGCACATCACCGCACAACATCAAAATCCATCCACAGACCGTCCCACAACAACACAAACCATATCACATCACACCACATCACATAACATAGCACATCGTCACACACCATAACATGTCACACACCCTAGCACAACATCAAACACCATTACAAAACATCACACCATAGCACATCCTCACACACCATCACATAACATCACACACCATCACACATCACAGCACAACATCACACATCACCGTACAACATCACACACACACCATCGCACAACATCACACAACCACCCTTGATCGCAGGCATTTAATCATCTCCAGGATTCGACACACCCTGCCCGCCAGAATGGCTTACCTTGACCTCGTGACTGCTGCGTGGCTGCGTCTGGCTGAACATGAGCGACATGTTGACAAACGTAAAGGACCACAGCACGCCGCACACCAGCAGTGCGACCAGAACGCGACGCAGCATCGGGATGCGCAGCATTCTCGGCGACCATTTTGACGCCGCGCTCCTCACCATGGCAACGTGGGTTCTACGGGAAGCTCAGTCTCGTGCATCTGTGGAAAGCAAAACAGTACACAAAATAGTTCAATTTCTAGAATCCATATGAAAGTGGTGAATGGATCAAAATTATCTTTTATGCTTAGTTGATCACAGAATAGTGCGTTCAATAAAAAATTCGACGTCAATTTGACGCGAATTTGACGAAAACTTGACGCGAATTTGACGAAAATTTGAAAAAAATTTGACGCGAATTTGACGAAAATTTGACGCGAATTTGACGAAAATTTGACGCGAATTTGACGAAAACTTGACGCGAATTTGAAAGAAATTTGACGCGAATTTGACGAACATTTGATCGCGTGAAATGAGCATAAGCGTGTAATATCGTCTTGGCATTCTCTCAGATGAAAATCTAACCAAGCATGTAGCAGTAATATTATGAACACGTACATTAGAAACGGGCAAGCATTGGAAACGCCAAGGGTTGACCTTTCACCGTATCAGTGTGACCAAAGTCCGCACTTGCTGGACAGGCAGAAAGGTCTGTGGGACGGGAAAAAATGTGTGCGCGACGCTTGGGGGGGGGGGGGAATAGTGATTGTGACTAGAAAAGTTGTGCGTACCGTATCTGGAAATTTGATCGAAAGAAATTTCGTCGACGGAAAATTCGACGGAAATTTGAGCGAACGGAAATTTGGTCGAATCTTTTTTTGGTTTACACGTTAATCTTCTATAAATAACTTTCATTGACTAGAAGTCGGCCCGCTTTATATACATTTGAGCAATAGTTGTGTCCGCCTCTAAATCTAATTAGTACGCATACTATACCTAGGGTGAATCTCAATACTAGCCCATCAACTGTCCTTTACAGTGTTGCCACTGATATGTTTTTTTTTATTCCATTTCCCCGTGTTTCTTTATATCTTTTTATTTTTTACTCCGGACTCTAGGTTCCTTTTTTTTCCCCAATCGCCATCATTTCTTTGAAACAAAAAACGTGAGCATAACAATATCGTGCGTGCATTATTTAGTGGTTGTCAAAAGGGCTGCACAAAATTGTCAACGCTGCGCAGCGCACAACTCGATTTGGCGCGGACCTGCGCGATAGTCACATGACTTGCTCACATGACTTGTGACGTCCGTGTGACGCCTGTATTCAGGGCCGGGGTGCTATTATTGCTTAAATAGAAGTAGCATGTGTTGCATTGTTAAACGACTCTATGGTTTTCTCTATATTTTAAAATAATGCTTCTTTATGTTTTGTTTTCAGCAACATGGGACAAGTTGCGTCCCCCCCCCAAGTTAAATTTAAAACGGTAAAAAGGGGGGGGGGGCGCGCGCCAATGGAATTGTTAATAGCTTAGGGCTTCCGCGAGTCTAAGTCCGCCCCTGTAACTGTAATCAAGCCATGCTGTTGACGCTGCTGAGTACTTGAAATCTTGTTTAAATGTAAAGATGGCCGCGAAATTGCAAGTGCTTCGAAGTTTCTCAACCGGTTCACTTCGACCTCCCAGTGGAATTTATGGTAATAAAAAAAAGGGGGGGGGGGACTGCAATCGGTTTCGGTGAAAGGAAATGAGCGAAAAAAAGAATGGGAAAAATGGGGTGTGGAGAGGAGAGGACGCGACGAAACAACGTGAATGTATGCACTTTTCAACAGAGGGCCGTCTCAAGTTTAAAAGAATAATTATTTTTTGTTCTTCAATTTCAATAAAATTATGTCTTGATTAATATTGTGTTGTTCTTTTAATCCAGCACCGACCAGTTTGAGGAGCACTGGTTTACAAAGCCGCGTTTTAATAAACATACACCCACCCACATCAGGAATTAAATATGACACCGCGCGGCAAACGGACTAATTAATCCTTAACATGAATACGGAACCCTGCAGTTTGACCGCCCACCAGGGCCCATATGATAAAAACAACTGCCACTCATTAAAAAAAAAATTTAATGGGACCTGTGACAAAGTCAAATACGTCTGTAAGAGCCATAAACATCTGGCTGGCTGGAGTCGGGTCAAAAGAAATTTTGACTCCGGACAGAAATGGTAATTTAAACGTGTAACAGAAAATTAAAGACCCCTAAGAGCTCTCTATATCGGGAGTGTGAGAGGTGCAATGGATTACTGTAGCAAACCTGGGGTCTGAGCCAGTTGCTAGTTTAATATAGTGGGTGGGCCCTGAGACAGTTGCTAGTTTACCATAGTGGGCCTAGGCCCTGAGACAGTTGATAGTTTACTGTATCAAACCTGGGGCCTGAGCCAGTTGGTTGGGAGGCCATCGCTTAAAAAGCTGTGGCGGAGTAACAATACAATATCACAAATGACTATTCTCTGGGTAAGTTTGTATTGTATGACTAAAAACGCTGTGTTCCATAGACGCGCAAAATAAAATTCCCAGACGTTTAGCATTAATTGGGACTTCAGTAAAGTGCGTTACTCTAATGCAGTGGTTCTCAACCTTCCTAATGCCGCGACCCTTTAATACAGCGCCTCGTGTTGTGGCGACCCCCAACCACAAAATTATTTTTGCCGCTACTTCATAACTGTAGAGTACATTATGTGTTTTCCGATAGTCTTAGGCGACCCCTGTGAATGGGTCGTTCGGCCCCCAAAGGGGTCGCGACCCACAGGTTGAGAAACCGCTGCTCTGATGCCTGTTTTGTCATGTAAATTTGGTAGATGGTAAGTTCACGCATTGTCGCCGCCATTGTTTAGGTTGGCAGGCTATTTCTAGAAATCAAATTTAAAAAAATAACAAGATAACAAAAACACAAAACTTTAAAACAACTGATCTCAATGAATAGAGCCGATAATGGACACCCGGCTCGTCTGAATCAACAAACGAAAAATCCAATGTTAACGGGCACACACCACCACCAACAACAAGCACTCACACCCTGGGACCTGGTTGTGTTGCCATCAACACTAATCTGAACGAGGCTGTGATATGCTGTGACACAGACAGTCATTTATTATTCAAAACTGTTTTAACGGCCAGTATAATGCTGCAATCAATGGCCACCTATCTGGTTGTAAGTATCAGTATTTGCTGGACACACCAACTGCACAGCAAACCAGCTAATTGGGCTGTGGCTGTGGTGCCAGGCGTCTTACAATAAACTAGCTCTTGGCTCAGGTCCCTGGTATACTACAGTAAACTAGCAATGGGCTCAGTCCATTCACCCCCCCCCCCCCCGCTAGCCAACCAACAACCCGTACTTCGCGTCATTGGGGTCACGTTACCCTCCGGATGCTCTAACGTCCACATTACCTTTACGCACATATCATTCCACGCCGTACCATCTATACAGTCCTGTTTACAATTAAATACCAATACCCAGGGCCGACCCTAATAATTGCGGGGCCCTATGCGAAACGGATTGCGCGGGGCCCATTCTGGGTAGAGGATAAGGATAATAAGTGAAAATTAAGATTTTGTATTAGAAAATAAATTCGGGGCGGGGCCTATGAAAGTGCGGGGCCCATTGCGGCCGCATAGGTTGCAGTGGCCTAAGGCCGGCCCTGCCAATACCACCAAATACCCTCCCATACTGTAAGGCTGTGCTGCACATTAACATACCGCCATATGTCCACAATAAACCGCCATAAATCCACAATAACACACAGCAATAAATTCACAATAAACACACAGCCATATATTCATAAATGGATGATTGATTGAATACTTTTATAGCGCCTGTATCCATGCTACTTTAGCATGCTCACAGCGCTCTAATGTCCTAAAATCTATTTAAAAGAAAAATGTCTTTAAATGTTTCTTAAATGAAGTTCTATCATTTTCAATGTCCCTCATAGAATTAGGCAAAACGTTCGATAATTTAAGCGTAATAGCTTCAAAAGAGCACAATAGCTTCAAAAGAGCACAATAGCTTCAAAAGAGCACAATAGCTTCAAAAGAGCACAATAGCTTCAAAAGAGCACAATAGCTTCAAAAGAGCACAATAGCTTCAAAAGAGCACAATAGCTTCAAAAGAGCACAATAGCTTCAAAAGAGCACAATAGCTTCAAAAGAGCACAATAGCTTCAAAAGAGCGCAACAGCTTCAAAATAGAGGGGGTGGGGGTTGCATCCACCAATTTCATTTAAGCTTTACAAAGGCACAGTGCTTCACCTTAGTTCTTCAAGGAGCGAATTTTGTTTTGTTTGAGCGATATTACTAGCTTTCTTTAAACAACAAGAACAACCGAGGGTTCCCATTGGCTGTTTTAAACCTTTGATTAAACCAACGGTCAAAGCTTTTGACGGTAATTTAATACTAATCGTCTTGGTCAAGTAAATGTCTGTGTCTTGAAAACGTGGGCATTATCGCAATGGATCATTGTTGACGCCCGAGCAAAGGTCGTGTAAACGAAGCGGAGGGACATTACACCCAAGAGACTCCGCATTAACGCCCCGGGTGTTTGTGGAGGGACATTACACTCAAGAGACGCCGCATTACAGCCCTGGATGTTTGTGGAGGGACATTACACCCAAGAGACTCCGCATTACCACCCTGGATGTTTGTGGAGGGACATTACACCCAAGAGACTCCGCATTACCGCCCTGGATGTTTGTGGGGGGGGGGCATTTACACTCAAGAGACTCCGCATTAGCACCCTGGATGTTGGTTTTGAATCGACTTTTAAAAACAATTATTCCATTAATGGTGCACGGGCACACAGAATGCGACCACCAGATCCCATGTTACGGGAACCGTGGCTATTAATAATTAACCAAAAACCTGCGCGTAGATGCGGGCAATGAAAACAGCGTGGTGTGTGATGGAGCGGCTCATTAATATTGCTAAACACGACAAGCATAGCAGCCATCGAAACCTGGACCACAGAAACGCAGGTCAGCCTGACCTAAAAAAAAATCAAGAAAAAAAAACATCTAAAGGCTCTCAAAAAAACAACCAAGCGGGTGTACAAAAAAAATGGAAATGGTATTAAGTTTCAGTTATGTCTGTTTGTTGTGTTTTGGTTGTTGATGTTGTTGTTATTTTTTAAATAAATATTAGTATGTGTCTGTATGTCAGTTTCCCGAATTATTTGGAACTCTAGGCTAATAAGGAGAAGGACAAAAATTAATTTGTTTCACTAAAACGTTAAGTGTGATCTGTTGTGCGGCTCGGAAAGGTGGAGATCAACCAAGGAAGTTGGAGATCAACCAAGAAAGTTGGAGATCAACCAAAGAGGTTGGAGAACAACCAAGAAAGTTGGAGATCAACCAAGGAGGTTGGAGATCAACCAAGAAAGTTGGAGATCAACCAAGGAAGTTGGAGATCAACCAAGGAGGTTGGAGATCAACCAAGAAAGTTGGAGATCAACCAAGAAAGTTGGAGATCAACCAAGGAGGTTGGAGATCAACCAAGAAAGTTGGAGATCAACCAGAGGTTGGAGAACAACCAAGAAAGTTGGAGATCAACCAAGGAGGCTGGAGATCAACCAAGGAGGCTGGAGATCAACCAAGGAGGTTGGAGATCAACCAAGAAAGTTGGAGATCAACCAGAGGTTGGAGAACAACCAAGAAAGGTGGAGATCAACCAAGGAAGTTGGAGATCAACCAAGAAAGTTGGAGATCAACCAAGGAGGTTGGAGATCAACCAAGAAAGTTGGAGATCAACCAGAGGTTGGAGAACAACCAAGAAAGTTGGAGATCAACCAAGGAGGCTGGAGATCAACCAAGGAGGCTGGAGATCAACCAAGGAGGTTGGAGATCAACCAAGAAAGTTGGAGATCAACCAGAGGTTGGAGAACAACCAAGAAAGTTGGAGATCAACCAAGGAGGCTGGAGATCAACCAAGGAGGCTGGAGATCAACCAAGAAAGGTGGAGATCAACCAAGAAAGGTGGAGATCAACCAAGAAAGCTGGAGATCAACCAAGAAAGGTAGAGATTAACCAAGAAAGGTAGAGATTAACCAAGAAAGGTAGAGATTAACCAAGAAAGGTAGAGATTAACCAAGAAAGGTAGAGATTAACCAAGAAAGGTAGAGATTAACCAAGAAAGGTAGAGATTAACCAAGAAAGGTAGAGGTCAACCAAGAAAGGTAGAGATTAACCAAGAAAGGTGGAGATCAACCAAGAAAGCTAGAGATCAAACAAAAAAGATTGGAAAAGACTACAAACCTTCGTGCATAGTTGCATGCGTAAAATCCTCAACATCAAGTTGTCTACAAAATCTCTCAAGCATAACAGTTGTGGGGGGGGGGGGGGGAATGACAGCACAAATCTCAGTGGAGCAGTACATCCGGAAAAGAATATGGAGATAAATACGTCATACCATGAGAAAACCCATTCCAAATATAACAAGACAAGTCTATCAATATTGTTCTATTTTCCCTACCTTTTAAAAAAAATAATCTGATGAAAACCCTTGCAATTTTTGACCATTTAAGGTCAGCATGCCGTCTGCCGTCTGTAATGCCCAGTAAATGATGAGTTATGCGGTCAGTGAAACGCATCCAGATTTCGGAGAACCTTTTCTTTATTTTGTGTGGGGGGGGGGGGGTGGGTGTTCCGGTGGCGTCGGTGACAGCAGGGGCGATTATTCGTGCACATTAATCTGCACAAGGAAAGGGAGATTATGAGCAACATGGCAGTTTGCCATGTCAGCATCAGGGCTTAGACAGTGCATGGGGTAGTGGGGGGGGGGGGGGAGAGAAGGTGTTGCTTGTCTTCAGCAGACCTGTCTTAGCGTTTCCAAGAGTCAGGGTCAGCTTTGCGGCGTCAATTTTATCGACCGCGGATACAAAGAAACTTAAAGAACTTTTTTTTTTTACTTTAGCCCCCCAAAAAAATTTTTTTTTTTAACGGATTCACGGATTCGTGCCGCTTGTTACTTCATTTATAAGAAGGACTCGGAAAAGCGTAAGTATTTTTGAAATATGTGGGAGGTGTAGGGTTTAGGTCCCGTGGGTTCTACGACGGAGGAGACCGTCTTACACTTGAAGACACTGTCCAGTTAGAACTGTACATGATTAGGGTTTCCACGATGTGGACATGGGGATGGATTGGCTGTGCGCAGAGAGCACCAAAGACTTATTTGCAGATATATTTCGGCTACGTACTTCATCTTGCTTGATTGCCTGTATTCGGTTGTCTGGGACGGCGTGGGTTATTTTGGGGGACGCCAAGTTCTATTCGTGATTTGTGTGGACTTTTACCTCACGGTACAAAAAAAAAAAAAATTGAAGACCTTAGTGCTAAAAGTACTTAAGTCACATTTTTGTCAAAATCAATCTAAACTGTGATCTTTTCTTACCCAGTTTAGCCAAGTGTACTGCAGAAATTTGAACATATTAAAATGTGCATTAGGCCCTTAATTAAACAAGACAAAAAATTAAATAGTCATATTTTCTAGACGAAAAGTATGTTTGAACTTGATTATCTCAAAATGTGCATTTTGTGACAAGTACTTTTAGCACTAAGGTCCTCAATTGGGGGGGGGGGGGGGGGTCGTCATCAGTGACGTTCTATTTCTTGTTGCACCGTCTACGTCACGTTTCGTTCCACTTGAGATGCTCTTGAACTCAGGTTTATCATATCCCGGGGTTTCGCTCATCTCGGGAGAGCGAGAATAACGTTTTATTCATCGGGAAATCCTGGGTTAAGTTTAATCTCATCAAAAATGTTTTATCAACTGAATTAAAAGAGTTGATTTCTTATAGCTGTTAAATTGTTACCGTCAATTATTATTATGTTACAAAAAATCAATGTTGAGAGCAGTGGCGACCTAGGGGGGGGGGGCTGCGGACAGCACCAGGCGACACAAACTCTAGCTACGCCACTGGTTGGGAGGTTGTCCACTCGCTGATAGCTGCTTTGTTCTCCACTACCCATCCCTAGCAAAGGAGAACTAGCCAATTATATGTTTGTGAAGCAAAAGTTGGATATAGCCTCCTCTAGAAAAAATAGACAATACTTATTGAGTTTTGCATTCTTTAACGGCCGCTCATTCAAGTTTCTAATCCGTCACTAAATCAACACAAGCATGTGTTTTTGACTGCTTGTAACAAGGGGTTAGTTTTGTATCAGGTGTGCTAATACATTCACCTATAGAGGTGTATGCCTTACTATGTTGATTAAATCAATACAAGCACATGTTTTTGACTGCTTGTAACAAGGGGTTAGTTTTGTATCAGGTGTGCTAATACATTCACCTATAGAGGTGTATGCCTTACCATGTTGATTAAATCAATACAAGCACATGTTTTTGACTGCTTGTAACAAGGGGTTAGTTTTGTATCAAGTGTGCTAATACATTCCACCTATAAAGGTGTATGCCTTACCATGTTGATTAAATCAATACAAGCACATGTTTTTGACTGCTTGTAACAAGGGGTTAGTTTTGTATCAGGTGTGCTAATACATTCACCTATAAAGGTGTATGCCTTACCATGTTGATTAAATCAATACAAGCACATGTTTTTGACTGCTTGTAACAAGGGGTTAGTTTTGTATCAGGTGTGCTAATACATTCCACCTATAAAGGTGTATGTCTTACTATGTTGATTTTGGAAATTAAAAATACACCCAAAAACCCACCACTACATTATATAAAGGTAGTTTGACGCGTAAACATCACGGATTAACACACATCAAGGTACTATAGCACAGGTTTCCAGCCCATGGGAGGTGACCCCCAAATGGGGTCGCGAAGGGATTTATGTGGGTTCGCCTGCTGAAACAATAGACCATAGGATAAGTAGTGATTTTTAAATACTTTTCTATTTTAATCGGTGTCGTAAAGTTTGACATGACAAGATCAATCATGACAAGATCAATCATGACAAGATCAATCATGACAAGATCAATCATGACATTAAATAATGTCGCCGATTACATTATACTGGACAATTAGGATTGAAAATGTTGACTTTCTCCATGAATTGACCCTATGTAAAACCCTTCCCACCCCCACCCCATCATAATACTGTGGTATGGATCACGTTCTATGTGAATGTGGTCGTGACTTAAAGTAGTTAAAAACGCTTGAGAAACTGTATACTCCCTTGTACAGAACCCAGCACACACTTAAAAATGCTTTGTCGGTCCTGACTAATATAGCGACAGTTTGTGACAATCTGTCACTTGCTGATATTCAAAATATATATATAAGCCCCCCCCCCCCCCCAAAAAAAAAAAAAGATGGAAAAATTTCCAGGGAAGTCTTTTGTTCACCAAAACTCGCGGGGGATCTCGGGAGATAAACCCTAGTTTGAACTTGTCGTTATCCTGGAAGCTAATTATCGGGGCTCGTGGGAAATCTTTCACAACACTTGAGTTGATGAACACTTTGATGAACTCTTTCTTATTGTATTTATATCAGATGTGGGTATAGGACATTTATTACTTATTTTTAATGTGATGAAAAGCACCCACAATATTTTGTCGATCGTTGTCTGACCATCAGATATAGATAGAGATATATATGGCACCCTTCCGTCTGCGCGAGACAATGGAGTAGCTAGTGGCACTTCATCACATGGCTTACGTGGCCGATCCCAGAATGGCAGCCTCGGCTTCATTTCTCGCAGGGGCACCTCCGACTCCTGGTTAAATTTGATCGTGGGCTCTCAGAATGTAGAAGAAGAAGATGCTCCACATTACAATAACCCATGTAAGAGTTTTGAGACCTTTTAGACAATACACTTATCATCAGGCATGGGTTGCAGCCCCCTCCCCGGCATGCGTAGTACGCACATATTCAACATCAGAGTATCTTCAGGCAGCCCCTTGAGTAATATGCACATATGCAACATCAGAGTATCTTCAGGCAGCCCCCTTGAGTAATATGCACATATGCAACATCAGAGTATCTTCAGGCAGCCCCTTGAGTAGTATGCACATATGAGCCATCAGAGTATCTTCATAGAACCCATTGCGTAGTATGCACATATGGGCCATCAAAGTATCTTCATGCTGCCCCATGCCTCAGGGGCATGTCAGAGGGATTTCGACCTCCCCAACCCCCACCGCCCCAAAGCCTGCCAAAAAAAGACAGAAAGAGTATACGGCCCTCGGGCGGCGGCCCTGATTGGTTCCTCATAATGTTCACACAACACGTACTTATAAAGCCAGCGTAAAGTCCCTGATCTTTCGTATACCACTTCATTTATATAAAAAAAAAAGCCAGCCTACGTCCAACAGGTTCACGGCATCTGGTGGCCGCGCTCTAAGTCTAATCTTCGCCCAGTGACATGTTTTATTTTATGCAATGTGCTACAGCTAGTGCTCGACCTACACAACTTACGACCATTCGACTTTACGACCACAATCACTAGCCATATTGTATTAGATTTCAGATTTATTTCTGCCTCAGTTATCAGTCGAACGGCGTTGTCTGCAATCATCGGCGGTCGTGGACATCGAAAATTATGATTTAAAACAATAATAAAAAGAAATTTATGATGTAATTTAACTTAAATAGTTTTATAACATCTCTTCACATTACTGTACTCAACTTACGACCAAATCGTTTTACGACCGGTCTGTCGGAACCGATCGTGCTCGTAAGTCGAGCACTTGCTTTTGTTCACTACTCTAATCTATAGTATACCGGAGGAATGAAATATGAAGAAGTGAAGGTTTGAAGGAGCGGTGAAGGAGAGAAAGGATGGGTGATAATCAGAAATGACAAAGGAAAGAAAGGATAGGTGATAATCAGAAATGATGAAGGAGAGAAAGGATGGGTGATAATCAGAAATGATGAAGGAGAGAAAGGATGGGTGATAATCAGAAATGATGAAGGAAAGAGAGGATGGGTGATAATCAGAAATGATGAAGGAGAGAAAGGATGGGTGAAAATAAGAAATGATGAAGGAGAGAAAGGATGGGTGAAAATAAGAAATGATGAAGGAGAGAAAAGATGGGTGAAAATAAAAAATCAGAAAGGAAAGAAAGGATGGGTGAAAATAAAAAATGAGAAAGGAGAGAAAGGATGGGTGAACATAAGAAATGAGAAAGGAGAGAAAGGATGGGTGAACATAAGAAATGAGAAAGGAGAGAAAGGATGGGTGAACATAAGAAATGAGAAAGGAGAGAAATGGTGGGTGAAAATAAAAAAATGAGAAAGTAAAGAAAAGATAGGTGAAAATAAGCAATACTAAAGGAGAAAAGAAAGAAACAATGGATGGAAATAAAAAATGAGAAAGGAAAGAAACCAAGGTGGAATAAAGCAGGGGTGGAACGGAGGATGGAAGACAGGAGGGGTGTAGAACATACTCTACTCACCACTTCCACATAATAACTTCAGTCACATGATGACCGTTACCGTCATTGGCCAATACTTAACAGATTGAAGGAGAGTGGGTAGGCTATGAACAATGACTCCCTGGTACGCGGTGAGTGTTTGGTGTGCTAAGCTTCACAGAGACGTGTTTAGTTTGTCTTTACTTTAATCGCGTGAATGTGCCTAGACGAGGGACGTCTATTGTGGTAAGATGGCAGACTTTAATTACGATCTATGGGGATGGTGGCGAAATGGAGGTGTTATGGTGGCGACAGGAAGGTGTTATGGTGGCGAAATGGAGGTGTTATGTAGGTGATAGGGAGGTGGATGGTGGCGAAATGGAGGTTTTATGGTGGCGATAGGGGGGTGGATGGTGGCGAAATGGAGGTGTTATGGTAGCGACAGGGATGTGTTATGGTGACGACAGGGAGGTGTTATAGTGGCGACAGCGAGGTGTTATGGTGACAGGGAGGTTTTATGGTAGCGACATGGAAGTGTTATGGTGGCGACAGTGAGGTGTTATGGTAGCGACAGGGATGTGTTATGGTGGCGACAGGGAGGTGTTATGGTGGCGACAGCGAGGTGTTATGGTGGCGACATGGAGGTGTTATGGTGGCGACATGGAAGTGTTATGGTGGCAACAATGAGGTGTTATGGTAGCGACAGGGATGTGTTATGGTGGCGACAGGGAGGTTTCATGGTGGCGACAGCGAGGTGTTATGGTAGCGACAGCGAGGTGTTATGGTGGCGACATGGAGGTGTTATGGTGGCGACATGGAGGTGTTATGGTGGCGACATGGAAGTGTTATGGTGGCGACAGTGAGGTGTTATGGTAGCGACAGGGAGGTGTTATGGTGGCGACAGCGAGGTGTTATGGTGGCGACAGCGTGGTGTTATGGTAGCGACATGGAGGTGTTATGGTGGCGACAGGGAGATGCTTATGTTGGAGACAGGGACATGTTAGGGTGGCGACAGCCAGGTGTTTATGGTGGCGACATGGAGGTGTTATGGTGGCGACAGGGAGATGCTTATGTTGGAGACTGACCACTGACCACTGGCCATCAGTCCTCGCGTGACACTTTCTTCGCATGTTTAGATTTAGTCCTTTAGATTTAGTCCTTTAGATTTAGTCCTTTAGATTTAGTCCTTTAGATTTAGTCCTTTAGATTTAGTCCTTTAGATTTAGTCCTTTAGATTTAGTCCTTTAGATTTAGTCCTTTAGATTTAGTCCTTTAGATTTAGTCCTTTAGATTTAGTCCTTTAGATTTAGTCCTTTAGATTTAGTCCTTTAGATTTAGTCCTTTAGATTTAGTCCTTTAGATTTAGTCCTTTAGATTTAGTCCTTTAGATTTAGTCCTTTAGATTTAGTCCTTTAGATTTAGTCCTTTAGATTTAGTCCTTTAGATTTAGTCCTTTAGATTTAGTCCTTTAGATTTAGTCCTTTAGATTTAGTCCTTTAGATTTAGTCCTTTAGATTTAGTCCGATAGCATTCTACGAATGCCACTGAGAGGTAACTGTAACCATGGAGATTGAATGTAGAAGAAGCTGTAATGGGAGGTTGAGTGATTGAGAGCGATTGAGAGGACTTATAGATATAATAGATAGAAGGTTGAGTGTGAGGCGACTAATAGATAGATAGACTTATATAGAAATATCCTGGCAGTACCGACGGTAATTAGTGTAGAGGGTAGAGGCTCTGTACCAGGGCCGGCCTTATGCCATTGCAACCTATGCGGCCGCAATGGGCCCCGCACTTTCATAGGCCCCGCCCCGAATTTATTTTCTAATAAAAAATCTTAATTTTCACTTATTATCCTTATTCCTACCCAGAAAGGGCCCTGCGCAATCCGTTTCGCATAGGGCCCCGCAATTGTTAGGGTCGGCCCTGCTCTGTACAGTATCATGCAGTGTAGGTGATGTGTTACAGGAATAGTCCCCCTTTCTTGTGTTAGTTGAGACCATTTAAGTGTGTAGCCGTGTTGACCGTAGACCAGCGGTTCTCAGCATGTAGGTCGCGACGCCTATGGGTGTCGAACGACCCCTTACACGGTGGTCGCCTAAGACCATAGGAAAACCCATACTTATGAAGTAGCAACGAAAATAATTTTACGGTTGTGGGGGGTCACTACAACATGAGGAGCTGCATTAAAGGGTCGCGGTATTTGAAGGGCTGAGAACCACTGCTGTAGGACAGATACCAACACTTTACGACCGCGAGCGGTAAAGAGAACCAGTCGATATCGAAGACGACAGGGTCACAATAGGACAGACCAATTGGAAGAGGGGGGGGGGGGGCGAAGAAAAGCAGTCTTCCAGGACTCCGCTGTTAAATGAGGTGCAGCGTTTTGCTTGCATTATAAAACCTTTGATATGTACACGCATTCATGGTGCATATTCCATATTACATTTAAGTTTAAGCAATAAAACACACGTGTAGTTCATTTTTATTTACAATGAGACTTGTTTAGTTCCTTGAATAGTGTTTTTCCTTGGAAACATTCACACAAGGTCACATCAGAAAAAAAAAATTTGTAGATATTTATTTACGGAAAGGTCACGTGGGCGTTAGCCGGCCCGTGACACCATCTCCCCCCCCCCCCCCCGCATCTTACCCGCAACCGTTCCCTCATTGTACTGTTCCGTCACTCTGAAATGGTGCATGCTAGGTTTTCAGTTATTTATGAGTACACACTAAACAAATCGCGCGTTAATAGCGACGTGTCCTACATGGGAAGATTAACGCTTTTAAACGATGGTTCTCGAGTAATCGACGGGGGCACCAAGATCACGTCGTTATTCTATTCAGGACTCGATTTTTGTTATATTTTTATTTATAATTATTTTTTTTAAAAATCTTTAGGAGGTGGGGGCGTGGGGGGGGGGCGCGCGCGGGGGAGCAAGCAGATAAATTACCAGAACGAAAAAAATATGGGGGCGGGGGGGGGGGGGGTCCGGAGAGAAGAATTAATTATAAATTGTATGTATGAACTCCAGCCCCACACCGCTTTAAAAAAGCTTTAGTTAAAGGTTGCCGACAAGATAAGTTCTACGGCTGGTGCTAAATAAGCCAGCTAATATTTTGACAGCGTTGACAGATGAGACCCGCCGTGAAGCGTTGCGGGCATCGATTAGTTCCTTCTGCGATGTATCTGTCTTTGAACGGCATCGACCGGTGTCGGGGGAGAATGTGAATAGAGTACGCGAGGTGACATTCAACGTGAGCTCTTGTACAAAAAAAAAAAAAAACAAACAAAACAAAAAAAAAAAAAAAAAAAAACAAAAAAAAAAAAAAAAAAATAGGTCTCAAACTACACAACATGAGCGTAGGATAATTTAGCAACAGTGGCGTAGCTAGGGTTCGTGTCTCCCAGGGCGGGCAAAGATATCTGCCGCCCCTGCCACGAAAAAAACTCTGCAGTTGGCCGAAAATGCCAACCCACCCTATGAAGATAAAAAAAAGTGCCGTCCCGTATCTACCCCCTCCCCCAAATCACACGCTAGTATCCAATAACCATTAATCCACAATCCAAGATAAAGTTTATCAGTAATAACAGCCATCCGGATTTAAAAGAAACTTTGGGGGTGGGGGGGAAGTGGGGGGGGGGGGAAGGGAGACAAAATAATATATTTTTAAAAAATGATTTTATTATAGTTACAACTGTATTCTCTGCCACGTTCCATTTATTTTCGTTCATATGGCTTTTAACAAAACTGGTCCGGGCTCATTTTTAACATGCCATAAATAGATTAAGACAACACGAAATAGAGAAACGACATGTTTAGAGATTACGATTATTATTATTTTTTTTAAATCCTCGACGTCTTAAAATATCAATTTAACAAAAACCTAACAAACGGAACAATTTATTGATCGGCTGCGGGAATGAAGAAAATTTTACTGACAGATGGCTCCAAGGTACCCCAAGGGTGTATTGCAAAGACGAAAATGGGGTGTGGGGGGGGGGGGACGACCCATTCAGGTATGTAATTTTTTTATATTTTTTTTTAAAGGAAGCATCTTGAAATAAACAATAGCACTAATAATTTCACTTCTTTATCTATTACACATCGCAAACATATTTGTTAGGAAACACGGATGTGGGGAGTTCCTTGGTCCATATTCCCCCCCCCCCCCCACAACCACAATCAACAGCTCCCGATACAGCTATCAAATGCAAGATGGTTGAAGAGCCCAAGATATGTCACGGAATAGTTGGACTGGAATGAAATACAATCTTCTTCCAGTCGGTATTGTGGTCGGGCTGAGGACTTAAATTTACAGCAGCCAATTCAACTGAAGATTTGGTGTTAAGTGCTACGCTGTCACGAGATAGTTGTATAACTGGGTAAGATGATGGCTTAGCACAGTGGTACACAGCCAGCACATTGGTGAGTACACGGCCAGCCCAATGGTGAGTACACAACCAGCCCATTGGTGAGTACACAGCCAGCACAATGGTGAGTACACAGCCAGCACAATGGTGAGTACACAGCCAGCACATTGGTGAGTACACAGCCAGCACAATGGTGAGCACACAACCAGCCCATTGGTGAGTACACAGCCAGCACAATGGTGAGTACACAGCCAGCACATTGGTGAGTACACAACCAGCCCATTGGTGAGTACACAGCCAGCACATTGGTGAGTACACAGCCAGCACATTGGTGAGTACACAACAAGCACATTGGTGAGTACACAGCCAGCCCAAGGGTGAGTACACAACCAGCCCATTGGTGAGTACACAACCAGCCCATTGGTGAGTACACAGCCAGCACATTGGTGAGTACACAGCCAGCACATTGGTGAGTACACAGCCAGCACATTGGTGAGTACACAGCCAGCCCAATGGTGAGTACACAACCAGCCCATTGGTGAGTACACAGCCAGCACATTGGTGAGTACACAGCCAGCACATTGGTGAGTACACAACAAGCACATTGGTGAGTACGCCACCAGCACGGTCGTACGTAAACAACCAGCACAATGGTGAGTACACAGCCAGCACATTGGTGAGTACGCAACCAGCACATCGGTGAGTACACAGCCGGCACATTGGTGGAGTACGCCACCAGCACAGTCGTACGTAAACAACCAGCACAGTGTATTGTTTCCTTGTACAAGATCCATAAATACAAGTGCTGATTTAGATTTCTACTTGATAGATAGATATAACCCAATCTTAGCTTATCTCTGAAGACTTTTACTCAAGCGCTAACCAAAAAGAAATTCGATAACATCGCCAATTTTTCGTGATCATTAACAATCACCTACCTTATAAGAGGGGCCCCCTCGTGAGCTGGGACCCTACTTTCAATCGAATGCATGACCCCGGAATCGGTTCAGGGAGACCTATCATCAGATTTTATTCCAGAAAAGCAATATGAATCAGAAGGGGAAAAAAATAATAAGAAGAAAAACCAGCAGCAAACGCAGCAATATCTTAAAGTGAATTTGTTACCGATGGTCAATACTTAAATTCATGACCTGTGGAATAATATTTCTCTTCTTTTTTCGACAGTGGAGCTGGAGATCAGGAGCGAATTCTACTCTTTTCTTCTTTCCTACAGAAATAAATCTCAAATGTGTTTCAGTCAGCGGGTCGTTGGTTTAGTCAAGGTACATTTCAAACTGCTTCTCCACTTTTGTACTCAGCTGATGACTATCCATACAATAAATTTCTTTACGTTATCCCATTGGTTCACCTCCCTTTTTCCCCCACCAATAGACAGAATCAACGGATGGGCGTGCACTGGCAGGGCCGTCTTAACAGCAGCGGAGGCCCTAAGGTACAGAAATGCACAGGGGTCCCAAACCCTCTGCGGACTCTGGGTCTTGCGAAGGAGGGGACGAGAGGTCCAATTAACCCTGGTGGCTAATTCGTCTTACGATATGCCCTTAAATGGTGAATTAAATGATAAAATCCCATGTATTTCATATAGACAGGGGCAGCAAAATCGTCTTGTGATAGGCCCTTAATGGTGGATGAAACGATAAAATCCCATGTATGTCAAATAGAAAGGGGAGTCAAAATCGTCTAAATAGTGCGCCCCGGGAACCACTTTTCCTGGGAACGGCTGTCTAAAGTTGAATAGTTACGTAATACTATGAAAAGCATTATGGCCTAGGTTGGTCTGTGCGTTTTGACCAATTTCTTTCTGGTAATTTGTGCGCGGGGGAGTGGGGGAAGTATTTCTGGCGTTCCTGGGGGGGGGGGGGATCCAGGGCATCGTCACCGTCATACATAACCATACATTCATTCTGGTAGTGGAGCCTTCCCTGAGGGTATGCCTTTAGCTCAAGCTTAGTTTCATCCCTAGAATATTTTTAAAACAGCAGCACTGCATGAAACAGCTCAAGATCAACTTATAGGCGGGCATTGGAACAGATCAAGACAATATCAACTTTTAGGCGGGCATTGGAACAGCTCAAGACAAGATCAACTTATAGACGGGCCTTGGAACAGATCAAGACAAGATCAACTTTTAGGCGGGCATTGGAACAGCTCAAGACAAGATCAACTTTTAGGCGGGCATTGGAACAGCTCAAGACAAGATCAACTTTTAGGCGGGCATTGGAACAGATCAAGACAAGATCAACTTATAAGCGGGCATTGGAACAGATCAAGACAAGATCAACTTTTAGGCGGGCATTGGAACAGCTCAAGACAAGATCAACTTTTAGGCGGGCATTGGAACAGCTCAAGACAAGATCAACTTATAGGCGGGCATTGGAACAGATCAAGACAAGATCAACTTTTAGGCGGGCATTGGAACAGCTCAAAACAAAATCAACTTATAGGCGGGCATTGGAACCAGTGGCGTAGCGAGCTTAACTCGCGCCCGGGGCACAATACCTTTTTAGCGCCCCCCCCCCTATTCGAAAGCCATACAATATTATATGCAAAATATACCATTTGGCGCCCCTTTGTGAGTAGCGCCCGGGTCATGATGCCCCCTTGCCCCCCTCCGCTACGCCACTGATTGGAACAGCTCAAAGAATTAATTCAAGAACCACGTTGAAAGACTTTTAACCAGCCTTCTTTTGTGTATTTTCAAAATAAATCTTTTTATAGCGAATGAAATATTCCAAAATACCCATGGTGCAATTATATTAATCGTCAGACGGGTGTTATTCAGTGAAGTGTATGTGTCGATGAATTGTATGTTTCGATGAAGTGTCTATGGGATAAAGTGACCTTGCTACCACGGTACTTAAAACGCGCGCCCTGTATGGCACAATGTAATAATATTCATCTGGAATTCGACCACGTGAGCGCCCGAGAGCATCACCAAGGACGTGTAGGGTGCTCTGTCCAATCGGGGGACCGTGGGAGAGGCGTATAATTGAACAGGAACTCCGTTGTTGTCAAATACAACTCCGGCTATACGGATCAGACTTAAAACTCGGATTTCGTAGCACGAGTAAACTCTTAGTCTAAGTGGGGTGGGCGGCAACTATCAGACGGGGCGTGGGTGGCGCATCGGGGAGAAAAACCGGGCCTTAGCCAAAACAGTCGATTTGTACATCTTATGATAAATTAGAGGTCAGATGGCCCGGGCTTGTGGTTAGACGGCCCGGCTTGTGGTTAGATGGCCCAGTCTTGTGGTTAGATGGCCCGGCTTGTGGTTAGATGGCTCGGCTTGTGGTTAGATGGCTCCGCTTGTGGTTAGATGGCTCGGCTAGTGGTTAGATGGCCCAGCTTGTGGTTAGATGGCTCGGCTAATGGTTAGATGGCCCAGCTTGTGGTTAGATGGCTAGGCTAGTGGTTAGATGGCCCAGCTTGTGGTTAGACGCCCCGGCTTGTGCTTAGATGGCCCGGCTAGCGGTTAGATGGCCCGGCTAGTGGTTAGACGGCCCGGCTTGTGCTTAGATGGCCCGGCTTGTGCTTAGATTGCCCGGCTAGCGGTTAGATGGCCCGGCTAGTGGTTAGACGGCCCGGCTTGTGGTTAGATGGCTCGGCTTGTGGTTAGATGGTTCGGCTTGTGGTTAGATAGCTCGGCTTGTAGTTAGATGGCTCGCCTAGTGGTTAGATGGCCCAGCTTGTGGTTAGACGGCCCGGCTTGTAGTTACATGGCTCGGGTAGTGTTAGATGGCCCGGCTTGTGGTTAGATGGCTCGGCTACTGGTTAGATGGCCCAGCTTGTTGTTAGATGGCTCGGCTAGTGGTTAGATGGCCCAGCTTGTGGTTAGACGCCCCGGCTTGTGCTTAGATGGCCCGGCTAGCGGTTAGATGGCCCGGCTAGTGGTTAGACGGCCCGGTTTTTTGTTAGATGGCCCGGCTTATGGTTAGATGGCCCGGCTTGTGGTTAGACTAACCAGTTTGTGAAAGACGGCCCGGCTTGTGGTTAGACGGCCCGGCTTATGGTTAGACCGTTCGATTAGTCTGATGGTCTGGTTGGTGGTTACAAGGTCACGTAGTTAGGTCATTAGAACTTTATGAACAAACAAAACAAGTCTTAATAACTTGTTTGAAATGGTTCGGTTTTGTATAGTCATGGGGTGGGTCATACATTTAGAGCCTACAATAATTGACAACAGAAGTTGGTTGGACCGGGATAGATAGCTTTTTAAAAAAAAAAAAAGAATCCCTTTCGAGACATCGCAAATCTCTCTTCGTTACCAAAACAATATACATGAGTCGCCCCTCGTTCCTCTCGGTCAATCAGTTCGAGACTACGGCGATACGTGAATTTCTGCGTAGTAGGATTCTTGACTTATAAATCCAATATTTTTGTAGTTAGAGCACAAAAAAACCCGAGCAAGACCCTCTAAATCAGTGGTTCTCAACGTTCCTAATGCCGCGACCCTTTAATCCAGTTCCTCGTGTTGTGTCGCGACCCACTGGTTGAGAACCGCTGCTCTAAATAATAATAATAAAGTTCATTTTAAAAAAAACGCCTCTTCCCAAATTAAGGTTTTTAACATTATTCGACACTCTGGGGTGCTCGAATAACATAGGCCTTCGGTCCATATGTACAGTAATTTTAATGTTGATTGATTGTAATACAGGGTTTATAATTGACTCGGACAACAGGGCGCGCTGTATCATGTTCACTATCTCGATCAACTTTTTTTTAATGAATACATGTTATATATGAAGGAAAAAGAACCGCGATAGGGTGATGCC
This sequence comes from Omphiscola glabra, assembly GCA_964017045.1. Lineage (NCBI taxonomy): Eukaryota > Metazoa > Mollusca > Gastropoda > Lymnaeidae > Omphiscola > Omphiscola glabra. The sequence goes on from OZ024810.1 coordinate 11,055,311, forward strand.
TGTGAAAGTCGCGGCGCGAAATGGCGAGGGACGACTATACGCTTTTTTTTTAAAACTACCTATTTTGTAGTACTTTTTGGTCGTGAACAAAACCAGAAGCCTTAACTTGATCAGTGTTTGAATCGACCCAGCGCTTCTTTACACTGGCCCCCGTCACGGCAATAAGGACGGCCAATCGATTTTTTTTTTTATAGCTTACCGGTAATAAAATCAGACAACGAGTCCGGGCGAGTTAAGATGCCCTCGTCTAGAGTCAGATCGATGCCCGGTTCGATACATGCCGAGCAGACGAGCGGAATCGCCGCGGGTTCTGCGAGTCGCAGACATGAGGTCTAAGGATGAGTACTCCAATCTCCGGTATTACCAGCTGTGGGGGTGTGGTTGAAATGGGGCAAAGAAGAACAAAGGTTACGCCATAAAATGGCTCGTCCCAGTACGAATATATATATATATTTTTAAGGAAATAGATGGTGCCGCGGAATTGCTCGATTCCGTTCAACAAAAACTCTTTCACGTGGACCACAGTCAGAGCTTCATTACAGTTGCCTTCAATTTATCTCAGGCACTTTGGCGCCCATATGGCACTAATCCACGTTGCATGTTGATCCATGCTTGACAAATCTGGGGGGAAATCAACAAAAATTCTCATTTGCTCATGGTATGCACACCCTTATTATCTGTTTGCCAAACCTATAGCATGGTGTGTGAGTGTTCTCAGTATGATATTTCGCATTAGATGTGACCTAGGTCAAGATGTACACAAGATGTTGTGACCTGAGGTTAAGATGTATACACGATGCTGTGACCTGAGGTCAAGCTGTACACACGATGCTGTGACCTGAGGTCCAGGTGTACACACGATGCTCTGACCTGAGGTCAGGATGTACACACGATGCTGTGACCTGGGGGTCAGGATGTACACACGATGCTCTGACCTGAGGTCAGGATACACACAAGGAGGTCTATTATTACATTCTTCTCCGATATTCGAATGAGCTCCACGATCATGCGTGAGCTCAAGGCATACCAGACGTCGTTTACCACGTTTTGCTCCCCTCTTTATTCAGCAAAATTTGGCTGATGGTATTTTCAAGAGCTCTTATCTTAGGCCCCTATTGGAGCACGTTGACAGTGGAATTTGTGATTTGCAAAAGCCAACCGAACAGTGAGAGATTAAGACTGGTGGTTTCATCGTGTTAAGGCAGGCCTACAGATAAGACAACAGCAGCAGACTCGTAAAGTGGAGTCGTCGCCGTCGCCCCCCCCCCCCACACACACACACTTCCCGCACATCTACATCTACTTATCATGTCAAAAAAAATGAATACCAACCTAACTGGTGAGACTAACGCCAACCCGTCTGGTAAGACCAATACCAACCAACCCACCTGTAACGGTCCTTGACATGTGAAAACCCGAGTCATTGTTGCGGGGATCCGCCATTGGCAGTTTAGCTTGTCTAAATTGTCTTTAGTGCAGTATCAACAAAGTGCACCGATTGGAGAAACTTTATTTCCGAGCCCCCCTGGTTAAGGTTCTTCACAGTCCAGCCTAATGTTCACAGTCCTTTTTTTTCAAAATAATAAGACACACAATAAAAAACACAATAACTTGATCCCCAACAAAAGTCATTTTTCGCTAGCGTCCGTCTAGACTCTAGAGACTAGTACTACAAGTAAGTTGTAGACGAAAAATAATTCAACTCTTGAACTGAATTTAATACTTCACAGTGCTGCAGCGAAGGAGAGCAGCTTACGTCCAAACCCCGGCGTTGCCATTTATGTTGTCCATGTCAGCCATAGTCGACCACCAAATATGACCCCAGTCATACATCTGCATCTGCACTGGTTCTATCTCCATATCTGCCCTGGTTATACGTTTACATCTGCCCTGGTTCTATCTCCATATCTGCCCTGGTTATACGTCTACATCTGCACTGGTTCTAGCTCCATATCTGCCCTGGTCATACATCTGCACAGGTTCTACCTCCATATATGCACTGTTATACGTTTACATCTGCACTGGTTCTATCTCCATATCTGCCCTGGTTATGCGTTTACATCTGCCCTGGATCTATCTCCATATCTGCCCTCGTTCTATCTCCATATCTGCCCTGGTTATACATCTACATCTGCACTGGTTCTATCCCCATATCTGCCCTGGTTATACATCTACATATGCCCTGGTTCAAACTTTATATACTCTCTGGTCCTTCCACAATATATACAAGTCTGAATCTGCGGGACAGCCCAGAATACTCCGTAGCCGTAGATCAATGGTCGAAATTTACCCCAAATTCTGCCCTGGTCGAAATTTGCCACAATTTCTGTTCTGGTCCAAATTTAACCTAAATTCTGCTCTGGTCCAAATTTAACCCAATTTCTGCTCTGGTCCAAATTAAACCCCAATTTCTGCTCTAGTCCAAATTTAACCCAATTTTTGCTCTGGTCCAAATTTAACCCAATTTCAGCTCTGGTCCAAATTTAACCCAATTTCTGCTCTGGTCCAAATTCAACCCAATTTCTGCTCTGGTAAAAATTTAACCCAATTTTTGCTCTTTCCCCTCAACAGTAAACGGGTCGTCGTCGAGTCGTTTGCTTTCCAACTGTGAGACAACATTGGTCAATGTACGCCGGGCACGCCCGCTGTGGTGCATACAAACAACTGGTCTGTTGGTCGTGCCGACAAAAAGCGTCGGGACTTTAACAACGGCGACTCTGTTGATACCCACGGCCTTGATGGACAGTGACTTCTCCCACGCTTAGGGACAGCCGCGTGCACTACTTCATTTAAAGACAATTTCTATGACAATTTCTATGACCAGTCTAGTAGTCCTCTTACTTTCCCCTTCACTCACTATTGTCTATATATCTCCTCCTCTCTTACTCACCGTTCCATCGTCTCCCCCCTTCCCTTTCCCTCTGTGTAGCTCTCTTTCCCGTCGCTACTTTCTCCCTCTCTCTCTCTCATCTGTGTGCACCAGTGGATGTATCTGAATGCACACATGATGTAGTCATTGCATTTAACACCACACCATCTCACGAGCGTAACACTAATTATCAAAACTTCAATATTCTATTGCCACCCCCTCCCCCAACCCCACCCCCCCCAATGATCAGAGCTCCTACCTGGCCATCAATTAATTATTCAAATCCAGGAAATACAACAACGACAATTTGGGTTTTCCAACGTGAGCACTTATAATCTCATTAGAGCGCTGTATATAGTAGTAGCACACATATATATAGTGTGTATATAGTAGTTGTACTGCATACACAGTAATTACAGTACTAAACTACATTTAAAATTTACAGCATCGCCGAATTTACAATATATAGACCAGAACATACACTACACAGGATACACTATAGAGAGTAGAATACACAGCTGAACTGTAGAGTAAAGCAGATCTAGTACAGCCAGTACTGAGAACCGAGTGCATAGTAAACACTATGGACCAAATGGGCAACACATTATGGGCATTACATAGTAACCGATATGACGTACATTAATAATGATGTGTACTAAATATATTGAGGAGAGAGAAAACACTTTCAATATTGGGTCACATTGTGTACTGCCATATATGGTGAAGAGAAAAGACACTTCCAGCAATTGGTCACATTGTGTACTGCCATATATGGTGAAGAGAAAAGACACTTCCAGTAATTGGTCACATTGTGTACTGCCATATATGGAGAAGAGAAAAAGACACTTCCAGTAATTGGTCACATTGTGTACTGCCATATATGGAGAAGAGAAAAGACACTTCCAGTAATTGGTCACATTGTATACTGACATATATGGTAAAGAGAAAAAGACACTTCCAGTAATTGGTCATATTGTATACTGCCATATATGGTAAAGAGAAAAAGACACTGCAGTAACTGGTCTGGGCCGATTTGCGGAAGATTGGGGAATGACATATTGATTGACGGCCCAGAGCGAGAAATGGCTTAGGATATCGTTAAATCGGATATGTGCAACCACTGGGCTCTGACCTGCCCCGGGCACATATGAACAAGTTAACTTTAAAGTGGCTTAAATTGTGCTTTAAAGCACATAAGCATTATAGCCAATGTTAATTAACAATTCACATATGCATAGGAATGATATATATAGGTGATAGAGAGGAAAAGCGTAGGTGAGGGTTGACAAGAGTAGATGAGAGAGGAGAAAGGCATAGATTGTATTATATATATATATATGAAATCTCAATTCTTCATTTTAACTAAAATAAACTACCACAAATGACATTTGAATAGCATTGAGTTTAATGTGTCCTGGGTCCGCAAGGGGGCGCTGCGTGTCCGTGTACATTTTGACTAATGCTATTCGGATGTCATTTGTAGTAGTTTATTTTAGTTAAAATGAAAAATTAAGTTTACAAACGTATAGTACATTCAATTATCTTTCATTTGATACCTCATTTGGTCTTACAAACCCAACAAAAATATTTTAAATCGTTTTTTAATCCCAACCTCTCAATTCTGGTATTCTGGTACAAATGTACCAATAGGTGCAGCCTTAATGCATACTGTTTCCGGACATGTCTTACGTAATTGGAACAAATGTTATCAAAGCAAGACACAAAAGTCATTGACCCATTTCTTGAGATCCCGGAGTCCGACCACGTCCCGGGCCCTAATTCAAACCGTCGAGAGGAACCGCTCCTGTTAGGCGTGGGCAAGAAACAAGCAATTGTTACAACTGTTTAGACCGGACCGCACCGGAGAGGGCGGGCCCGAACAAGTGTGTCTGCCCTGGGAAAGGTTCATGATGACGTGACGTCACTCACCATTATCTCACTGGGCTTGTTAGTGGACTTGTCCAATGCCAGAGGACGGTCCTAGTGGGCATCTGTTGGGGACCCGGGGGGAACTGCTTTTGTCCTGAATGTCTAATCTGTTTGTTTAAAGCAGCGGTTCTTAACTTGTGGGTCGCCGAAGACCATCGGAAAACACGTATTTATGAAGTATCCAAGAAAATAATTTTATGGTTGGGGGGGGGGGGGGGGGGGGGTCACCACACCATGAAGAACTATATTAAAGGGTCGTGGCATTAGGAAGGTTGAGAACCACTGGTTTTAAGGATTGTGTGTGGGGGAGAAGAGAAAAAAATGGGAGGGGGGCAAAAGCGGGAAGAGCGAGAAAAAGCGATCTTGGAATAGACGTGCATTAGAGAGGAGGAAAGCGTAGGTGGGTAGAAGAAAGGCGTAGGTGATAGAGAGGAAAGGCGTAGGTGGGGGAGAGAAACGCGTGGGGGAGAGAAACGCGTAGGTGAGAGATAGAAAAGCGTCGGTGCGAAGGTAGAAAGGCGTGAGTGAGAGGGATCAAATGCATAGGTGAGAGGGGACAGCAACGTAGGTGAGATAGGGTAAATAGTATAGTAATGGGAAGAATAGAGAGCTGGAGGATGGGATGAATAGAGAGCTGCAGGATGGTAGGAATAGAGAGCTGCTGGATGGGAGGAATATAGAGCTACGGGATGGGAGGAATATAGAGCTACGTGGTGGTAGGAATAGAGAGCTAAAGGATGGGAGGAATAGAGAGCTAAAGGATGGGTGGGGGGAATAGAGAGCTACCAGATGGGTGGGGGAATAGAGAGCTACAGGTTGTGTGTGGGGAACAGAGAGCTACAGGATGGAGGAACAGTGAGCTACAGGATGGAGGAACAGTGAGCTACAGGATGGGAGGAACAGAGAGCTACGGGATGGGAGGAACAGAGAGCTACAGGATGGGAGGAACAGAGAGCTACGGGATGGAAGAAAGAGAGAGCTACGGGATGGGAGGAATAGAGAGCTCCACAATATGGAAGGATAGATGGCAACGAGAGGGGCGTAGAGAGCTGCAGTGCTATGTGACATATAAAAAAGTGGGAGAAGCTGAAAAAGAGGATTAAAATGGGGGAAAAACGTGTTTGCAAAAGGGATTTTTACAAAAAAATTCTAATGGAAATGGAAGACGAATGAACGAAATGTTAAGTACAGAGGAGAATGGAGTATGGAGGAAGGGGCTCATAACTTAAAGTAGAGAGTCAAGAAATTACTTCGTCACAAGAGCCCGGACTGATTAGTGCTGGCTCATCACGACACTGTAAGCAATCTGTCCCGTTATCCTGAACACCAACAAATTGTGGGCGACCAACACAGCCAGCTATTGGTGATATGACGAGCGGAACGGTAATGAGTGGCCAGATAGCAAAACACAAGACGGACTCACTCAGGACCCAGCTTAGGCCAGATCCGCCTTTCTGGCAATATGGATTAGAGGAAAGATGGTAATGGAGAAATAAAGCAGGGGTTCTCAACTTTTTCTTTTAAGACATTATAAAAGAAAATTAAAGAAAAAAAGAAAAAAGAAAGATGAAAAAGGTGTTATCAAAAAATATTAAATTATTGCTACACTTTCAATGAACCATAGTAACATGGTGGGGATATGGAAAAGGATAATGTAAAGATTACGGTATGAAACTTAATCATGATAGGAGAAGTTACTGAAAGAATTATAGGAGAATTTACTGAAATAATGAAAGGAGAAGTTACTGAGAGAATGATAGGAGACGTTAGTGAAAGAATGATAGGAGAAGTTACTGAAAGAATGCTAGGAGAAGTTACTGAAAGAATGATTGGAGAAGTTACTGAAAGAATGCTAGGAGAAGTTACTGAAAGAATGATAGGAGAAGTTACTGAAAGAATGACAGGAGAAGTTACTGAAAGTATGATAGGAGACGTTAGTGAAAGAATGATAGGAGAAGTTACTGAAAGAATGCTAGGAGAAGTTACTGAAAGAATGATTGGAGAAGTTACTGAAAGAATGACAGGAGAAGTTACTGAAAGAATGATTGGAGAAGTTACTGAAAGAATGACAGGAGAAGTTACTGAAAGTATGATAGGAGAGGTTACTGAAAGAATGATAGGAGAAGTTAGTGACATGATGATAGGAGACGTTACTGAAAGAATGATAGGAGAAGTTACTGAAAGAATGATAGGAGAAGTTACTGAAATAATGATAGGAGAAGTTACTGAAAGAATGATAGGAGAAGTTACTGAAAGAATGATAGGAGAAGTTACTGAAAGAATGAAAGGCCAGAGCTGAATTCTTTTTTCTATAATAGCTCAGTCCAGTGGTCAGCAAATCGCGGCTATTTTGGCGACCTGAGTGCGGCTCGGCAAGTCAGCCACCAATCGGTTTTGACTACGAAAAAAACATGGTTCTGGACAAGAAATTGTGCTCTCAAAAAAATTTTTTTAATCGTCCTGCTGCTGATTTTTTGGACTCTTTTGACTAAAGAGTTTGCCGTCCACTGGCTTAATCCAAAAGAGTGAAAATAATGGATTTTGACCAGACTTTACTTGAACCACTCTTTGGATCATGCCAAATTAGGTTGCAATCCATTTAGTGTTTTCAACGTGTACAACTAACATATTTATAAACACGCTCTGCCATTTATAGAGCACACATATCTGAGTATAACGAAGTAAAAACAAAAAAAAACATCTTCAAAATGTCGATCTGACTACCTTGAAATCAAAGACAGATTGTGTTGGGTCCTCCCCATTGCTGAAATAATACTGAGACGATTTCTCAGAAAAATCCCAGTCTTTGCTGACCAAGAGAAGCCGTACATCTATTTGTCAAATGGAGAGCTAGAAAAAAAAAAGGGCTGGTGTGGGGGAAGGGGGTGTAACAAATAACAGAACGTGTTACACTTGGTGCCAGCCCAAGGGGTGAGAATCGATATGTCTGGCGGCGGTACACAAGCAAGTTGCCAATCGGCATGTTGTTTTTTGTTGTTGTTTTTTTTTTTTTTTGGGGGGGGGGGGCTGGTCATAATGAGGTCAGCGCCGCTCTGTCCGACACTTTTTCCTCTTAAAGTATTTTAGTTTAGTCCACAAGCAACACTGCTGAAGTAAATCACTGGCCTATTCAAACACACAGGCCTGAGATCTTCGTAAGGACAAAAAAAGGGAGGGTAGGGTTTCATGTGGAAACTTGGGAGACAACACCCTGGTTGAAGAGATGCTATTTCATACATCCGAATCTTGAAAGTAAGCGTGAGAGATGTTGTGGCCAGTAAGGCACCCCAGGGTTGTCCTGACTCTCACGATGAGTGGGTGTGGGTGGGGAGGGGGGATAGGGTAAAGTTAAGGAAGATAACAAACTTCAAAGAAATACAGTCAACGTTCAAAGCAGCCGCCGGGGTGAAGAGAATGATTATGGTTACGAGAGCGGTTTAGCAAAGCGCACTTACGGACATGAGTCTTTGACGCGACTTTTTTCTCTGGCGGCTTTGGCCATCAAGAGGAGTTAGCACTGGGGTAAACTGTTCACATCAAGAGGAGTAGCACTGGGGTAAACTGTTCACATCAAGAGGAGTAGCACTGGGGTAAACTGTTCACATCAAGAGGAGTAGCACTGGGGTAAACTGTTCACATCAAGAGGAGTAGCACTGGGGTAAACTGTTCACATCAAGAGGAGTAGCACTGGGGTAAACTGTTTATATCAAGTGAGTTACGTTAAAACACAATCAAGTTTTAGTTCAAAGTTTCTATTTATTAAACCATGTAATACCCGATTCTGAAAAGAACCATTGGTCTTACTGTGTCATGCCTTGCAAAGAAATGGTTGCCCGAGCTCTGCGCTTTTCAGAAACTTTTTCTTTTTTTTTCAGTAACGCAGACGTATAATAAATACGCCTCTAAAGATCTTTCCGCAGACGACATTCAAGAGTGTATTTTACGCCGCTAGACGAACATGCCTCATTCCCGATGTGGTAAGAAGAGCTCAACATCGTTAGCTTCATCTCTAGATGTGGTAAGAAGAGCTCAACATCGTTAGCTTCATCTCTAGATGTGGTAAGAAGAGCTCAACATCGTTAGCTTCATCTCTAGATGTGGTAAGAAGAGCTCAACATCGTTAGCTTCATCTCTAGATGTGGTAAGAAGAGCTCAACATCGTTAGCTTCATCTCTAGATGTGGTAAGAAGAGCTCAACATCGTTAGCTTCATCTCTAGACCGCCCTATGGGATGCGTTCAAATTTTTTTTGTAATACATGAGTAGCTTGCCCGTGGTTGACGCCTACTTTGACCACTTTGGGTTGGTTCCAAAAATCGTGTCTGTCGTTTCTAAACTCGATTCCGGTACGTCAATCAGGGTTAATGAAAACAAACTAAAATAAAAGTTATACTTTTACTCTGAATGATTTATTTTCCCCTCACTTCACGGCGACGTAATCCGATCGACGTTAACTCGGCCGAACCATGAAAACCACAAATGATATGAAAGCGGCAATGATATTCACCAAAATGATATGAAAGCGGCAATGATATGCACCAAAATGATATGAAAGCGGCAATGCTATGCACCAAACTATTATGCTCTCTTCTCGCCGAAAATAAAAAAAGTTGTGTTTTGTTTCCGTTCATGAATATATCGCATACTCCGAATGACGCCTCAGTAACTTTGTTTTCAGCAAGATAACAAGCAATTTTTCTATAGAATTGAAGGGGCCTAAATGAGACCTCGACCTACTTACAACATCACCGAGGTGTAAATGTACTGTTAATGAACTGTGGTACCATTAACCGTATCCGGAAATTCGTTTGAAAGAAATTTCGTCGAAGGAAAATTGATCGACGTAAATTTGATCGAACGGAAATTTGGTTGAATCTTTTTTTTTTTCCCGAAATTTGACGAAAATTTTAACGTGTGAACTGACGAAATTTCTTTCAAACAAATTTCCGGTAACCAAACCGCCAATAACTAGTGACCAGAAGAAATGTTTGGCGCCACATTAAGAGCAAGTGAAACTCTAGTGTGCCTTAATCAAACCAGGAGTTTTCTTCTTTTAAGTGCGTTCGCCACCAGCTAACACCACGCTTGGCGTGCGTGGACCTCCGCCACTTCCAGTTATTTTCTTCATCATTTCCTTAGGCACCAACACTTTTAGTCTTAATTCGTGGGCACCGTTATGACGTCATCAAAACATGCGTGAATGCACGTCGGTACCGAAACTATTTTAAACGAAAATCTCTACACAAAATCTCAGGAAAGAGATTTGACAAGCAGACAAGTTTTCCGTGGTACGCAGTCCAAGTCATAAATAAACCAGGCTCTTCGTGACAAAATTATTGCTACTATTCATTAAGTTTCTTTGTTACCCGCCTTTGTCCTGCAGCTCACCATAGCGCAGCTGACGTTTTAAGTCAATGTTGAACGCCTTTTAAATTATCGACCCTTCGTGTGGGACTGCTTTGTGTTTAATCCTGTTTAATTCCATTTGAGTTGGTTTAGCTTGGCCTTGACTTCCATTGCCGACCGCTTGGCTCCGATGTTGTCTTAATGTCAACAACGACGCGAACATGGTAGTGTCTTACATAACCGAACGAATTGCAACATAACCGAACGAATGGCAAATAGCTGTTTACCCGGTGATAACAAGACAAGCAAAGGGTATGGAACCATCAAGGATCAAGACGGGGAGAGCTGCCAGGCACGGGTATGGAACCATCAAGAATCAAGACGGGGAGAACTGCCAAGCACGGGTATGGAACCATCAAGGATCAAGACGGGGAGAACTGCCAGGCACAGGTATGGATCCCTCAAGGATAAAGAAGGGGAGAACTGCCATGCACGGGTATGGAACCATCAAGGATCAAGACGGGGAGAACTGCCAGGCACTGGTATGGAAACATCAAGGATAAAGACGGGGAGAACTGCCAAGCACGGGTATGGATCCCTCAAGGATCAAGACGGGGAGAAAGGACAAGCACGGGTGAGGAACCCTTAAGGGTCAAGAGGATGAGAAAGGCCAAAGAAAAAAAAAACACTTGGTGGAGAGATGTTGACAAATATTTAATAATGACTGGAAAGAGTTTGAAAGAGCTTGAGGAGTTAACTGGAGACCCGAAGCCGAAGGCTTGGATAGAAATTTTTCATGGCATATAACGATAGTGGAGCAAATGTTAGCTCTCAAAATAATTAGCCGTCACTGTTGTTTCCATCAAAAAATAATTGGGCATAATAATAAGGTGTTGGTTTTGTTTTTGCTTTTTTTTTGGGGGGGGGGGCGGGGGGAGGGGGCTCCAACAGGTGACAGGAGTGCCATGATATCAAATAAAATGCTATAATACATCGTTGTAAAAATATAATATGTATATTTTTATTTTTATTTTCAACATTTCTCCACTCAATAATCGATAGGATGTGGTTGCTATTGACGATCCCCCACTGAATCCGTCTTGCCCGCCAACACATAGATATGAAAGCGCCACGCACTCTTCCTAGAGTGATCTCTCTATGTGAGAACCGTGACCATTTTTTTTATTTTTGTTTGTTTAAAGCGTCTTTGACTTTGTCTTTTCAAAACATGCTGTTTGAGATCACAACAAAAGTACGTAACACGAGGCTGCTAATGATAAGGCTGTTGATGAACATGGTAATGGTACGCCTGCTAATTGTAAGGAGGTTATGGCGATGTGCTAATAGGGCTTGTCATTTCTAAGACCGGAAAACGTCATAGTGCACTACATAATGTTACTATTTTTAGAACGGCGGACAAATAAATCTGAAAACACGGTATACAACGAAGAATTTTTTCTACAACTGGTCCCCAACGATAAACAAAAATTGAAATTAGAATGATAATCAAAATGTTAGTTCACAAACTTTTTAGCTTTCATTTAGCTTTCTACTATAAGATTGCCATCTAAAAAGAAATCATTAAAATAAAAATGAATGCAAATGGGCGGGGCAGATTGTCTATTATTCTGAAAACAAAAAGATAAAAAAACAGTCGGCAATTTAATAACTATAGGCTAAGATTTTTTTTTAACTATGTTATTCAGGAAACTGTGCTACACAGGTAGCAAATTTGAAGAAAACACGAATAAACACAATAATAATCGATGAAACGTGCCCTATTTGTAAGAACCCGTTAAATTCTTAATTTTTTTTTAAAACTATCAATTTTTGTAAGCGTTTGTGCAATACGTTAAAAAATGCCCAAGATTTCGTACACCCTTTCACCCAGGAATCTACACAAATACTATTGATGGACTTTGGGTGCAGGTCAAGTGTAAATTGGCCTGTTTCCAAAGTACTTCATTGTGTGCTTTCCAGTGGCGCTTTCACTTACACACACAAACACACACACAAACATACACACACAAACAAACAAACACACATACACAAACACACAGACCAACCAACCAACAAACCCACCCACCCACACACACCCCAACACACAGAGAGAGAGAGAGAAAGAAAGAGAGAGACACACACACACAACTTGAACATGTTTCCGACAGTTGTTAAGTGACTATTATCACATTTGACCATTTACTCATGGTAAAACATTACTAAACCGACATTCGATGTAGGCCTACTACTACTAGGGGTATGAATTTGACCTACTACTACTAGTGTTATGAATTTTGGACCTGCGTTTGGATGATCCCAATCCCCTAACACAACATAAATTAGTGTGTTTCTCTCAATCTCTCTCAAGAAGTATTATGCCATTTTATTATTGAGATTGTGGACTTTTTAAAGTGGTGTAAATATTTCATTAAATATAGTTGAAAACAATGTTTTGATTTAGGTTAAGAGTCACTTCGCTAACATAGCAGGACTGAATAGTGTTGGCATTTTGTCCGCATAATTCCCCGGATGATTACAGCAGTTCTATTTATAGATTTCCGCCATTAAATGACAAGCCCTATTGTAAGAGTTTTAATGGTAATGTTACAAATTTCGACCGAAAAGTGGAGACAAGACTGGGGGAAAAGTTACAACCTTTTCATTCACGAGCTGAGGGATGGGAAAACATATTGCGCCGGTGAGTCTTCGGACTGACTCTTCAGTTCAACTGAACCTATTTTAAGACTATCACTTGTTCTGGCCACAAGACTCACTCGCTTATATTGGTCTCAAGACTCTCACTCGCTTATATTGGTCTCAAGACTCTCACTCGCGTATATTCGTCTCAATACTCTCACTCGCTTAAATTGGTCTCAAGACTCTCACTAGTTTAAATTGGTCACAAGACTCTCACTAGTTTAAATTGGTCACAAGACTCTCACTCGCGTATATTGGTCTCAACACTCTCACTCGCGTATATTCGTCTCAAGACTATCACTCGCTTAAATTGGTCTCAAGACTCTCACTCGCTTAAATTGGTCTCAAGACTCTCACTCGCTTAAATTGGTCTCAAGACTCTCACTCGCTTAAATTGGTCTCAAGACTCTCACTCGCTTAAATTGGTCTCAAGACTCTCACTAGTTTAAATTGGTCACAAGACTCTCACTAGTTTAAATTGGTCACAAGACTCTCACTCGCGTATATTGGTCTCAAGACTCTCACTCGCTTAAATTGTTTGCAAGACTCTCACTCCCTAAAATTGTTCGCAAGACTCTCACTCCATAAAATTGGTCGCAAGACTCTCACTCCCTAAAATTGGTCGCAAGACTCTCACTCCCTAAAATTGGTCACAAGACTCTCACTCCCTAAAATTGGTCGCAAGACTCTCACTCCCTAAAATTGGTCGCAAGACTCTCACTAGCTTATATTGGTCGCAAGACTCTCACTAGTTTAAATTGGTCACAAGACTCTCACTCCCTAAAATTGGTCGCAACTCACTCCCTAAAATTGGTCGCAAGACTCTCACTAGCTTATATTGGTCGCAAGACTCTCACTCCCTAAAATTGGTCACAAGACTCTCACTAGCTTATTTTGGTCGCAACACTCTTAATCGATTACTTGGATTTGATCTAAAAAATAAATAGATCATTTATTGAAATGATGAGAACACAACTTCCTTGTCACGCCCATGAATCACGAAAAGGGAAGTCGTTGGCCTAACATATACGCTTCCTCCTCTATCATATTGATATAAAATTGGATAGGATACACATACCCGACACGACTACACCCTAAGTGTTTCCTGTGTACTTAAACTCATTGGTAGATTGATACAGAATCCTCCTAGTTCCTGCTTGCTCCATATATACCCACTAGTGATCGCTGCCACGACTCTAGTTTATGATGGTCTGGGCGTATCAATTATCAGGGGCGGTCTCTGTTTGCAGTTCCGGTTAAGGGGATTGTAGTTCGAATTGGTCTAAGGAATAGGCAATTAAAAGAGTGTCCCCGGGGGACGGCGGCAATACAAGCCTTTCTGTTTACCCATGCGTCTAGGGGAAATGATATCACTTCTTTCCTATACAAGATACACGGGTTAGATCAAAACTACTAATAGAGAGGTACAACTTTCGACCATATAATGGTACAACCACGACTTCTACCATAGAAATGAAAAATTAAGACTTCGACCATATTAAAGGCACTACTAAGACTTTGACCATAGAAAGATACAACTAAGACTTCGACCATATAAAGATGCAACTAAGACTTCGACCATATAAAGATGCAACTAAGACTTCGACCATATAAAGATGCAACTAAGACTTCGACCATATAAAGATGCAACTAAGACTTCGACCATATAAAGATACAACTAAGACTTCGACCATATAAAGATGCAACTAAGACTTCGACCATATAAAGATGCAACTAAGACTTCGACCATATAAAGATGCAACTAAGACTTCGACCATATAAAGATACAACTAAGACTTCGACCATATAAAGATGCAACTAAGACTTCGACCATATAAAGATACAACTAAGACTTCGACCATATAAAGATGCAACTAAGACTTCGACCATATAAAGATACAACTAAGACTTCGACCGTATAAAGATACAACTAAGACTTCGACCATGCATAGAGACAATTTATTTGAAGCCAGCGTTGACTTTATTCCAATTTAACTACTTTGCTTTGACTTGTTTAGACTTTGAATAATTTTTTTTAAAGTAGCTTTTATCTTCTTCTTGATCCGTTTAACCTAATACAAAACACAATGATTGATGCTCTATGTAGTTTAGTCCGTACATATCTTCTCTGTGTAGTTTAGTCCGTACATATCTTCTCTGTGTAGTTTAGTCCGTACATATCTTCTCTGTGTAGTTTAGTCCGTACATATCTTCTCTGTGTAGTTTAGTCGTACATATCTTCTCTGTGTAGTTTAGTCCGTACATATCTTCTCTGTGTAGTTTAGTCGTACATATCTTCTCTATGTAGTTTAGTCCGTACATATCTTCTCTATGTAGTTTAGTCCGTACATATCTTCTCTATGTAGTTTAGTCCGTACATATCTTCTCTATGTAGTTTAGTCCGTACATATCTTCTCTATGTAGTTTAGTCCGTACATATCTTCTCTATGTAGTTTAGTCCGTACATATCTTCTCTATGTAGTTTAGTCCGTACATATCTTCTCTATGTAGTTTAGTCGTACATATCTTCTCTATGTAGTTTAGTCCGTACATATCTTCTCTATGTAGTTTAGTCCGTACATATCTTCTCTATGTAGTTTAGTCCGTACATATCTTCTCTATGTAGTTTAGTCCGTACATATCTTCTCTATGTAGTTTAGTCCGTACATATCTTCTCTATGTAGTTTAGTCCGTACATATCTTCTCTCACCTTCGACAAAAATAAGCCACTTAAATGTTATGGACTGTTTCCAACAGATGGTTCCCAAATGTGGGCACAGGTACCCCCAAGTACAGTAATTTTTTTTTTTTAAAAAGGGGGGTCGTACAGTGCGCCGGGGGCCACCCCCCCCCCCCCACAACCAACCCCAACAATTTTTTTTTGTGTTACAAAAGCGAGTATATCATGCACTAAGAGTTATTAAATAAATGAGTTGTTTGTGGTGTTAGCCTTTGTTGTTAGCCTTTCGCAGCTCCAGTCTGTAGTTGTAGAGCCCTTAGTTATGACCCGTCTCGACAAGCATGGTGTCACTCAGTCAGGACAGTCTATATTACATTTATTATCTGTTTCCATGGTAGGTCCGTGGCCGTAAAAAAAAAAAAAAAAAAACCCCGGTCGATTCATGTACAGCTCGACGTTGTAATTGCACCAATGTCCAATTGATATGATATAAGCGGGTGCGCTGCATGTTGGGACAAGAGGGTTGACAACCTGCGACACGCAACCGAACCATAAAAGTCTTCATAAACGTGTCAACCAACGCCGGGGGGGGGGGGGGGGGAACAATTTATTTCAGGGGATTCCCCCAACAGTTGTGTTACACCAACTATGGGGAGATGGCCGCTACAGTGTGTATAGTCTTTTCAACAAACAAGAAATGTTGGACCTGTTTACAAACATTCACAAACTATTTACTTTTATATTCTGAAATATAAAAAAAGAAGCAAAACTGAACTGCAGTGTAGTTTAGTATCACACTAACGACACAGTGGTCCAGCGCTTCTCAAACTATCAATGGATCAAACGTTGAGGTCTTTCTTTTAATGTAATCGGAGCTATTTTGTTTCAGCCCACAATGCATAAGCAGATTTGACGATTATCGTACACGGATCAACTTTTTTTCGCGCTTGCAATAGCATCGTTTTATATAATGACGAGGGAAAGAAGAATGGCCATGACTAGAGGCCAGGACTTGACAAGAAGAGGGGCCATGACTAGAGGCCAGGACTTGACAAGAAGAGGGGCCATGACTAGAGGCCAGGACTTGACAAGAAGAGGGGGCATGACAAGAGGTCAGGACTTGACAAGAAGAGGGGGCATGACAAGAGGCCAGGACTTGACAAGAAGAGGGGGCGTGACAAGAAGAGGGGCCATGACAAGAGGTCAGGACTTGACAAGAAGAGGGGCCATGACAAGAGGCCAGGACTTGACAAGAAGAGGGGGCATGACAAGAGGCCAGGACTTGACAAGAAGAGGGGCCATGACTAGAGGCCAGGACTTGACAAGAAGAGCGGCCATGACTAGAGGCCAGGACTTGACAAGAAGAGGGGCCATGACTAGAGGCCAGGACTTGACAAGAAGAGGGGCCATGACTAGAGGCCAGGACCTGACAAGAAGAGGGGCCATGACTAGAGGCCAGGACTTGACAAGAAGAGGGGCCATGACAAGAGGTCAGGACTTGACAAGAAGAGGGGCCATGACAAGAGGTCAGGACTTGACGAGAAGAGGGGCCATGACAAGAGGTCAGGACTTGACGAGAAGAGGGGCCATGACTAGAGGCCAGGACTTGACAAGAAGAGGGGCCATGACAAGAGGTCAGGACTTGACAAGAAGAGGGGCATGACAAGAGGTCAGGACTTGACAAGAAGAGGGGGCATGACAAGAGGCAACTTGACAAGAAGAGGGGGGCACGACAAAAGGCAACTTGACAAGAAGAAGGGGCATGAGAGGGGGCTTGACAAGAGGCAACTTGACAAGAAGAGGGAGCATGACAAGAGGCTAGAACATGGCAAGAAGGGGGGGGCATGACAATAGGCGGCATGGCAAACTTTTTGGTGTTAAAGGGGTCACTTGTATAAATTGAGTAAGGAGCCATTTCTATACGAATTATCTCTATTAAGAAAGTATTTTGTGAGCCTAAGACAAGAGGCGGGTGGTTCAAATTGCCGGTACAGATCATAAAAACAATAATAGCCGCAACTGTTGCTGTAAAGAACCGCCCAGTTGCCCAAAAAAAAAACGTCTGTTCTGGCGAATCACAATGTGTTTTAATAAACGGTTTAAGAACGGCGGAATTAGTTCAAGGCAAAGGAAGCAACCGAGGTCGGTCTGTCAATCAACGAGATGACGCAGAGATCAGAGACCCTGCAGTTCATCTGGTCTGTGCGGGAAGTCTATTAATAGATCAGCCTGTCAGAACCGGACATTGACAGACGAGTCTATAAACGATTGACGACCTCACAGAGACAGATAATAAAAAAAAAACGTTAAGGGATTCTCAAATAGCATTTTCAGGCTGCAAATCACAGCCGGGTCCTGCAACACACACCCCCCCCCCCCTTTTTTTTTTTTTTTTTTTTGCGGCTGCACGTGGTCTCGGGTATTGAAGGGGCACAGGGTTGTGATGTGCAAGAAAGAAATTATAATAAATCAACTCTGAATTCATGGGGCACAGAACCGAAAAGCTGAAAAAAAAGGGGGGGGGGCGCTACAAAAGTCACGCGACTGTCATCTGTAACATATAAATGAAACTGACAGAAATTTAACCGACAGAATTGTAACTGACAGAAATGAAATTGGCAGAAATGAAACTGACAGAAATGAAACTGACAAAAACGAAACTGACAGAAATGTAACCGACAGAAATGAAACTGACAGAAATGTAACTGACAGAAATGAAACTGGCAGAAATGAAACCGACAGAAATGACACTGACAGAAATGAAACCGACAGAAATGACACTGACAGAAATGAAACTGGCAGAAATGAAACCGACAGAAATGACACTGACAGAAATGAAACTGGCAGAAATGAATCTGACACTACTGACAGAAATGAAAGCCCCCCTGTACATGACCTAACGATAACTTGGTGCGCCACAACAACGCCAACACTTACTTCCCTTGAACGTCTGTGGAAAAAAAGGAAAAGGTGGGGGGGGGGGGAGTGATGAAGCCGCTATCGTTTCCTGTCAGTGGCCGGCATCCACGGGGACTAATATTTAGATGCGCATAATTTTAATTGAAGATATTTCCTAACGAATCATCTTAACACTATCCCATGAACAGGATGAGAAGCACTGTCGGCTGTGGCACGGTGTGTGCTTAGAACGCCCAAAACACCATGACATAGGTCTTAAAATCCGGTAAAAATGACCCCATGACACACAGCTAAAATGGGTTTTAACACTGTAATAACACAAAGAGTTTCACGTTTCAGTGTGCGAAAAAAGAGGTTGTGGGGAAAGTAAGGAAAAAGGGGGGGGGGGGGCGCTCAATTGCCCGGGTCATCCTCCTCATCCCCTTGCCTATCCCCATGATTTACTCTCCCAGAGCCACGTACAGGAACTGAATGCCACAGACAAGATATTGATTTCCTATAACGTACAGTCCCCCCCCCCCCAGGCATACCAACCACCACTACACACACTTCACTATTATCGCTAAACTAATCGTAGATATGCTAATACACATACATACACACACACACACATACATACACACACACACACAAACACGCTTGACAAAGACTGAGCGCTATAAACATAACCCCGAGACCGAGTACGTCATAGATCACCGGGGGCAGCGTAACTGAGTTGGGGAAGGAAGCGTGGGGCAAGGGAGGAGGTCCAAACAATCAAAACCTCTAGAGCAGCGGTTCTCAATCTTCCTAATGCCGCGACCCTTTAATGCAGCTGCTCGTGCTGTGGCGACCCCCAAACACAAAATTAATTTCGCAGCTGCTTCATAACTGTAGAGCATATGTGTTTTCCGATGGTCTTAGCAGACCTGTTTACCCTCTAACTCTTAAAATCGTACAATATCATCACAAAATACATTATCTTAATAGTACAAAATAAACATAAAGTATATGTAATGTATAGACCTGAAAATCGTAAATCGTTCGCCAAAATCGTAAGAGTAAACAGGTCTGTCTTAGGCGATCCCCGTGGAAGGGTCGCGACCCACGAGTCGAGAACCGCTGCTCTAAAGCACCCTTGTCATTACTGCCGAATCCCTAAACCTATGCACGACCCCAGTGAGGATTGTGTAGTTCCACCTGACCAAGTCATCTAGTTAACGCAAGAGATGCAATTATCGTTAGCTCGTCGTCTACGTGGGATTGAGCCAATCGAAGAGAAATCAGCTGTAACCTACAGGAGTTGAAACGTATGTTTACCTATGAGTCCTATGCCAGCGGTTCTCAACCTTAGATGCCGCGAACCTTTACTACAGTCCCTCGTGTTGTGGCGACCCCCAGCCATTAAATTATTTTTGTTTCTCCTTCATAACTCTGTGCATATGTGCTTTCAGATGGCCTTAGGCGACCCCTAGGAAAGGGTCGCGACCCACGGGTTGAGAGCCGCTGACCTATGCAATATAGATTGGGTTCGCGAGCACCCATTCGTCTATCCAGTCAATCTCCCCCCCTTCCCCAACCCCGGCGGGCTTTCCCGTAAGGGAGAAACACCGTCAATATAATATTATACTTTAATCTCTTCAGGATGGTATGCGGAAATTTGTTTGGTAGAAATTTCGTCGACAGAAAATTGACAATATTTCGTTTTACTATATAGTATAGTGCGTTCAAAAAGAAATTTGACGCAAAATGTTAACGTGTCGACTGACAAAAAAAATAAAATATTCCACCAGATTTCTGTTCGATCAAATTTCCGTCTGTGAATTTTCCGTCGACGAAATTTCTTTCAAACAAATTTCCGGTAACCCATCAGGATGATAACACTCAACCCAACGCCAACCCAAGGACGAATGACATCACGGTACGGACTAAGAAAGGGAGGTCATGTCAACTTTTATCTCGCGGAATGGGGTTGGGGGCGGGGGGGGGGGGGGGGGCATTGAGTTGAATGATGGCCCAATCCGGTTAACTGATGTCTTTTTTTTTTTCAATACTTTCCATCTTTATAAACTAAACACTTACTGGTAGTGCTGGGTCAGAAAGATTTCTTTAAGAAAATTATTTTTTTAAAACTACCGATGGCATACACTATATAATATATATTTAATAATAATAGTTCCTCGGGATTCTGTTATCAAGAGGCGATAACCCACGGCGTATCCTGTATCTGTATATTCGGAGCCCTGGTTAACAAAAGAAAATTGTGGGAAAACTCAACACGATAATTGTAATTGAATTTGGTAAATAAGCCCTCCTCGTGTTATCAATACACTATTAGCAGACGCCTACTCAAATGAAGACGAACAAAACTTGGCGATAAATAATGTAATCTATTATATTTTGTATATACCGAGGACTAGGAGCTCGCAATCAACGCCCACTTGTGATGTGCCCCACTCTTGTTACGCCTTTGATCTTTTAGAGTTCATAAATGTCATGGTAGATTTAGATGTGTTAATTGACTAGCTAAAAAACAAAACAAAACTATAATTACAATTCTCACCGGACGTGATATTTACTCTCAAACTAAAACGTTTCCCCTCAGCCGGCTCCACCATCGATTCAGAGTGAAAATAAGCTACCAACAATGCAATATATAAGTTTCTGAAACGACATTTCCCTTGCAGCGATGAATTAGTTCTGAACGTGACTTAAATAATTGCTTTAAAAATATGGGCGGCGAGCACTAAGATAGCGGAAAGCCGAAGTTTGGAAATCACCTACGGGACCATTCTATTCACTTACGGGACCATTCCATTCACTTACGGGACCATTCCATTCACCTACGGGACCATTCCATTCACCTACTGGACCATTCCATTCACGTACGGGACCATTCCATTCACTTACGGGACCATTCCATTCACTTACGGGACCATTCCATTCACGTACGGGACCATTCCATTCACGTACGGGCCCATTCCATTCACGTACTAGCCATTCCCGGGTGCTGTTACAGCACAATGCCCCCAATAATACAACTCTTCCAAAAAGTAAAATAATCCAACACTTGCAGCTATATGGGAATTAATGAATCGACAGATTTATTGTATCACTTAGCGTCACAAATGTGTATGTCATTTTATTCCAGCTGGTATGGAAATACCTCTTTGATTACTGTAAAAGAAGGTAAGGAGAGATTTCAAATGGAACAATAAAATACAAAAAAAAAACCATTTTTTTTTAAAAAAACATATAAGTATCAGCGAGTGTGTGTAGTCATGAAGATTTATGTCACATTGAAGGGGAAGATGGCAGGGGAGACTAATTATAAAGCCTTAATGGTGATAATATTAAATGGTGATACAATTTTTTAATGGTGATAATATTAAATGGTGATAAAATGTAAGGGAAAACCATGTGTGAAAAACAATAGCTATAAATTACCTAAATTCTCAAAGAACAAGTGATTTAATTGTGTGGCATTTTCTAATTTAAGTGAGGACACTAATACTAATGTTTTTTATGAATTCATATAATAATCTGTGCAACTGTGGGACAGAACTTTTGCACCAAGCATAATGTTATTAATGTTAAAAATTAACAAAGTTTGAGAGATTTTCAAATAAAAGTTATTTTCACTTAAATAGCATAAGCTGCACTCGATATTTAACAATGGGATTTCATTAAAATATGAAGTAGCAAAGGGATAATCAACTTAACATGAATGGGGCACGAGAAAAGATAACACAATCTTCATACAGCGTCTGCAAGTTATACATAGAAAAGTATAACACAATCTTCATACAGCATCTGCAAGTGATACAATGTAGAGTGGAGTTTAACAACAATGACTTTATTATTTGCAATATGTATATGGTTCAATTAATTTGAGTAAAAATATGTATTTTGATTAGGGTAAGGAAGAAGTAGGAATAGTGCTATTTATTAATGTGTGCCTGGTTGGATTGACTTACTGCATTTGAATTGAAATCAACAGAAATGGATTTAGAAAGATTAGTTTGAAAACAACAATCTCTCATGCAAATCGTTCTCAACCTTCCTAATGACCCGACCCTTTAATACAGTTCCTCATGTTGTGGTGACCCCCCCCCCTACCCACCCCAACCATAAAATTATTTTCTTTGCTACTTTATAAATATGTGTTTTCTAATGGTCTTAAAGGCGACCTCTGTGTAAAGGTTGTTCAACCCCCAAAGGGGTCATGACCCACAGGATGAGAACCGTTGCCTCATTACCGATTGATATTCTTAAACTGTACCAATATGTACTGACATAATCAATTTTTATACCAAATCTCAACTCATACAAATATACGTGAAATAATTTTAGGAACAGACTTTATTTGGTTTGTTTTGTCAAATCTTAGAACTATTGATTGATTTATTGGATATTTATATAGCGCTGGTATCCATGCTACTTTAGCATGCTCACTACGCTCTGGTTTTCAGAAATCTATGTAAACAAAAAAGTTTTAAAATGTTTCTTATATGATTTTTTATCCTTTTCAATACCCCTCAAAGATTGAGGCAAAATATTCCATAATTTTGGCGCTATCATTTCAAATTCAATATATTTCCAAGAGTGGTGTGGTTTTTTTTTTAACATTAACAAGTAATTGTGAATTTTAATTAAAAAATTATCTATCAACAAATATTTACAGAAAGGTGCTTTGAAAAAAATAAATCAAATTAAAACATGAAAATGAAAGCATCATTTTCTGCTTTTTAAAGAAAGTATTTTTACAACAATGTAGTTTTCTTGCTTACTAACAGCACAAACAGGACCAGCCAGTTTTAATAATTATTCTGATTTAGAAACTGAGCTTTAAACAAAAAAATGAAAGCTATACTGTCCACATCTACCAAACCATTCATCATTGACCTATCTTTATTTAATTATACTATGACTATACATAGGCCTATGGTCATAGAAGGACAAGATTAGAAATGTCAGATCATTTTGGAATGACTGAAAATAATTGATTAGGCCTAAGTAAAATAATTTTAACAGTAGCCCTATGCCTATACATCGCTATCATAGTAATGCAAGTACTACAATATAAAATAATTGACTATAGTGAAATGCCTTACTTTTTAAACAATAATTAATAACCTAGCCTAATAGTTCAAATTAAATGAAGATCATCAAGATGCGGTCCGGTAAATGCATAGGCTATACTATAGTATCTATAGTGCCAATAAATTAGGCATACCTATCATTCAAAGATTCAAGTAATAGTAGACCTATATTTTACTTAACTTAATCTTAATTTTACAGACTGAGTCTCAGAATTAGGCCTAAGAATAAGATTAATAAGAAAGTTACAAGACACAAGCCTCACAAGGTTGATAACAATTAATATAGTTTAATGATAAGAAAGTATTTCTTTTAAACTAAGACTTTGACTATGAGTATGACTAGTATGAGTTAAGTTAATAAATAAGAACTAAAAGTGAAACACTAAACTAAACTAAAAGTAGTAAAAGTGTAGGAGTCTTGGTATTGTAGGTTATCCTAGAACCGGTATTTTATACAAAATTACAGTCAAATCAGTGACCTGGCACCCTAGGTCTAGGGCCGGATATGAACTATAATGCCAATAACTTTAGTATAATATAATGCCCTATTACTATTATTATTACGAAGTGGCTATAATAATTTTATAATAGTAATACTAATTAATACTTTTCTTAGTAATAGCTGAATAAATTAAAAAGAATCCCACAAATTATGTTACTCAAAGTACTTACCGTATAGGATAAAATATCCAAAAACTCAATAGTATATCAAAAGCCATGAACTATCCCACTTAAAGTTGCGAGCTTTCGTGTGTGTTACACTGTTAGTTTAACAGTTCATCACGTCCTTGTAGCACATAATCACTTCGCCTCATTTCGGCGTCGCCATTGTTTACTTCTGCAGTATTTAATCTCTTTCGCATTTTTAAAACTTAAATTATTGTTATTTTAAATATGAAATCCGAATCTATATTTCTTTATGTCATTTGTCATTTGTTTGGAAATCTTTTATTTTCATTTTAGCGTCTTCGGATTAATGCATATTGGAAAGCACTTTTTTCTTCTTTTTTTTTTTTTATATTAAAAAAAAATTAATTTCATTGTTAACTTTCTTAAAATAAATAATAAACTATTTTGATTATTAAAAGTAAAAGGATTTTATAAACCAAATATTGCCTTTTTGTCTCAAAACATAAACTATTATTATTAAACAACTTGTACGGGATTTAACAAAAAGTACACTAAACCTCCATAAATTTTTACTTTTGTAATTCACGGCGCCAGTGTGGTATGCAAGGAGAACTCAGAAATTTAAAATCCCTTAAAAAACCAACGAAAATATAAGACAAGCTAATTTGAAAACAATAAATGCTTAACTATTCAAATGTTTTGATGTTGTTCCATCTGGCAAATAGGTATTCTTTAATTAAAAAACGCTTAATAATAATAATGATCACTCCTTAATGACGATTAAATTTAAAGAAGAGATTACCGATTATGATTACGTTTTTTAAATATTTTTTTAATGCCATTCTTGTATTTATTTAAATAATCTTATAGTTATAGTGGCATTTTCAATTGTGTATACTGTGAGTGCGTGTGTGCGGGGTGGGGGGGTCAAGTGTTTATGTATTAGTATTTTATTTCTATCAAGGTATATTACTTTGATAAGATTTAATTGAAATCAATTTTTTTTAAGTATTTTTTTTTCAGTGATCTAGCTTTAAATACTTTAACTTTAATTGGAATTAAAATGTTCATGTCTATATCACTATCACTCTTTTAAGCAGTTGCACTCAACACCATTGGTATAGTAAACTGGTACGGTGTGCCGGAGGAATAGAGTCCCTAGATAAGCCTACCCAATTTTGAAGATACAACGGAATTCTCCAAATTTATAATAACTTTAAAATATATGCACTACTAATATATCAATCTCTAACAAAACAAACAAAAACACTTTGCGTTAACAAACAAGATCAAGACCACAAGAAGCAAAATACCCTAGCGTCACTGGGAGGAGCTGCACCGGGTGAAGAGTGACACCCTCCCTGGGGGTTGACACCAACATGAAAAACACCCAATTTGGCAGAGCTCGTTCGAGACTGTTTCCGTTTTTTTATGGTAGTTGCTAGTTCCATTCAGATTAGGGTGTAACCATTGCATATTGCAGCAGATCCGGGTGTTACCGGTAGATTCAGTGGAGGTTTGATGGGGAATTCTGCAGGGAGGAATATGAGTTTACCGCACCGGATGACACCAACCATAGTGAAGCCACTGAAAAGGGGTGCTCTCAGGTCACTAACACCATTCACGGCACTACTAAAAACACCTTAGAGTAGTTAAATACTGCTATAGCCCTTACTTTTTAAATTTTAACTTAATTTTAATTTACTTGGCCAGCTATTCTTCCTTTCAAATATCTGTTGGGACACATGTGTCTGGTTGCCAGACACTACAGACTCAACATTTTAATTTCTTACACCAATGCAAGATTGAATTTTTAAATTATTTTTTTTAAGCGCATCCCAGAGTTGTGTGTGGCTCTGACTTTGAGTCGTGAATTACTGGCTGTCAAACTGCCACTTGGATAGTAATGACAAATATGGGACTGGATATTCACGATACATAAGCAAAACCTTATTAAACTACCCGGTAGCTCTTGAAATAACGGTTCACTGTTCTTATAAGATAGGCATTGGCTTATTAAAATTGTTCTCAATTTTAAATATTGCTTCCCCCCCCCCCCCACTCCCATGTTTTTTGCAATGCAAAATAAGTATGTGCAGTGTGCTTAGGATTTTATACATATTTTTTTAAACTATAGTCTGGGCCCCCAATAGTGTTAAGAGGGTAAGTGAACCCTCCTCCTCAACAAAAGTTTGAGGACCCCCCCCCCCCCCCCACTCTATACCAATGCATCTTAATATTTATTGACACTATCTGAATGAGGGGAATCTTAGGGCATGGCGGATACTTAACAAAACATAGAAGGTTGATTTCCCATTACACAGCAGACTTAATTAAATGAAAACTCTTTCACTGTGTTACAGTTACACAAACAAGCAAAACTGAACATAATCTTGTACTACAAAACTGAACATAATCTTGTACTACAAAACTGAACATAATCTTGTACTAATTCTTCAAAGAAAAACTCAAAAGATAAAAAGATCACATTGCAGTTTATTTCATTATCATAAATAAATGTACAGGTAACAGATGACACAGATGTTCTATCATTGTCATTCACCCATCCTAACGCACCCATTTAAAGGAAATGTTTAAAGAAGAAAAGCTTCCCTAAATGTCAGGTTCTGGTTTGTGGTGAGGAGTGAGGAAAGTGTCGTGGGGAAATGTGGGTGGGTGGGGCAGTGACCCGCAAAAAATCAAAACTTCTTGAAGAATTTGAAAATTCTAACCTAACTGCACCTTTATACACATCAATAAAAAAAGAAGAAAAAAAGAGTTATAGAGAGACCAAGCACAACTATTTATTCAAATAGAATCTATCTTTCCATTGCAGCACTGTTTTTATACAAATCGGACAATCATTAAACAAAATTACTTCTCAAATTTAAGTTTTTTTGGCAACAAACCCATTCAAAGATTTTCCAACCTCCTTTAACACACACACACACACGCTCCTATCACACACACATTGTACATTAACACACATATTCTCCTGCTTCACAAACATTCTCCCTCAACACACTTCACTGATGTCTTCTAAGTGTTATCTTTTTATACATGTCTAATTATAACCTCATACTACAAAAGCTTATGCTTTCTTATATTACTCAGTAGCTATTTTAATATCCCGTGAGTATACATTATAGACATTCCATTACATTCCTAAAACAGTCTAAGATTCAATTATGCATGTTATGTAGATCTACATAGGCAAAAAAAATTTTTGAAGCATTACCAAAAAACAAAAAATAATTTATTTTATATCACGCCTGTAATAAATGTACATAATTAAATATTTTATGCCTTAAAGATTCACTCATGAGAGAACAGTAGAGTATTTGAATTAATTGGCATTCATAATTGTGACATGAGGGTTATTAGAAAAGACTGAATGAAAAATTTCCAAAAGAACTCACATTTTTAAAACAATTTTCCTTAATTTCCATTACTTAACTTAAAAATAATATAAATTTAATTTATACTTATTTTCAATTGATTTGTTTTTTGTACCGATGAAGGCATTTGCCGAGACGTTTACATTTGTATTTGGTAAAATCAACATTAAAGCTGAACATGGGTAAACCTCATGATGGTTTATTTACACGAATTGCTGCTTGTGTCTAATTAATTTAAATATAACAATCAGGATGCACAGAGTAAATCTAAAAAAATACTTTTATTTTCTGCATGTTACGCAAGTTTTAAAAATGTGACCTGCAGTGCCGGGCATCTCTTTTTGTAAAAGCTCATCTTTTCCATGGCTAATTATTAACGCAGGTCTCCTTATAACCAATGACATTTGAAATGCAAAATGTAAACCCCAGCAGCAGGTACAGTCTTTGAAAGGATGGATTCTATGCATCAACCATCAATTTTATTTAACCTTGCCAGTTAACAGTCATTAATGGAGTTTTCTATCAAATAGGGGAAGCAGAAGTGAGGGTGAAATCCTGATGACATCATTAACAATGGTAATACTGATTTGACTTTTATGAGATGTACAAATAAAAGAGTTTGTTAAAAAATTGTCCTAAATCAAAAAATGGTAACAATCTATTCAAATGACATTTATTTTCCCTATAACAAAGAAAAATCATGTCATATTGGCACAAGTGAATAATGTCCTGTGAAACAAGATGGCTGTGACCCTTTATTTCAACATGCATTATGTCCCTTGATCAAAATGGTCATTATGTTCTCCTAAGAGCAAGAGAATCCTTGGTTGGAATAATTACCCTGTTACTCTTCAAATTAGCCACAGGTATAGCCAACTTATCCATGTTTGTCTTCAACAGTTGATGGTTTGTAAAATGGACATATTATGTGTCCTGGACAGCACATTTTTCAATGAAGCACCTACAGACTTAATGTTGCTGCAGTAGTTAGTTTTTTTTACGGGTGAGGTAGCTGGCCTCACGCCAACCCTCCTCCTTTTGGGCCCGGTCTTGAGACTGGCCACGGTGGAGCACAGGACCAAGATGAATGGAAAATTCTTGTAGATGGCTATGCCCCAGACGGAGTAAAAGGCATAAGTATGCACCTACAGACTCTAGAGCCAATCATGTAATGCCCCACAATAAATTAGATAATTTTATCCAAGGGGTCAGGCTTCTTCGGGTACAATTTTTTTTACTGACCTGAACTTCTAGTAATATATTGTGATACCCCTCATAATCTACTGCACATTTTTAAAGTTTAAAATTAACCCTTCTGAAGATGACACTCAACATGTAAAAAGACAACCACTGGCTGGAAAAAGGTGACACTCTCAGTCATCACATGGCTGGGTAAACAAAGTCAAAGGTGGCAAGAAAAATAATAATATCACTTTTTTGGAGCTGTTTTGTCAATGATATTCATTACATAGCATAGAACTTATATAATATATTACCGCCCTTCACAGAATAAAACAGTATGCTTACAAAATTTACAGTGCCGCACAGAATCTTGGCAATGTCGTGAATCCATAAAACAATAACTTTATTTACAGCTTTACCAAACTATTTATAGAAACTTTATATACACAGCTTTACCAAACTATTTATAGAAACTTTATATGCACAGCTTTACCAAACTATTTACAGGAGCTCTGGGGAAAAACAGCAACAAAAATAAACACCGCTAGCCGTGTACACCTCCGCTAAGTAACACCATGAAAGATTACGGTTATCTACATTGATAACAGGTTCCAATAAAAGATCAAGAGCAAACCAATTATGCTGTACTTTGGTACGCATCATCAGTACACTGTATTATGTACAAAATTGTCTCATATCTGTTAACCTCCTGAGATTAAAATAAAAACATCATCAGGCCACCCACAAAAACATTAAGAGTGTGAAAAGTGTTGAATGGGATTAAAAGCTAATCATATTACCAAGAGGCTTGTATGTTGTGGATTATAGTGTCCAAAAAATTGTAAACAACAGAAGGTGACACATGATTCAAATACAAATTATTTATTTTATACACATGAGATGACAATAAAAACCTAGAGCTGCATTTGAACTTATTGGGAGTCATTTTATAACACCAAAATGTCAAAACATGCTACAGTCTATCATAAATTGTCTTTTCTATGTCCTCTGAGACATAAAATATTTTTATTACAGCTGACTAAGGTCTTCAGCTGACCACCCCTGGGCTATACAGACCAGGCACTGGATACCACTCCTGGTCTACACAGACCAGCCATCTGGTCTACACAGACCAGCCATGGGATGATAACAATACTAAAATTGAATAACATCATCATGAAGACAAGAAGAAAAAAAAAATGTTCATATTTATTTTCCTCAGTAAAATTGAAAAGTTTTCCATTCTCATAAACAACAACTGTTACTGCTTCAAAAATTATTCTACAGCTCAAACTGTATAGAATTTGCTGGACACAGAATTCAGTATGATACAACACCAAGACCATCATCTCTGGGTATTTGATGACACCAGTGGGGAAATTGTGTTGGGCTTCCAGACAAACAATGTACATGATGGGATGTGTTTCTATAACGTACTAGAATACACTTTATTTCAATATCACTTGTCCTCTTTAAATTTAGTGATGGTTAGATGTGACACCGGGTACAAATGGTAGGTGATGTTTTCTACTGACATCAGTATATTAGACAAAGCTTAATCCTTGAAATCTACTTGGTGTTTGCCCTCATTCAGAAATATACGCAAAGTAACTTGTTAAAAAAAATGTTTAATAAAAATGTTTTAAAATTTAAGCAAATTAATATTATCAGCATTTTTAGGCAATTGAGTGTCAAATGAGGTGGCCTGCTATTGCACATTACAGCCTTCAGAGTCTCTTCAAATTTCTTATATTTTAGAAAGTAGATAAATAGCAGTAAGTTTTTTTTTGTTTCTGTTTTTTTTCTTTTTTACTATTGAGGGGATAAAAATAACAGTTAATTCCACCAAGCTTCATGCCATTTGGTTTATATATATATTTATGTATGTCAAAATATCAGTTAAAAACATTAAGAGAGAATTACATAATGAGGTCTGTGTATAAATAGTACTTTGTGGTGATCAAGAATCTGCAGACTAAATACCAAATATTTAGTTGATCCGGATGAATATAGAGTATGGGCCATGCATTATAAAAATAAGAGATGAAGCATTAGTTGCTCCAAGTCAATTCTAAATTTTTAAGTTATTATTTAAGACTGTTTTAAACCTTTCCTCCTAAACTGCAGGAATTAAAAATGTCACTAAACTCAAAAAAACAAAACAAACAAAAGCAATCCAATATTTCTATTTCTGGAATAGTCACAAAATATTTGAGATGCCTATCCACAGAAAAGAAAATTACCACCAAAGTAATCTTTAGACCTATTCTGACATCAATCTACTGAATATTTGTGACTTTATGACATCAGCTCCACTTTTCAACCCCGTCACCCCATTATTTTTTCAACCTAACATTAACAGCAGCCTGTCATTAAAATAATGGCTTGGATAACACCATTATATCAACACATTCCGTTGCCATCACACTCAAAGGATTTTAAGATTGAGTCCTAAAAACATATTTCAAAAATTCTTACCCAGGTGATTTCAGGCAGCCAACTGAATTAGTTATGTCTTATTTTGAGACCAGAAAGGAGACATGTTTGATATAATTATATTTTACAGCAAGTTCCATTCTGTTCACAAAAGAACAATATTACGAATACAATAGTTGTAAACAAAAGCTAAGAGAGTAAAAATTTATATCACCAATCACAGCATAAGCATGGGGAAAGCATCATCATGAAACCAAATTGTCCAGTTTTTCTCCATCTTCATTATCACCATCCTCTTCCTCATCACCTGACAATGAAACCCGAAACACTTTCGTGTCAGTGTCGGTATCAATCACACATGCATTTTCCTCATCCTCGTCCATTTCTTCATCATCCTCTCCACCATCCATCTGGTTATCCATGTCCAACCCTGAAACGTTCAATTACACATTAGTTAAAATCATAATGCTTTGACACTGAATTATAGAAATCAAATATTGACAGGAACCACAGATTTCATTCAAAATGATGTAAAGAATTAAATATATTAGTAGAACAACTTTATTTCTTTCTAGTTAAACTCTGCTTTTTTTTTTTTTAATTAATTACTGTTGTTTAACACTTTTGCTGCGGCGCAACGCACAATGCTTTCATCCGCTGTTCTAAAAAGCACAGAACAACGCGCTCTGTGTTGTGTCAATATCATGTTTGTTTCTTTGCCATTTCTCGGTTAAACTCTTTAAAAGCAATTTTTAATTAAGACATTTACATAAAAGGGTGGTACTTCAATGTTTATAAGCGAAACCAAGGTTTATTTGGTGTCATTTGAATCATTATTTTAATGATTTTCTTCCTTATTTTTTTCTACTGTTGCTATAGCTACCCTAGGCCCTAGTAGGTAAGTAAGTTTTCTAGACAATTAACAGCTAAAAAAGCTTTGGAATTGTCTTATACTATTTTATTTGATAGTGGAGATGATTTATATTTATAAATCCATCGCATGATTCCGATAGAAGTAGTTTTAGAGGATTTGAGTTATAGAAGTGAAGATGAGGTATGCGTACATCATAGGCATACCTCACAGGGTTTGGCAAAAAAAAAATGGTTTAACATATAATGTTTTCACATTTTATGGTACTTTTCTGTAACTTATTTTATTTAAAATGATGAAATAAGTTTACAAACATATAGTCATTTCAATTATCTTTCATTTGATACCAAATTTAGTCTTATAAACCAAAAAATAATATTTCAAATATTTCTTTAATCAACCCAACCTCTCACTCTTTTTTGCTCTTTGAAAAAAATGTAAATTTTTTCAATAAAAAAATTCCACAGCGAAATAGTTAAATATAACATGAATCAAGGCTTATTTTGAAATAAGTAATGAGTAAATATCTTATGTGCCAACTGCAAAAAAAAAATCTCTTATCAAATATGATGTTTAAATAGTTGTAGCCTAAAGTGATTAAAGTCTTTTTTTATTTATTAATTAAAATGTAGACTAAAATTAAAATCAAAAGTGAATATAAAAAAAGAAAATTATAAAATTAATGGGCATATTTGTGCACTGACCTTTTGAAGATTGAAAGAAATGAGACTGAGGCCAACATAAAGAATTTTTTCATTAAAAATTTGATACAATCAGTTTGAAATTATTCATAACTCTACAATTAAAGGAAGACTAACCTTATTTATCTTAAATAAAGTTATTCCCCCCCCTAGCATCTTTGTTCCACCCATTGTTCAGCATCCATGCGCCTGAGAGAGCATTATTTAAGAAAGCCATCTATGACCATCAACTAACCTTGGGTGCTGCTGATAGAATCCCCATTCATGCGCTTGACACTGTGGGTCTTGATATGTTTTGTCAGGTGGTCACTCCTCATGAACCTCTTACTACATTCAGGACACTGAAATTTCTTCTCTCCTACAGCAATGAATGAAACCGGGTCAATATCCTTTGAAATGCTCATTACTATAAGGCTAAGTTTGCACAGGTGATAATGTTATACAAATAATAATTAATTAATTGAAAATTACTCTACAGATATATATTTAAAAAAAAGAGAGACTTTGTTATTTTGGACGGTTACTTAAAAAAAAAAAAAAGGCGTATATAATCTTAAGATACGCTGGCTTGCATCAGTGGTTCACAGAATTTTCTTCCCAGTCAACCTCATTTAATTTTATAATTATAAGAGTTGATTAGTTTATTTGAAATTAACATTGATGTCTTAAAAACTCAAGATGTACTGTTAGAATTGCTAGTATTTTTTTCACTGTAAAATAACGTAAGTATTTATTATATTTTTTAAAAAACATGCAATATTATATTAACTATGGTTTGAACTTCTGTCTCCAAAATGCTCTCTTATTTTGACCAAAATGCAAGTGGGAATTTTCTTTTTGTATACTTCTCCAAATGACAAGAGTCAGTTTAAGGGAAGCAACTGCATTAGGAAAGCTTGACACAATTACTTAATGGATTGATGAACTGGTCCGGTACCAGAAACTGATCCGTATGTGAAGTCCAACACAACAAAGAACAAAAGAGCTATCATTTCTGGATTATTGCTGTGGTTCTTATAATTTTTTTAATGCAATATTTTATTTACCAAGTACATTTTGATTTCTAGGCAATTAATTCAAGTTCATTAAATAAGTATAACTCTTAATTTTTAACATTTTAAAAAAATATATATTATGCAAAATAGAAGAGGTAAATATATCATCTCACCCGTGTGTGTTCGCTTGTGTCGTTGCAGCTCATCTGATCTTGTGAATCTCTTCCCACAATACAGCCAGCCACACACAAATGGCCTATCGCCTGAATGCCACCTGTTAAAACAACCATAGACGTAAAAAAAAGCTCATTGCACTTACAAACGGCACTGATGCCCACATTTACTGGGACAAACAATTTTAAACTGAAAGCCTGCAGGATACCTGAAATAAAAATATTCAAATATATGTTGAGGATAATTTTCAGGCATTTTTTGTTTTTAAATGGCTGGGTGGCCATTGCTTTTTGAAGGAACTTTGACTAGACCTGGGCTTTAACAAAAACACAACAATTCTCATGTTGTTCTCTCACACTAAAGTGATTTTATTTGCAGGATATGGTAAAATGAATATATACGAAGAAATACAAACCGTAAATGAGCTCGTAAGTGAGACGTCTTTCCATAAACTTTACCACAATTCTCAATGTGGCAAATGTGTTGTTTTTTCTTGTTTTCACCACCAACATGTCTGGTAAATTAAAGGTAGTCAGAGATTGTATGACATTATTGCACATAAGGGTAATATATACATGATTTATAGATGTAGCAACAAAGGAATGCAAATTTCAAAAAAAAATTCCTTTCATTTCGCAATATTTTCTTGTAATTTTTAAACAGTATTCTTGGTGTGTACAAATATCAAAATAAATCCCATTCTTAAAATAAAAGTTTCATCTGATAGCTTCAATTCAGCAACAAGTATTTTGTTTTGAAATTATCTACAGCAACAAGTAGTTGGTTTTGAAATTATCTACAAAATCACAGATGAAATGAAACTAATTCGGAATAACATACTTTTTGCATGGTCAGTTTTGGGGTAAAAAAGAAGTATAAGTTTTGCATGTCTCAGTGTGTTAAAAAATTCACAATCTGTGAACAGTTGTTTTCTTACTTCTTTAAGTGCAAAAGTGTTTTTGAACCAATATAGCCTTACCTTGATTTAATTTAGCATTAAGATTATTTCATTCATGACCGCTGGGAAATATTAGTGGATCTACTTTATACAACTCTTGTTATTTATTCAAGAAAGAAACTGCTTAAATATGTCTATAAGCTTACTTTTCAGAAGAAATACAGTTAGGGCAAGTGCAAGCTACTCTTCGAACTCTTCTCCCACTTGGTGTACTCTCGTTGCCTGATCCAGCATTGGCAGACGGGGATTCAACCGAAAGGGTCGTGCCAACACTGACAGAGGATGTTGTCTGTGGAATGCTATTCACAAGTTGCCACTTTGTGGGGTCATTTGGGTCTTGTTGAATCTGTGCTGAAGCTGAAATTATAAACTAAATCTCTAGGCCCTGGTTCAAGGTAGCTTCATAAATAATATTCTTTGCAGATAATAAATTCTCTTTGCTCCACTTATACATAAGTTTGAAAACGAATGAGTTGACATAAATAAATATTTACTTAAAACTAAACATCAGTGCTATGCTTTACAAAAGGGATAAGTCTTAAAATGAAGAAAGAATTAATTTTTTAAAAAATAAACTTAAACCAAATGGA
Source organism: Omphiscola glabra (assembly GCA_964017045.1). NCBI lineage: Eukaryota > Metazoa > Mollusca > Gastropoda > Lymnaeidae > Omphiscola > Omphiscola glabra. The sequence continues at coordinate 11,090,766 of OZ024810.1, forward strand.
AAAACCTTTCTTAGTATTCAACAAAAAAATGAATGCAAAAAAAAATATTACAAAATAAATGGATGACATAATATCAATGCTTATATGACTAAAAGGAGACAAAAAAAGAGCAGACAAAGACTGGAGATACAAACTGCTATTTCATACTTATGACGCCTTGTTGACCAAGTGCAGCTGTTGCTACTTGCATTGCATTCTGCTGTGTGTTAAGAGGAATGGCACTGATGGTCCCGCCAGGTGTCCCAATTGCAACAGTTCCTAGATTAGGCATAGAACCATTGTTGATGAGATGTCCTTGCTGAGATATTGGCTGAAAACATTTATAACAGTAAAAAAAAATACTAGAAAATGTATGTTAGAGCACTAAGAAAGAATACACTTTCAGCCAAGAGATTATTGTTCCCTATGAAAGAAACTATAAAAAAAAATTTAAGTTTGTTTGTAGAAGAAGTACTGAATCTTTTCTAAATCTCAAAAAAAAAAAATATATATATATATAGAGAGAGATTCCCTTCACAATGTACAAGTTAATAGGTAGATGATAATTAACCGTTAAATTTAAAATTTGTTTAGCTACAAATTATAAATTATAGGCTCTAAAATGTGTTATGGTGCTTGAACTTGTTTTCTTATATCAAGTTTCTATTCAGATTGTTAAAACAGGAAGTACTATTTCAAATAAAGAACTTAGTTTTAAAAATGTGGCTGTGTTTAAATTGGTCATTTTACTTTGTGTTCATCTCATCACGCAAACAAACACAAGTTGGCAAGTAAATAATATTAATACACAAATCAGCCTAACAAAAAGATGATGTGTATATTTATATATGGCCATGATGTGCACCCACCTGCATTCCTTGCAGGCTTTGCAAGCTGTGCAGTGCAGGGAATGCTTGGATGTTTTGCAATCCTTGCAGGTTTTGCAGCTGTACTGTCTGCACACCAGGTGCTCTGGGTGCCTGCATGTTGAATGCCTGATTTCAAATTGGACACTTGTATTAAATTTACCAGTAAAAAATTAATGCAAGCCTGAATAGCCTACAGGACAATAAATTTTAGACAGAGTGATATCATAATAAATCACCCCCCAAATCATGCTAGTTTGAAGCCACAAGCTTAAATTTTAAAACTTTAATGATTAAATCCACTATAATATCTGTATTATTATTAAAGAAAAATAGCTTACCGGAAGCCAATTTATTTGTCCTTGGTTGGTAAGTTGAATACCTCCAATACTTTGGGCGTTGGCCATGCCTTGAAGAAGTTGTTGCTGAGCCAGCACATTTTGTAACATGGCAGTGTTTTGTGTGCTTGTTGATGTGGTAGTGGAAGATCCTGATGATGCTGTGATGGTTTGTGGGTAGGAGGGGACAGTCAAAGTGGGAAGTGATACCTGGTTTTGATTTGCAGGTTGCGACAGTATAACTTGACCTTGTGGAGTATTTATGACATTCAAAGTTTGAACACCAGAGTTGTTGCTAGCCAAAGTCAAACCTGGCATTTTTGATGCCTGCGATGTGTTGGTGATATTTAATTGGGCTGGATTTGGTTTTAGATCTAATTTTTGATTGTTATGGGCGTGGTTTTGGGATTCTTCTGCCTGAGCAACAGCCATTGCTTGTTGGGCTTGGTTCTGAGCCTGTGTTGCCATAAAAGTCTGAATGGTTTGGGGTGTTGTGCCTAATGAGACAAGGCCACCTCCCCCGACTTGTTGAATATGTGTCTGAATAGGAATGTTTTGAGCAGGGAGTTGGATGGTTTGAAGAACTGTCTGACCATTCATTGAGACAGGCACTTGGATAAGATTTGGCATCTGTTGAATTGTTTGGAATCCTGGTATCTGTACTGTCTGCATAATATTTCCATTTTGTCTGACCGCATTTTGAACACCACCCAGACTTATCAAATTACCCCCTATGTTTATAAAATTGCCCAGACCTCCCAACCCTGAAACGTGCTGGAAAAGATTTGAAGGTGCTGAAGCAGCAGGGATACCCTGAGTTCTGATTATCTGACCATTTGGTGTTATCATCGTTTGTTGAGCTTGTTGTAGACCATGCTGAGCTTGACCGCCAGAAGATGGTATAATAAACGCCTCCTGAATAAATGCATCTTGTCCGTCTATATTAACTGCCTGATAAGACGGCATTACACTATAAGTTAATTGTCCGTTAGGGCCTTGAGTAGCAACAATTTGTTGACCTTGAGAAAACAGCTGGCCGCCTACGTTATTCGACAAAGTGGCTTGTTGGATTACATTGTTGATAGGTTTACCAGCTGAATTAACGATGGTTCCGTTCGATAACTGCATCCAACCTGCCATTGCGTCTGTTGTGCTCCCACCTTGCCCCGCCCCGACCACCCTCACACTGGAATCCCCTCCCTGTCCATACCCTTGTTCTTCACTTTGGGCGGGCGATCCAATTTTGCTACAAGTCGCCGCCAGCATAGCAAGGGGTGAGGGTTGAGCGTCCTGCAAGGCGGAGCCAGAAAGGGGTGTTGTTAGAAATGGCGGATATTATCGAATAAAAAATACGATTCATTGACAAAATTAGAAATTAAAGACAAAATACTTTACCTGTGATGAACTTGTAGCAGCAGCGTAATCAGAATTACCTCTGTTACCATTTGTTGTCGCCATTATGTAAATTTAAACAATAAATTAACGATTAGTATGTCATTGTAAATGTCGTTCGTGAATCACACGAGGAGAAGGCACAAAGAGTTGTTTTGACCTGGGAAGTGGAGACCCAACCTTCGCATTACACACATGTATTCATTCACTCTTTATTTTGATGAAACATCACAATAATTCCAATTAAAATTATTGTAATTCGTTTTAATAATATTCAACTGGTATCAAATGACATAAATAACACAATGCTAAGAAATTATAGTCAATTAATTTGGAACTATTTGTCTACGCGCTTTCATATTCATCGTCATGACCGTAGTGTATCCGGCCTAGTTTTGCTTTGATTGACAGCTGGAACACCCAGCTGCCACCATCAAAAGAAGCGTCCCTCCCATGTGTCCGTAGAAAAAATGCCCTGACCCCTGCTGGTCGATAATTTCAGCCGCGCCCATCCGGTGATATAAACAACAGTTCGGTACATTTCATTATTAGTCGACGGCCGTATAATTCGCTTTATATATTTATATTATAAATTATTTTGATTACTACTTTGTTGGATCAAAAGGACTGAAACCAAGTCTATGTTGAATGTTGCTAACTTTTGACTTTGACGCTTTTAATCGTCGTGTTACTTAAATTATTATAAATTAACTATAAATATAAAAATTAATTTAGTTTCTGTAATTTTGTTTTTTTAATGAAAAAAAAGGTAGTGATAGCAACTAGTGAAAAGATATTTTTTATGGAAACATTATTTATTTTATTTAGGCCTATAACTATATACTAATCTAAAATCCTAATTAAAATATTTATTTTTTAAACACAGAAGGCAAGACAAGATCAAAATGATTTACATAACGAGGCAAAAGGTTTATTAACGCTTATCTTTACTCATAATCCTTCTTTAGGCACAACAACCGTACAACGTATTTGTTTACCAACGAGCGCTTTAAGCCGATAGCTTCCTTATTTACGTGTGCTATCACAGCTAGGTGAGGCCTAAATCTGATTGCAGCCCGCCCCCATACACCCCGCCCCCTCACACACATTGAAATATCAGTAACGCACTTGAGGTCCAGGAAATAGTCACTGCAACTGCAAGCCAACACAAGTATTTTAAAACTAATTTTCGCAATGTTATTGTTGTCACAATATTAATATATTTGTTTACATAACAAAATGATATTCAAAATATTAAATATTGAATAGTAGTGAAAGTCAGTAGTAGCAATAGTAATAATAAATAGGCCAACTAATATTTTTTAGCATTCTTCTTTTCAACTTATTTTAATGTAAATTTGACATAGTGTTTACATAATAATACATTATGAGAATGTTTTTTTTATCAGTTTAGTCGAACCTTATTAATTAATACTTTTGTAGTTAAGTACTAATTAAGATTTCAAGTGTTAGTGAATGATAGTGATAGTCATTACATTTTTTATTTTTCAAATTAGCAGGGCCTATCCGATCAGTTTCTTTTAGGACTTCCAGATCTAATTGAAATGCTTTTGATTACCATTATTAAAAAGTACAAATTCCACCCACAGAGTGACCCTCACAATTTACACAATACTATTGTTTATTTAAAATACAGATATAGAGAGGGAGTATTTTTTTAAAAAAAATAATCACGCAACACACCAATAATGACGATTCCGCAAAAGCATTTGCCAGTTATTACTGCAAATTTAAGATGACTAATAAAGTAAAGCAAAATTGGTTTAACTGTCCATTGAGCAGCTTTTGAATATGTATTAAGTATAAGCATCCAAAATTATTTTAAAATGTATTAAATTATGAAAGATTTTTTCTTTAAAATATAAGTTTGTTATTTTTCTATCCTTTTAAAATGTATCACTACAAAACTATGTATGAAAAGGGGAACCAGATCATGCCAGGTAATGTGTGTACATGCGAGGAGGCAGTCACACTGTGTAGTGTGTTGTTTTTGCAATACCAAGTTCAAAATTTTAATTTTATATTCCATTTTGTGAACCTCAAAGATTTTTCATTCTAATTCTTGTTTTTATAATGGCTGGTTCTGCTTTAAAAAGACTCATGGCAGAATATAAGCGTACGTATTACTATAATCAATAATGTAATTATAATTGTTATGCCATTTTTTAAATTATTTTTTATAGCATAATATAATAGAGAAAAAGCCTATATAGTTATAGTATTATAGTCTATTGATAGCCTATCTATACTATAGTTTATAATATAGCCTATTGACAATTGAATTTTGGCCTATACCTATACTATATCTATAAATACTTATACTATTATATTGATTATACTAATTACCAATAATTTATAATTATATTATTATAATATAGTTTTACGACCAATGCCAATAGACACTTCCATAATTTATTATAATAAATACATGTGATTATCTGATTATGTAGGAAATGTAGGCGTAGGCATATATAATATATACGTATATAATATGGTTAGGCCTACATTTACATCATATTCATATAAATATTTGATGTTGGCAAAAAATGCTATTTTAAATGTGGGGCACAAGTTTTGGGGTAAAAATATGTAATATATAAATATAATTTGGCTGCATAATGCATACGATAAACTAATTACATGAAATAAATCAGTGCTACTGTTTAATTGATGGGATACAGAATACGTCCTGAAAAGAAATATATATAGACATTTTATTAAAATTATTCAAATATAACATCCTGAAAAGAAATATAGACTATAGAAATGTTATCAATATCAATAAATTATTCAAATGTAGTCAAAACAGATAAGAAAAAAATGGTTCATAGTTAGTTTGTAAATAAATTACAGACAATAAATATTAAACCAATACTAATATTAACATTTACCTGTATGAGATGAAGAATTAAAAATATTCTGAAAATTATAAAAGGGGGAAATATATTTTTTTTTAAATGTATTCCGAAAGAAAAGTTCAAAGGTTCCTACATTTAAAGTAATGATACCCAGAAATAGTTAATCAATGCTGTATTAATTATAACATTGGTTACATCTGGAGTTGCCTGGGGCTCAATTACCTGTGGAAGGAAACAATCATTGTGAGTTACAATAGTTGTAGCATCAATACTGTTGGAAGGCAACAGATTCTTCTTCTTGTTAATAGGCACTAGGCACTACAACTGGCTGCAACAAAAGATTTTGGCTTTTATTTCAATTAGTTTCAATTCATTTTTAAAAAAATAGAAAGCTTTTTATATAATCTTGACACATATACAGACCTGTTTACTCTTATGATTTTGGCGTACAATGTACGATTTTGAGACGTATAACTTATATACACTATGTTTATTTTTTTACTATTAAGATAATGTATTGAAAGATTTTGTGATGATGTTGTGCGATTTTAAGGGTTAACAGGTCTGCATAATTATGTATTGCAGCCTTGTTAGAAACATGGTTTAAGAACCTTGCTGTCACGTTTTAGACTGGTTGGAAGGCCTCATCAAGAGCAGAAAGAGCCGCTTTCATGCCATCTGTCTTGTTTGGTACGCGACTATACAGATAGATAGCACAGCCATTTCTTTTCACACATGCGGTTGCATCCTGGGCAAAGCTTGCCATATGCGGGTTATAATCCTAAATAGTCACTGACATTTCTAGAAATTACAAAGTCAAACTGAAAAAAAAATAGATTATAAACTTAAACAATTGAAGGAAAAGAAATCATAACTCGACTATTCTCTAGTGGTCCACTTCTATAAATTATAAAGATAAAACAATTGATGTTTTAGAAAGCTTATAGCCAGCCCTTCAAAAATCTTTTATAGCAATATCAATGAGAGAATATTAATTTTTTGTCAACTCAAACTCAAAGTACCTAATATTTGGGTCTAATTATAAATTAATAAATCACTGAATGCACACTAAAAAAAAATTTAAATGCAGTTTATTTGTGATACATGCAGGGTGCTGCATATTGACTATGGACTATTGGAATTAGTGCATATGCTGGTAAACCAATTGCCAATGTCTATACTATCATAGACATAAGGCATGGATTGAGCCTGTGCTGACACAGACATAGAAAACAAGAAATGTGTTCTGCCTAGGGCATTGGGGGGGGGGGGGGGGGACCTGCAGTTATAGAGCATTTCTAGTGAACACAAATACATCGGATAGGAATCCAGCTCATCCATGTGGTGTTTCAATGTCATTTAATTATTTTGTTTTAACTGCAGAGTTGACACTGAATCCTCCAGAAGGTATCATAGCTGGTCCAGTTGATGAAGAGAATTTCTTTGAATGGGAAGCTTTAATCATGTAAGTAAACATCTCCACATCTGTATTTAGGTATATTTGATATTTTTACCTGTAATTTTGTGTTTAGCACAAACTATTTAATGAAACAGGGAGGAGAAACAATGACAAATGCCCTAACCAATATTTGTAACAAAATATGGCTAACAGGGGAATGGCCCAAATCATGGACCCAATCTCTCATCATCACCCTCCTCAAGAAAGGTAACCTACAGCTATGCGAAAACTATCGCACCATTAGCCTAATAAGCTACCCAAGCAAGGTCATGCTCAAGGTCATACTGAACAGACTAAGACCATATGCCGACAGAATCATTGCTGAAGAACAGGCGGGCTTTAGGCAAGGCTGTGGCACTACTGAGCAGATCCTAAACCTCCGGATACTATGTGAGAAATATGCTCAACACCAACAAAACCTATACCACGTCTTTGTAGATTTCAAGAAGGCATTCGACAGGGTTTGGCATGCTGCTTTATGGGCCACCATGAGGCACTACAACATCAACACAAACTTAACCAGAATGATAAGAAGCCTCTATGATAAGGCCACCAGTGCAGTCTTCTTCAACAATAACATTGGAGAATGGTTCAAGACCACGGTTGGAGTACGACAAGGCTGCTTGCTCTCCCCCACCCTGCTCAACATCTTCTTAGAGAGAATTATGTCAGATGCACTAGAAACGCATGTAGGGACAGTCAGCATTGGTGGCAGAACAATCACCAACCTACGTTTTGCGGATGACATAGACGGACTGGCTGGAAGCGAGGAAGAGCTAGCCAACCTAGTAAAGAGTCTCGACAAGACTTCATCGTCCTTTGGCATGCAAATCAGTGCAGAAAAGACAAAAATGATGACGAATAGCACTAATGGCATCACCATTGAAATTAAGGTCGGGGAGGAAAGATTAGAGACAGTTGGCAGCTTCAAGTACCTCAGAGCAATAGTATCGGAACAAGGCTCCAGGCCCGAATTAATGGCCAGGATTGCGCAGACCACGACGGCACTAAAAAGGCTCAAGAAAATATGGAACGACAAAAATATAGCCCCCAGCACCAAAATCAGGCTGATGCGCTCATTACTCCTCTCCATTTTCTTATATGCCTGTGAGTCCTGGACATTAACAGCAGAACTTGAAAGGAAAATAAAGGCCATGGAGATGAGATGTTACAGAGGCATTCTTGGCATCTGCTATAGAGACCACATCACCAATGAGCAAATAAAAGAAAGGATTCGTCAGGCAATTGGGCAATACGATGACCCCTGACGTCTGTTAAAAAGCGCAAACTTGAGTGGTATGGCCACGTGACCAGAAAACAAGGGCTCGCCAAAGAGATCTTGCAGGGCACTACTAGAGGAGGAAGAAGAAGAGGAAGACAAAGAAAAAGATTGGAAGATAATATCAAAGAATGGACGGGATTAAAACTAGGCGATGCTAGGCGTAGGGCAGAAGACTGAGAGGAATGGAGAAGAATAGTGTACATGTCATCTGTGGCGCCCCAACGGTCGAAGGACTACGGGACCTGATGATGATGATGATTTAATGAGCTCACATGTTTTGTTGGAAAAAAAGATTTAATGAGCTCACATGTTTTGTTGGACAAAAAGTCTATGACAAGCAAGCATTGCAGTACTTACAATCATGTGCCACAACTGAAATACCAGCAAAACAGCATCTAAGACACAACCACTGCCTTCAGATTTGATCATGAGCCATTAGTTAACCAGAAAATTGACACTTTATCCATGGCAATACAGCTAGTGCTCGACTTATGACCACGATTGGTTCTGACAGACCAGTCGTAACATGATTTGTTCGTAAGTTGAGTACGCTATGTGTACAGTAATCTGAAGTGATGTTATAAAAATATTTAAGTTAAATTATATCATAGATTTCTTTTAGTATTGTTATAAATCATAATTTTCGATGTTCATTTTATGCCATTTGTATCATCTCTACACCAATTTGTCTCTTATTTTTACATCATCAGGTTTAAGAAAAACATTGCATTAACTGTACATGTACAACTGGCTTAATATTTGCAAAACATGCAAAATACAGTGTGACCGTGTTATTTCTTAGCAATTGATGACGCCGGCTAGTAGCATAGAATCATCATAGCATCATGCCTCCCTTTCCTTAGTTAACGACTGCTTATGATTGCAAAAATGTCTACATGATCAAATTATTTTGGTATCATTGAAAAAATGTATTTCTTGTCTAACATTATTAAGCTAAATAAAACCTTTTTAACCAGGGGACCACAAGATACATGCTTCGAAGGTGGTGTTTTTCCAGCACGTTTGACGTTTCCTCCAGATTATCCTCTAAGCCCCCCCAAAATGAAATTCAGTTGTGAATTATTCCATCCAAACAGTAAGTCATTAAAAGTTGCTTTTGCATTTTCTGCCCTTAATTAATTATAACAATGGAATTATTTCTATTACATGGTATGTTATTTGAAAAGACAATAACTTTTTTAAAGCCATATAAATTTGGTACTTATTGTAAGAAAAGATTATGAATAATTGAAATATTGGAATATTTACTTTGATAATGAATTTCATTTATTTTTCCTTCAATTTAAGTCCTAGAATTGAAAATAATAATTAATTTATAAGTAGTAAGAATATATTCTTTTAAATATGGATATAATTTTGTCTCAATTTGGTTTTGTTCTATTTTACTATAGAGTAAAGGCTGAATTTGTATCATATACCCAGTTTCTTTACCAACCGCTGAATGTATTTTTTTAATATTTGAGAAACAATAGTTTGAAACAGTATCTCATCATTTTTACTGATAAGTACTAGTAGAGCATTCTTAAAATTTAGAGGAAGACTTTGATATTTTGGTCACATTCTACAATTAATTTGTGACCTTTATGAACTTGTATCTAAATCTGAGTAAGACCCTTGCTGTAAGATTTGAAATGATTAACAAATAGTCAAGATTGTTAACTCTGTTCTTTCTATCAGTATATCCTGATGGCCGAGTGTGTATCTCAATTCTCCATGCACCTGGGGATGACCCGATGGGTTACGAAACAAGCGCAGAGAGGTGGAGTCCTGTGCAAAGTGTGGAGAAAATTTTACTTTCAGTCGTCAGTATGCTGGCAGGTAAGTAACTATTCATATATATGTGTTATTTCACTTAAATATTTATTTGTTAATTCTATCCTTCGTTATTACTTTACAAACTTAAGTTCTTGCTCCTTGGTATGTTTGTAATGCAGTTCAGGATTTGCTAGACTGTCTTATTTTGAACTCATTTAAGCTCCTTAAATATTTAACAAAATGAATGTCCCTTACTTACTCAAAGAGAAATGTACAGCCTCCACAGTGAGGAGGAGCACATGCATAACTTATTTGAAATCATCTGCTACTCATATCATTTCCTTATAAATTTTTTAGAGCCAAATGATGAAAGTGCAGCCAATGTGGATGCTGCAAAAACGTGGAGAGATGATCGGAAAGGATTTGAAGAAATAGCAAAAGTCACGGTTCGGAAATCCCTTGGATTGTGATGACTGTCGATGTGACTGTGACTATCCCTCCAGTTCTGGTCTGCTTCATATTTCATTCATATTCTTACTGGGCCTTCTGATAGAACTCAGAACATTTGGCATAAACATGAATGAAGGAACAATGTTGTTTTTTTATGCAACCACAGTCAAGACCTCAGTTGTGCTGCATGAGAGTTAGTATCACATCATCATAACATGATTGGCAAATAAATTCTCTTTTTCAATTATCATATCATTTTAAGTGTGGATAGCTGGATTTCCAACCCCCCCCCCCCCCCCCCCCAACAGCTGATTTCTATGTTTCTGCCTGCTGCCATTTTAAAGAAGCTAGACATTTTAATGGCTTTTATCTAATTTTAATGAATTCTGGAAATGGATCAATTTTTCTCTCTTTGCTTTTCCTTCTTAGCTTACTTGCTATTTCCCCTTGGTGTCATCCAGGGTCTATTCTAAGGATATGTATCTGGTAGGCGTAAGATGTGCGATGAAAATGCCACTAGGAGAACAGTGCAACTCTCCTTTCCAGTCTTGTTAATCTGCTTGTTTTTTAGGATCTATTCTTTGCTGTAGCTGATTACCAATATCTTCTAACAGCATTTTTGACAGATTACATTTAATGTCAAAGTTGTTTTCATTAATTTCTTGCTGGCATAAATGGCTGTTGGCGTGATGATGCTGGCATAAATGGCTGTTGGCATGATAATGCTGGCATACACGTCAAGGTTTTGCGCTAATCAGGTTTTAATCCAACTGTGGATTTGGCCGGCATAAACATCTTGCAATAAAGTAACTGGCCTGTCACAGTTGGACATACTGCACACACAACTTGCACTGCCGATAATTTGTTTCCTTTAAAGCTTGGTGAGTTACATAATTTTGTTCATGATTGATTTTTTAACATTTTTAAAAGGGTTGCATTAAATTTTATTCATTATTTTTCATTATGTTTTTTGTTATTTGAAAAATGCTCTCAAATTTAGCATCAAATTTGCTTGTGTGTAAAATAATTTATTGAATGAAATCACAAGTTTTCCATTATGCCATAAAGTCTTTAGTGCTGCTGAAAAGTGTTTGCTTCATAATTCCTAGAAGGGTTGTTCAGACAAGACATCTGTAACAAAAATATATGCATCTTTTCATCCCCCTTGTCCACATGTGACTTCCAGCCCGCCAACCCCATCCCAGTTGTGGACGTCCGCAACCTGCATTATACAGTGTGAAATGCCAGGAAGTATAACTTATAAAGAGCACAGAGTCACTAGATTTAATAAGCATCTAAATAAGTCTGGTGATATAAAACAGTAGTTAGGATATAACCAGAACTGAGAATGAGGAAATTTTTTTTTCCAAAAAGCTTAGTTTAAATTTGTTGGTATATAGCAAGTGTTCTCCCTCCTGCAGTTTTTACTAAACTCTTAGTTGTTTAATATTATAACTTTGCAATATAAATCATTCATAGAGCACGTCCACAATTTAAACATTTTAAATACATACTGGAAGCAGTCGGCCTATAAGCATCTAACACAAAATGGTAGCTTGTGTAGGCCTGCAAGATCTTTACACCCTCCCCCGTCCCCCCCCCCCCCTTTTTTTTTTTGCTAACATCCTAAATGAACAACTCTTATACAATTGAATAAAATTAAATACTGTTGTTTTTCTTTTTAAGGTTAATTTTTTAAAAATTAAATCACAGTCAATTATTCAAGAATCAATATCAATCAGTAGTTTTCAGTTTTGATCACTTTACATGTTACATGATCAGTTTATCTGTAAAACTCAAAACATTTTTAGAAAGCTTTGATGGCAAAACAATTTTAAGTTTTCACCCAATATGTGACATGTTTCTGGAGAATTTTTCTTTGAAAATGCATCAGTTTGTGTAAATGTTTTAATTAAGAACTTTTTCCTTTATAATAAAATTTTAAAATATGGAATCAAATAGGTTGATTTGTGATTAAAGAGATTAATGAAATATTTGAGTTCATAAAGAGAATCTTCTGATTTCTTTTTTTTTTTTTTTTTCTATCTAAGGTAGATAATCCACTGAAATCTGTCCTCTAAGTTATGAAACAAGTTCTTGATAAAATTTATTCCGGTTTATATTATATAAGTTCATTAAAGATAGTATTTGATGATTTTCATCATTTAGATTGCCATGAATTTCCTTTGCCAATATGAGAATGAAATGAGCCAAAAACTGCCCTGTTGTCAGAGTGGACAAATTAAAAAGATTTCACTGTGGGGTTTTTGTGTGGACACAAAATATTACAAGAAAAACTATATCTTACATAAACTAATTTAAATACAGTAAATTTAAACTTTGTATTGATTGATGATTTTATTATGTTGTTTTTTCTGTGTTTGTTTGTAAAGGTTTGTGGGCATTTAAGAAATTAATATTTATTCCATTACTTGTGATCATTTTTTGTTAATATTTTTTTTATTACCTTGAAACATCAACCACATTAATGGACTATTTATAAATTATAAAACAATTTTGAAAGTTAAAATATAACACATTCTAAAATTTTGAATTAAAAAAAAAAAAAAAGGTATGTCTACGTAAAAAGTGCGTATTTTGTTAAGTATTCCATAGGTGGAAATCACATTTAACATTCTAAATGTACATTCAATGAATTTTTAAAAGTAGTAATTGTTTATTTTGTGTGGTAAATGTTAATTTATTTCCTTTTGTGTTATTTGGCAACTGAAACAGTAAATTGTTAGTACTGGTAGTTGTATCAAGCAGTTTTATCATTTAAAGAATTGGACACCATTTGCTTATTTTATAATATTTGTTGCTGTTTCACTCTGTTGACGATCCACACTATGTTGAACAATAAAAAGAAGAATAAAATTATTTTTAAAAATGTGGAATGACCTTGATTTATTTTTTTTAAAGTGAGTACATAAAGTTTTTAAATCCTTTTTTATTAAATGTGCTTTTTGTTTGTGTGTTTGTGGCTAAATCTGTCAAAGGCTAAATGACCTACTCCCGTCATCCTATCGAACTGAAACTTGACATCCAGACTCTTTGTTGATGACAACACATTCTTTCAAATTTTCAGCACCCACCTCCACAACCAACCCCCAAAAATCAGTTTATCCCGTTTTTTCAAGGGGAAGCTAATTAAGCCACTTCCCATCATCATATCAAACTTGGCACATAGACTTGTTGCAGATGACAACACATTCTTTCAAATTTCAGGCCCCACCATCAACTCCGAGAATCAGTTTATCCTGTTTTTTAAGGAATGAGGAATGTTAATGCTATGTTAAATGAGTGCATCTTTTGGTGTGGAGATAAGCTGTTGCTATGTGCTTTGTATTTTTGATATATTTTGGTATGGGAGATACAAAAGCCTTTGCGGTAAAAAATTAAATGTACTTTTGAAAGGGAAAATAAAGGAAATATGAAACATGATTTCGCCAAGAATTTTACCCATTTACATTGCTATGTGCTTTGTATTTTTGATATATTTTGGTATGGGAGATACAAAAGCCTTTGCGGTAAAAAATTAAATGTACTTTTGAAAGGGAAAATAAAGGAAATATGAAACATGATTTCGCCAGGAAGTTTACCCATTTACATAACCGCTTCTTAATAAATGATAAATCACGTACAATTTAATAAATGCAAAAGTAAATGCAAATAGGGTACTGCTGTATAGAAGGCTCTGCACCGGAATATCTTAAAGAACTTATTTCTAAACACTTATCCTTAAAGAACTTGCGGTCTTCAACACAGTCCTTACTGAGAGTTCCCAGCGTGGATTGACTTAGAAATAACTCATAGGGCGTGCGCATTTTTGAAGCGATAGCGCCAAAATTAGGGAACAGTTTGCCCCAATCTTTTAGGGAAATGGAAAATGATAAAAAAATCATTGACACATTTTAAATTTTTTTTCTTTAAATAGGTTAAAGAACATCAGAGTGCTGTGAGCCTGCTAAAATAGCATGGATACAGGCGCTATATAAATATAAGTATTCATTCCATCATATAAAGCTTTTTTTTAAAAATACAACATATCAACAAAAATACATCAGATTGGAGTTGGAATTTTATACCAGCAATAATAAAAATACATCAGATTGGGGTTGGAATTTTATACCAGCAATAATAAAAATATATCAGATTGGGGTGTTGGGATTTTATACCAAGTGATTGCACACTTACTAGACATTGTCTAAGCCATTCTTAAATGATGTATGCTAATTTCTTAGCTGTTTTCTAAGCATTAATTGCCGCATCATGTACAAAATTCAACAACAAAACTGGCAAAACAATTTTTTAAATTTAGTTTATAATTATAGTATCGGGACTTTTATGTCTACTAATATGAGAACTAAGAGTAAGAAGCAACATTCACCATATCTTATTTTAGCAGGGAATGAAGTTGACAGACACAATTATTACTTCCCTTTTCAACGCTCGACAATCGTTTTTGTTTAAAACAAATTTAAAAAGAGTTACCGTTCCTGGGTTGCACATTCTGGGCAATTGAAAATAGTTCTTCTAAAGGCCTCGTTCCACTTGAGTTGTTTCTTAAGCTGCACGATGTCTCCACACCTTCCCTAAATTATTTCAATAATAATATTCAAGCCTGCGACAGCCGTTCCTGCACATGCAAAAATTACTTTAAAAATGTGGGGGGTTTTCTGGGTGGCGGAACAGGCGAGCTGAAAACCAGCAGAAACATGGCTCCACGTTGAAACACCGTGACGACATATTTTCACACAATTTTGTTGGCAGAGTGCTCTAAGTATGTGACAGCACTGTGACATATGTATGCACTTTTGATGTGAGAGCTTTCTATGAGGTATGGGACAATACTGTGACATATTTACACACAATTTTGGTGTGAGAGTGTTCTATAAGGTATGGGAAAACACTGTGACATTTTTACACACAATTTTGGTGTGCGAGTGCTCTAAGTATGGGGCCGCTCTTTCTCGATGATTCCATTTAGTGAGCTGGAGAATCTCAGAGCGTTGTTAATATGTTTGTGATGGATTATTAAGGTATTTATAACCGTGGCCCGGTGACAGGATGATGACGTTGTCATTAGTGGGGAAAAAAAAATGGTTACAGAGTTATTCCTAAATTAAAAGGAAACCGTCAATATTTTTTTTTTAAATTTAAGCTACCAGACCTGTTTACTCTTACAATTTTGGCGTACGATGTACGATTTTGAGGTCTATACATTATATATACTGTAGGTTTATTTTTGACTCTTAAGATAATGTGGATAGTGCGTCAGCTGCGCTCTCTCAATCAACGGTCATTGCCCGACAGTGAATCATAGAAGATGACAAAAGATGATTGAGAATATATAGCCGAGACACTGAATTTATTCCTTCAAATATACCTTAGATCAGCGGTTCTCAATTTGTGGGTCACGACCCATTTTGGGATCGGATGACCCTTTCGCAGGGGTCGCCTAAGACCATCGGGGAAAAAATATAATCTTCAGTTATGAAGTAGCAACGGAAATAATTTTGTGGTTGGGGGTCGCCACAACATGAGGAACTTTATTAAAGGGTCGCGGCATTAGGATAATTAGGCATAATGGCGGTTATCTTTAATGATTGCGTAAAATTCAAAGAAGTCCCTAGAATCACAGTTGCTGTTCTCATAATGTCTTTTAGGTGCAATCGGCGTGGGGGGGGGGGGTAGAGCAAGGGAATGCAACTAAACTCTCATGCAAGGAATGCGCTTTAAGGAGGGGGACATTCTGAAAGAACCTCGGAAATCGTTGGCATCAGTCGTGGAAATGATTTAAAAGATGCCAAAGGTTTGGAGAAATCATTTTCGCACAACAGATTGCACTAGTAAAGAATACCAAGACTGTGAGCTGTGATCTCATTGGTTGCTAACGTTTACTTATTCTTCTCATTCCATCCCCCCGACGTACCACTTCTAGGTTGTTTTCAGTCAAAGCACTCGCTCTGTCGTAGCATTATTTAGCAGTTCGCTTTAACGCAATGTGAGTCGTTAATAGACCGACACGTCTTACACTGTGACTTGTTGAAATCCGTTCAACACCTTTCATTCGTGTGGAATCCATCTTGTCGAGAATCTTATAAGTCTTACAACAGAACGGCTCACGCAGGACGTGCTCATAAAAGGATGTTTGCTTGTAAGCGATTCGCCTTTATACCTACGACACGAAAAAAACAGTCGACCCTGTTGGGAATTCATCGAACCAAATAACACATTTCTTTTTTTTTTTAAAGTTGTGGTGAGTCAATGGAAAAGGCCCCTTATATTGAATCGTTATTGTTCACTGGCAATTACCAGTCCATTATGGCAAAGTCGATAGAATAATAATTTGTATCGTATTTTGGGACAGGAGAATGTAAAAAATGATCCTGTAAATTTGAGTAAAACTCGTACCTGTTAAGCACGGAGTTTGTTTTGGCGTTCATATAATTTGATGTATTGATTAGTTCCATTGACCGGTTGGAAATAGTTCTTGCGTTGGAGCTTCAGTGATCAAGGTTGGTGTTTGTTAAATTAGATTGATCTGGTTAGTCCTTTGAATGAAACTATGTAGCACATAGGATGGTACTATGTAGCACGTAGGGTGATACTATGTAGCACGTAGAATGAAACTATGTAGCACATAGGATGATACTATGTAGCACGCAGGAAGAAACTACGTAGCACGTAGGATGAAATTATGTAGCACTTAGGTTGATACTATATAGCACGTAGGATGATACTATGAAGCGCGTAGGACGATACTATGTAGCACGTACGGTGATACTATGTAGCACGTTCGATGATACACGTTTTCAGTGGTTGACTAAAAGAAGTTGGGGGGGGGGGGACAGGTTAGGAATAAAGTAGCTGAAAGTCTGAAGTGTTATTGGAGTACAGCCATGATGTAATCACAAGTGTTCGAATTACAACGTGTTTAAATTGAAGACCTTAGTGCTAAAAGTACTTAAGTCACATTTTTGTCAAAATCAATCTAAACTGTGATCTTTTCTTACCCAGTTTAGCCAAGTGTACTGCAGAAATTTGAAGACATTAAAATGTGCATTAGGCCCATAATTGAACAAGACAAAAAATGAAAACAGTCATATTTTATAGACGAAAAGTATATTTGAACTTGATTATCTCAAAATTTGTATTTTGTGACTTAAGTACTTTTAGCACTAAGGTCTTCAATCACGAGCCAATAATGGGTGGCGTGTTTCCTTAGAATCCTGTACGGTGCCTGAGATTATTGATATAACGACATGAGAGAATGGAGAATTTTAGCGAAATTCTTTTCTTTCATTTTTTTTTATTGAGTTCAGTGTCACCAATTTTTTTTTTTAAATTAGTTTTTTAAGGGGAAGGGGGGCATGTGGTAGTTTAGGCTGTGTTTGTTTTTAATGTTTACTGTCTTGGTTTACGTTCAGACAAATGCTGACCTCTACAGACTGTTGATCTAGGGTGGTGGCAAATTTTAATTCTAGTTTTCATTTTGTTTCATGTCTGGACTCGATACAGTGACCGAGGATTTGCGTTCGTGGCCAATCTTGTGGCCACAGGTGAAAACAATGTCATTTTAAAAAAATAATAAAATTACTTATGTAGGATATGACGTCACATTGGTCAAGTTACTTTGTAAAGTATATTTAATAATGAATAATGAAATTGAATATCGTATCACTGTAGATAAAGCGTCTGAAAAAAAAATGAAAAAAAAAAAAAAAAAATTGTTATAAATATTCCTCCAGTCTATTTTTCCCCCCTGTATTCAAAGATTGATAAATAAGTCAAATATATATTAGATCACTTTTCTTTATAAAGGGTTAAAAAGAAACTTAAAAAGGAAAATCACTAAAGTTTATAGATTTAACAGTATGCAACGTGTAGTGAACCAAATCTGCAAGCTATAGCGTCATACGTTTGAACATGGCTTGGTTATTACTTATTGTCAATGAACCGTATCAATCAGCGCCAGGTGAAGACGTGCGTTGGGTTAGTTACATTTCTGTTTAAAAATACAGCGGTTCTCGTCAAGTTATACCTTATGGGTGTAAGCAAAGTTAATTTTAAACATATGTAAAAATGGAATCAATCGTGACAACCGAAAATTTGTTTTTAATGTATTCGTTGGGGACACCTGAGGCTTTTCTTTTGTGAGGAAAATTTGAATAGATTGCTGACGTCACATCCTGTCTGCACCCTGACGTGTTAAAGTTGTATTTACTTTATTCATTCATCGCATCAATGAAAGGAAGGGGAGTAACTCGTGGAGTATATAGTAAAACACAGTCAGTGTCGTGTTAATGGTGTTTGTGTGGTTTTGATTAGCGCCTCCACGATGTTCACATTCTTGAAGTAGCGGAACTTCATCCACATTGCAGCAGGCACCCGTTCCCAATTTACTGATGATTTTACTTGCTGTTCTGTAAATTTTCTTTTATCTCTTTGGGCCGACGACTGGGGGGACTCACGGGACGATACCGTTCCGCTGACCATCACATTTACAATAACTTGACTCCCCCATCCAATGGTCCGTAGTGTTTCTCGACCATTGGTGTTGGCATGATGGTCTATATTTTAGAACATGTTCAGTGTTAATTATTCCAGTATCACACAAGCACACAGTACGACATTGTCAAAGAGTACGAAATTTAAAAAAAATAGGGGAAGCGGGCGTTGAGAATGATCAAACTAGGCCAACAATTGTCTTATAGATTGGTTCTGTACGCCAACAATTGTCTTATAGATTGGTTCTGTACGCCAACAATTGTCTTATAGATTTGTTCTGTACGCCAACAATTGTCTTATGGCTTGGTTCTGTACGCCAACAATTGTCTTATAGATTGCTTCTGTACGTATATCAACACATGACAAAATACCTTGTACATTTTTTTCAGATCACTCGTCATTGATGAAGAACGCGACAAGCGACAGTCCCGGATCGTATCCACAACGGCGAGTCCATGCTGAGACTTGTCTAATATGTAAGAACCCAGAGCCGTGACATAATTTTTGTCGTTTTTTGTGTTGTTTTTTTTCGCCCTCTTCATTCAAAGTTTGCTACCGTATTTTATTATTATTATTTTTTTCACATCACTACTTTGCCCGCAAGGAATGCAGAGCATACGCGTCAGCACTGACAGCAGACGGTTGTGTTTTTTGATTCAACGCAAATTTCTTTGAGGCCAACAGAACGTAGCCAGGACATTATCTATAGTCTATGGTCAAATGTAGTGACTGGAAACACTTTGTGTTCGGCTTACCGCCAAATTTTGAAAGTGTCTTATTTTTATTTGGTCACGCTTTCACCCAATAACATTTCTATTACTAAATCATAAAATATATCGTAGAATACATTTTAAAAATATTTTTAAATACTACACCAAAAATTTCTCTAAATTCAAATATTAATTTTGACTTGAAATAAAATTTTCGATACCAAATTATGTCGTTGTAATCGGGCACGGTTATGGTGAACGTCTAAGACTAAAAGTCAACCGAACCCTCTTCTGCTCACCCTTTCAAAAAGCATCGATACTATAATTTGATTTTGAAACCGACTCTTCCGATATATTGGATGATAATTTTTGGGTGTGCTTCAAGCAGGGTTTTAACTTCTTTTCGGGTCGTTTTGATGATCACCTTTTCATAATTTTATTTAAACTTTTAATAACAGTTGTACGTAAACATGCGCAAGCCAGGGGAGACAAGTGAGGTTGTCTGTTATAAGCCAGCAGAGCAAAAAATAACTATAATTATAATACTAGTGGCAACTGAAGCAATAAATGACGTAGCTTACATTGAAATATTATGATTTTTTTTTTGGTTGAATTTACTTTTAGTGATTTCATTTACTATAGGATATCCACCATTTTGTCGGCTGCTGGTTTAACTAGGACATCGGATGAGGACCTCTGCAGCCAGTTTAATTACGTATGGAGCGCCATTGTTTTAGCGTCAATGGGCGGATTTGTCACATTAGTCCAGGTATTATATGTATAGTTTATGAGCAGAGGCGTAGCCAGAGCGTTTGGCGACCGGGGACAAGATTCGTTTTAAAGCGCATCACTTTCTTTTCTCAACCCCATTATTTTCATCAATAAAATAATATCAAAGCACACTTTGGAGCCCCTAACGAGTCTGGCGCCCGGGGACATCTGCCCCTCCTTAGCTACGCCTCTGTTTATACGTTGTACAGCCACTGAGACATGAAACCCATCCTTTCGTTTTTTAAACCAAAAATCATAGGGAAAAAATGATTGGGCATGGGCAGGTGGGAGGGGTGGGTGGGAGGAGTGGACATGGGTAGGTGGGAGGGATGGACATGGGCAGGTGGGTGGTAGGAGTGGACATGGGTAGGTGGGAGGGATGGATATGGGTATGTGGGAGGGGTGGACATGGGCAGGTGGGAGGGGTGGGCATGGGTAGGTGGGAGGGATGGACATGGGTATGTGGGAGGGATGGACATGGGCAGGTGGGAGGGGTGGGCATGGGCGGGTGGGTGGGAGGAGTGGACATGGGTAGGTGGGAGGGATGGACATGGGCGGGTGGGAGGGGTGGGCATGGGCGGGTGGGAGGGGTGGGCATGGGCGGGTGGGAGGGGTGGGCATGGGCAGGTGGGAGGGGTTGGCATGGGCATATGGGAGGGATGGACATGGGTAGGTGGGAGGGATGGACATGGGCGGGTGGGAGGGGTGGGCATGGGCGGGTGGGAGGGGTGGGCATTTGTGGGCATGGGCAGGTGGGAGGGATGGACATGAGCAGGTGGGAGGGGTGGGCATGGGCGGGTGGGAGGGATGGGCATGGGCGGGTGGGAGGGGTGGACATGGGCGGGTGGGAGGGATGGACATGGGCAGGTGGGAGGGGTGGACATGGGTAGGTGGGAGGGGTGGACATGGGTAGGTGGGAGGGATGGACATGGGCGGGTGGGAGGGATGGACATGGGCAGGTGGGAGGGGTGGACATGGGTAGGTGGGAGGGGTGGACATGGGTAGGTGGGAGGGATGGGCATGGGCGGGTGGGAGGGGTGGACATGGGTGGGTGGGAGGGATGGACAATGGGCGGGTGGGAGGGGTGGGCATGGGCGGGTGGGAGGGATGGGCATGGGCGGGTGGGAGGGGTGGACATGGGCGGGTGGGAGGGGTGGACATGGGTAGGTGGGAGGGGTGGACATGGGTAGGTGTGAGGGATGGACATGGGCGGGTGGGAGGGATGGACATGGGCAGGTGGGAGGGGTGGACATGGGTAGGTGGGAGGGGTGGACATGGGTAGGTGGGAGGGATGGGCATGGGCGGGTGGGAGGGGTGGACATGGGTGGGTGGGAGGGATGGACATGGGCGGGTGGGAGGGGTGGGCATGGGCGGGTGGGAGGGGTGGACATGGGTAGGTGGGAGGGGTGGACATGGGTGGGTGGGAGGGATGGGCATGGGCGGGTGGGAGGGATGGACATGGGCGGGTGGGAGGGATGGACATGGGCGGGTGGGAGGGATGGACATGGATGGGTGGGAGGGATGGGCATGGATGGGTGGGAGGGATGGGCATGGGCGGGTGGGAGGGGTGGACATGGGCAGGTGGGAGGGGTGGACATGGGCGGGTGGGAGGGGTGGGCGGGTGGGAGGGATGGACATGGGCAGGTGGGAGGGGTGGGCATGGGCGGGTGGGAGGGATGGACATGGGTAGGTGGGAGGGATGGACATGGGCAGGTGGGAGGGGTGGGCATGGGCGGGTGGGAGGGGTGGGCATGGGCTGGTGGGAGGGGTGGGCATGGGCAATGTTAGACACGAGGAAGGGGGGGCAATGTGAGATAGGAGAGAGGCATTGTGAGATAGGAGAGAGGCAATGTGAGATAGGAGACAGGCAATGTGAGATAGGAGAGAGGCAATATTAGACAGGAGAGAGGCAATCCTAATGTTAGACTGGAAAACAACAAGCCAAGTGACACAACGTGACGATTTTGTAACCGACTGTTTTCAGTACGCAGGACACCCTATCTCTTGCTGGTGCCCCGCTGAGATGCCCGAGGTGCAGTGCAACTACACAAAGGCGCTGTGCTGGGTCAAGCAAAACTACTACGTCCACGAGGTAAGTTTATACACGACGCGTATAGTAAATGTTTGAAGGCTTTACACTAATAACAAGTTTGAGTTTGAGCATATTTTCTAAGCATATGGTGCGGCTCAGATATATATTGATTATTTTGTCTGATTAATGTGTTCATCTGCTGCACGTTGTTGGCATCAATGTCGTGGGGGGGGGGGGGGGCGTGGAGGGTCACAGGCGGCACTTTTTTTCTCTACATTTCTGACCAATCGCAGTTTTTTTTCGTTGAAGGGGGGCGGCAAAATTATCGGCTCGCCCCGGGTGGTGCCTAGCTACGCACTTATTGATGGCACGTTTTCTAAATATATGGATATTAAAAAAAAAAAGAATTCTCGTGTTCCCCGCCATTAGATTTGATCATGTCAATTATTGACACTATAAAATAAAGTTCCACCTTTTCTGCGTGCACCGTTGAGCTATCTGCCTTTTTTTTTTCTTCCATTCATTATTTAGTTATTGTTGCGATGGTCAGATTCCACTTCATGATATTCAAAATAAGACTCGTTTCCCATAAGTACCAGTACCGTATTCTAACATCCTGCATCTGTTGTTTTTTAAGTGTGAAGCGTGATCACGTTGTATTGCCACTGAATAAGAATGTAGCATCTCTGCATACATGACAGTTTGACAGAGATATTTAGTTAGTGCATACTGACCGTATTCCGGTGTTGACCGGGGGGGGGGTGGTTAAGTCTCTGGGGGGGGGTGTATGTACATATCAAAAGGGGGGGCAATGTTAGACAGGAGAGGGGGGCAATGTTAGATAGGAGAGGGGGCAATGTTAGAAAGGAGAGGGGGGAACTGTTAGACAGGAGAGGGGGCAATGTTAGACAGGAGAGGGGGGCAATGTTAGACAGGAGAGGGGGCAATGTTAGACAGGAGAGGGGCAATGTTAAAATAGGGGAGGGGGGCAATGTTAGACAGGAGAGAGGCACTGTTAAAATAGGGGAGGGGTTATTAGACTTTAAAATTTCTATGTGTTCAAGTTGGGAGAACAATCCTGCATTCTAAAGAAAAGTACGAGTTTTTGCTTTAAATTGCTTCATTTACTTGGTTAGTATTATTATCTAAAAATGTCATTTTAGCAGAACTGAGAATTGGTTAAGGACAGTTTAGGAAACAACAACAATAAATATAGGGTAACACTATTATTTTCTTTCATCTCCATTTTAGGACCAAGACATTGTGGCCAATCAACAGGAGATCTACAGTGAAAGCATCGCCTACTACCCGTGGGTGCCGTGGATCCTATTTTTCATGGCTGCCATGTTGAAGCTCCCACACTACATCTGGCAGTCGTTCGCTCACACGTCTGGCCTTAATCTTGTCAAACTCATCGAAATGGCCGACACGCACGACGACATTGAAACTCTGGCCAAACTCTTGCAGATCTGGCTCATCAGGACCTGCGGGCCAACAAATTCAAAATGTGACGGCCTAAGACACTTTCTGGGAAGCATTGGATTCTTTTGGCTAGGGAAGCGTCAGAGAACCTACCTCGCCGGCTTGGTCATATTCATCAAACTCACCTACCTGGTGGTGTCTGTCGGCCTGCATCTGAGCTTGAACTTCTTCATCGACGAAGACTTCATGTGGTACGGGTACGAAGTGTTTGAGAACTACCTGAGGGGCATACCCCAGTTTTCGGCACGCTTCCCAGCACAGACCCTCTGTGACATGGAGGTCCGCGAGTCTACAACGACCATCAACAGGTACACGGTCCAGTGCATCCTGCCCATCAACCGGTACAGCGAGAAGATCTTTATATTCGTCTGGTTTTGGCTCCTGATGCTCATCATCATAAACGGGTGGAGCTTGTTCAAGTGGGGGATACGCCTCCTGTCGCCGTCCGACAGGCGGAGATTTGTGCAAGGCTATGTGGAGATAACGCTTTATTTGATGAAAATGCAGAAGAGGAAAGATGGCGTCAAGGACGATAACGATTCAAATTTGTACGGAGAGGACGGTGTGAGTTACAGTTCTTCCACTACAGCGAGCCTTCGACCAGTGATGATGTCAAACTCCACAGCAGTCTTAAATACAAACAATAAACCAAGAGGACGTAGGAGAAAATTTGTTCAAAACGCGCTGAATGTTCAAAACACGCTGAATGAACTTTTTGCAAATGGGTTTGTTTTCCGACCTCAGGATCTGCACATCGAAGCCAGCGAACGGGAAGCCATTGAATTCGAGGAGAGGGAGAAAGAGAAAGCTGCCGAGCTCAAGCGACGGAAACGTATAGACAGAATCACATCGCGCATGATGAAACGTTTCGGCCATGATGGGGTGGTCGTGTTCAGAACGTTGGAAGACGCGGTGGGTGTCATCATGGCCAATCAGATATTTCAGGAACTGTATGTACAGTTGAATGCTTCACTCCATTATTCATAAGATTAGTACAGGTACAGTTAAGCTTATTTGGTCTGTTGGCCCTGATAAGCGGAACTTCTTTCTGAGGGTATTATAATTACTACCCGGTACTGCAAGAGGCACACGGCGACACAACGGGTGTGACTGTGAGACCAGCGTCCTTGACAAGAGGATGTAAAGACCCCACCCCATAACGTGTTTTAAGTAGGGGCTGTTGTGGTTGGCTATGCCGCCCCCCCCCAGGGTCAATGACCTGTCACTCGGACCCCTTCACAATTCACAGCCAGGGTCAAGCAGAAGTTAAAGACAAGAGAACTTAATGGCACTCACTTTTCCGATTACTGACATTTTTTGGATCACACAGCACACCGAGTTGTTACAATGAGATAATTGGTCAATGTTTTATGTAATATGATAAATACAATTGATTTTAAACTAATTATAAGTTATTGTAACTGTGAGGCTACACAGCTGAACCATGATGCATTCTATATATCAGGGCTTATTAAACATGACAGTGGGACGGACCCACCCGCACAAATTGTTAACAAGGACTTATGGCCCATTTATTGTTGGTTTTGTTTTCCTTATAATTTTTTCCAACAAATTAACTAACATCATGAGTTTGTTTACCGTGTAACTAGATTCTGTTCTTGCCTTTGGTAAACTCGAAGAATTACGTTTCTCTGAAAATCTACACATCCCCAAAATAAGCTTGTACTTGTATTGATCTAACTATCCTTTAGAAGGTGCTGCCTCCAACAATAGCCTTGAATAGACAAAATAGTCTAGCTCAGCTACCGGTACTACTAGAACTAGTCTCTCATCTAACAGAAAAAAAGTCATACACAGAACGTTATTAAGACATTGGGCTGACAGTGACAGCATCCAAAAGTACCACTATGATTCAATGCTATCACAGTATTACGACAGGTAGCACTCAATTTAGTGCTTCGCATTGTTGTGTCACTATTTCTTTCTGACAATCATAACACAGTTCCATTTTTACTGCCAGCACCGTAACAGTTCAAGTCAATTATACTGTGGTGGTTATTACTGTTCGTGCCGCCCTCCAAACATAAGGTGCTCAAATCCATTTTAACAGTATTCTTTACATAACAACCATTGGTCATGTGACGGCATGGAATAAAATTAATAAATATTTCTGAACAATGCACCGAGTTGAGAAGGTTTTGTTTTAAGACATCCACGATTCACCTGTTTACAGTGGAGTCATTCCTTCTTAGTATAACAAGAGAAAACACAATACGTTCCCATCTCAAGTAAAACGGGAGCACAAATGAAATGAGAAGCTGATCTCATAATCTATCAGTTCAACTAAAATTATGTTATTTAGTATGTATGGCGTCTGACTGATGACGAGTGTTGTGTGTATTGAGTGAACTTTAGGACCTGATTGCCCTGTGTTGTCGTCATGTGGTATGACTGGACGTGGCAAGTTGTTTTCATGATTGTTTAAACTTAAATGGTGTGAATATTGGTTGGAGAACAGGAGGGATCATGTGATGTGATCATGTGATGTGATGTATAAAATGAATGAGAAATAAAGATCAGTTGTTACACAGAACACAGATGAGTTGGCTTCATATTTTACCATTACAAAGAAAAATGTCTTTCTTCTATTGTTTAACCTATCATTATTTAAATAATATCATAAGTATAAGTAGGTAAATATCATTACTGAACCTTTAGACTTTATTCTGAAATAACTTTTCTCACAGAAAAATGAGAGAACAAATATCAAACCGTTTGATACACCGAAAATGTTTCCTATCACTCATAATTTCTTATTTTTGCAGTTTCAAATAAACAAACAGAGCTATTTATCCCCTGACTAACCAGCAATCAAAAGTTAATAAAGAGCGATCCTGTCCATCAGAACAGGAGTGTTGTGTCATGAATGACATCTACCATCACTCTTGCAGATGCTATGGAAGGCTCTGGTGGCACTGCCATCCCACATTTAAATAGTGAAATATACACTGTTAAGCATACACATTTATTTCTTTTTATAAAAAAATTCAAATCACAAAATAATAATCCTTAAAACATTTGGGTTAATGTCAACATTACTGTGGCGGCAAGGACAGCAACGTCTGCTGGCCCTGGGGCAGATACACAACATTTCTAGATTTAGAGAGTTGGAAAGCAATGTCCTCTGCCGCTTCAATCTTTCTCAGCTCAACCAGACCTTCTCCGGCTTTTCCGAAAGCGTGAGCCAATAACTCGGCGGCCTTAGAGTCACCCTCGGCCGAAATGATGGCAGCTTTCTTCTGTTGCTCTGCCTGTCAAATACAATACAACAAAGAGATAGTATTGTGAATAAAAGTTTACATTTCTATAAAAAATGTCATCAAGTTTTTTCAACAGACATCAGTCACTAGTAGGGTTTCTCTCACTGGATCCTGGATGCGTTTTTGCAAACAAAAGACCTTCTTGGAAATTTTCCAACCCCGTGTCCACACTTTTAGAATACAATATTTTGTTAAAATATTAGCAAGTCCCAGATTGTCACAAACTAATAAGAATTAGCACCGAGAAACCCCCGTTACACCAACCTCAGATTTGTATAAATTCTACTCTCCCCCCCCCCCCCCCCCCCAACCCCCAAATAGAAATTCAACAATATTTTGCTAACAATGAATGGTAAAAACAAATTCTAAAGAAATTAGAAGCTATAACATATATTTACATATATGTATGTAAATCACATTATGGACGGCTTTAGTTTATATCCAGGATATCAGTGCACATTGTTGAGTTAAGCTAAATGATTAAGTTTTTTACTGCCATACAGAGGGTTGATTTTGTCACATTACCATTCTATGAGTGCAATTTTGAAATAATACACAGGAAAAGAAATAATGGAACTAAAGATGACCTTTTCTACAATGTAACGAGCTCTTTCTGCTTCTTGTTGTGCAACCTGCTTGGCTTCAACTGCTTCTGTGAATTCCCTTCCAAATGTAAGGTGAGTCTGAAATACATTAGAATAACCAATAGATTAAGAACAGTTAAGAAAATCCTAATAACTTATACAAAATACATAATTAATTTTTATTTATACACATTTGTGTGAGCTACTTTGAAAAACAAGCTTGGGTCAGAGTATTATTTCAGGGCAAAAGAAATTCAATACGTTAGATGGCTGCGATTTACAATGAAATCTAATGTCACTTTTTACTTTCTATACATATATTCTGTTATCTATATAATTTGACAAGTGTGCACATCACAATGTCGCAGTCAGATCAAAGGTAATAAATAACGATCAGATGCTGTGCTGGTACCAAACTGCAGTCTCGAACTATAACAGGGAGCAGAGTTTTCAAGAGTGTGCTAGAAATAGATTTCAACTCACTCTTACCATCTAACAAAATATAACAGGTTTATCGCCATTGTAAACCAGTTTTCCTAACAGTGATAACCGAATGGAAAGAAAACCAAAAAGATATCAACATCACAGTTATAAGAAATCAACTCACCAAAGATATATCATCTAAAATGATACCAAACTGTAGAGCTCTTTCTGTCAACTCTTCACTGACTCTGGTGGACACCAACTCTCTCTGTGTAATCAGATCACTGGCATCAAACTGAGCCTGGAGAAATTAAAAAATGTGTAAGTGGCTGGCAAAAACAAACATTTAAAAAAAATTTAATGCATTAGTATACAACTTCATGAATTTAAAAGATGTGTAAGTGGCTAGCAAAAACATACATTTTTTAAAAATTTAATGCATTAGTATACAACTTCATAAATTTAAAAAGTAGATTCATTACAATTACAGACATGAAGAAAAATTCATTTAAAGTTAACAGTGTGACATTTTAATTTAACAGCAATCCTCAATAATGATTATTAAAAAGTATCCATATAAACAATATATCCTACCCATCCCATGCCCACATCATAACTGAATTGACTCTCTCTCTCTCCTTAATTCAAATTAGTTTGTTCAAGATTTAAACAAATAGTTTATAGCAATCTGTAAGCATACCACAACAGCTTTAAGAACTTCAGTTGTGATGGAAGGTAAAACTCTCTCATCATAATCTATGCCGAGATTGGTGTAAATTTTAGGGAGAGCTGGAACTTGGGGTCTGAACAGAATCCTGAGGGTGATGTTGACATTTTGTAAATCTGTAAAAAGCCATTACAAAGTCAAATTAATCTTATTTGAGAAATATTTTATGTAATAATGTAATATAGAAAGAAAAGAAAACTATGAATCCATACAGATAGCTTTAGATAACAAAAAAGAGACAGTTAATAGGGCTGCAAAAATAATAATTTAAATTCAATCTACAAATTTTAAAAAAGCAATTAAAAAAAACCAGCAATGCCAGCAAGCATATTAAGCATGATAATGCTTAATATGATTTTACATTAAATTAAGGCTAAATATTTTAAATACCTTTGCTGCCTGTAACTGATGGAACATTCCTTGGCTTGGAACGAATGTCAAAAATGATTGGCCTCTGCACCCAGGGAATAAGAAAGTGAGTTCCCTCACCAACTACTTCCTCCTGAACTCCTCGAAGTCTATCAAAGATTACAGCTCTCTGTCCTCCGTCAACTAAAAACATTTAAATTTTTAATGGTTAACTTAATCTCATTGGGGTGGAAAGGGGGGGTCCTAAGGACCCAGATTTATACTACTAGGAAAATGGCTATAAAAATAAGACAATAACGTTAAACAAATTTTTATAGCCTTGAACTGTTGATTAAAAGTTTTGTTTTTCAAATAGAACTTAGAAGAAAACCTGAAACGGAGAAAAATATCATGATAGTGAAGTCACTGCACTTAGGGTGAGACAACTCTTGGCAATACCCATTCCGCTAACTACATTAGGCTAATGTGCTTCTGAAATCCCTCATTGGGAGTCACTGCCCTTTGTTTATGATAGATTTAGGGTTCGGGTTAGGGTGAGCGATAGAGGTACCAGTAGCGTGCAATTACCCTACATTATATTTACCCACTGAGTAACCAGTGGTACTATACCAACTAGGGACTAAGCTTCTTCTTTTTTAAACAAAATTGTGTAGCCAGGCAAGTTTAGGCTCACTTTGATTAGGGCCAATTTAGTCAAATAACTGAATTCACACTAGTCCCTAGCTAGTTAGTAGTTAATTAGGCCTACGCTGCCTACAGTACAGTATAGTTCAGTACAGGAAAGTTTGAACAGATGAAACTGTTCTCTGTAGTAGGTATTTTGAAAGTCACTCGCGCATCGCTTCTGCGCACTCGAAAAATTACGGAAAAACTTTTGTGGCCATTTAATAGTCGCCTTTACGGTAACCTCGGATTTATGTGTTTTACGTCACAGTTTACTAATTATAACTTCATTTTGTCATCGATTACGTTTACTGTTTGTCTTCCGGTGACGCTAATACAATTTACCCAATGAGGGGAACCCCCGTTTTTTTTTCTGAGTCACTTTTTGACTCTCGGTAAGCTATAATGTCTTAAATACTTCTTTGGAGCATTCATACATGATTGAAACCCAAAGACTCATGTGTATCATCTAATTTGGATTGCTAATAACTTTGAAATAGTCAATTATCCTAGCTCAATTGAATGTTACAGCACTCCACAGAAAATGGTCAACCTTCATCACCGGGAGAAAAAAAAATGGCGACCGATTTTTTGTCTTCACCGGGCTGATAGACGCGGCTCTAAATAACATTTAATAATAGTTAAATCCTTTTGTAATCTTTAAACATCTGAATAAATCTAAGTAAATGTATAAAACATACTTTAAAAAATCATAGAATTGGATAAGATAATACAAATAAATTGAAATTATGAATATTAAACTGATGGGAACTTGCTTTTTAATTAAAATAATAGAAATGCGAGAACTACCGGTGTCGGTGTCGTAGTCTAAGTCTACTTGCTAATTTAAGCTTAATTATTATTACACTTAATGAACCAATACTATTCTGTTACTACAAATGCACTTAAAGGAGAAATTTAAGTAATATTTTAAAATTAAATAAGGTATTTAATCATACATTTTAAATTATTCTTAAGTACTTGTAATGACATGACATAGAATTAGAAAAAAAAATGTCTAATTATAATTAATAATAATAATAAAATAAAAAAGAAACAAGTTTTAATTAATAGAAAATTTAAATTATTTAAAAGAAATAAGAAATTGTGTAGTGTAAATTCAGGATTATGATTTAATATGATAAGATGTTTTTCTAGGCTAATTTCAGATACAAGAGAAAATTTTCTATTGTAGAACTCGGAATTTCTTCCAAGGAGGCCCGTTTGAATGTAGAGAAAAAATTATTTTGATTAATTTTTATTTATAATTACTTTCGATTTTAGAGAAAAAAGACTACTTACCTTTTTATAAATATAAGAAGTGATTTAAAATTGAACACAAGCATATAATTCGTTCAAATTCAACAAACAAGTACCGGTAATTATGTTTTTTATCAGCAATGGTTTTTCCAATTTTTCTGTTCACATTTTGCTTAATATACCCTCAAATAATTTGTTTCAAAATACAAAGTCTTGATGTTATTTAAAAGCTTTGTTGTTCATTGTGTTTAATATTGCATTGAGAATGTTTCCTGAAAATATGGTAGCATTATCTTGTAAAATAAAAAAGTTTTGGGCAAATAAGTCAGAAATTTGGTAAGTCGGTCACACGTTTTTGTAGTAAAATACAAAGATAAAGAAGGGGGTTAAAAAATTCACTAAAAAATTCATAACTTCAATTCTATAAAAGATAGAAAGATGAAATTGGTATTTTTGCAAAGCTTATAGCTAGCCCTTCAATATGATATATCATTTATGACAATAGGACAATATTGAAAATTTTTGTCAAAGTACCTATCTGTAGACTGTAGAATCACTAGTAGAAAACTAGAATAGAGAATAGCCAAGCACGGTATACCACCAAGCACTATTAATATTAACTAATGCAGGTTTAACTTAAAGTAGACTATAATAACAATATATGTAGTTACTAAACAACTAATTAAATAGGAATAGGAGTGTTAGGTAGGAGGAGGCTCTCCTTTTTGTAATATTTCTGTGACCTTGCCTCTCAAAAACATTTTGACAACAAACTGATTGAAAACAAATCAGCCCATGATGCATCATACTTTAAAAAGGAACACATAATAAAATTCATACCGTTATAAAGTGCAGATTGCACTACACCTCCTGTAACAGCGAGGGCCAAGCCTAATTTTCCAATATTATTAAATATACGAGCCATTATACTGCGATATGGGTAACTTTGTTAATGATGAAACTTACGCATGGAACCGAATCGGAAACTCGCTTTTATTACGCATGCGCAGTAACCGTTATGATGCCAAATTTGTTCGCCATTTTGCTTTGCTCGATTAAAATAATATTTGGGACATTGGATGAACTCTGGAAAATCAAGATTACAAAAAAAAAAATGTTAAATATAAATTATTTTTTTAAAATATCGTTATATGTCAAAAGCATTGTGTGTCATTAGCATGAGGTTCTTAAAAAAGGCTTACTACAAATTTAGGACTTATAACTGCAGTAAACTTGAACTTTGAATCTGATCATCTATCAATATCAAGGGTTGGCGGGTTATTGCCACACGTGGATCATTACCTGTGTGGCTCTGGAGTGAAATTTAAAACTATTTTACTCATCAAAGGTTTGGCTCAGCTGTCATTTAAACCATTTTCCTAAAAATTGGTTCAAAACATCGAAGTAGGACTCTAATGCCGGACTATGACATATTTGATATTAAATTATATTTTGAACGTACGATATACCGGTAATACAAAGTATTAAAAGAATACGTACGCCAATAAGTTAACATCTTCAAACAAACCCCTTGTATACGAAGTGCTTAGTTTTGAGCCAGGGCGTAGGCTACCTACAATGTAGGCTGCATAACTTCAGTTGCTCACCTGAAGAAGCATCACTGGGGGGGTGGGCAGTGGGGTGAAATCAAATTGAGAAATAAAAGTTTGAAAGAACTCGAAAGAGTGGGTTTTTTTTTTTTTTTTTGTTGTTGTTGACAAATCGAAGTTGAATACATGAGCAGCCTGCAACTAGAAAAGAATGTCACCTTATCAGATTGCAACAAAAGCAGGCTGCCACAAACCATTTCCCCCAGATCTCACAGTGGTGTTATTTTGCGAAGTTACGTGTTACGAAAAGTGCGAAAATAATAATTGATATCTCAGTCCGAAAGAGAAGTAACTAGACCAAAATACTTCTTTAAAAAAAAATAATACATAATTTCAAAGTTGTCTCTCTTGGTTTATTCAGTTGGTTTTTTTCCTGGGACAGACCACCCCGCCACTGTCTTTACAAACCAGAGAAATATGCGTTAAAAGGGCTCACAACTTACAGTTATGATTTAAGACTTCATTATATATATATATATTCTTAACATTACTAAACAGAACCTATTTGTTAATTCTATGGCTTTAAGTTTGTTACCAAGATGGGCATTTGTGTTATAAAATACGTAATTATCTACAGATGTTAAAGCAGAAATCTTTTTTTTCCCCTCCATATTTTTTTTAATGGGTAGATTTTTATTGACTTTACTTTGTGAGCTTTTTACAGGAATTCCCGAATCTTCAGGATGTCTTTGGTGTTAAAAAGAAGTGGGTAAATATTGAAACAGGATGGCGACTGAGTGACTGAGCTTTAAATGGTGAAAAAAAAAAAAGAAAGATTGAGTGTGGCCATCTCGTACTGTAAGACACTTAAAATTCCACTCGAACAATTTCGTTAACTTAAATTTAAAATTAAAAATTTATTTTAAATTAATTAAATAATTCTAGACCCAAGTTTCACGGATATTTTGGAGTTCTGTACATCGGAAAGTATGTACGATAATTATTAATATTTGTATATAACGACCTCAAACGAGTGCCATGGCTACATCAGATAGAATCCTGACGGTGCTCAGTTCGACCAAAGCCCGTTTGATAAGGTCAATAAAACATGGATTGAGCAGTTGTGACAAGACACAGGCGAGACTTGTGTGTAAATGGTCACAGTTCAATTGAGACGGGTGTATGAAATGGTCACAGTTCAATTGAGACGGGTGTATGAAATGGTCACAGATCAGATGAGACGGGTGTATGAAATGGTCACAGTTCAGATGAGACGGGTGTATGAAATGGTCACAGTTCAATTGAGACGGGTGTATGAAATGGCCACAGTTCAATTGAGACGGGTGTATTAAATGGTCACAGTTCAATTGAGACGGGTGTATGAAATGGTCACAGTTCAGATGAGACTGGTGTATGAAATGATCACAGTTCAGATGAGACGGGGGTATGAAATGGTCACAGTTCAATTGAGACGGGTGTATGAAATGGCCACAGTTCAATTGAGACGGGTGTATGAAATGGCCACAGTTCAATTGAGACGGGTGTATGAAATGGTCACAGTTCAGATGAGACGGGTGTATGAAATGATCACAGTTCAGATGAGACGGGTGTATGAAATGGTCACAGTTCAATTGAGACGAGTGTATGAAATGGTCACAGTTCAGATGAGACGGGTGTATGAAATGGTCACAGTTCAATTGAGACGGGTGTATGAAATGGTCACAGTTCAATTGAGACGGGTGTATGAAATGGTCACAGTTCAATTGAGACGGGTGTATGAAATGGTCACAGTTCAATTGAGACGGGTGTATGAAATGGTCACAGATCAGATGAGACGGGTGTATGAAATGGCCACAGTTCAATTGAGACGGGTGTATGAAATGGTCACAGTTCAGATGAGACGGGTGTATGAAATGGTCACAGTTCAGATGAGACGGGTGTATGAAATGGTCACAGTTCAATTGAGACGGGTGTATGAAATGGCCACAGTTCAATTGAGACGGGTGTATTAAATGGTCACAGTTCAATTGAGACGGGTGTATGAAATGGTCACAGTTCAGATGAGACTGGTGTATGAAATGATCACAGTTCAGATGAGACGGGTGTATGAAATGGTCACAGTTCAATTGAGACGGGTGTATGAAATGGCCACAGTTCAATTGAGACGGGTGTATGAAATGGTCACAGTTCAGATGAGACGGGTGTATGAAATGATCACAGTTCAGATGAGACGGGTGTATGAAATGGTCACAGTTCAATTGAGACGGGTGTATGAAATGGTCACAGTTCAGATGAGACGGGTGTATGAAATGGTCACAGTTCAGATGAGACGGGTGTATGAAATGGTCACAGTTCGATTGAGACGGGTGTATGAAATGGTCACAGTTCAATTGAGACGGGTGTATGAAATTGTCACAGTTCAATTGAGACGGGTGTATGAAATGATCACAGTTCAATTGAGACGGGTGTATGAAATGGTCACAGTTCAGATGAGACGGGTGTATGAAATGGTCACAGTTCAATTGAGACGGGTGTATGAAATGGTCACAGTTCAGATGAGACTGGTGTATGAAATGATCACAGTTCAGATGAGACGGGTGTATGAAATGGTCACAGTTCAATTGAGACGGGTGTATGAAATGGCCACAGTTCAATTGAGACGGGTGTATGAAATGGCCACAGTTCAATTGAGACGGGTGTATGAAATGGTCACAGTTCAGATGAGACGGGTGTATGAAATGATCACAGTTCAGATGAGACGGGTGTATGAAATGGTCACAGTTCAATTGAGACGGGTGTATGAAATGGTCACAGTTCAGATGAGACGGGTGTATGAAATGGTCACAGTTCAGATGAGACGGGTGTATGAAATGGTCACAGTTCAATTGAGACGGGTGTATGAAATGGTCACAGTTCAATTGAGACGGGTGTATGAAATGGTCACAGTTCAATTGAGACGGGTGTATGAAATGGTCACAGTTCAATTGAGACGGGTGTATGAAATGGTCACAGATCAGATGAGACGGGTGTATGAAATGGCCACAGTTCAATTGAGACGGGTGTATGAAATGGTCACAGTTCAGATGAGACGGGTGTATGAAATGGTCACAGTTCAGATGAGACGGGTGTATGAAATGGTCACAGTTCAATTGAGACGGGTGTATGAAATGGCCACAGTTCAATTGAGACGGGTGTATTAAATGGTCACAGTTCAATTGAGACGGGTGTATGAAATGGTCACAGTTCAGATGAGACTGGTGTATGAAATGATCACAGTTCAGATGAGACGGGTGTATGAAATGGTCACAGTTCAATTGAGACGGGTGTATGAAATGGCCACAGTTCAATTGAGACGGGTGTATGAAATGGTCACAGTTCAGATGAGACGGGTGTATGAAATGATCACAGTTCAGATGAGACGGGTGTATGAAATGGTCACAGTTCAATTGAGACGGGTGTATGAAATGGTCACAGTTCAGATGAGACGGGTGTATGAAATGGTCACAGTTCAGATGAGACGGGTGTATGAAATGGTCACAGTTCAATTGAGACGGGTGTATGAAATGGTCACAGTTCAATTGAGACGGGTGTATGAAATTGTCACAGTTCAATTGAGACGGGTGTATGAAATGATCACAGTTCAATTGAGACGGGTGTATGAAATGGTCACAGTTCAGATGAGACGGGTGTATGAAATGGTCACAGTTCAATTGAGACGGGTGTATGAAATGGTCACAGTTCAATTGAGACGGGTGTATGAAATGGTCACAGTTCAATTGAGACGGGTGTATGAAATGGTCACAGTTCAGATGAGACGGGTGTATGAAATGGTCACAGTTCAATTGAGACGGGTGTATGAAATGGTCACAGTTCAGATGAGACGGGTGTATGAAATGGTCACAGTTCAATTGAGACGGGTGTATGAAATGGTCACAGTTCAGATGAGACGGGTGTATGAAATGGTCACAGTTCAGATGAGACGGGTGTATGAAATGGTCACAGTTCAATTGAGACGGGTGTATGAAATGGTCACAGTTCAATTGAGACGGGTGTATGAAATGGTCACAGTTCAGATGAGACGGGTGTATGAAATGATCACAGTTCAGATGAGACGGGTGTATGAAATGGTCACAGTTCAGATGAGACGGGTGTATGAAATGGTCACAGTTCAGATGAGACGGGTGTATGAAATTGTCACAGTTCAATTGAGACGGGTGTATGAAATGATCACAGTTCAATTGAGACGGGTGTATGAAATGGTCACAGTTCAGATGAGACGGGTGTATGAAATGGTCACAGTTCAATTGAGACGGGTGTATGAAATGGTCACAGTTCAATTGAGACGGGTGTATGAAATGGTCACAGTTCAATTGAGACGGGTGTATGAAATGGTCACAGTTCAGATGACACGGGTGTATGAAATGGTCACAGTTCAATTGAGACGGGTGTATGAAATGGTCACAGTTCAGATGAGACGGGTGTATGAAATGGTCACAGTTCAATTGAGACGGGTGTATGAAATGGTCACAGTTCAGATGAGACGGGTGTATGAAATGGTCACAGTTCAGATGAGACGGGTGTATGAAATGGTCACAGTTCAATTGAGACGGGTGTATGAAATGGTCACAGTTCAATTGAGACGGGTGTATGAAATGGTCACAGTTCAGATGAGACGGGTGTATGAAATGGTCACAGTTCAGATGAGACGGGTGTATGAAATGGTCACAGTTCAGATGAGACGGGTGTATGAAATGGTCACAGTTCAGATGAGACGGGTGTATGAAATGGTCACAGTTCAGATGAGACGGGTGTATGAAATGGTCACAGTTCAGATGAGACGGGTGTATGAAATGATCACAGTTCAGATGAGACGGGTGTATGAAATGGTCACAGTTCAATTGAGACGGGTGTATGAAATGGTCACAGTTCAATTGAGACGGGTGTATGAAATGGTCACAGTTCAATTGAGACGGGTGTATGAAATGGTCACAGTTCAGATGAGACGGGTGTATGAAATGGTCACAGTTCAGATGAGACGGGTGTATGAAATGGTCACAGTTCAGATGAGACGGGTGTATGAAATGGTCACAGTTCAGATGAGACGGGTGTATGAAATGGTCACAGTTCAGATGAGACGGGTGTATGAAATGGTCACAGTTCAGATGAGACGGGTGTATGAAATGGTCACAGTTCAGATGAGACGGGTGTATGAAATGATCACAGTTCAGATGAGACGGGTGTATGAAATGGTCACAGTTCAATTGAGACGGGTGTATGAAATGGTCACAGTTCAATTGAGACGGGTGTATGAAATGGTCACAGTTCAATTGAGACGGGTGTATGAAATGGTCACAGTTCAATTGAGACGGGTGTATGAAATGGTCACAGTTCAATTGAGACGGGTGTATGAAATGGTCACAGTTCAATTGAGACGGGTGTATGAAATGGTCACAGTTCAATTGAGACGGGTGTATGAAATGGTCACAGTTCAATTGAGACGGGTGTATGAAATGGTCACAGTTCAATTGAGACGGGTGTATGAAATGGTCACAGTTCAGATGAGACGGGTGTATGAAATGGTCACAGTTGATACATAAATATATATTACATTCTTTTGGTTTTTTTTAATGTAAGGATGTTTCTAGATTCTAGATATTATAATCATATTATTATGTCTAGAGCAGGCCTGCACAATATACGGCCCACGGGCTGCATGCGGCCCGCCTTCACCCACTTTGCTGCCCGCGAAGTAACGAAATATTCTTTATTCTTATTATTTTCTTAATGGCTTTCCCACATCTTATTTCTTTTGGCCCGCACACGTTTTTCATAAATTATTACGGCCCGCCTTACATTTTGAGTTGTGCAGGCCTGGTCTAGAGACTTACAATCCTATGTAAAGATACCTATAATCCTGTGTTTAGATGCTTAAACTCTTGTGCTTAGGTCTAATCGTATTATGTTCTAGATACGTATAACAGTTTCTCAATGACAATAACAATTCGATTTTAAATACAATGCATTAAAAACAATGACTACATACAATGACTTTATACAATGACTACTTTATGCTTCAGACTTGGCCAACCAGCCGCAGAGATGAGCTTCATTTCTTACATTCACGCCATATCTCATCGAGACGGTCTGAGCTATCTATATATTTTTTTTTACTATAACTACGCTGCAGAATGTTGTGTTCTGTCTTTTGAACGTTTTACACAGCCTTGAGGAGGAATTGGGGGGCGGGGGTGGAGGGGGGAGGGGCCACGGGGTAGGCCGACTGCTTGAATAACTTAAAATACATTACTGAATTATTATTATTTTTTGAATATGCTGTAATATTTAACTTTTTGAAGCATTTTTCGTTTCTTCACCCCAGAATTCAGGCGTGACCCAACTGACACCGTTACGTCCTATCGCAGTCTCCTGATACAGCAAGCTTGTTGTTCTAATTCCTACACGCTTAAATGATCAGAACGGTATGCCGTAGTGTCAAACTTGTCACTCGTTGTCACAAGACTGACACACGAGATGCACCTCCAGTCATCACCAGATGTTCAACTCTGTTTGTCTTAGAAATCTTTTTTTTTTTTTTTTTTTTTTTTTTAATTCAGAGGTCCTCAAGACTTCACAACGAGACACGGGGGCTATAATTAAAATAAGGTTTTAAAATGTTGATGCGATTTTTGATGTTTACAAATATAATAAAAATAATAGCATTTGATTTAATACTAATGGTTTATGATGAATATAGTATACAGTGGGGGCGAATTTTACTTTTCATTCGCCACAAATATTTAGGAAAAAACGGTTTTGCGAAACACCCCCCCCCCCCCTCAAACCACCCCGTCTCAGACGTCAATTAAATTAACACTCAACACAATGTTCTCATGTACCGCGCACAGGAAAGACGTTCATTTTTTTGTTCACAAATAAAAATCTTACGTTAAACATTCATGACAGACCTAGCCGCAGCGAAAGCTCATGACTTAAAAAAAAAGATCTTTGTGTTGTACATATAAGGATCAATATCTACGATGATCTCCAGATCCAGGCATTAAAGATCTACGACGAACTCCAGATCCAGGCATTAAAGATTTACGATGATCGTCCAGAGAGGCATTAAATATATACTATGATCGTCCAGATCCAGGCATTAAAGATCTATGCTGATCGTCCAGATCAAGGCATTAAAGATATACGATGATCGTCCAGATCCGGGCATTAAAGATCTACGATGATCGTCCAGATCCGGGCATAAAGATATACGATGATCGTCCAGATCCGGGCATTAAAGATCTAAGATGATCGTCCAGATCCAGGCATTTCCCATGGCTCAAAATAAATGTGTTCCACCCGACACAATCTCAGGAACACATCTATCAAAAAACCTTTCAAGTGACCTTCGAAATTAGCATTATCTCAATACCTATGACACACTACATCTAATTACTACATGAAAAGGATTCAAACATATAGGATAAGTAAATGATGGGAACCACTTAAGATAAGCAACTGATGGGAAACAATTGAGATAAGCAACTGATGGGAACCACTTGAGATAAGTAACTGATGGGAACCACTTGAGATAAGTAACCTGATGGAACCATTTGCACTTAAGATAAGTAACTGATGGGAAACTCTTTTGATAAGCAAATGATGGGAACCACTTAAGATAAGCAACTGATGAAAACCACTTAAGATATGCAACTGATTGGAACCACTTAAGATAAGCTGAAAACCACGAAATGTACCCTGACACGCAGCGGACACTGTGACAGACAAAACACATCGTTGAGACAGACAAAAGCCACACATTAAGACAGACAAAAAGCACAACATAGACTTGAATCAAATCCAAATAACACAAACTGCAGGGGTCCAGGTGATAAAAGAGAATGTATTTATTACTAATATGAAAAGCTCTACTGTAGTCCTTTAATAGTCAACTATATCTATGGCCCCACTAATTGTCAACAATCTCTATGTCCTCACTCATTGAACTATATCTATGTCCTCACTAATTGTCAACTATATCTATGTCCTCACTCATTGTTAACAATATCTATCTATGTCCTCACTCATTGAATTATATCTATGTCCTCAATAATTGTCAACTATATCTATGGCCCAACTAATTGTAAACTATCTCTATGTCCTCAATAATTGTCAACTATATCTATGTCCTCACTAATTGTCAACTATATCTATGGCCCAACTAATTGTAAACTATCTCTATGTCCTCTCTAACTATACGTCCACGGGTCCTGTCTTAACTTAACCCTGCTTAACTCAATCACCTCAGCCTGTGTACTGTCCTCCCTCAGCTGCTCTCTCTCGACGGTCCTTTCTCAACAGTCCCCTCTCAAATGACCCTTCTCAACTGTCCTCTCTCAACTTTACACTCTCAACTGTCCCCTCTCAACTGTCCTCTCTCAACTGTCCTCTCTCAACTGTCCTCTCTCAACTGTCCCCTCTCAACTGTCCTCTCTCAAATGACCCCAAAAACTGTCCCCTCTCAACTGTCCTCTCTCAAACGAAACCTCTCAACTGTCCTCTCTCAACTGTCCTCTCTCAATGACCCCCTCAACTGTCCCCCTCAACTGACCTCTCTCAACTGTCCCCTCTCAACTGACCCCTCTCAACTGTCCTCTCTCAAATGACCCCTCTCAACTGTCCCCTCTCAAATGACCCCTCTCAACTGTCCCCTCTCAAATGACCCCTCTCAACTGTCCCCTCTCAAATGACCCCTCTCAAATGTCCCCTCTCAAATGACCCCTGTCAAATGACCCCCCTCAATTGCCCCCTCTCAACTGTCCCCTCACAAATGACCCCCTCAACTGTCCCCTCTCAACTGCCACCTCTCAAATGACCCCCCTCAACTGTCCCCTCTCAACTGTCACTCTCAAATGACCCCCCTCAACTGTCCCCTCTCAACTGTCCTCTCTCAAATGACCCCTCTCAACTGTCCTCTCCCAACTGTCCTCTCTCAAATGAGCCCCCTCAACTGTCCTCTCTCAACTGTCCTCTCTCAACTGTCCCCTCTCAACTGTCCCCTCTCAACTATCCCCTCTCAACTGTCCCCTCTCAACTGTCCCCTCTCAACTGTCCTCTCTCAACTGTCCTCTCTCAACTGACCTCTCTCAACTGTCCCCTCTCAAATGACCCCTCTCAACTGTCCCCTCTGAACTGTCCTCTCTCAACTATCCTCTCTCAACTGTCCTCTCTCAACTGTCCTCTCTCAACTGTCCTCTCTCAACTGTCCTCTCTCAACTGTCCTCTCTCAACTTTCCCCTCTCAACTGTCCCCTCTCAACTGTCCCCTCTCAACTGTCCCCTCTCAATTGTCCCCTCTCAAATGACCCCCCTCAACTGTCCCCTCTCAACTGTCCCCTGTCAAATGACCCCCCTCAACTGCCCCATCTCAACTGTCCCCTCTCAAATGACCCCCCTCAACTATCCCCTCTCAACTGCCCACTCTCAAATGACCCCCCGCAACTGTCCCCTCTCAACTGTCACCTCTCAAATGACCCCCTTCAACTGTCCCCTCTCAACTGTCCACTCTCAAATGACCCACCTCAACTGTTCCCTCTCAACTGTCCCCTCTCAAATGACCCCCCTCAACTGTCCCCTCTCAACTGTCCCCTCTCAACTGTCCCCTATCAAATGACCCCTCTCATATGACCCCCCTCAACTGTCCCCTCTCAACTGTCCCCTCTCAACTGTCCCCTCTCAACTGTCCCCTCTCAACTGTCCCCTCTCAACTGTCTCCTCTCAACTGACCCCTCTCAACTGTCCCCTCTCAACTGTCCCCTCTCAAAAGACCCCTCTCAACTGTCCTCTCTCAACTGTCCTCTCTCAACTGTCCTCTCTCAAATGTACTCTCTCAACTGTCCTCTCTCAACTGTCCCCTCTCAACTGTCCCCTCTCAACTGACCCCTCTCAACTGACCCCTCTCAACTGACCCCTCTCAACTGACCCCTCTCAACTGACCCCTCTCAAATGACCCCTCTCAACTGACCCCTCTCAATTGACCCTCTCAAATGACCCCTCTCAACTGACCCGTCTCAAATGACCCCTCTCAACTGTCCACACTCAACTGACCCCTCTCAACTGACCCCTCTCAACTGTCCCCTCTCAACTGACCCCTCTCAACTGACCCCTCTCAACTGACCCCTCTAAACTGACCCCTCTCAAATGTCCCCTCTCAACAGACCCCTCTCAAACGACCCCTCTCAACTGACCCCTCTCAACTGTCCCCTCTCGACTGTCCCCTCTCGACTGTCCCCTCTCGTCTGTCCCCTCTCGACTGTCCCCTCTCGACTGTCCCCTCTCGACTGACCCCTCTCAACTGACCCCTCTCAACTGACACCTCTCAACTGACCCCTCTCAACTGACCCCTCTCTCAACTGTCCTCTCTCAACTGTCCCCTCTCAAATGACCCCTCTCAAATGACCCCCCTCAACTGTCCCCTCTCAAATGACCCCTCTCAAATGACCCCCCTCAACTGTCCCCTCTCAACTGACCCTTAGTGAAACCTGATGTATCCCTGACCGGCCAAGTTCCCTGGCTATTTCTTCCCTGCATTCAACCATCATTGCATGCCAAAGTCCACTCCTCCCTCGCCTGTTGTATCTTTGTCCGATGCCTACTTCCGTCGTTCCCACGTACAGCCCAGGTCATCTGTGACAGTGTTGATAATAGCAAAAGAGGAGCAACTCTCGTAAACACGATAGAACATAGTTATGTTTCCTGCAACGGCCAAATAAGTATGTTTGTTTCACTTTGTTGATAAAATTATGTCCACGGTGTGACACTGTTTACTTGACATGTGTTTTTTTCCTCATTTGAGAGGGGTCATTTGAGAGGGGACAGTTGAGAGGGGCGAAGAAGTGACTCCTTCGTGTGTAGGTGAGAAGTAGATGGATTTGTGAACTTGAACATGTGTTATTATTATAATTTTTTTTTTCAAATGTCAAACCGTAAAAATATGAAGATAGCAACTTTCAACTTTAACCCCCTTCCTTCCCAGTGGCCATGTCAACCCCCATGTGTACCACTTTCACTACGTGACTCCATCTCAATGTGACCCCATCTCTATGTGACCCCACCTCTGTGCGACC
The DNA here is from genome assembly GCA_964017045.1 of Omphiscola glabra. Lineage (NCBI taxonomy): Eukaryota > Metazoa > Mollusca > Gastropoda > Lymnaeidae > Omphiscola > Omphiscola glabra. Next base: position 11,134,675 of record OZ024810.1, read on the forward strand.
CCATCTCTATGTGACCCCACCTCTGTGCGACCCAAACTCTGTGTGACCCGATCTCTATGTGACCCCACCTCTGTATGACCCCATCGCTGTGTGACCCCATCTCTATGTGACCCCATCTATACATGACCCCAACTCAATGTGACCCAATCTCCACGTAAAACCCAAGTCTATGTGACCCCATCTCTATGTGACCCCATCTCTATGTGGCCTCATCTCTATGTGACCCCATCTCTATGTGACCCCCAACTCTATGTGACCCCAACTCTATGTGAACCATCTCTATGCGACCCCAACTCTATGTGACACAATCTCTATGTGACCCCAACTCTATGTGACACAATCTCTATGTGACCCCATCTCTATGCGACCCCAACTCTATGTGACCCCAACTCTATGTGACCCCATCTCTATGTGACCCCATCTCTATGTGACCCCATCTCTTTGTGACCCCATCTCTAAGTGACCCCATCTCTATGTGACCTCATCTCTATGTGTCCCCATCTCTATGTGACCCCATCTCTATGTGACCCCATCTCTATGTGACCCCATCTCTTTTGTGACCCCCAACTCTATGTGACCCCAACTCTATATGACCCCAACTCTATGTGACCCCATCTCTATGTGACCCCATCTCTATGTGACCCCATCTCTATGCGACCCCCACTCTATGTGACACAATCTCTATGTGACACAATCTCTATGTGACCCCATCTCTATGTGACACAATCTCTATGTGACCCCATCTCTATGTGACCCCATCTCTATGTGACCCCATCTCTATGTGACACAATCTCTATGTGACCCCATCTTTATGTGACCCCATCTCTATGTGACCCCAACTCTATGTGACCCCATCTTTATGTGACCCCAACTCTATGTGACCCCATCTCTATGTGACACAATCCCTATGTGACCCCAACTCTATGTGACCCCAACTCTATGTGACCCCAACTCTATGTGACCCCAACTCTATGTGACCCCATCTCTATGTGACCCCATCTCTATGTGACCCCATATCTATGCGACCCCAACTCTATGTGACACAACCTCTATGTGACCCCATCTCTATGTGACACAATCTCTATGTGACCCCAACTCTATGTGACCCCATCTCTATGTGACCCCAACTCTATGTGACACCATCTCTATGTGACCCCAACTCTATGTGACCACATCTCTATGTGACACAATCTCTGTGACCCCAACTCTATGTGACACAATCTCTATGTGACCCCCACCTCTATGTGACACAATCTCTGGGACCCCAACTCTATGTGACACAGCTCTATGTGACCCCCACCTCTATGTGACACAATCTCTGTGACCCCAACTTTATGCGACCCCAACTCTATGTACCCCCATCACTATGTGACCCCATCACTATGTGACCCCTTCTCTATGTGACCCCATCTCTATGTGACCTTGATGAGATTCGCCTAATTAAAAAACTATACTTCAAAGTATGATACACGGTAACAGTAACTCTGGTAGTACACTGAGATGTAACAGAAACTCTGGTAGTACCGGGTACACTGGGATGTAACAGTAACTCTGGTAGTACCGGGTACACTGAGATGTAACAGTAAGTCTGGTAGTACACTGAGATGTAACAGTAACTCTGGCAGTACACTGAGATGTAACAGTAACTCTGGCAGTACACTGAGATGTAACAGTAACTCTGGTAGTACACTGAGATGTAACAGTAACTCTGGCAGTACACTGAGATGTAACAGTAACTCTGGCAGTACACTGAGATGTAACAGTAACTCTGGTAGTACCGGGTACACTGGGATGTAACAGTAACTCTGGTAGTACCGGGTACACTGAGATGTAACAGTAACTCTGGCAGTACACTGAGATGTAACAGTAGCTCTGGCAGTACGCTGAGATGTAACAGTAGCTCTGGCAGTACACTGAGATGTAACAGTAACTCTGGTAGTACACTGAGATGTAACAAGAAAATAAACAAATATCAGGTCTAAAATATTATTTAAGCAGAGGCAAAGTATTCCCTAAATTTAGATAACCCCTGGTTCGAGTAACGTTTAACAGTCGCAGTAATTACGACGCTTATATATAAGATTTTTAACTGGGTTGTTCCGGACTGAGATGGTATGTTATAACTAGACACTGATAACTGAACATTTCAAACATGTTAACTGAAGAATTAATTAGAACGTCAGGGGCGCATATGTTATTGGATGGTGGATACGTCATTGGATAGCGGACACGCTAAAGATTCAATCGCTGTTCAATCTTTTTTTTTCATTTTATTTTAAATGGTTGTTTCTTAAATTCTACTACGGGTATTTTGAAGGGATCGTCCTTCTCTCAATAATGGGTAGAGCGTTGCCCACATCTCAGTTGTATGACTTGTAATGCAAAAACTTGGGTAATAGTAGTCAGATGACATCATGATTAAAATACACTTTTATTTTTTAATAAGTAGGGCTTTTTTAATTTTCTTTAAAAAAAAATAAAGCTAAGAGTTATAACGTTTAATGTAGGCCATAAAAATACTTGGGACCAGTCATTTCACTTTGGACCAGTCACCATACTTGGGACCAGTCACTATACTTGGGACCAGTCACTATACTTGGGACCAGTCACCACACTTGGGACCAGTCACCACACTTGGGACCAGTCACCACACTTGGGACCAGTCACCACACTTGGGACCAGTCATTTCACTTTGGACCAGTCACCATACTTGGGACCAGTGACTTCACTTGGGACCAGTGACTTCACTTGGGACCAGTGACTTCACTTGGGACCAGTGACTTCACTTGGGACCAGTGACTTCACTTGGGACCAGTGACTTCACTTGGGACCAGTGACTTCACTTGGGAACAGTGACTTCACTTGGGGCCAGTGACTTGACTTGGGACCAGTGACTTCACTTGGGACCAGTCACTTCACTTGGGACCAGTCACTTCACTTGGGACCAGTCACTTCACTTGGGACCAGTCACTTCAGTTGGGACCAGACACCACACTTGGGAAAAGTCTCTAAACTTGGGACCAGTCACTTCACTTGGGACCAGCCACCACACTTGGGACCAATCACCATAATTGGGACCAGTCACCACACTTGGGACCAGTCACCACACTTGGGACTAGTCACCTCACATAGAATCAGTCACCACACTTGGGACCAGTCACTACACTTGGGACCAGTCACCACACTTGGGTCCAGTCACTTCACTTGGGACCAGTCACCACACTTGGGACAAGTCACTTCACTTGGGACCAGTCACCACACTTGGGACCAGTCACCACACTTGGGACCAGTCACCACACTTGGGACCAGTTACCACACTTGAGACCAGTCACCTCACATGTGACCAGTCACCACACTTGGGACCAGTCACCACACTTTATGACCACTCACTATACTTGGGACACACAGACATTTGCCAATCGTTTAAACGGGTCTCAAACACTTACATTTTTTGTGTCCATGTTTTTTGTATACATCTAAAATAGTAATTCCCTTTTTTCGGTGCACTGACGATACGTACGTTGCATCTTTGTACATTTTAAGACCAAGTCTCCTTGCAAATACCAAGAATGTTGAATTGTGATTCATTTAAAAATGTATTACTTTACTTATTATTATTTCCAAAAACCCAATTATTTATATACTAATTCTGATGTAATCGAATGCTCTCTATCAATTCTTTCTTTTATAATAATATTGATATTCAAACAACTTACCTACATCCTTTGTAGCTTTAGTTTATAGAGAATGTTTTTTTTTATTGTTTGCAGTAAGATATACCTATTAGGGGTTGAGTCGTAGGTCCATGAGGTAACTTTCAGTTAGTCTAAGCAGTGGCGTAGCTAGGGGGTGCGGGTGGCACCATCCCACGGGTTGACACAAAATTGAAAAATTGCATATATCCAGAGCACACACTGCTGGGTCTAACCGAATTTCATAAACGCATAACCGATCACACATAAATGTTCCACACATGTAACCAATCCAAGTGCGTGATTTGTTAAAAGTTCAAGGTTGATGCTTCACAAATGAGGTAACACTATAACTAGATCAGAAAAACACCGTTTTGACCATGATTAAACGCCGATTGAAGTGTTCGGTACTTTTGTAAGTGACGAGAAGCGTTGATACCAAATACGATGTAGTCGGGCGATTCTAATTACACTTTACAATTCTCTTCTTCTTCTATATTTTGAGGGCTCACGAGCAATGAATTTATCTGGCTCCTATGTTTCAGATGTTCGCGATGTTACTGTGCATGGTTTTGAAGAGGATACTTCAATGGTTGCAAGAGCTACTCAGCTATGGTATTATGAACATGGGGCTGGAAGACAGGAGGCAAAAGACGCAAATGTGTCAAGTGTAGTCGCCTAAACTGTTGCTTTTGGAAGCTTGTTCCAGTCCCTTATTGTTTTTGGTAGGAATGAGGAGCTCCTGTATTGAGTGCTTGTTTTTAAAAGTCGTAACTGCTTGTCGTGGCCTCTTCGCTGTCTAGGGGTGAGATGGACGAGTTTCTGTTTAATACTGGAGCAGTGGACCAGCTCATTTTTGATCTTGTACAACATGGAGAGCTTAGATAGTCGCCATCGTTCTTACAACGGTGCCCAACCCCGATGTTTCCAGCATGCTGCCAACACTTGAAGTGTTTCTCTGGCGGTTCAGGACAAAGCGTGCTGCCCGTTGCTGGACCACCTCAAACCTGTCGATACTCTACTGGGTAAATGGGTTCTAGACTGAAGATGGATATTCTAAATGCGGCCGGACAAAGGCTTTATAGGCTTTTTCTTTCACGCGTGAGCTGCCAATCTTCAGATTTCGCCATAGGAACCCCAGGGTCCTGTTTGCCCGCATTGTTAATGTGCTCGTCCCAGCGGACCCAGTTCTTAAATACATTGATCCCCTGACCTTCAAATAATTTGTTCTTGTCATTGTTATAATGCGGACTTATTTTAGCAAGAAGAAATCCATCAATGAAGTCGGGGTGTCGGGGGGGGGGGGCACTATGAGTTAACCGCACTGGGTGACACCAACACTAGTTACGCCACCGAGTCTAAGTGTCGTAATCGTGGATCTAGAATAGCTATCTAACACCCGACTCCCCCCGGCAGTTCTCGACTCGTATTTGACTTTCAAAATGTAGACTAGTTGGTCAAATTAGTTGGTCAAGTTAGTTGGTCAACTTGTTTGGTGGTCAAATCTGAAATGTGGATGGCTCTAGTTCATTCGTAGCTTTAAAACTGGAGAGACCGAAGAGCTCCACTGGCCCCACTATTTGATTTATCTGCCCCTTTCGGGGTAGGTCCACGGCTAGAATGCCACAGGCATCTTTTAAGTGCATAGTTACGAAGTCACAACCACCGGCGTTATTTCCCCTTACACAACAGGAGACCGTACAGCCCCACTTTTGACAGCGGTTCTCTATTCATCAACTACTGTCTGCATAATTAAGCTGTGGACTAAAATAGTAAATTTGAAATCCAATGGAAAGTTTTGCTTTATCTCTATTTGAATCCGAATCATTGTCTAAAGTGGGGGCTTGGGGGGTGGGGGGTGCGGGTATTTTTCATTGTTGAAAAAACCCGTTCCTTTATCTGTAATTAAATATGACCGCATTCAAGAAACTTCAAAATTGCGTGTAAATTAAATCAAGTGTAGGTAAACTCAAGTATTTTGTAAATGAATCAAACTAATGAACTTAAATACATGTGTGTGCGTTTGTAAAGTTTATCATACAATATTATATATGAATTGCGCATGCCCAGCTAAAGAAAAGTTAACATTTGGATTCAGACAAAAGTCCTTACTTGAAGATCTAGTAGGTCTTAGGTTCAGTGGGAGGAAAGAAAAGTGTGTCGGGTTGGGGGGGGGGGGGTGTGCCTTTGATCTACTTCCGCCGTTTCTCGTCTGAATACAATGGTATAGAATGACAAAAAAAAGAAAAAAAAGCAACAGTAGACTGGTTACTTGTTTTATCAAGTCACACACCCTTTGGTAAAAAAAAAAAAAAAAATTAATTTGCCGCTGGCCCCGAAACATTATTATTTTTTTTAGCTTAGTTTCTCTCCCCATTCCGAAAAAAAATCCCTTTCGCTTTCTTGGACCCGTCAGTGTTTAAAGTGTTGCATAATTGTAAGCGTTTATTAAAAGTCCATTTGAGGTCTGTGTTTGTAGATGTTGAATTCTGAAGGCATAGTCCTCTATGCTTGGCCCCCCCCCCCCCCCCACTTTTTTGTGTGCGGCGTGGAGCTGTTTTTCTTTACAGCCACTATTTGATCCTCTGTTTTGACAACTATAATTAAATATCGTAGCGTAATAGCCTCGCGAGTGTTGTTGTTCGACTAACCCCTCTCCCCCTCGCACACACCCCCGGGCCCAACACGCACACCTGCGAACAATCAAGCATTGAAATGCGGGGCCGTTTAAAATATTTTTCCAATCCGTCGCCATTCACTGGGATCAGCGCACCTGCTCTTAACTCAAGACAGGACAGGCCACAAGACCGGTGTCACGGACAAGACATGGCAGAAGCACGCTTAGAATACTTATATCCATTTTTGGAGTTCCATTAATGGCTTAAAAAAATAAATACAAATACACCATCTACTTACACATCAGTGAGATCGCTTTGGTGGCGTACTTTAAGGGGGCGAGAAGGGTTACTGGCTACGCCCCGGGCATATTTTTTTTAAACTAATTTAAAATAAAACATGTTCAATGCTCTTTTGACTTCAGCATAAAATATACGCTATTAAATATGTATCGACGCATCATACATAGAATAGATCTAACATGTTGCCCACCTATTATACAAGATATCATTGGAAACCATCATGTGATCAACATTATGCACACTATATATATATATTTATTTATTTATAAAAGTATATATGTAATATATATTTAGGTCATTTTTACACGCAATAGATGTTCCGCACATTCGATGGCTGGACGAAGCACACGATTATTAAATTAGATATAATTCTTTGGGACAACGTGCCTAGCGCAGATGTGCAGCATGTTCTCCACTCTTAGTAAGAGGCGCCTTCGTTAGGCCATGTAATGAGAACGGAGGCATGTGATGCCATTTTCCGAAAGACCTGCATGTTCGGAGAGTTTACAGAGAGTGCGAGACATTCGGGACGGCAGCGACTGCACTATAAAGTCGTGTGTAAAAAATGACATGAAGGAAGCCAACATTAAACTTAGAATTGGAGAGTATCGTTATAATCTCCGTTCCGGCTATCGAGCAACAATGATTAAGTGACTCCATCTCAGACAGGAGGATGCGAAATGAAGCCCGTGAATAGGAAAAATAAAAAAAAATATGGAAGGCCAAAGAAGACCAACGATAAGTTCACCCGAGAAGTTCGGCCGAGCAGTTCAGTCGAGAAGTTCAGCCGAGAGGTTCGGCCGAGAGGTTAGGCCGAGAAGTTCGGCCGAGAAGTTCAGCCGAGAAGTTCAGCCAAGAAGTTCAGTCGAGAGGTTCGACCGAGGCTGCCATTCCAAGATTGGCCTCATACGCCACTCGACGGGATGCAAGTAAAACAGAAGCTAAATCAAATATCTCACGAACACGGAAGGATGCCAACAAGAAATCTCTCAGCTCTTCATAGTGGTCCATTCAACAATACCTTAGTTTGATGACTCATCAAATTTGTGTTTTTGTTTGTGTGTGTGTGTGTGTGTGTGCATATAAAAACGAATCTAAATATGTACAAGAAAATAGCAACGCGTCTTTGAAAGTTGTTTTAAAGGTAGGGTTTCAAAGTTTTTTTTCCCGTAAAAGTTTCTAATTCGTTTAAGTTATCGTTACATTTAGTTTTGCTTTAAAAAAAAGTGTCCTGGTGATATTTATAAACAAAATATTATGGGTCTAGTCCTGGGGGAAAAAAATCCCCCCCCCCCCCCGAAATAATTATTTATTTCTTAGCATAACAATAGCATTTAAAACGCACAGGAACGCCGTTCCCATGCGGTCCTGTGGGAATTGAGTCCTGCAAAATATTATAATTAGAAAAGTTACCCGAACGGTAGTTCTTAATCTCTTCGGTGCCATCGTAAAAATGAAAACGTGGGCATAGTACCGTATAGTTATTTCTTCCCATATGTTGCAAGTTAAAAAATTCTTCAAATCTTACTATTATTATTTGTCATTATATCGTTTAAAAAAATAAAGAATGTATCGGTATCAGCGTCTTCAAAATGTTGGATATTTAATTAATTTAAACATATTGAACTTAAATAATTATCATAGAGGATAGGATTCAATTCAATATCACAGCCCAGATTTTTTTCATTTTAAACTTTGGTGACGACATTTGCAGTGCAGTCTAGCCAGTATCAACACGTATCCTCCAAATCAGTGGTTCTCAAGCTTTCTTATGCCGTGACCCCTTAATACAGTTCCTCATGGTGTGGCGACCCCCAATCACAAAATTATTTTGTTGCTACTTCATAACTGTAGAGTACATGTGTTTTCTGATGGTCTTAGATGACCACTGGGAAAGGGTGGTTCGACCCCAAAAGTTGTCGCGACCCACAGGCTGAGAACTGATGCTCCAAGTAGTCCAGGCAGTTAAAAACTAGTGTTTTTTTTTCATTCCAGTGCATGTATGCATTTGTTGTCATAGCATTTTAAAATAATTGCCTGGGACTGTTACCTCTATGTCATTGTTGTCTTAATCAGTTGCGTACCATGACCCAGTGTCACATGGGGCGAACTCTAAATGTGCGCCCCATACATAACACACATACTTCATTTATATAATGTTATGTATAAGCTCCAAAAGTTCCATCCGGGGCAGTCGCCCCTTCACCCCACCCTAGATAACCAACTGGTATTGATTCAATTAAAATTGTATGTATTATTCTCAACCTTTTTACACCAATCGACTAGTATAACAATAAACATATTTATTAAAAGACAAGTTATTCAGATCTCATATATTATAATTTTGGCCAGAATAAATTTGGTCGTATGTTAATAAGTAAACATAATTTTTAGTCTTCGTTGCCTTTTGAAAAAGCATTTTAAAAATCTTCTGGAGCCTGAAGTTTAAAAGGTAGCCTATTTATAGAACGAAATATAATACATAGTTAAAGTTTATCTATAGTATGAATAGCCCAGAATTGTTTTAAATATTTTGATCTCGTCCCTCGGGGAGTTAAAAAGAGAATATTCCCTTAATTTTTAAGAAATTAAAATAGTATACTTGTATCTAAATACACGAATACCTTAGTTTGTGTTTGATTTTTAAAAAATAAAAATTATTGTCGTTTTGAGATAAATTCGCATAAGAAAATAAATCCAATTACCTTTGTGTGCTATCAACATTTATAATATTTGCTCCCCAATTTTTGTGTCTGCTATATTTGATATTGTATACAGAATATTCGATGTTTTTGTCTGAATTTAATCGGAAATTCCCAGGCTGAGCTCAAGTAATCCCTTTGCAAAGCTAGGATAGCTACCTTTAATGCAAGGAATAAAAGAGCGCACATACAATGCCAATGCTTTCAAAGCTATTACCACATTGGCATACGCAGTCGTCTCCAGTTTATTTTCATGAAAAATACAGGTAGGGGGAAATTGGGAGCGTGCACTAAAGTTTTTCACTTGATCAAACAACCCAAGAAAATATATTGCACACTTAATCGGACTTTTCATGCACCTGCACTTCATATCTCAATCTCGATTCTTCTCTTAAATTTTTCCCTCTGCAAACACGGGCTATGTTTGGATTGAGGGAGACGATGAGGGAGAAATTTCTGGATCAACACGCAGGATGATTTTACAGCTGCAAGCACCCGCTTCATAACGCATTCTCAATTGGCATTATCACTGCACACGGAACTCTTCCCGCCGACTCACCGCCCATTACTTGGTGAAAAAGTAACCCCAACACCGTACTTCATCTGTATTCATCAGAGGTTAGAGTTCACGTTTGCAACTCAATAGGTTGGAGGTCATGCAAATGGCGGAATGATGTCTATTCAAAGGAGTATGTTGGTGATATTCGCATTGATTTTGGCTGTGATCGGTAAGTTTCTATATTTTAAGATTATTTTTATAAAAAGTCTATGATTTTTCTTATTTCCTCCAATAATTATTGTATATTTATATTGTGCTATTTGTTAAATATAGGTCATGCGACTATGCGGCGCCAGTTGGCAGACGCAAAGTCTGTTTTTGTTCGCTACAATACTCTGTTCAGATGTGCACTGAATCGCTGTTGCTACTCTACTACTAGTGTAGTTAGTAGTTAGTGACTGTTACTCTGTTGTCGTTGAGTCCACTGCACTTGAAGAATTTACTTTACTGTGTATATACACCAATGAATATGTACATTTAGTTCCGTATTGTCTATTTTCTAATTAGGTCTGATTTTAATAAGTTTATTAAGTAAGTTCTATTTTTTAGGCTTAGGCCAGGGTATGCTTCTTGTAATTGTAATAAGTTAGATGAGTAAGTAAAAAAAAGGTTTAATACAACAACACACTAGCCACTAACGTACAATCATACCAAACACTAAACTGTAGATCTATCTTAACTGTAAAAAAAAAATCAACAATTCATCAATTTGAATTTAAACAAAAAATTAAAAAAATGTTATAAACTTTGAGTCTTAGACTTAGAGTTAGAGCACTAAAAGTAAAGTAGTAAGTCTAAATTAGTAAATAAGTAGAAGTTAAAATACACCCAAAGTAAGCTCAACCTTTACATAAATATAAGTATATGTATTATTATATAAATTAAATAGGTGATAGTTTAATAAGGTCTTTGCCTTTGTACTTTGTTTTACATTTACAGTTACTATAACTAAAATATAACTAGGTTGTTGCTATTCGGACCCGGGTATCAGAAGTACGAGGTTGGGTTTATTAAAAAATATTATTTTAGGGTTTGTAAGTCAAAATTTGGAATCAAATTAAATATAATTGAATGGACTATATGTTAACTTAATTCTTCAGTTTAACTAAAATAAACTACCACAAATGACATCAGAATAGCATTTAATTTAAAGGGTCCTGGGTACGCATAGTTCATAGTCTATATTCTGACTATGAATACAATAATTTATTAGTAAGGCCTAGGCCTATTAAAAATAATTTAATTATTAATAGGCCTATATCTTGTAGGCCTGCCAGTGTACTTGTACTGCTGTAGGGGTTCTGAAATCAAATAAACACTATTTTTAAACCATATACATTTAAAAAAAATATATATTTTAAATTTATTAATTATTTAATGAGCCTGTTTACTAATTATAAAGATAAAGTCAGTCTGTAAATCATTTTTTATCCGTTTTAATAAATGCTTCATAAATCACCTGCCAGCCATAAACAAAGTTATTAACAGTCTAAAGCAAAAATGCAAGCCCATTGCCATTGGGGTCTTTATTAGAAATAAAAAATAATTGTGAAGTACCAATGTTGCAAGTCAATGATATAGATTCATTAGATAAAATTCTGTGAAAAATATATTTATTCATTTAGGAATATAGACTGTAGGTAATCCTAGCAAAACAACTCTTTTGAATATGTGGTGTACTCATTGTTGTTAATAAAACAATACATTACAAAGAAGCTATTGTTATTGTATAAAATGTGTTTGATGTATAGAAGACATATTTTATAATGAATGGATGCTTCACTGATCTTATACACTTCTCACCAGTTGTTTTTTTATGGAAGCATTTAAATAGGTAATAAAACGTTCATGAATAAATATCCGGTATGCGCTTGAAAAATGTGTAAGATAGCTGTCATTGTTATCAACAGCTTGGACTGGCAGTGAATTGAATTTGTTTACGTACAATAGACTTTTCTGCTTTGTTTATAAAGACCAGTTTAGAATTGTTCAGTGAATTGGTGCGGGGAAAGCCCAGAAGCATGTCCATGCCACAGACAACTTGACTTGTTTTTATTAAAAGCGTTAATGTACAGATATGAACTTTTTCTGTACTCTCTTGGTTTTGTCCCCTTTAATGTACAGATATGAACATTTTCTGTCCTCTCTTGGATTTTTTCCCCGTTAATGTACAGATATTAGCTTTTTCTGGTCTCTCTTGGTTTTTGTCCCTGTTAATGTGCAGATATGAACATTTTCTGTCCTCTCTTGGTTTTGTCCCCGTTAATGTACAGATATTAGCTTTTTCTGGTCTCTCTTGGTTTTTGTCCCTGTTAATGTACAGATATGAACTTTTTCTGTCCTCTCTTGGTTTTGTCCCCGTTAATGTACAGATATGAACTTTTTCTGTCCTCTCTTGGATTTTGTCCCCGTTAATGTACAGATATGAACTTTGTCTGTCCTCTCTTGGTTTTGTCCCCGTTAATGTACAGATATGAACTTTTTCTGTCCTCTCTTGGATTTTGTCCCCGTTAATGTACAGATATGAACTTTTTCTGTCCTCTCTTGGATTTTGTCCCCGTCGTTGTGTTTAGGAGGCTTATCATTCCACTTCTACATGTTGTCTCAATTGTAATACCCCATTTTGAAGTTTGTGCTAAAACGCTGGCAGGAAGTACTGTTAAGGTGCCATTATTTTCCTGACTAAAAACCCCAGGCAACCCCTACGGTGCCCCAGTTCAACAAATGTCTTTCTTTCCAAATCAAAGCAGGAGCGCGACCCTTTCTCCCTTGCTGACCGCACTCAACATTCTGTGGACATTGCTACGGTCCCCAGGTACTTAGCGGGTCTATTGTCCTTGCCGCGGACCATGGCGAGCACGGGTCCTTTCAGTTTCGGCCTAAGCCACAATAGGTTTGAACGTTGGGTCTTTGCTTTGTCATCGGATGTGCACCCCCCCCCCCTTCGGGACAGAATAATGCTGAGTCAATCCCCCCTTCCTTTGCCAACTTTTCCCCTACCTATTGACTACGTTTTGGGGGTTCTCAGATGGTACAGCATTGTCCTTGATTAATCCATGGAGGTGGGATCAACTTGTTGCAATAGGAATTGAAACGGGTAGTTAGCGCTTTTTAATGATTCAATTGTTCATTTTCACAAGCGTTGGCGTCGGCAAACACAGTTTTAAAACACCGAGAGCTTGTGGAAATAGTGGATTTTACTGGTTTCCATCCTGAGTATTATCAGATAATTAATAAATGCTTTAAATGTCAGATGTGAGTTTTATCCCACCGCCCGTAACGTTGTTTTAAATGGCAGATGTGTGTCGCGTCCCATACGCTGTCTGTAACGATGCCGTAGTTGTCACGTTATTGTTCCAGTGATGGATAGAACGAAGGGTTTCTTATTTGAACACGCCCCTTGTCAGCCAGGTCCTTGTTGATTTTGCGTATCTCTGAAAAGTATTTCCCCACACAAAGTCCCGTGTATCGTTTTTTTAAAATAAAACAGGATTTATGCAATGCAAATCTACATGATACTTTATCACAAAAGGAAATGAGCGCAACAAAATTTGGGATGAAATAAAATGGTGCAACAAAACAACAAACGTGTCGGCAAGTAGCCTTCTTTGAAGAAAAACAACAACAATAAAAGCAATGTAAAAATAAAAAAACCACACACACACTTAGCTGCAATGTAGTATCTGAGAGGACAGAAAGAGTGGCAAACGTGAGACTCGAAGGTGGGGTAAGTAGAGAGCATGTCACGTGGTTTCAGCCATGGGCACTTTAACTGCCAACCCTATGACATGGAGTAGGGCATTTATTCCACCCTCTTCCCCTTTTCTTAGGACAAGTAAAGTTTAAGAGTTTTTAATGACCAATTGAAGGTTGGGTAGACCCACTAGTTGCTCTCGGGGATTGCGGAAATCTCATTCCGAGGGTAAGACGTGTCCTGGTGTTGGTTTTACCATGTGTGGTGGCAAACGTGTACACACTCAACCGACGCGGGGACAGACGTTATGGAACCCGGAGGTTTCGAGATGACCGTGGGCTCAACCGATGAGACAGCTGAACAACTATCTTACCACTTTCAAAATACAGAATTATGGTTACCATTTCCTATTGAGGAACGTTTTATTGTTAAGAAAAGAAATATGTCAGCTACTGCTTTATAATACATATATATATATATATATATACAACAGCAGGGGGGTCCATACCCCGCGACCCCTCGGCTAGCTACGTCCCTGTTTATGTACTTGGAATTCGATAGCAGACATGTTTACTCTTAAAATCGTACAATATCATTAAAATCATTCAATACATCATCCTAATTGTAATAAATAAACATACAGTATATATAATTTATACACCTCAAAATCGTACATTGTACGCCAAAATCGTAAGAGTAAACAGGTCTGCGATAGTCATGTAATCTTTGGATAGATTTTAATTTCATTTACCTTTTCAAAAAAAAATTATTGCATGGGTATGAACTATCTGTCTAAGACAGCGGTTCTCAACCTTATTAATGCCGCGACCCTTTAATACAGTCCTTCATGTCGTGGCGACCCCCAACCATGAAATTATTTTTGTTTCTACTTCATAACTGTAATGTATATGTGTTTTCAGATGGTCTTAGGCGACCCCTGGGAAAGGGTCGCGCGAGCCCCAAAGGGGTCGCGACCCACAGGTTGAGAACCAATGGTCTAAGAGATGTTAGATTTTGACACTATACATACGTGAACACATCTTCTGAACGTGATTAACACGTTTCCTGCAATGCTTGTCACGGCCAGTCGGTCCAAGGTCTTCATTTTAGCATCACTATGATCAGAAGAATCGTTGGGTCCTTCTAAAGCAGTGGTTCTCAACCTTCCTATGGCCGCGACCCTTTAATACAGTTCATCGTGTTGTGGCGGCCCCCCAGCCACAAAATTATTTTCGGTTATACTTCATTACTATAGAGCATATGTGTTTTCGGGTGGTCTAAGCCGACCCCTGGGAAAGGGTCGTGCGACCCCCTAAGCCTAAGGATTACGTCTGGAAAGTTTCTAGCTTCTCGTCTGTGAGTTCGAGGTCTCCCATCAATTTGACCGACACGTGAGACCGCCGAGATTAACTTCTGGATATCTTAGTGTTCATTTGTTTTGAGGCTCGTGTTGGTTAACCTCCATTATAATGCACGCGTCCCCACTGCTCGGTTTGCTCCGATGACCTATCGTGGTAGCACTGGCCATATGTTGTCACCTTGCCTTATAGGTGTACTAGAAGGAAGAAGTCTTCCTATGAGATTTCTGGCTTACCCAATCACTGCTATTGCGTTTCCCATTCCGATATTTCTCACATCACTTGTGTTTCCTGGCGTATTTTTTTAAAAAGGGAGATCTCTTCCCCCCCCCCCCCACCCCTTCCACTTTTAATGACATTCACTTGCTATTTTTGTTTGTTTGTTATGGGGGAATTTGCTATAATATGTTCATGCCGACCAAGTTTGTCAAACTTCAGCGAGATCGACAATGAAGTCTTGCCTTCCATATGGTGGAAGCAGTCTCTTAAGTCTCTATCAGCACGTGTTTTATCTCGGTATGTTATGTAGTGCGCTGAAAAGGGTATTACGTTAGTGCATATCTGATTTATAGCAATTAAACCCAACAAAAAACCCACAGTGTCTTCACCCGTTTGGACCTGGTTTTAAACCTATGTGAAATTAGTTTGTAGATAAACTTTAAAACAAAAAAATCCTATCCAGATTCTAACACTGCCAACAATCGCCTACATTTCCTATGTATGGTCATGGTCATGGTTTTTTTCGTGCTATTCCTCTGTGCTTTCAGACAAAATATCATCTCTTTGGCAGGTGCCTTAGAAAAATAAATGGTTTCTCCGATGTCGCACTTAAGTTTATTAATTCCTCCTCCTGCGAACAATCGTGGCGTGACGCGTCATTCCAGGAGTAGGAGTCTTAAAACGTTGTCTGACTACAGCTATCTGGGAAGCTACGTGAAATAATTCTATAATCAAGGAAAATAAGCCAAGCGCAAAAAAAAAAAAAAAAAAGTAAAAAGCATCAATCCAAAGTGGTGAAAAAGAGAAAAAAATGGCGGAGGCAAATCTTTTTAATCACCGCTTTATCAAATATCCATATTTTAATAGCAGGGTGTGTAGAATTGTGTGTGTGTGGGGGGGGGGGGGGGTTCGTTCACTCCTTGACTGTTATTTTTGAGGCGTCTTCAAACGGGCCGCGCCGTACATGTGATGAACCGGTGTGCCAAGCTTCACCTTGTTGCGGCTTCTGCTCACACGCCACCTGCGGTACATATTGACTAGATTAGCAGGTTCGCTCGTTTGCACGCCCCTTACGTCCTGAGATCTTCCCTCGTCTGACTCGCTATGATCTGCTACTGAATATTTCAAACACGCTCTCACCTCTGGGGAACTATCACCGGGATGACGAGAAAACTGTCGAGGGTTTTAAATTTTCATTTCTAAAACGATGAATCAAATTTAACTCGGTTGACATACGGTACACACGAGTTTTAAATAGGGGGTCAGCGGGGCGACTGTCCGTTGTTTTGTCGGGGAGCTATGATTTAATTGACGTATCATATAACCACAAGGACGTACTTAGGTAACAAATAAATGTCAAAAGTGTAATTGGGGGGGGGGGGGGATTCGGTCAAGCGGTTCGTTAATAGCTTGTGACTACTGAAAGTGTTCTTCGTAAAAAAAATACGTTATTTACATCCCATAAGGAAAGTATCCAGGTGCGTCCATTCCTTCCCTTTTTTTTTTCGCTCTGATGCACACACACACACACATACAATCCTTAACCATGTCATGTCTGTGCCATTAAGATCAAGTCTGTCACAGCTATCTGCTGGCACTCGGTATTTCGTTCTATGCAATAATCTGATAGGTTCACGTGCCCAACGCTTAAATGCCCGATGATGGTTTGGTCAAATGCGTGTTTGCAGCTAAATATTTACCAGATAATGTAATCACAGACCTCAAGAGGAGACTGGCCACTCTGAGATGTAACGGCTTTTCTAGTTTCACTCTGCTCGATATTTAACAAAGTATTATTAATAGTCCCGTTCCAATATCCGAAAGACGATTGGCGTACATGACCAGCCTCTCAACTCCTTGAATCTGACCCATGCTACCTGGCATGCTTTTTGTAGAACAAGTCTAGATAATTTATATCAGAGCTTGGTGTCGGATGTACATATCCATGTACTTTTTTTTTTTTTTTTGGTGGTAAAAACCTTCTTACCGGAGCGCTCCAGCAATGGTCAGGAATATTGGTCCGTGCCCGGGACCCTGACACACCACTAAAAGATATTAAACTTGTTTCAAACGCATGCTCTGTGTTAGCTAGCAAATTGCGCACCATGGCGCTCTGGTATATCTTATCTATCCCAGCCACGTCCCGGCTCGTGATTGTTTTACCAGGGCATCCCTCTGCCAAGACTGAGAAGCTCTTGAAAATAATTGAAAACCTCGGCCTCGCGCCGTAATGACTATCTAAACCACATAGAGCAGTGGTTCTCAACCTTCCTAATGCCGCGACCCTTTAATACAGTTCCTCGTGCTGAGGTGACCCCCAAACATAAAATTAATTTCGTTGCTACTTCATAAAAATGTGTTTTCCGGTGGTCTTAGGCGTCCCCTGAGTAAAGGGTCGTTCGATCCCCATAGGGGTCGTGACCCACAGGCCGAGAAACGCTGACATATAGAGTGAGTGGCTCAACAGATTGGCTGGGGAAAAGACAGTAACACACAGACGTTTTAAGTCATAGTTTAACGGTTTTCATTCAATGCCGGTACTTTATTTGACCCGAGAGCATTTTATTTGTATCTCCTTCTATTTATCATTCTCGTTAATGACTTGAAAGTCACTAAGTTCGTGAGTGCTGATAGCGTTTGATTATATGAAACAACCGAATGTATTTCCGGGCGGTGGTCTATGGGTTACTACCTTACCCTGCACCGGTCATGTCACAGGAGAGGATTGCTTTAGAAACTGAATGCGTCTTCTGTCTGTTTCACTTGCGACTAACCTCATATGGAGAGGAACCCGCTGATTCATACCCACAAAGCCAAGAAATGACATGTCTGTGTACTAGGTCAGTGGTCGGCAAATCGGTTTTGATACCAAAAATTTGACTAATGAGTTTTCCGACCACTGTACTAGGTACCGAAGCATTGATATCTGTGTATGTGCTATAACATTGATATCTGTGTATGTGCTATAGGTACAGAAGCATTGATACATGAGTATGTGCTATAGGTACAGAAGCATTGCTATCTGTGTATCAGAGTGAATGTACTATAGGTACAGAAGCATTGCTATCTGTGTATCAGAGTGAATGTACTATAGGTACAGAAGCATTGCTATCTGTGTATCAGAGTGAATGTACTATAGGTATAGAAGCATTGCTATCTGTGTATCAGAGTGAATGTACTATAGGTACAGAAGCATTGCTATCTGTGTATCAGAGTGTATGTACTATAGGTACAGAAGCATTGCTATCTGTGTATCAGAGTGAATGTACTATAGGTACAGAAGCATTGCTATCTGTGTATCAGAGTGTATGTACTATAGGTACAGAAGCATTGCTATCTGTGTATCAGAGTGAATGTACTATAGGTATAGAAGCATTGCTATCTGTGTATCAGAGTGTATGTGCTATAGGTACAGAAGCATTGCTATCTGTGTATCAGAGTGAATGTACTATAGGTACAGAAGCATTGCTATCTGTGTATCAGAGTGTATGTACTATAGGTACAGAAGCATTGCTATCTGTGTATCAGAGTGAATGTACTATAGGTACAGAAGTATTGCTATCTGTGTATCAGAGTGAATGTACTATAGGTACAGAAGCATTGCTATCTGTATGTACTAGGTACAGAAGCATTAATACACGTGTATATGTCCTTCCAGTTATGGGAGTATCGCTGTCGTAATCCCCTCGTTGACCCTGCCCTACGACTCAATTAAATCCAGACGTTATCTCTTGATACAGGCGTCTCCTGCCATTTGTATTGCACACCAGCGCTAATGCGCCAGCCTAGCGAAGAGCACGTTCTCGTAATCCCAGATCATCTCGTATTTTACGGTCTCAACATACCTATGTATATGTTGTGTACATGCCAGAGGCTATAGTAGGACGTGAGCCGCTACTCGCCTAAACATCCAGTAAATTTATCCCACACGCTAATGCGTTACCTAAAAAAAACCCCAGGAATGTGGATAAAAGTAAGGCCCCGTTTGAATTGTTCAACCCCATAACCCGAATTGATAAAAATGCATATAATAATGAATTGAAAAAATGACAATCCACATTATATATTCGCCTCCACTCCATGATGTTGGCAATTGTATATCTTGTCTCAAGTGCCATCCGACTCCACAGCTCTGGTAGACGTAGTAAATCCACGGCAAAGTTGTGGGATGACATAAGAAACCCCCCTAACGCGTTGTGCTAATGTCGGTATTGAGCACTTCTGTGCCACGGGTCGTCTCGGGCGTAGAGAGTTTAGGGAATAAGGTGGCTGGAGAGTGTGAAGTCTGTGGAGTGGGAAGTCTGGGGAATGGGTTGTCTTGGGAGTGGGAAGTCTGTGGAATGGGTTGTCTTGGGAGTGGGAAGTCTGTGGAATGGGTTGTCTGGGAAGTGGGGAGTCTATTTAATGGGTTGTCTTGGGAGTGGGAAGTCTGGGGAATGGGTTGTCTTGGGAGTGGGAAGTCTGTGGAATGGGTTGTGGGAAGTCTGTGGAATGGGTTGTCTGAGGAATGGGTTGTGGGAAGTCTGTGGAATGGGTTGTGGGAAGTCTGTGGAATGGGTTGTCTGGGGAGTGGGAAGTCTGAGGAATGGGTTGTCTGGGAAGTGGGGAGTCTATTTAATAGGTTGTCTTGGGAGTGGGAAGTCTTTGGAATGGGTTGTCTTGGGAGTGGGAAGTCTGTGGAATCGGTTGTCTGGGGAGTGTGAAGTCTGAGGAATGGGTTGTCTGGGGAGTGGGGAGTCTATTTAATAGGTTGTCTAGGGAGTGGGAAGTCTTTGGATTGGGGGAGGGGGGTTGTACCTAACGCTGTATTTCACTAACTTTAAGGCATCCTCGGCCTTCAGCAACACGCCGCACAGCAACGCCCCTGTTATCTTAAACATTATTTAATGGAACGCTCGTTTGCGCGCGTTTTTTTACCCTTGTTTTTCTCTCTCTGTTCAGCGTGTATTTTCCTTGTGCGGTTTTTGAAGTAATTTAGCGCTCATTTACAGCGCCGCCGGTGATAATGGTATTCGCTGTACAGGAATTTGCGCCATCAGTGTCGTCCTGTCGCAGGCGTCTAGATGGCACACTGCTTTTGTTTCATGTCGATGCAACACATTAAACCGGCTGTGACATCGCTTTAACTTGCTGGTTGTGATGGTTGCGCCCGTGATTGCAGCAGTTCTCAATATTTGTGCACTTAGTCGTCACCCCAACCACAAACAGACACACACAAACACAAACAATGACAATTGCTGTGCTCGATATAACTTGTGAATATATAATATAATTTAACACAGTACACGGAACTATCACTTCTTCTTCATTTTTTTTTTAACTTTAAAACTTTTACAAATATAGATTTGAAGGAGGTTGAACCTATTAAATGACGTCAACCCAAGTGTTTCACTTGCTTGGAGAGTACCCAAAAAAAAATGATCACATGTTGACCCCCCCCCCCCCCCCGGTCCGCCATACACTTACTTGTAGTTTGATCCCGTTGGTCTGTAATTACAAGGACACGGCGTTCCTATTGGCTTCCAATCTTCTCGGCCTGGTCGCCTTAATTAGCGCACGTGTTTAATTGCCACGAGGGGGGGGGGGTTGCGGTTTAAATACCAATGAACAGGTGTCTGTGTGAACAACGTGTGTGTGTGTGAGTGGAAATAGTTTGCTTTGTAGGTATTAGGGGTTTGCATTTGTAGCTGTTAGGGGTTTGCATTTGTAGGTATTAGGGGTTTGCATTTGTAGGTGTTAGGGGTTTGCATTTGTAGGTGTTAGGGGTTTGCATTTGTAGGTGTTAGGGGTTTGCATTTGTAGGTGTTAGGGGTTTGCATTTGTAGGTGTTAGGGGTTTGCATTTGTAGGTGTTTGTAGGTGTTTGGGGTTTGCATTTGTAGGTATTAGGGGTTTGCATTTGTAGGTGGTAGGGATTGTTCAATACTATATAGATATTGTTGGCATCCTTCCGTTTCGTGAGACGATGGTGTAGCTTCTGTATCATTTGCCTATATATATATATATATATATATATATATATATATATATAGATATATATATATAGATATATATATATATAGATATATATATATAGATATATATATATATAGATATTGTTGGCATCCTTCCGTTTCGTGAGACGATGATGTAGCTTCTGTATCATTTGCCTATATATATATATATATATATATGGGTGCCAACATATCTATATCTATATATATATATATACATATAGATATTGTTGGCATCCTTCCGCTTCGTGAGACGATGATGTAGCTTCTGTATCATTTGCAGTTTCTCGGCCGACTTACGCGGCTGATCCTGGAGTGGAAATCTGGGCTGCACTTCTCGCAGAAGAACCTCGATTTTTGATTTTTTTTGTTTTTTGGGGCGTCTTTAGTATTTCTGTTGTTTTTTCTCTTCCCCCCCCCCCCCCCCCCCCCCAGGTAGGATTCGTTTATTAAACTTGTCTTGTCAACTGACCGCATTCATACAACCAATGCCGTGGTTTATTTGTTGTTGTTGTGATACGGCCTTATTAGTGATGGCGGGGTATGAAGTACGGTGGTGAATAGCTATGAGGAGTATATAAAGCTTAAACCATGCATGTGTAGAAATTGGTTTCCTCAAAAAAAAAAAAGTTTAATTATAGTGTACCCGTACCCCCTTGTGCTTTAACAGGTCGTAGCATACCCTTCGAGATAACACAATGTACATTTTTAAAGCATACCTTTAGTATACTCGACTGTGTACGTATGCCACAGGACTGTCTTTAAACGGTATACACTGTTTTTAAAGCACACATTTAATATATTTGACTTGTTATACTGCAGCTCTTGTATACCCGCAGCCGTCGTCAAATGGTATACATTGTTTAAAGCATGCCTTTAATATACTTGATTCCGTATGCTGCAGCACTCATGGTATACCCAGCCGTCGTCGAATGGTATACGTTTAGAGTCTACCTTTAATTTCACCCCCGATGGTTCGGTACATCACGGCCAAGCGTTCTACCAGGAGTCTCACACGTGTTAGTTGTATACACTGGCTGGCTGGATTCAGTCTGCTACTGTTGTTTCAAGCTCCTTCCAACATCATCCCCGCCCCTGACTACATCATCCCCGCGCTATACCAAATGTTGCACTATTTACACCCCCGTCCTAACGACCCTGGCAGTTTGGGGTTTGGGGGGGGGGGGGGAGAAGATGCTTTCAATATCAAAGTTCTCCCCACACCAAATGTTGCACTGTTTACCTTCTTTCCTGGCGTCCTAGCCGGCATTGGGGAGGGGGGGAGGAGGGTGTGAATCTTAATTGAAATAACACGTGTTTGTTAATATTTTGCAAAATTAAACAATTTGGGCCTATTTGTTTGAAGAAATGAATTTAAGTTTGTTAAAAATGTGTGTGGGGACACCCCCCCCCCCCCCCAACCCTTTTCCCCACTTCAAACAACCCTAAAACTCTAGTCTTTGAGGTAAATTTCTCTCAATCTGTATAAAAAAAATATTTTTTCTTAAAATTCTGACCCTGAGTTTTGTGTAAAGTGACCCTGAGTTTTGTGTAAAGTGACCCCGAGTTTTGAGTAAAGTGACCCCGAGTTTTGAGTAAAGTGACCCCGAGTTTTGAGTAAAGTACGAAGACAGGAATATTACGTTTTTTTGAGGTCCTTTTACCTTCGTCTTAGAAGTGCCGTCGAGTGGTCACTGCAACCCTGTGTGATGCAAGAGGGGCGGCTTGGATAATTAAGGGCTCCAAATGTGTGATGCGGAAAATAAATTAAAAAAATAATTGCCTCCGAAATGTAAGGGGTCTGCAGAGCTACACAGTGATGAGTAGTTTGTTCAACAGAAAAATGAACGACTGCTCGACTTGTTCCACGGCCGTCTACTGATTGGTGGACAAGGGCGGTGAATGGTTGGTTGACCAGGACTACCCGTAGGAGCTATTTACCATCGACTCGGGACTCTGCTTCAAGATTGTTTACTTAGTCTTACTGAAGACATAGTCGAATGAGAGCTAGGCGTTCGGTCGGGTAGGAGAATAGTACACGCAGTACAGGAAGGCGCTCTCTTTCAACCAAATGCATCTATAGTTTGAATAAGACATGATATAAATCACAAACATAAGTGATCCTATTTGATTTCATAGTCAGAAAAATAATAATTCTTAGTCACTAAAATAAAAATTAAATTAAAAAGCAACAAAATACAAAACAAACAATTTCATTGGATTAAGTTTTGATGTACTTGGCTACTTGGACATTGATACAACTCCCAAATGTCATGGGACTTGTCTCCCAAATAGTCATGGAAATTCACGCTACTCCCAAATGACATGGGACTTGTCTCCCAAATAGTCATGGAAATTCATGCCACTCCCAAATGTCATGGGACTTGTCTCCCAAATAGTCATGGAAATTCATGCCACTCCCAAATGACATGGGACTTCACTCCCAAATAGTCATGGAAATTGATGCCACTCCCAAAATGTCATGAAAAATGGCATGGCACCCTGTTGTTATGGAATTTGATACGAACCCCCCCCCCCCCCCCCCCCCGTTTTAAAATCGAAATGGATGTGACTCCCACTGGGTGAGAATGTAACTGACATCATCACTTTCCAGCATGACAAATAATCCGATTCAAATTATGCGAACAGTTTTAAACTTCCACCAACCAATAAGGGAAACACAAAGCCCCAAGAGTACCTAACAATAGTGTCCCAAATCATTTACGCCACCACAGAACGTAGATTGGGCCTGTTGCTAGACGTCAAAGCGGGTAAGTGGGTTTTTGTTTACGCTTGGATGTTTTAGGGGGGGGGGGTGAAACATATTATTTTCATATGCTCATGTGTAAAGGGAGACGTCCGCTTCCTTCTCCTCGCCTTGTCGTGGAGGCATGTGATCCCCCGCACGAGGTTAAGAACCATTGTTCCGTGCCACTTCCCACCGACTCCCGCATAAAGACTAGCCACCCAGCTCCCCATAAAGGCAGCAGCCAACCATGGTAGCGAGCCCCCAGAAAAGTTGTTCCCTTTCACCAAACCAATACTAATACATACTATAAAAAAAGAAACGTTTCATTTAAATTGATTTTTGAAAAAAGAAAAAAAGGGGGGGGGGGGAAACCTCACTAAACGAACACTGCTAAGCCGAGCGTACGATTCCGTCTGAACATTTCAACGTACCCTTGTCACAACTGACACAAATACACACTCATCGCGTCGTCTCTATTCCCCCCCCCCCCCCCCACATACACACACCAATTCTCCAAATCTTAATTCATTAATAGAGCCCCTTTGAATAGCAATTATATGTCTTTACATTCACCTCAGCTCGATTCATATCAAAACTAACCCCCACCCCCCTCTTTTTTTCTTCCATACTTGTTTTTCTTACAAATTTTTTTTTCAAACACCCCTCTCTTTAAAACGGGTGACAAAATAACAGAGGCCCCGGGGCTGAAGGTGCAATCAGCACAAAGACACATTGGGGTCTCAGCGTCCCCTCTCTCCTATTTCGCAGAGATTCGAGGCGCCCTTTTTTAATATTTTATTTGGGTAAAGAGTGCTAACCCTGGGTGACGGAGCGCAGGCGATAGGGCAGGTATTGAAGGCTGAACAAAAGACGACATATTTTCTTCACACCAATAGTTAAATAGTGTGGACAAACAGACGCGACCGGGGTGCGAAGAATCACCGCGAACCTGTTATTTTTTATTTTATTTTTTTACAACCCCGGTCGCAAGGTGATGGTGGTAAAAGGCACGCCACATGGGGGGGGGGGGGCCATGCTGCGATGGGGTGTATGAGGTTGACTACACACTGCCTGGCTTCTGAGCCCAACATCGGAATGGTCAGTTTTTTTTTTTTAAACCAGGTTGACAAAACTTGACCATTAAACAAAAATAAATCTCATTCTTTGGGAAGGAATCGAAACTTTCTTTCCACGGGTAGGAGCCGTAAAGATGTTTAAACCTCGGCTCTCAATCATTTACGTCACATTGTTTTCAATCATCTTCAAACGTTTTTGCGTAGTATGACGCTCTAAATGTCTTGTTCATGCGTGTCTGTTACATTGTCCCAATCTTAGCACACGGCAGACACAGTTTAATTAAAGGCTGCGACTATTCGTACCCGCTTACCAGAAGTGAGAGGCTGGGATTTAAAAAAAAAAAAACAACTATTTAAAATATTATTGTTGGCTTTGTAAGACCAAAATGAGGTATCAAATGAAAGATAATTGAATGGACTATACGTTTGTAAATTCAATTCTTCAGTTTAACTAAAATAAACTACCCCCAATGACATCCAAATAGCCCTGAGTCTAATGGGACCCGGGTGCGAATTGCGGCGCTGCGTGTCCGGGTCCATTTTGACTAATGCTATTCGGATGTCATTTGTGGTCGTTTATTTTACGAATATTGTACGAATGGCCACTTCGTTAATTGAACCCATTTTAATTCTGAACTTGACACTGATGTTTCATATTTACCTCCTCTGCATCACCCCCCCCCCCCCCCCAACGACAGAGTAAACGATGAAAGCAAACTGAATCTAAGTCTAGAAGCGACACACTCGATGGTATAAAAAGATATTGGGAACGCGTCGTCTGTTAATTGTTATGTGGTGTAAACAGTTTGTGGAATGGGGGAGGGGATGTCTCTACTTTAATGGTACATCAGGTATTTTTCTATAATACCAAAGGTACATTTTTAAAAAATTTTTAAAATAGATATAGTTGCCAGATACCCCCCCCCCCCCCCTTTTTTTTTTGTTTTTGAAAACCGGACACTACATCCATCCCCCGACAATCTGCTGAAATAACGGACCCTTCGGTTTAAAATCAGACACTTGGCAGGCGTCTTTATGTATGGATCACAGAGTCTCGTGTATCAGGTTTTAGAATCACTGGGCCTCCGCGTTCCTGGAGAAATAGTAGCCAGCGTATTTCTTTTCCTTCACTCGGATGTAACGACAGATGGCGAAATGAGAGTGTTGTGACATTTGACTTGATATAACATGGCCCTCCGACTTGATATAACATGGCCCTCTGACTTGATCTAACATGGCCCCATGACTTGATATAAAATGGCCCCCTGACTTGATATAACATGGCACCCTGACTAGATATAACAAGGCCCAATGCCTTGATATAACATGGCACCCTGACTAGATATAACATGGCCCTCTGACTTGATGTAACATGGCCTCCATGACTTGCTGTAACATGGCCCCCTGACTTGCTGTAACATGGCCCCCTGACTTGATCTAACATGGCCCCCTGACTTGATATAACATGACACCCTGACTAGATATAACATGGCACCCTGACTAGATATAACATGGCCCCCTGACTTGATATAACATGGCACCCTGACTAGATATAACATGGCCCTCTGACTTGATGTAACATGGCCCCATGACTTGCTGTAACATGACCCTCTGACTTGATATAACATGGCCCTCTGACTTGATATAACATGGCCCCCTGACGAGATATAACATGCCCCCTGAGTATATATAGCATGGCCCTCTGACTTGATGTAACATGGCCCTCTGACTTGTTTTAACATGACCCTCTGACTTGATATAACATGACCCTCTGACTTGATATAACATGGCAGCCTGACTAGATATAACATGGCACCCTGACTTGATATAACATGGCCCCCTGACTTGATATAACATGGCCCCCTGACTTGATATAACATGGCACCCTGACTAGATATAACATGGCCCTCTGCCTTGATATAACATGGCAACCTGACTAGATATAACATGGCCCTCTGACTTGATGTAACATGGCCCCATGACTTGCTGTAACATGACCCTCTGACTTGATATAACATGGCCCTCTGACTTGATATAACATGGCCCCCTGACGAGAAATAACATGTCCCCCTGAGTATATATAGCATGGCCCTCTGACTTGATGTAACATGGCCCTCTGACTTGATATAACATGGCCCCCTGACGAGATCTAACATGCCCCCCCTTGATTATATATAGCAGGGCCCTCTGACTTGATGTTAGATGGCGCTCTGACTTGTTTTAACATGGCCCTCACACAATCAAGTATTAGCGCAATCACTTAACAGAGAAAATCCTCTTACAGTTGGAACATAATTTTCCCAATACAATATTACTAAATTGTATCCTCAAAGTCTTATAAATGTTACTCCCAGTCTTAAACACGTGACTCTGATTCTTATACATGCAACTTAAGTTCCGTTTTGACAAGAATTTTTTAAATATTATGGTACTTCAATTTTAATTCACCCCAAAAATTATTATTATTCTCACCTCCAAAAAAGCAACTGTTCTTTTGAATGAAAACTTTAAATTCAACTCAAAAATTATTATACATTATATTTTATTTCACATTTATATTAAAATCCTGTCGGTTATTCAAGAATAAAATCATGTTATGGTTGTTGCAGACCTGCTTACTCTTACGATTTTGGCGTACAATGTACGATTTTGAGGTGTATACTTTATGTATACTATAATATAGGTTTATTTTAACCATTAAAATAATATATTGAACGATTTTATGATGATATTGTACGATTTTAAGAGTTTGAAGGTAAACAGGTCTGTTGTTGGCACATCGTCTGACAGAATGAATAATACCGTGTTGTAGTAGAAACAAGGGCTAATTTGGAGAGATATGCCCTGACGTCATTTGCGTGTTTTTGTCCCTGGTTTTGGTAGGGTCAAAACCCTGGTTCCGATAGGGTCAAAATCCTGGTTCCGATAGGGTCAAAACCCAGGGCAGGGATAAGTTTAGGGTCCCGGTTAGGTTTAGGGATACATTTAGCACATAAGTTCGCGGATCGCGGCAACCCAGATGGCGGCCAGATTTACCGGAACAAGATACTACTGGCTTTATCGTGAACTAATGCAGAAATTGTCCAAAAAAAATTTAATGGCATCTACAGAAGTACAGTAGTTGTATTTATTAAACCGGCTCTAGCTGCATTGATTAGAATAACAGTAAGGATAATTTTTGCGGTGAATTAAAATGGAAGTACCAATATTATTTCTGGATTGTCGTGTTCGGGTTCTTCGCAGTTCTTTTTGTGCGGGGATCAAGTCAAGTACCGAATGGTGAACTATATGGTAGTGTATCTGGCCCCCCCCCCCCCCACCCCCCAACCATCTATAGAAACCGTAGTTGTGAACATAAGACCAACTGTCACATTGCCATTTTGCCCGTCTCAAATTTACTTTTTTACTTTCGTGGTTCGGTCCCACATAATAATTCAGCCAGACACCTCTGGTGTACACAGTCGTCGACGACTTATGCTGGGATGAAGCGCATATGGTAATTAGTTTCTGAGTCATCAGGGGTACTGAATAGAATTAGATCAGGGGTCCCGTATAGCATGGTGTGTTGGTGGGGGGCTACTAATCAAGAACAGCTGAGCCCCAAGGTCGCAACAATTATTGCTAATTTAGAGATGAATAAGATCATTTCTGTTTGAATTTTTAAAAAAATTTTTTTTTAAAGCTGCATATGGGCGGCCTCATAAGGTTAAATATTAACCCTAAGAATGCAAGCATGACACATTTTTAAGAACCGTTGCCCATAATGACCAAAGCTACACGTAGAACGCGCCCATGGGCGTCACGTGCAGATGTATCTCACCCAATGAACTCTCGGCGTTACAGAGCAATGGATCTCATCCTGTAGTGACGTACGAAATCGTAACATTACACGTAATTATGAGTTTCGACTCTTTTCAAGGAATCGAAGAGCCTTGCCACGGTAGACGGGAACATGGCGACCAACTCGCGATTAAAATGTGGCAGCATAGGCTGGGCGTAAAGACACGAGAACTGAAGGTTATGCGACTGTCCGAAGGAGAAGGTCTGACTGCGCTGTTCAGAACCACTGATATCGCTTGAAGATTCCCAGGGTTGAATATGAGCAATATGACTTTTAGTCACTTGAACACTTCCGAGAGAGGGAGACGAGAACCGCCGATGTCAATTCGCCTCACCAATGAGTTACGAGAACCGTTGACATCACGTGAACCCCCCACCCGTGTGAGGGGAGGACCGCTGATGTCACTTGAACTCGCCCGTGGGAGATGTGGGCATGAGATTTTATGAAAACAAACAAAACCCCCTCATACTGTTTATCGCGGCGACCCCCAGTATATTAGGCGAAAATTTGCTACATGCTCACGAACTGGCGTGACCTTTAGTTGGGGGGGGGGGGGGCAGATCCGAACCGTCTGCTCGCATTCAACTATTGCAGCTAGACAGCAGTGGCGCGAACATCTCCTGCTTTTAAAGGGAAACAGTGGCGAATCGAGAAAAAAAGGGGGTTGGTGGGTAGGGAAACATAGTTTATTTGATGTTTTGTGATGCTAACGGTTGACTCGCTAAGGGAATACATGATGTCGCACGGTCATGGGAACTTGACATCAGTCACGGGACATCCATCCTAAAGCAGTTTTCACCAATACGTGTGCCTGTATAACCACGGGTAGGTCCAGATAAAAATATACGATCCCTAGAGTTAGAGGAACCTTACTGGAGATCCGTTAGACCAGTGGTTCCTAACCCTCCCAATGCCGCGACCCTTAAATACAGCCCCTCGTGTTATTTTCCTAGCTACTTCCGTAACTGTAGGGTATATGTGGTGTCCGGTGATCTTAGGGGACCCCCGGGGAAAGGGTAATTCGACCTCCAAAGGGGTCGCGACCCACAAGTTGAGAACCACTGCGTTAGACAAATGTTGATCCCGTCCATACTTTTGTGTACTCCCATATATGGGCATCAGGCGATTTAAAAAACAAACAACAAAAAGCAACTCATCTACCTACCAATGTTTCGCCCTCTAAAAATAGATGACACGATAGCAGTCCTATAATGTCAAAAGTTAATATCTGGAAAAACAGACCAAAAAATCACGTTTAAGGGGTGGGGGCATGGGGGAGAGAGATTCACTAATTCTATTTGCGTGAATTATACAATTAATGATTCTAAAAAAATTAGAGAAGTTCATTTTGCATTTAATTCTAAAGTTTTGTTTCGTGTTTCAGTGTTCGATTTTTAAGATATATAGATAAGAGATGCATAGATAAAGACTTTAAAGAGAGAGAGAGGCCCGCCCGCCAGCCCAAACGATACGACATGATAACTGTGTGACATGGACAAACATGACAAGATAACTGCGTGACGTGGTCTGCCGTGTTATCAAACATTGTGTCAACCTCCGTCATTCGTCGCGTCTGACCTTTGACGGTCCCTTTGTTTAAAAGGACATTCGCCCCCGACACCTGCGTGGCCACTGCGCTGATGGATTTAAAGCGTTAACCCTCCTGCACCCGTCAGGCGTTGTGAAATTATTTTTTTTTTAAATTCAAAGCGATAACAAACAAAAAAAAAAGATGGCGGCATCACGTCCGTTTAAGCGGCTGTGCTTTAACAACAGTGCAGTCGTGTGTCGAAAATATCTTTCGGTATAATTAAAAATTCGAAGCGGCTATTGGTACCCGGGTAACAGAAGTGAGAGGTTAGGATTAAAAAAAAAACTATTTAAAATATTAATGTTGGGTCTGTAAGACAAAATTTGGTATCAAATGAAAGATAATTGGATGGACTATACGTTTGTAATCTTAATTCACCAGTTTTACTAAAATAAACTAGCACAAATGACATCCGAATAGCATTGAGTCTAATGGTACCCGGGTGCGAATGGCGGCGCTGCGTGTCCGGGTCCATTTGGACTAAAATAGGTGCAGCCTTAAAAATTTGGTCCCTCGAGAATCTTATTTTTAAAAAAAAAAAGATTATTTTTTTTCATGCTTCAGATCAGGCTGATCGTGCCGGGATTCTTGAAGAGAATTACTTTTTTAGTCCTGGGCAACCCTCCCATAATTTACAGCTCTTCATTCCTGTTACGTTTATTGTTAGTAACTGATGTTTGTTTAGGTGTTGGGCTGTCGGGTACATTTCTGTTGTAGATCAACACCGCCCATTGTCCATTGTTGTTCACACAATCCCCCAACGAAACAAGACACATTCCCCCCCTCCTCGCGCCCCCAACCCGTTCTTCTTCCTCTCTGAGCAAAAATGATTTTTTTAGCAGCCCTTTATTTGGAAGATGTATTGATTAAATTTTTAAAATTTTTATTTCTACTAAAAAAAAAATTCGCTCCTCGAATTGGCCGCTCTGGATGTGCGCCCGCCCCCCCCCCCCCCCCGATCGTGCCCTGCCCCTAACAATGGCCGCAGCTCGTCCCGGTGTTTTCAACCACTTAGTTAGAGCGGCTTTGTCAGGCCACGGCGGAGCAGCTAATCTGACGGGGCTCGATGTTTACATTGAATTTGGGAATGATTGGTTACCGTGGTTACCGCGGCCGTCTGGGACGGCCTGGCATGCAAAACAAAAACAATCTTCGCGGGAAGGGGGTGTGAGGTGTGGGGGGAGGGGGTGGGGGAAGGGAAATTACATTAAACTTGATGAAAAGCTAATAAGTTATAGTACAGAGTCGCATTTTAATTGCGGATAATAAACATGCCATTTGTGATGTCAGAGGATCCAGCCGTCACCGGCAGCACTCCTTTGAATCTTTGAAATCCCCCAATGCCATTTGTGATGTCAGAGGATCCAGCCGTCACCGGCAGCACTCCTTTGAATCTTTGAAATCCCCCAGACCCAGGGTTATTGGTGTTACCGATCAATCACGTGGTTGAACACAAATGTACATAACATGTCAACGGATGTTATTATAGAGAGTTAAAGTATGAATCGTGTTGACGATCTGGAGGTGCAGGACAGGGGACTGACGCCCGTGTGACCAAGGACGTACATTGTTGGCCTGTTATCTGTAGATCTAACTTAGTTCTGTTACAATGAGCGTTTTTTTTTTAAAAATCATCTTGACCCCTCTTAAGTTTAATCAATGACAATGAGACGTTTAACGCATAACACAGCGAGACACACACACACACCACTGATGGTCATCTACTGCAACCGGTTACCGGAAATTTGATCGAAAGAAATTTCGTCGACAGAAAATTGATCGCACTGTACTATATAGTAAAACAAAATAATGCGTCCAAAAAGAAATTTGACGCAAAAATTTTTAACGCGTAAGCTTAAAAAAAAGATTCGATCAAATTTTCGTCGATCAATTTTCCGTCGACGAAATTTCTTTCGATCAAATTTCCGGACACGACTGCAACCTGGTCTATTTCCAGTCATCTTGACTAAGTCTTACCATGGGGACGGACGAGGGAGAGAGTGTGAGGCTGACGAAGTAAGCAACTCCCCATCACTATAAAATATATCTTAAGTCAAGGCTACCACTCAAGTCGACAATGGCCTCTGTCATCTTCCCACGCGAAGTGACACACACTAATATGTTTAATATCCAAGTCAGGTTACTGTTGGAACCCCTTGCCCCCGTGGTGTATTTTTCTGTAGGTCCACCGCTGGTTGATAACGTTCTGTCCTCAAGACCATCCATTCCTTCTTCGATATTTTTAACGGTTACCGGAAATTTGATCGAAAGAAATTTTCATCGACGGAAAATTGATCGACGGAAATTTGATCGAACGGAAATTTGGTCGAATCTTTTTTTCAGTTCAGACGTTAAAATGTTCGTCAAATTTCTTTTTGAACGCACTATACTATATAGTAAAACAAAATTTCCGTCGACGAAATTTCTTTCGATCAAATTTCCGGATACGATTTTTAACGTGCGTTCTCTTGTTGTTTCCTGGTGCCCTCTGGTCAGTTTAGCTTGACCCCTTCACTTTGATACCTTCACTGTTTGGTTCGACTTTTGTAACTGCGCAGAAGTCTTCCGATGCAATGCATCGCTGTAATGCAGAACACGCTTTTACTCGTTAATGACGTTTCAGCGGAGAAATTATATCCGTAACTGTTCGTACCAGTGGGTAACTGTTAGTACCAGTGAAACTTTCAAATTAAAGGGCCAGTTAGTAACTGTTAGCACCAGTGAGTAACTGTTAGCACCAGTGAAAAATGTTAGCACCAGTGAAATTTTCAAATTAAAGTGCCAGTGAGCAACTGTTAGCACCAGCGAGACTTTCAAATTAAAGTGCCAGTGAGCAACTGTTAGCACCAGCGAGACTTTCAAATTAAAGTGCCAGTGAGTAACTGTTAGCACCAGCGAGACTTTCGAATTAAAGTGCCAGTGAGCAACTGTTAGCACCAGCGAGACTTTCAAATTAAAGTGCCAGTGAGTAACTGTTAGCACCAGTGAGACTTTCAAATTAAAGTGCCAGTGAGCAACTGTTAGCACCAGCGACACTTTCAAATTAAAGTGCCAGTGAGTAACTGTTAGCTCCAGTGAAACTTTCAAATTAAATCTCCTTGACATCGATTCTGTGTATTGGATATCAACATTTTTGTGTATTGGATGTCAACATTTTTGTGTATTGAATGTCAACATGTTTGTGTATTTGTTGTCAACATTTTTGTGTATTGGATGTCACCATGTTTGTGTATTGGATGTCAACATGTTTGTGTATTGGATGTCAACATGTTTGTGTATTGGATGTCAACAT
This sequence comes from Omphiscola glabra, assembly GCA_964017045.1. Classification (NCBI taxonomy): domain Eukaryota; kingdom Metazoa; phylum Mollusca; class Gastropoda; family Lymnaeidae; genus Omphiscola; species Omphiscola glabra. Next base: position 11,168,358 of record OZ024810.1, read on the forward strand.
GTTTGTGTATTGGATGTCTACATGTTTGTGTTCGGGATGTCAACATGTTTGTGCATTGGATGTCAACATGTTTGTGTATTGGATGTCAACATGTTTGTGCATTGGATGTCAACATGTTTGTGTGTTTTGGACGCCAACATGTTTGTGTATTGGATGTCAACAGGTTCGTGTATTGGATGTCAACATGTTTGTGTCATGGATGTCATCATGTTTGTGTATTTGATGTCAATTTTAAGGAATTTCCCTTTCATGTAAAAACCTTGGCAGATAGCTGAACCCTTCTAAAATGTCAACCAGAGCGGTGCACGAGATCCACATTTTTTGTGCGAACCTACCTGCCCTTAACTAGTCTCCTATTCCATCGGTTCGATCGCGAGACTCATCCGTCGCATTGTATGAATGTTTGAATCCAACCCTAAATTAAAATAGTTTATTTTTTTATTATTATTATTAAAATATGTGTGCGCGGCATTGTCGAGGCGCAATAGGAAGTCGCTTGGAAGCGCCGCAGATCTGCACGAGTTAATTCTCCTTAAATTGGAAATGCTTCTTTGATTAAACACAGTATGCAGCGAGCCCACGCATCCGTTCTGAGCTACAAGAGAAATCCATTCAATCTGGCCAGATTAGAGCTACATTTTTTTGTTGTTGTAGACTTGTACGCGCCTGGCATTTGTGATTTTTGGCGAGACATAAAAAAAGGTGTCGCCAACTCATGACATTTGTAGTCACGAGGATTGCTTGCCATACCAAGTCATGACTTTGGAGTCACATATGGATTGTTTGCCATTGCACATTTGTAATAAGACGAATAATGACGCAAAATAGTATTGCAGACTTTTTTGTATATTATCACACCAATGTCTTATCACACCACTTTCTTATCACAAAACTGTCTTATCACACCAATGTCTTATCACACAAATGACTTATCACACAACTGTCTTATCACACCAATATCTTATCACACCAATGTCTTATCACACAACTGTCTTATCACACAACTCTTATCACACAACTGTCTTATCACACAACTCTTATCACACCAATGTCTTATACACAACTTTCTCATTACACAACTGTCTCATCACACCAATGTTTTATCACGCCACTGTCTTATCACACGACTGTCTTATCACACCCCTGTCTTATCGCACCACTGTCTTATCACACCCCTGTCTTATCACACCACTGTCTTATCACACCCCTGTCATATCACACCCCTGTCTTATCACACCCCTGTCTTATCACGCCACTGTCTTATCACACCACTGTCTTATCACACCCCTGTCTTATCATGCCACTGTCTTATCACACCACTGTCATACCACGCCACTGTCACCATAACGGTAAACCTTTGACCTTCCACCCTCTGGTAGATAATTAAATGAATATATAATATCTACAACTATGAATCCTGTCAAAGAATCATATATGCTATTACCGAACTGATAACGTCTAGTCCTATAAGCAGGTGGTGACCCAGGGATTTAAAGGGGCCATTGCATTGTGCCACCTCGTCTTGTTTGGTAGTAAACACTGGTGGTCAAACCCAAGAAAGTTATCAGAAAGTACACAAGAAAGTTATCAGAAAGTACACAAGAAAGTTATCAGAAAGTACACGAGAAAGTTATCAGAAAGTACACGAGAAAGTTATCAGAAAGTACACGAGAAAGTTATCAGAAAGTACACGAGAAGTTATCAGAAAGTACACGAGAAAGTTATCAGAAAGTACACGAGAAAGTTATCAGAAAGTACACAAGAAAGTTATCAGAAAGTACCAATGTGTTTTCTTTTTTTAAAAAAAACTATAAAATCAATTCCTTTCTTTCCATTGCTGTGTCTTCTGACAAAACGATGAGGCGTGACTGTATGTTAGATATCCCCCCGTGACAGAATTTCTCAAAAGGTTCATTGCTGCATTTTTCCCCCTCCACGCTATGAGTCAGTCCTGTAATTGTTCGTTTATACAGCCATACATTTCCGGGATCGCATAAGCCACTTCACAATGTCCCTCTCTCGAATCACGGATTCCCTACTCCCTCTCTTTTTTCGGCCGACAATTTAATTTTGAGCATTCAGCGTAGGAATAAAATCAATCAACAAAACTAACGCTTGGATAATTCGAATTCATGCTCTCGACTGTGTTCAGCCCCTCGCTCGGTTGTCCCCCCAGCTTTGTATTCACCGAGCCTGGGTATTCAACTCGTCGCGAGTTGTCGAGAGGGGAGGGAAAAAAAAGGGACGAAGAAAAAGGAACCAAAAAAAAAAAAAATCAGTTTAAAAGTTTAGAGGGAATTTAAAGGAGTAAAATCAGTCTGTCACACCACGAATCAAAGGATTGACTATTTAATGTTCAGGATCACGTAGAACAGTGGTTCTCAACCTTTCTAATGCCGCGACCCTTTAATACAGTTCCTCATGTTGCAGCGACCCCCAGCCACACAATTATTTTTGTTTCTACGTCATAAGTGTAGAATATATGTGTTTTCAGATGGTCTTAGGCGACCCCTGGGAAAGGGTCGTGCGACCCCCAAAGTGGTCGCGACCCAAGAGGTTGAGAACCGTTGGCATTGAAAGAACTCTGATAAATGTGGATAACTTTTTTTTTTTTTTTTTTTTTTTAAAGAAGCAGTTCCTAACGCAGCCGGTGAGCTCTAGGACCGGGGTCGTAACGGCCAAATATGTTGTCCCATTGGTTCAATGATCTGAGTTACGGACAGCATGTGTGCAGCTGCTGTAATGTTATATTAGGTATCAAATGTATGCAACATCATTTTGTTCGAAATGAAGCACAACGGAATCGGATCAGTCAGTAGTGACTGGGATCAAAATAAACTAAAGACTGCCGTCACGAAATCGGTGGCGTAGCTGGGGGCGGGTTAGTATCGCCGCACCGGGTGGGGCAAGATTTTTGCCAATCCCCTCCCTTCCCCTCTCCTTTCCACCGAAAAAAAATATATCTGAAGTTGGTCGAAAATGATGGCGCCCCTAGATATAAAGAAAAAAATTTGCAACCGTGGAGTGTTGGCAAAGTACATTATCCTTGAAAAGTGTTTTCTTATGTTATTTTTTCCCCCACTTAAAAAAAAACCCCAAAGATTTAAAAAGCCACTGATCCCGATTTCCATCCCAAATGAAATATCAATACATTATTTGGGATATTTTCAACTTCGGTCAATCGGTGCACATTTCCAGCCCAAATGAAATGTCAATACATTATTTGAGATATTTTCAACTACAGTCAATCGGTGAATATTTCCAGCCCACTCCATTTGGTCTCATGCTCTGTTTACCCCCCCCCCCCCCCCAAACCACTCCAAAGCGCATCATCACCTTCATGCAGCGAGAGTTGCCTGCTCCTGAAACTGTTGTTTATATTAGTTACCGCCACCGCCGTCTATTTGTGTGTGTCGATATTAGCACATCAAGAGCAAGGATTCGGTGCGAGATGGCCGGCTCCCTGGTTAGCTAGTAACAGTAACTGGTTTTGTAACTGGGTGTCTGTATTGCTAGATACCTCCATGGTAGACCTGTCGATCAATGAAATACCCCGGTGCAGTGGTCGGCAGCCTGCGCTCTATGATAAAGGATCTGAATCTATTACTATATGATATATAAATTATAGCACTCATAGTTTTGTCATGACCACCACCACCACCACCATCATCACCATAACCCCCACCATCATCACCCCCACCACCACCACCACTAATCGGCAGGTATCGTTGTTTGACCGCATCAGCTGGGTTTTTTTCCCGATTAATTGGAAGCGGCACCGCACCTTACCTTGTGGCGCACCGTCATCGCTACAGCTTTTCGTGCTCCTTTATGGCACGCCTCTCCTCTGTCTTGAAGCTCACTACATCTCTTTGCGTTTCAGTTTCCCTCCCTATATTCTCTACCCCCACCCTTCAGCAGCAGCATCTTCTCCACCCACACCTCTCTTATAAGCCTCATCTTCTCTACCCCACCATTCCCAAAAGCCTCATCTTTTCTCCCCCAACCCTCCTTACAACCTCTCCTTCTCTTGCCCCAACCCACCAAATCGCTAGGAGACGCCAGTTGTATAAAGCCGTCTCCCCCCATAATCTCAATTCCCCCAGTAAGCCCGCCTGCATTTGGGAAATGAAATCTGCCCGTATGCATCAATAGCCAGCATTCAGAACACTGTCGCCATCCTCATTGAGCAGGGATATCGCCTCCACATTATGGGGGCGACTGGCCGCCGTTAAAGCGCACTCTACCCTCAGATGATGCTCGGAGAGGACGTAGAGATGGCTCGTGGGGAGAGTTAGAAATGTACAATTGGAGAAAGAAGGCACAAAATATGATAGATGAAACATAATTTGTATGTTTATGTCTGTTACTGTTAAGTTTATGGCTGTTGCATTTAGGACTGTTAACTTGATGGCTGCTAAGTTCATGTCTGTGCCTAAACTATCCTTGTATTTATTGTGTACTTAAGTTTTATTTTCAAAATGTGCAAAATTCATGTAGAACCCGGAAAGGGGGAGGGGAGGGACGATGACGCGACACACACTGACCGTTCGGTAATGTGCTAAAGTATGATTTCTTTTAATTCAGCATGCAGACAACCGCTGTGTCTGCCAAATCTACCATATTTTTTTGGTCACATAATATAATTTTCGTGTGTTCTTTTTGAAAATCGCACTACTTGCGCGTGCCATTACTGGCACGCGTGTCTTTTTTCGCCGACCCCTGCATTAGATGAGCAACGTTACCGAGTGATATGACGTGTGGCAGAGTACGGACAGTCGAGGTTTTATTTTGACACACAATCGATTGGCTATTGAGGGTCTATTGGCTATTGCGGGTCTATTGGCTATTGCGGGTCTATCACCGGTCAAAACTTCCCATACACGAGAATACTTTTTTCCCCCTGCTTTTAGGGAAAGGGTTGGGATGGGGGGTTCATCGACATCACGGAGATATGATTTATGACAAGGGACACCCAGATGAACACATTCTGATCAATTGTCCCTGAAAAAAAACATCTAACCCAACTGCTTTTAATGCCTATCTCTCTCCCCCTGACTCTCCCTCCCCTCGCTCTCTCACTCCCCCCGCTCTCTCACTCCCCCTCTCTCTCTCCCAACGCGCTCTCTCTCCCCACTCGCTCTCTCTCCCTCCTCACTCGCTCTCTCTCCCTCCCCACTCGCTCTCTCTCCCCCTCTTCCCCCCTCTCTCTCTATCTCCCCCTCTCTCTCCCTTTCCACTCGCTCTCTCTCCATCCCCACTCGCTCTCTCTCCCTCCCCACTCGCTCTCTCTCCCTCCCCACTCTCTCTCTTTTCCCATCGCTCTCTCTTCCCCCTCTCTCTGTCGCTCTCTCCCCCAATCGCGCTCTCTCCCTCTCTCTCTCTCTCTTCCTCTCTCTCTTCCTACTCTCTCTCTCACTCTCTCTCCCAATTCGCTTCCCCCCTCTCTCTCCCCACTCGCTCTCTAACTCTCCCTCCTTACTCGCTATCTCTCTCCCACTTGCTCTCTATCGCCCTCCTCCCTCTCCAACTTGCTCTCACTCTCTCCCCCTCTCTCTCTCCCCCCACTCGCCCTCTCTTCCCCCTCGCTCTCTCTCTCTCTCTCATTCTCAATTCCACACTCACTTCTCTCTCCGTCTCTCTCCCCATCTCTCCCTCTCTTCGCTCTCTCTCCCACTCGCTCTCTCACTCCCTCTCTTCCTCTCCCAACTCTATCTCTCCCCACTCCCCCTCTCTCCCTCCCCACTCGCTCACTCTCCCTCTCTCTCCCAACTCATGCTCTCTCCCTCTATCTCTCTCTCTCTCTCTGTCTTCCCACTCGCTCTCTCTCTCCCCCTTTCTCCCCACTCGCTCCCCACTCGCTCTCTCTCTCCCTCACACCCTCTCTCTTTCTGTCTCTCTCCCTCACATCATCTCTCTCTTTCTGTCTCTCTCCCTCACACCCTCTCTCTTTCTCTAATATATATAACCACAACCCTAATGATTTCATATCAAGGAAACACCTCCACCATAATGTTTTCATAGCATCCCAACACATCCTTGCTTCAAGGCTGTCCATGGATCTCAAAGCCTCTGCAAGAAAACCAATGAATCTCGCGTTCAGTTACTTTGCCTTGTCGGAGAATGATTTCATCTCTGACTACCGGAGACAGCTAACTACTATTATTCCAACAACAAAAGGCAAACAGCAACTTTATTTCTATCAAGTTAAGTCATAAACTTTTGTATTTTGTATGCCCCATATTCGATCAAATCGTCTGGTAAGATGATTGAAGGTCGAATGGAATGGAAAGCAAGCTTATGTTAGAATAAATGATTGCACCTGATTGAGATCAGTCGTACTGAGAGATCCTGCCTTCCCGGTCCAAGAGAAGCCGTCCGTAGACTAAAAACAAGAGCTGTGTGCTGATGCACTGCTTAAAAACTTTTATGCATTTAAAACTTGAAGTGTTTTATATTTTCAACTAAAAAAAACCTGATTTGCCGTTTGAGGTTGGTTGCAGTGTTCTTTAGTTGGACGCGATGAAGTCAATTTATTCAAAGTTTTTCAGTGAGCACACACACATTTGAGAACCGCTGTTTTAAAGGATTATTTTAAACACCAACTACGAATTGCTGGTTCATCTGTGGAATTGCTGGTTCATCTGTGGAATTGCTGGTTCATCTGTGGAATTGCTGGTTCATCTGTGGAATTGCTGGTTCATCTGTGGAATTGCTGGTTCATCTGTGGAATTGCTGGTTCATCTGTGGAATTGCTGGTTCATCTGTGGAATTGCTGGTTCATCTGTGGAATTGCTGGTTCATCTGTGGAATTGCTGGTTCATCTGTGGAATTGCTGGTTCATCTGTGGAATTGCTGGTTCATCTTTGCCATATTGTTTTATTTACTTTTCTGAGGCCGGTGTCCGTTTTTAGGGTGGGTTTCGGGGTGGGGTGGGGAGGGGGAGATGGGGGAAGGCTAAGAAGACAAGGCTTCTTACTAACCCCAGATGAAATCTATCCATTCTCCACATCGGAGGGGAGAGAAGAAAAAAATGGCCGGAAGGGGGAATACAATAACAAATGGGTTGAATTTCCTTGGATCTGATTTCTTACCTGAATTGCGGGCTGCTAGGTTGGGAATAGTACGTCTGTAGAGTTGTAGATGGGGGCAGGGCATACATTAAATAATTTACATAGGTTTAGGAATAGTACATCTATTGAGTTGTACAGAGGGTTAGGGGATACGTTAAATAAAGTACAAATGTGATCAAATTGGTTCCTCTTTAAGAAATGTCAGTTCAAATAGAGCATCAAGAATTAATCAAACTTCATGGGTCATGATATTTCTGGTGCTGAAATTAATACGGCAGACCTGTTTACCCTCAAACTCTTAAAATCGTGCAACATCATCACAAAATCGTTCAATACATTATCTTAATAGTAAAAAATAAACATACAGTATATATAATGTCTACACCTCAAAATCGTCCATCGTACACCAAAATCGTAAGAGTAAACAGGTCTGGTACAGATTCATTTACGTGGATTTGATGACTATTATCCTTTGTACTATTTAAGGAATATGTTTGCGTCATCATCATCATGGCCCTTAGTCCTTGGACCGTTGGAGCGCCACAGATGTCATGAAAACTATCCTTCTCCATTCCTCTCTGTTTTCTGCACTTCGTCCAGCATCGCCTAGTTTTTAGTGCCGTTTGTATACTGTAGAGTAAAAGAGAGTGGTTTTTTTTGGGGGGGGGGGGGGGAATGGGATGTATTAGGGTGGACTTATATCATGTCATATTTTAAAAGAAATTTTGATTATCTCAAAGTGACATGCCATTTGCTTTGAAAACTTCATCAAAATTGAAATAATTCAATACTAATATTAAAAACCATTACTTTTTAACAAGTCTTACAGCAATGTTAGGTTCAACAGGTCTTACGGTAATTTTAAACTATTCCCTTGGCTGGAGATTATAGCTTAGCACAGTTTAATTTGTCACCCTTTGGGGGAAATATACATTGAAAAAGTGTGAGCCCACATAGTTCAGTTTTTTTGTGTGCGCAGATTCACAGTTTCAACATAGAGTTAGGGATGAAAGGTATTGCAGATTCAACGAGTTTCAACATAGAGTAAGCTATGAAAGGTATTGCAGATTCAATAAGTTTCAACATAGAGTTAAAGGATGGAAGGTATTGCAGATTCAATGAGTTTCAACATAGAGTTAAGGGTGAAAGATTTTGCAGTTTCATTGAGTTTCCACATAGAGTTAGGGGAGAGGGTTATTGCAGATTCATTGAGTTTCAACATCTGAAACTGAATGGTTTCCCGATATGTTGATTCTAGGAAGGAAATGGAGGAGAGGTGCAGACAAAACAATGGAAACGGGATGAAAATATTAACACTAGTCCGGCTTGTTGAAAGCATTAGGGATTTATCTGCACTGCACAGATATAAAGTAAATAGCCCAGATGTAATTGCCCTAAGTTGAGGAAATCATGCAACAGACATATTGTTAATTATAAAGCTGTGAAGTGTAGTGCCAGACTTTTAGGCAGGGGAATTAAGGGGCGCTTAAAAGCAGGGGGCAGGGGGGGAGATGATAGCAGTAATGATATGTTTACTGAAGGCTGTGAAATTGGCCTAATGTTCCCGGGTGAGTAAAATATCACAACGTAGATGTTCGTGAAACTCAGCAGCTCTCAGCAATTAGAGCTTGTAGTTCTTTCCTAAAAAAGAACAAAAAAAACAAAAAAACTTTGCATCATCAGGTCTTTATTTCACCAGGTCTTTATTTCACCAGGTCTTTATTTCACCAGGTCTTTATTTCATCAGGTCTTTATTTCACCAGGTCTTTATTTCATCAGGTCTTTATTTCACCAGGTCTTTATTTCACCAGGTCTTTATTTCACCAGGTCTTTATTTCACCAGGTCTTTATTTCACCAGGTCTTTATTTCATCAGGTCTTTATTTCATCAGGTCTTTATTTCACCAGGTCTTTATTTCATCAGGTCTTTATTTCATCAGGTCTTTATTTCACCAGGTCTTTATTTCACCAGGTCTTTATTTCATCAGGTCTTTATTTCACCAGGTCTTTATTTCACCAGGTCTTTATTTCACCAGGTCTTTATTTCACCAGGTCTTTATTTCACCAGGTCTTTATTTCACCAGGTCTTTATTTCATCAGGTCTTTATTTCACCAGGTCTTTATTTCATCAGGTCTTTATTTCACCAGGTCTTTATTTCACCAGGTCTTTATTTCACCAGGTCTTTATTTCATCAGGTCTTTATTTCACCAGGTCTTTATTTCACCAGGTCTTTATTTCACCAGGTCTTTATTTCATCAGGTCTTTATTTCATCAGGTCTTTATTTCATCAGGTCTTTATTTCACCAGGTCTTTATTTCACCAGGTCTTTATTTCACCAGGTCTTTATTTCATCAGGTCTTTATTTCACCAGGTCTTTATTTCATCAGGTCTTTATTTCATCAGGTCTTTATTTCATCGGGTCTTTATTTCATCGGGTCTTTATTTCATCAGGTCTTTATTTCACCGGGTCTTTATTTCATCAGGTCTTTATTTCATCAGGTCTTTATTTCACCAGGTCTTTATTTCATCAGGTCTTTATTTCATCAGGTCTTTATTTCACCAGGTCTTTATTTCATCAGGTCTTTATTTCATCAGGTCTTTATTTCACCAGGTCTTTATTTCATCAGGTCTTTATTTCATCAGGTCTTTATTTCACCAGGTCTTTATTTCATCAGGTCTTTATTTCATCAGGTCTTTATTTCATCAGGTCTTTATTTCACCGGGTCTTTATTTCATCAGGTCTTTATTTCATGAGTCATTCTTGGCAGGACACGATGTGTTAAGATTTAATACATCATTTAAATAACTTTTTTGGGGGGGGGGGGGTTGTTTGTGAAAACAATAAACCAGAAAACCAAAGGCGAGTTTTCTGTATGTTGTTTTCTGGATGCCCTGAATGCCAGGGGTGCTTAAGTTGTTGTAAATGGTCTCATTTGAAGTCTTTCAAAACCACGTTGTTGTTTTCTGGATGCCATGAATGCCAGGGGTGCTTAAGTTGTTGTAAATGGTCTCATTTGAAGTCTTGCAAAACCGTGTTGTTTTTTTTAAACACACATTTCAAATTAAAATGTTTTAAGTACACTTTTTTTTTTTTTAATAGTAAAGGTGGATCCCAGAATATTTTAAACTCTACTCATGTAGGTTACTTCAGCTGATGATGAAAATAAACATTTTGTTAAAAGGCACCGCTCGCCAGCTTACCTCATCCTAAAAAAAAAAAAAAAAAAAGACCAAAATGCTTACTTTGTTATGTAAGTGTTTCTACCTTGCTCAGGGTCCTTGATTCCACAAGATTTTCTTACTTTGATATGTAAGTGTTTCTACCTTGCTCAGGGTCCTCGTAACTTAAAATGAAAATTGCACTTAAAAAACTTATGTTGAAGGGTTTCAAATGAAGTGCATCGTTGCATTTATTGATGCCATAAGCTAATCAATCCCAAAAAAAATAAAATAAACACACACACTATAACAATGAGCTTGAGAATACAAAAATGAATACAAATAATACAACCCCCCCCCCCCCCCCCCATTGTCATTGTTTAATTTGGAGGTTTTTTTGTTTTGTTTTAAATATTTAAATATTAAGAGAATTAATTACAATGCAATTGTTAAAACAAACTACAATTATAATAACTCCTTTCCCAAATCATAAACTGATATCTCATTACTTCCTAGCAGAAGGCATTTTTTGTTTTAGTTTACACATGGCGTCCAAGCTGTGGATCAAAATCTGGATCAAGGAACATATTTCATGAAAAATAAATGAAATTAATTGACACCTATTCAGAGAGGAGGGCATGATTTAGAAACAGGTGAACGGACATACGTGCAGATACGAGAGCATTTAGACATTAGCGAGAGCCATGCAAGTAACTTGGGCTGGGTCTGATGATGACTTCCAGGCATAATTTGTGTTGGACAAACTGACGAAACTCATGGGAAATTGTCTAGACCAGTGTTTCTATACTACTGCACCTTGAATCAATTACCATCTCTAATTGTTGGGGAGCAGTGCGCAGTTTTGGAAAGGGAGGCTGGATATTATAGCTAATAATTATATACAGGAAATATATTTTTTTAAAAACAAATATCATATCAAAATAAACTTTGTTGTCTGTAATGAGAGTTCTGATGCAAACATCTGTGGTGTAGATTGCACACACTCCGCACAACAAATCAGTTTTCTACATGTGCTTTTTTTTCTGTAGTAAGCCTGATGTTTACCACCAATCAGAAGTCTTGTTGTTGAGAATATGAAACCAGTTAAATATAACATCCACAGCTGATCATTTGGAAAAAAAATACTCTGATTGACCATATTCTTCCTCTCGTTGACCATATTCTTCCTCTAATTGACCATATTCTTCCTATGATTGACCATATTCTTCCTACGATTGACCATATTCTTCCTCTCGTTGACCATATTCTTCCTCTAATTGACCATATTCTTCCTATGATTGACCATTTTCATCTTATGATTGACCATATTCTTCCTCTCGTTGACCATATTCTTCCTCTAATTGACCATATTCTTCCTATGATTGACCATATTCTTCCTATGATTGACCATATTTTTCCTCTAATCATATTCTTCCTCTATCATTTGATTGACCATATTCTTCCTCTTAATGACCATATTCTTCCTCTGAATGACCATAGACTTCATCTGATTGACCATATTCTTCCTCTATTTTACCATATTCTTCCTCTGATTGATCATATTCCTCCTCTCATTGACCAGATTTTCATCTGACTGACCAGTTCATGCATATGTTTGATGATTGCCTTCCAGTGTATACAACAAACACCTGCACTAGTTTTCAAAACTACGGCTAATGACATGTTTCATACAGATGGACTTAAAAATTTCAAAAACAACATAACATCACTGTGTGAGAGCTGTGCTCATGTGGAGGGTCGGAACACCTGTGGTTATCCTGGGGTAGGGGCTTTGAATGAAATATACAGGGTCAGGTTGTAAATAAACCATGGGAGTTGTGAATAAATATCTGGATTTTAAAAACAAATTTGGTTTAAAAAAAGTTTTGGGGAAAAGGGGGGGGGGGGGGGATTTTTTCTTCTTCTTTTGATTCTCCCTTAAACTAACCATTCTTTTTTTGATATACTTGCTACTGATTTTTTCTATGTTGTTGATTCCTCTGTCTGCCAACAATGGTCCCAGGGGTAGGTCTGCCAACAATGGTCCCAGGGGTAGGTCTGCCAACAATGGTCCCAGGGGTAGGCCTGCCAACAATGGTCCCAGGGGTACCCTGCCAACAATGGTCCCAGAGGTAGGTCTGCCAACAATGGTCCCAGAGGTAGGTCTGCCAACAATGGTCCCAGAGGTAGGTCTGCCAACAATGGTCCCAGAAGTAGGTCTGCCATCAATGGTCCCAGGGGTAGGTCTGCCAACAATGGTCCCAGAGGTAGGTCTGCCAACAATGGTCCCAGAGGTAGGTCTGCCAACAATGGTCCCAGAAGTAGGTCTGCCATCAATGGTCCCAGGGGTAGGTCTGCCAACAATGGTCCCAGTGGTAGGTCTGCCAACAATGGTCCCAGGTGTAGGCCTTCCAACAATGGTCCCAGGGGTAGGCCTGCCAACAATGGTCCCAGGAGTAGGTCTGCCAACAATGGTCCCAGGGGTAGGTCTGCCAACAATGGTCCCAAGGGTAGGTCTGCCAACAATGGTCCCAGGGGTAGGTCTGCCAACAATGGTCCCAGGGGTAGGTCTGCCAACAATGGTCCCAGGTGTAGGTCTGCCAACAATGGTCCCAGGTGTAGGTCTGCCAACAATGGTCCCAGGGGTAGGTCTGCCAACAATGGTCCCAGGGGTAGGTCTGCCAACAATGGTCCCAGGGTCAGTTTTGAGTAATTAAATATGTTTTTTTTTAAACAGATAATCTCTTATCCATAGAGCCTATTCCTATGACCAGCCGTTGAGTCTTGACTTTGTGGTTCCTGCATTTTTCATAATTAAAAGAAGCCATGTTTTGATAGAAGTCATCTTTCCTAAATTTTTGATAGGAGTCATCCGTCCTATTGTTTTGATAAGGGTCATTCCTCCTATTGTTTTGACAAGGGTCATCTGTCCTATTGTTTTGTCTGGGGTCATTCCTCATTTTTTTGATAGGGGTCATTCCTCCTATTGTTTTTTTCATAGGGGTCATCTGTCCTATTTTTTAACAGCTTAACTAATTTTTCTTTATAAATAAACTGTTGCACTTTTTTTTAATCATCAGCTTGAATGGTAGTTACTCATCTCTCTGTCCAAACGAGTTTTAAAATCCACCCAGTAACTTCTATTAGCTTTCAAATGAAACCAGCAGCCAGTCAAAGTCAGAAAGCCACTGCATAATATCTCTTCTCCTTGCAGGCAATCCAGTCACGCTCAGCCTAAATGCCACCAAAACTGATTACAAATGTGCCTGCGACCCGCCTGACTGCGGTCCATACAACAATGGCAAATATTGTCTCACTCCAGGAAAAGTAAGCAAGCTTTTGGGTTGAAAATTATTTATTTTTTGTCTATGCATAACCTTTGTGTGTGAGGTTTTTTTTTAAACTGACTTTGTGGACTTTTTCCTTGGAGGCTGTTGGAGGATGCTCGACTTGTTCCCAATTTGTGAGACATTCACTTCAAACAGTGCTGATATATACAACATAGTTTTAAAAGTTTACCAGCTCCATTACTGACACAAACACATTTGTATGATCTAACTTTGCTCTCCTGCAGTGCTACGTCCACAAGCAGATGGTCAACGGAGAGTACTACATGGTCAGGAACTGCTTTGCTTCTGTGGAGCATTCGAACCTCAACTGTCACTCCAACGTGGAGGCGGCCTATTTCAAGTGCTGTGAAGGGGAGCTCTGTAACCTGGCCTTGACGGTGGACCCGCTGCCCGCAACAGTTTTAGGTAGGTTATGGTGGCTGAATTCTCTTGTTCGTTATGTTTTCTTAAGCAATATTTTCATAAACATATTTTCGCAAGCAATATATTCTGAAGCAATGTATTCTTAAGCAATATATTCTTCAGCAATATATTCTTAAGCAATCTTTTAAAAGACACAGAGCAATAGTAAGTTTGTACTTGAGAAGAAATAAATACATTCAAAGAAGACAAGACAATTTATAAATTAGGATTAACACGTGTTCAGAATAAGTTTTGGTTCATATTTTGTTAATTTTTATTTATAATGCTCCTGGATGATAAATTTTTACATTTATATATATATATATATATATATATATGTAAATAAAGAATTTAATGCTTTGCTTACAACTGGTTTTTAACAACTGTTATTTACTATGAGGACAAAAATTCCAAGGCGGTCTAATGTTTCTCTATATCACCCCCCCCCCCCCCCCCAGAAAATAAAGACATCAGTTTTGTACTGAAACTGATCATAGCCGGTGCCGCTGTGTTGTCTGCATGCACTGTCTTCTTTGTCCTTGCCTTCCTGTTTCGTCACATCTGGCGCAAGCGTCGGGCCGAGGGCCTGCTCCCCAATGCAGAGGCCAGGCTGTTGGAGGATGACAGCATGTACAAGGGCTTTCAGGATGGGCTCAAACAGGTGGGTACTAACCTTACCAACGGTTGATTCATTTCAGTCTTTGGAAAGTTCTCTGCTTTTTATATATAATTTATTTTTTTAATGCTACTTGAGAGTTCAATTAGTACAAGTATCAGTAGACAAGTGTCACCACTCATTGCAAGCATCTACAACTTTGGGTTACTAAGACTCCTAGCTTTGATTGTGAGCTAGCCAGGGGGTCATGTGATTTACAAAATATTATAATATAAATGGTTTCCCACTGAATAAAAAGATTGAGGAAGGTTAGCCTAGCAAAACACATTGTTTAATGTACTTTGTATTTTAATGATTGGACCACTTTTATTTTAAGTATTCAAAGTAATTTACCTTTAAAAAAAACAAAAAAACTGTAGACTTGAATCATGTTTGGTGGCTCTTCTTTTCTCAGGACCAGTGGTCAACAGGCAGTGGATCTGGTCAGCCTATTCTTGTACGTAGAACTGTTGGAAAGCAAGTCACTCTTATAGAGAAAATAGGTAGGTGAATGTTAGCTTTTAGCGCTTGTTCAAAATCCTGAAATGCCTTCATATAAGTTACAACTAAGTCAGCTGTAATCTGTGGCTCCAGGAGCCAAATCTGTGGCCTACCAGTGACACAAGCATATTTTTTTTTCTTCTTTCTTTTCTTCTTTAACCTGCCCCTGATTGCTGCTCCCTGAATATTTTATGATCAGATGTAATTTATCAAATGGCAATTTATCATTATTATTTTTAGTCTTATATAGCGCGGTAGTAAGAGTTTAAAGAGATGTGTTTTTAGTGCAGTTTTGAAGGCTGTGATGGTTGATATATTACGGATGTGTAGTGGAAGAGAATTCCAGTAAGGTTGCCATCCCTTGTTCTAAGTGAAGTATTTTTTCTCTTTTTAAAAAGATTCCCTTCCTGTATGTCAAGTGTGGTTTCAGCCCACAGAGCCACTTTTCTTCTCAGCATTCTATTTCGAAATGTGGCCAAGAAACACCCCCCCCCATTAACTCTTCACTCTTGTAAACCTCAAGACTAACACCATTCTCAATGTGGCCAAGATACACCCCCCCCCCTTAACTCTTCACTCTTGTAAACCTCAAGACTAACAACATTCTCAATGTGGCCAAGATACAACCCCCCCCTTAACTCTTCACTCTTGTAAACCTCAAGACTAACACCATTCTCAATGTGGCCAAGATACAACCCCCCCCTTAACTCTTCACTCTTGTAAACCTCAAGACTAACACCATTCTCAATGTGGCCAAGATACACCCCCCCCACTTAACTCTTCACTCTTGTAAACCTCAAGACTAACACCATTCTCAATGTGGCCAAGATACACCCCCCCCCTTAACTCTTCACTCTTGTAAACCTCAAGACTAACACCATTCTCAATGTGGCCAAGATACACCCCCCCCCCCCTTAACTCTTCACTCTTGTAAACCTCAAGACTAACAACATTCTCAATGTGGCCAAGATACAACCCCCCCCCCCTAACTCTTCACTCTTGTAAACCTCAAGACTAACACCATTCTCAATGTGGCCAAGATACAACCTCCCCCTAACTCTTCACTCTTGTAAATCTCAAGACTAACACCATTCTCAATGTGGCCAAGATACAAAACCCCCCCCCCCCCTAACTCTTCACTCTTGTAAATCTCAAGACTAACACCATTCTCAATGTGGCCAAGATACAACCCCCCCCCCCCCTAACTCTTCACTCTTGTAAACCTCAAGACTAACACCATTCTCACGTCGCAGGCAAAGGCAGGTTTGGTGAGGTGTGGAGGGGCAAGTGGCTGGACGAGGATGTTGCCGTGAAGACATTCTCCTCCATCGATGAAACCAGCTGGAACCACGAGACAGAAATCTACAACACTGGAATGCTGAGACATGAAAACATCTTGGGATACTACGCCTCTGACACAGTGGGCATCCTGTCCTGTACTCAGAACTGGCTCATAGTGCACTACCATCACAATGGTTCTCTCTACGATTACCTTCAGGTGAGTCTCGGTGTCACCTGGCCGATCTATACCTATCCTAAACAGACATTTTCTCTTAAGGAGTAATTTAAGTAATTGTACTGTGATAAAGCTTTTTTAAGTAGATTAATGAGACACAAACAATTTATGTAAATAAAACAATTTATGTTTAGCTTTAATTATGATTACATAATATACAAATAAATAAAATGTTTGAATTTATATATTATTCTTTATATATAAAAAAAAGGTTTAAAACTTACTGCATTACCATTGAGATATTTAAAAAATTTAATTCAACATTTTGGTTTCATATTTTCAGCGTAGCGATATTGACATGGAAGAGATGTTGACGTTAGCACATTCAGCAGCTGCTGGCCTCGCACATTTACACAATGAGATAAAAGAAGGGACCGGAAAACACGAGAAACCTGCAATAGCACACAGGTGAGTTGACATTTGTATAGCATGAGTTGACATTTGTATAAGCACACAAGTGAGTTGACATTTGTATAGCACACAGGTGAGTTGACATTTGTATAGCACACAGGTGAGTTGACATTTGTATAGCACACAGGTGAGTTGACATTTGTATAGCACACAGGTGAGTTGACATTTGTATAGCACCCAGGTGAGTTGACATTTGTATAGTGCACAGGTGAGTTGACATTTGTATAGCACACAGGCGAGTTGACATTTGTATAGCACCCATGTCAGTTAAAAAAATGTACAGCTTCTCATAACATATCCAATTTGACTTTTTTAAAAATAATTTGTTAACAATTGTCATGTTCTGTGCATTTTAAATGCACATTTTTAAATTAAAAATTTTGTTTTTTGTTTTAAAAATTGTAAGACACTGATGTGTATTTAACATTTGAAATATGTCAGAGTTCAGCGGGTTCATTGTTCCTGTGTCATATAACGGAAAAACATTTGTTTCGCCTTGACAGGGACATTAAATCCAAAAATATTCTGGTTAAAGACAATGGTCAGTGCTGTCTGGGAGACTTGGGTCACGCTGTCAGAAGTGATAAACTAGATGTGGACATTGACCTTGGCAAACTGGTGAGTTTTGAGAAGAGAGCCACAGGATAAATATTTCCTTGTAGGACAGGATTTATTATAATTTTTTTTTTTTACACACACGCACACACACCCAATCGTTAATCTATTTTAAAAATTTGGCCATATTATTTCCTCATGTGTCCGACGTTTCTTGTGTGGTGTGCCGAGTACAATAATATATGATCCTGTGATTTTTATAGGCATAGAAAAGTAAAACGCTAAATATTTGTGACAAATTTTAATCTGTGCATAAATTTATTGTTTTTTCTCCAGAGGGTGGGCACCAAGAGGTACATGGCCCCTGAGGTGCTGACAGAGACCTTGAACCCAGGTTTCTTCGAATCCTTCAAATGTGCTGATGTATATTCATTTGGCCTGGTCCTGTGGGAAATAGCCAGAAGAGCCAGGCGTATGTATTTTACTGCACTTTCCAGTCTCTTTTATTGTTTGGTTTTGGGTTTTCATTTTTTTAGATACATAATTAGATTGTTAAAATGTCAATAGCTTAAAAAACATGGAGTGTGTTGTAAGAAAGATATCCAGTTCCAATCAATTTGTTTAGTTTCTAGCTCTATTTGACATATTAAGAGGAATGTCTACTTAAGAATAATAATAATAATAAAAGTTTATTTGAAAATCACGCTTCATCCCCAAAGAGAAATGAAAGCAATCTATATTTGACCACATTGAAATACAAAACGCATCATTACAAAAACTACATACGAGCACACCCATTCAAAGTCTTTCATCCCTTGCAACCATAAACAACACAAGCCAATATACATCTAGGAGATAATAGCTAGCTGGAAAAGATGGTAGGCAACATCACCCCAGCAGGTGTTTGCAAAATAGATGTGTTTTCAAATCGGTTTTGAAGGATTACTTGATGTAATGTAGTATATCTTGGGCTCATCATTATTCTTGAATAGGCCCCATAACAGATGATTGTGATGGTCTAATATTACCTCACCCTCCTTCCTGTCAGTAACTTTTCCTATACTTGAGCCCCATGCCATATTTTTATCTTATTGTTATTTCCCTGTGATCCCCAGCTTTTGCTGATGAGTACCGAGTGCCATTCTGGGATGTCGTGCCTGCCGACCCCGGGTTCCCTGACATGTTGCAAGTCGTTTCTGTTGAGCAGCAGAGGCCCCCCATCCCAAACAAGTGGTCCAAGGAGCCAGTAAGAAGTTTATAAACTGTTGTGTTCAAAATAAGTCTTGGAAATATTAAATTACATGCCATCATGAACTAAGGACACCTATTATTTATTCTGATGAAGCTGTAGAATCTGTGGGTGAAATATTAACTCATTCCCGATGGCTGCGACTAAATGCGTCCAATGCGTAAAATAGCAATGAAATCTCGCAGCCATTGAGACTTCCGGCAATGGCATGATTCTGCGTGATTTCATTTTAAAAACTGGATGTTTTATCTTGTTTCACTTTTAAACTACGTGTGCTTTAGTACGGCGCGTCTATATCTAGCATGTGTACGTCCCAGGTGTCAAAAATCGACTTTTTGACCAGTGTTCATCATTTTTTAGCTGTTAATGTTATATTTTTATTAAACCTTATTCATTCTTTGATGCATTCGTCCTTAATTCATTAACATTTATTAATATTTAGCAGCTTAAAAAATATTTTAAAAATTTTAATCAATTTCAAAACTGAGTTACTTACTTTTCTCAGGAAAATAAAAGAAGTACAGAAGTAGCACTGCCATAGGGAATGAGTTAAATTACATGCTACCATGGACTAAGGACACCCATTTTTTTATTCTGATGAAGCTGTAGAATCTGTGGATAGTTGATGTTCCCTTGACCATTACTTTTTAGTTTGCCATAACAATTCTTATAAATATTTATTTTGCTTGGGGAATCGCGATGTTAGTTGATATTTATCTATTGCAACAGTCACCATGTAAAAAATAATTAAATGTGTGCGATTTCTTTTCTCCTCAGCTCATGTGTGAAATGGCAAAAATCATTAGTGAATGCTGGGCACAAAATCCCAAATCTCGACTGACAATTCTCAGAGTGAAGAAAAACTTATTTAACATGCTGAAGCTCACAACAGGTGACAGAGCAGAGAAGACGGAAAAACTGTCCCCAAAGATAGTGGACAGCAGCAGTGGCAGTAGTTCAGGAAACAGCTCGGGAAATTTTAGCGTCCGATCATAAATACATTGATAGAAGAGCAGTTGGTTTTTATTGGAGGTTTTCTTTGCTCGTAAGTTGCGCCCCTCTTCGGCCGCTGTGATGTCATGCCTTAATAAACCTCTGATGATTTCCTGGAATTGAAATGGTGTTCAGGCTCGACCTCTTCAGAGCTGCTCAGTGAGTGCATAACTGTGATAGGCACAAACAGCGGTGGCACAATGGGGAATGCATGTCTGGATTTCATCGAATTAATCCTCATTGAAACAGATCTACAAATTTGTCATATTTACACAGGGAGACAACTATGATGCCAAAAGACTTATCCCCCTTGCCTTTAAAAAAATGTGGAAGACACTATTCTCCCCTTACTAAATGTAATGCAGTGAATTACAAGGATTTCTGGAGATTGCCATTTCATTAAGGAAGTTTATGGATCAGTTCAATGTTATCACTTGTAAGAACATTCAGCATTTGTCTTTAACTCCTGCTTACATATTCACCATGACTGAAGGTAAAATCCATTGTGTGTATTTTATTTATTTTAATTTTTTTTTTAAAATTGTACATAATGTTACGTGGAGAGAATGAACCAGATGAATAACTCAAGGGCTTATTTTCACTCTTATCTCTTAAGCTTTGAAGTCCTGTGACTGGGAAACAATAATTTCAACTCGGTCTTGAAATGTTTAATTGCAGCCTTGCTCAACCACCTTCCCCAGAGAAGGGTAAAGTAATAAGCACAAAGGTGGCCACAATTAAAACATATTAAAAACATTTTTTTTTTTTTTTACAATTTAAAAATGTTGTATTACAAGGCAATGCAATCTGTGTTTGTGTGTGTGGGTGCTTGTGGTAGAAAAGATTTAAACACTGTAATGTGTATTTTCAAGAAGCTTACTGGGTTGAGTTCAAGTGTGATGAGGATGACAAGCAAGAAAAGAGAGTGCCTTATTATTTTTATTCCATGAACACTTTCATTGGTTCTCTTGGTGGATTGAGTTTTTGTGGTCACAGCTGGTTTTCTTTCAGGAGAGTTAAACAGACACTGTATCAAATTTGTATACAACTGTTCACTTTGAGTGGGCAAATATTTTGTCTTTTCCTGTTGATTTTTTGTACCCCATGGAATGATTGTGTCCAGAAAAGGTTGTAGAGCAGAAAAAAATGTAAGTTGTGTATCTTTGAATACAAATAGGTCTGCCAAAATAATAACCATCATTGTTGTTCATGGGGTATTCCTCCTGTTGTCCGTTCGTGTCATTTTTTTTTTTTTTTCAAAATTAATAATTCAATCTGGGCCTTTCAGCTGATTTTTCTGAAAGTTTGGGGACCACTGGTGCAAAATGGTTTGCCTTTTGCAAATTACTAGTATCCTACTAATAGTGGTGACAGAAGACATATCCAGCGCAGCATCTCCAAGGAATTCTGGTACTGCTTTTAGCAAAAAAAACAAGCATTAAGTGGCCCAGCTCATTCCAATCTGCTCTGACATTCAGGAAGGCTACCATTTCAAACTGCTTCTGGCTAGTTTCGGTGGTGCTGTTCTGTCGGTTGGTCAATGCAGGGCAGGCTGTGCACCTGTCAGGTGTTGCAGTGTAGACAGGTTGTGTTTTGATATTTGTGAGAAGCACAAGAGAATATCCGGCAATCTCAGAATACCATTTACTTCATTAATTTTGCATGTACAAATGCACAGATAAAATGTAAATGTTAATGCATTGTTAAGAGTGCAAAAGTTGTCCCCTTTTGTGCTGGCTCAATGCTAACCGACTCATTATTTAGATGTCTGGTTAAAAACGTAGGATTTTCCTAGTCAGGCTTAAAGAATTCATCATAAATTGATAAAAATTATATTCATATATCTATCATCCTATAAAAGTTAATGAAAAGCAATCAAATAATAAAAAATATTTTTATTGTGTTTCTCTGATAAATATTGAGGTCACTTTGTCTTGTCGTTTTTCTCTTACAATTTTTACCCATTTTTGTGTGTGTATCCTTGTCCTGCATCCAATCCATATCAGCCTTGTAACAAATACACATCATGTGTTGAGGAGCCAGCCGGGGAGCCTGGTGGTGACATTACAAAAGTATGCATTGTCCAGTTTAGTATGGATGTGAACAAGATTCTTGCACCCATGTCACTGTGAGAGCATCTTGTTAAGTATGTGACCATGATGCAATGTTTAAACTGTGATGTGTTCCTGTGTGTGAAGTCAAGCGTGCTGAGATGTTTAGTCTGTTCAACATGTTGAAGATATTACATGCAAATGAATTGTTAATAATGTAATAAATTATTTTCCTGCAATTTGAATCCTTTTTTTTTTTTTTTTAAATTTCACATTTTTCAGCCAGCTGGTTTTTCCGTTAAATATCTCCACACCTGTTTGGAACACATTTATGAAAAACATTGATTTAAATTTGACAATATCTTCAAGAACATTTTGCTGCTAAATATATTAAAAAACACAACAAATTTCTATTTACATTCCTCAAAGTTTGTTCAGTTAAGTTCAAAGAAAATATCTGAAAATGGTCATACGTTGTTTGTCTCGGTATTCTTTATCTTATTTACTAACTATTAAAATGTTCTGAAAGTTCAACTATGTGAACCCAGATCTGAGTTTTTTTGTGTTTTTTGTGTTTCCTTTTCATATGTTGGGGGTAAATAATGTTTATATCATTGAACACTGAGGTTTTTGATAGGGTAACTTGTTCAAACACTTCCAGTAGCTGTGACTGTACTGTTAAGCCTTGTCACAGATCTTTTTACTTTCTTGTCATTATTTAAGGATGGATTTGAGATGGACACTTGGCAGCTAGAATATATTTGATAAAGGAATGTGAATGAAGGCATTTTTAAAATGACTACTTTCAAATATCTTTTATAAACCTCAGTTGAAAATGAAGACTTGAGAGTTAAAAGTACTTCAGTCGCAAAATACACATTTTGAGATAATCAAATTCAAATATTCTTTTCGTCAATAAAATTAAATCATTTCCATTTCTTTTTTTTTAAATTTTTTTTTTTTTTTGATTGTTTAAATGAGTGACTTAGGGTACATTTTATTGTGTTCAAATTTCTGCAGTACCTTACACTTGGCTAAACCAAACCAGGTAAGAAAAGGTCACAGTTTAGATCAGCGGTTCTCAACCTGTGGGTCGCGACCCCTTTGGGGGGGTCAGACTACTCTTTCCCAGGGGTCGCCTAAAACCATCGGAAAACACATATACATTACAGTTATGAAGCAGCAACGAAAATACTTATGTGGTTGGGGGGTCGCCTCAACATGAGGAACTGTATTAAAAGGTCGCGGCATTAGAAAGGTTGAGAACCACTGGTTTAAATGGATTTTGAGAAAAATGTGACTCAAGTACTTTTAGCACTACGGTCTTCTAATGCTCTTTTTGAATGTATTCAAAACATTTTTTTTTAAAAATCCTGATGATTTTATTTTTTAAACAAAATTTTTGAATGGTTTCTAATCTGGCAATTGGTTTTTTTTTTTGCAATAAATGTATTGCGGTAGTTGTGATGTTGAACATAAAAATTTTGAAAACATTTTAGGTGAGGCAAAGTTTTAATAACTCAACCCTATGCAATGTCTGGTCCGTTGTTTTGAATTCAAATTACATGTGTGTTTGAAGTGAATTAAGAAGCAATGGAAGTCAAACCCAAAGAAATACGTCCGATTCTCTTGACAGTAGGTCATGTAATGATTCATAAAATTGTAATCTGTAATATTTTTTTTTAAACTTTAAATAGGTGTTTTTTTTTTTTTTTTAAAAACCTTGATGTGTTGATTAAATAAATTGGATTTTATGAACAAATATTATTTTTAAAAAATGCACTTGATGTTATAAAGTTAAATGTAGTTGTTGTATGAGTTTTGATTTGTTGAACACAGGCTTATGTTAAGTTTAATGTGTTGTAGAAGACACATTGCTGTGTGGCATGATGGGACACTGTTTTAAGCTGACAACCACCACTTTGAAACTGACAACCACCACTTTGAAACTGACAACCACCCCTTTGAAACTGACAACCACCCCTTTGAAACTGACAACCACCCCTTTGAAACTGACAACCACCACTTTGAAACTGACAACCACCCCTTTGGAACTGACAACCACCCCTTTGAAACTGACAACCACCCCTTTGAGACTGACAACCACCACTTTAGAACTGACAACCACCCCTTTAAAACTGACAACCACCACTTTGGAACTGACAACCACCCCTTTGAAACTGACAACCACCACTCTGAAACTGACAACCACAACTTTAGAACTCAGACAAAGCTGTGCCCATTGCAGTGAATATACTCAGTGAAAATCAAAACTCACACGAAAGGTTTTTTAAATAGTTGAACAATTTGAGAATTCAACTTCACTACCTGACTGGTCAAATTATCCTTACGTCTTGTTTAGTTTATTGACAGCCCATTATTCTAAATTTGTGTTGCTCATGAATTTATTGCTGCCGTGTTTACACATCTGCCATTTATACCATGTCATATTATAGATCCCCCTAGCCACTCCCATGAGGTGTGGCCTTCATCCCATCAGTTACTTTCACTCCTCTTGCTGTCCTCTCTGATTCTACATTTCAGCTAAGTGTTTATTTCAATGTTTATATTTAAGGTACTTGCTTGTTCGCTGAAGAAGGCTTCTTATCGTTCACTGTCACATTGCGTCCTTTTTTTGTCAGGTTTTCCCGTAACTCGTTTCGCATATTTCCCTAGTTTCATTATTCTCTTTTATTTATTCATGAACATGTTCATTTGTCATTTAATTCTTTAAGAATATAGAATAACTGTATGTGTATTTGAAATAAAATTGTCTCAAATAGAAATAAGATACCAATTGTTTTTTTTGGGTGTCGAGTGTAGAGAATAGCCATGTTTAATTACATTTATTCTGTCCTTTAACCCTACCAGACCGATGTACCGATTTTTCGGTAATTTCCGAATCTACCGCTGTACCTAATTTTTGGTACTTTGGCTACTATGTGAAAAAAAATGCTCCACAAACTAAAAATAACCAATAGTGGTCCAACCTCATTGTCAGCCATTGCAAATGTCTGCCCCGGTGTGTTTGAATTGACTTAGTGTGGTCAAACAGTTAGGTTCAGGGCCACAAGGCTGGCAGCGGTTAAGAATGAAATTGGGTTACTGAAAACCATTATATTTCAGAACACATAAGCCAAGATTGAACTAAGCAGTTGCAAAACAATCATTTGATCTTCAACAAGGGCAACAACTACTTTTATGACCGTGTCAACAAATACTGGTATTTATGGGACATGGGCTTAAACAAAATATGTACACGTTGCAGAAGGTGATAAATTATTAGTGAACTATCATTTTCATTATACTTCTTCAAGAATGCTTTAAAATTTATTTAATTGATAAAACCAGTCGGGCAGCTAGATACGTTTTGGGGTGGAGACAGACAGCTCGGGGGGGGGGGGGGGGGGGTTAAGTGGTCATTACAGGATCAAAGGAATTTTTATTTATGATTTTCTTTTTTTATATTTTGAAGCAGAAATTATATTCAACTGGAATAAGCAATTAAGATGGCACCAGCAGCATTAGTTAACGTGAAATGTACAAAAATCTGTTTCTACAAGTATTTCTTTATCACAAAAACAAAAAACCCAGCTGTGCTGGTGCTCTTTACGTTGTCCAATTAACAACACCACAGGTCACCATTGGGAATGTTTTATTAATGACCATTAAAAAAACCACTCATTGAAAAACCACCCTGCAATAATTTTCTAAAACTACAACATGTATAATTTATCATGGTCGCTAAAATTGTAATAATACCTTATGAAATAAATTACCCGAACAAGGCTTCTCAACAGTCAATGATTGAGCTGCAAAAATGTGGCCAGTTAAACCTTGAAGAAATATGACATTTTCTGTCGTCATTCTGATTTTTAACAAATACACACACCTCATAAGAGCGATTAAGTAAAAAAAAGTGGGGTTTAGCTTTATGTCTTCAGTTAAGCTTTATGATTATGTCTTCAGTTAGGCTTTATGATTATGTCTTCAGATAAGCTTTATGTCTTCAGTTACCCATCATGTCTTCAGTTAAGCCTCATGTCTTCAGTTAAGCCCCATGTCTTCGGTTACCCCTCATGTCTTCAGTTACCCATCATGTCTTCAGTTAAGCTTTATGTCTTCAGTTAAGCTTTATGTCTTCAGTTACCCATCATGTCTTCAGTTAAGCTTTATGTCTTCAGTTAAGCCTCATGTCTTCAGTTAAGCCTCATGTCTTCAGTTAAGCCTCATTCTTCAGTTACCAATCATGTCTTCAGTTAAGCCCCATGTCTTCAGTTACCCCTCATGTCTTCAGTTACCCATCATGTCTTCAGTTAAGATTTATGTCTTCAGTTAAGCTTTATGATTATGTCTTCAGTTACGCTTTATGATTATGTCTTCAGATAAGCTTTATGTCTTCAGTTACCCATCATGTCTTCAGTTAAGCCTCATGTCTTCAGTTAAGCCCCATGTCTTCGGTTACCCCTCATGTCTTCAGTTACCCATCATGTCTTCAGTTAAGCTTTATGTCTTCAGTTACGCCTTATGTCTTCAGTTAAGCCTCATGTCTTCAGTTAAGCCTCATTCTTCAGTTACCCCTCATGTCTTCAGTTAAGCTTTATGTCTTCAGTTACCCATCATGTCTTCAGTTAAGCCCCATGTCTTCAGTTACCCCTCATGTCTTCAGTTACCCATCATGTCTTCAGTTAAGCTTTATGTCTTCAGTTACGCCTCATGTCTTCAGTTAAGCCTCATGTCTTCAGTTAAGCCTCATGTCTTCAGTTAAGCCTCATTCTTCAGTTACCCCTCATGTCTTCAGTTACCCCTCATGTCTTCAGTTAAGCTTTATGTCTTCAGTTGAGCTTCAACGTGCTTCTTTACACTTGGAGTTAGAGTATTTTGTTGTTGTAGTCAAATCCACTTCTAAATTACTCAAGTAACATTTCCATAAACTGAAATCATTACAATTCCTGCAGTCATAGTGTACGTTGAGTATAGATATTTCATAATTATAAGAATAATACAATTTTTAATACAGTAGTCGTTTAAGTGAAAGCCAAATTCGCAAGACAAATACTACACCAAATAATACGGAGAGCAGGTCAAAAGAAAATTGGCCACATTGAAATCAGACTTGTGGCTTGGAAGATAGCAAACACAAGCAAGAAAATAAACATAAATAAATTGAAAAATTTAAAATTACCCCCCCCCCCCCCCCCCCCAACCAAAAAAAAAAAAATAGTTTGAGGATATCGGTACAAAGTTGTTTCACTAAAAATGAGAAAGCACAATTGCACTCAACTGTCGGCACTCTTAGATGAGAGTAAAACGTTACTGGGTACTGAGCAAATAAACGAGATTATTTTAAATGAATGAATTCGAGCTTAACTTCTCACCGAATCCAACAGCACGCTGTTCTAAAAGGAGCACCGTTCCAAGATGATGAACTACTGCAGAAATGAATTGGGTAATGAAAATATATATTTCTTATTAGGCTGCATCTATTGGTAACCGGGTACCAGAATTGAGAGGTTGGTATTAAAAAACTATTAAAAATATTATTGAGTCTAATGGTACCCGGGTGCGAATGGCGGCGCTGCGTGTCTGGGTCCATTTTGACTAATGCTATTCGGATGTCATTTGTGGTAGTTTATTTTAGTTAAAATGAAGAATTAAGTTTACAAACGTATAGTCCATTCAATTATCTTTCATTTGATACCTGATTTGGTCTTACAAACCCAACAATAATATTTTAAATCGCTTTATAATCCCAACCTCTCACTTCTGGTACCTGGGTACGAATAGCCACTTCGTTCCTATTATGTATGCATCATCTGCGGCTGTTTTTTATTGTTGTTAATATTGTTGCTCAGGTGTGGTTTAGAGCCTTAGCGCATCTCCTTACCCCCCCCCCCCTTTAATCCCAGGACGCTATACGGGGCTGGACTTTTAGTCATTTTAAATTCCCATCTACCTATACGGTTCCCAATAACCACACTTATTGGGGTGAGGTTTATTTCACAGTGTAACTTCGGGGTTCTAGAAATATTATTTAAACGAAGGGGTTGTCTAACAATGGCGTCCGAACAAAATACACATTTTCCCCACCCCTTCCTCCCTTTTCCGCTTTCACCCCCCCCCCCCCCCCCAAACACACACACTACACATGGTTGCAGACGCATCTGAACATTTACAGAGCGAAATTCCAGGAAGTGTTGTTTTTTTTTTAATTAACGATTCTAAAAAGCAACGTCACTCGATTTAAACTTGTAAACGAGTGTGATTATGGGTCCATCCATTGATTACGTACACCGTACGCACTTCGAGGAGAGGGGCGGGGGTTTATTTGATTGTACAGATGATGTGTACTGGTCCGAAGGGCTGAGGTCTGTAGAAAGTATGTACATTTAAATTTAATAGCTTTCTTGAAACTCTGTAATATCTCTCATAAAGGCAATTGTCATTTTAAAAAAAAATGTGGTGTCCATGTTTAAATATTGTGTAAGGTCTTAAACAGAAACCACCGGAGTGTTTTGTGTTTATTTGTCCCGTTTCTCTGTGTGGCGTCATGTATGACGTGATCATTTCGTTTGGGCTGAAGCAAAAAGCAGCATTGGCGTAAAAAAAAAAAAAAGTGTTTTCCAGGACACAAATTTTAACATGCTTACGGCAGTGCTGAACAGGCTCGTGTTGTACCCCAACTTATCACCAAGGGAAAAAAAAATTAATGCAGTTCCACCCCATTAGTGCGAAAAATAGGACATCTTAATTCTACCTTAAAGAACATTAAATTTCAGTTTTGCTACCATTTAGACCTAACAATTCACAGTTGTATGATTTGAAAGTAACAAAAATTTAAGTGAAAGATATTTGTATAGCAATATATTAAAAACAAAATGTTTTAACATTACACCCCCCCCCCCACAACCCACCTTCATTTTGAAACATACAGAGCTTTGGCATAGCAATGTTTAGTGCACCCCCCTCCCCGGGTGGTAAATATTGTAGTTGCCCAATGTCAGAAAAATTTTGGCCGAAATCCCACCCCTCCTCATAATAAAAGTGCTGCTCAGGGCGTAAAGTTTCTCCCCTCCCCCCTTTTCCAAGTTAGCAAATAATGGAAGAAATACGTTGACCTGATTTCATTTAATTATATTTCACGTCATCATAGTTTAAGAATATTTTTTTTAGGGTTGGGGGGGGGGGGGCTGAGAGCTCATTGTACATAGGCCATAAATAGGGGGGGGTCCAAAAGGTCCCGGGGGGTCTAATTCTTCTTTATTGCGTATTTTTTAAAATAGGGATGGTCCATTATGTTTGGATTATTATGGATGGCCTTTAATATATGGATTATTATTGATGCCCCTCCCCATAATATAGGGATGGCCCTTAATATAAATTATTAGGTTAACGTCAACCAGAGAAAAAGCTCGCATTGCTTGCATGTGGTGATAAATAGCAACCAAATAGAGTGATCTCCCTTCAGCCCTAGACACATACACGCAGTGGGCCTATATCAGCATATATTTGAACCAGCGCCCCCCCCCCCCCAATCTCTGGGGACGTCCTTTATGGACGACCCCCAAGTCCGTTTAATCAAAGCTAATCAAATTTTTAGTGACATGCACAGCATCTCCACCCAGCAATGCGTTTATCAGTTTGTGACAATGATGAAATTCAATTGAGTAAATGTGTTTTTTTTTTGTGTATTTAAATGTGTTGATGATGTATTTAACGAGCACAGCATATGGCAAGACGCAATCGTCACTAGTTAATGCTGTCCTTTATAAACAAATGTTTAGCATAAAGAAAGCATGCTCACCACAACTAAGGCAGTAATTGCCATTAACCTCATCACGGTTAAAAGATTTCAAGTTTCGTGCCAAGTAAAACAGCATACAAACAACAGCATAGTGTAAAGCATACAAATAGTCGAACTGTTGTAACAACTTCAAGCGCTGTATTGGTATTCATTCCTCGATTAACGAAACCATTAAGTCCAGGTGTCCTAATATGGAGGATGCTTGCAACCTTAGGGGGGTTGCGAGGAGGTATTTCAGGGGGTGCAAGGAGGTTTTATGGGGGTGTGATGAGGTATTTCAGGGGGTTAAAGGCAATATTTCAGGGAGTGCGAGAAGATATAGGGGTGCGATGAGGTATTTCAGGGGGTGCATGGAGGTATTTGATGGGGTGCATGGAGGTATTTGATGGGGTGCATGGAGGTATTTGATGGGGAGCAAGGAGGTATTTGAGGGGGGGGCAAGGAGGTATTTGATGGGGAGCAAGGAGGTATTTGATGGGGAGCATGGAGGTATTTGATGGGGTGCATGGAGGTATTTGATGGGGGGCAAGAAGGTATTTGAGGGGGGGGGCGAGGAGGTATTTGTTGGGGAGCAAGGAGGTATTTCAGAGGGTGTGATTATGAGAACAGAACAGACATTGAGTTTTAAGCTATGAGAAATACATTTTTTAAATTTATTAAGGAAACATTTAGTTTATTCAATAAATGAACATTTGTTCTCCAAATCCTACAAGATCTCTTTCTAATTCAATGAACAGAATAAGAAACCTGTTCTGTTTTAATTTCAAAAATTTTTAAGAGGTGGGAGACTTGCTAAGGCTTTGTAAGGTGGACGTGTGGTAAAGAAGATTTTGGGAACCCTTTGTTAGTCAGTTCAATTGAGACATGCTCTCTTTTTCCACCCCCACCCCTATTTTTTTGTTTTTGAGATTTAGAATTTTTTTTCCTATTTTAAGGACAGCTTGGGGTTAAGCCCCGCTTCAAAGCATAGTTGTGTAAAGAACAATGTTCTAATAACTGAAGGCCACAAAATAATAATTATGGTACTTAAATAATCCTCTTTGAGAGATTAGCTGAAAGATCAATCAGTTAGTATGTGCTAAAACTATCAAGACTGTTCACCAAACAAGACTGTTCATGTTTAAACACCAAACAAGATTGTTCATGTTTAACAATATCAAGATTGTTCATGTTTAACAATATCAAGATAGTTCATGTTTAACACCAAACAAGACTGTTCATGTTTAAACACCAAACAAGACTGTTCATGTTTAAACACCAAACAAGACTGTTCATGTTTAACACCAAACAAGACTGTTCATGTTTAAACACCAAAGATTGTTCATGTTTAAACACCAAACAAGATTGTTCATGTTTAAACACCAAACAAGATGGTTCATGTTTAAACACCAAACAAGATGGTTCATGTTTAAACACCAAACAAGATTGTTCATGTTTAAACACCAAACAAGATTGTTCCTGTTTAACACCAAACAAGATTGCTCCTGTTAAACACCAAACAAGATTGCTCCTGTTTAACACCAAACAAGATTGTTCACGTATGATAAAAAGTTTGTGAAAATGACTGCTGCCAAAATTTAAAACAAAACAAACGTTTGTATCATAGTCACAGCTTCCCAAACCACTCCCCAAACAACAGGTCTCAACATCGTCAGGTCTCAACATCGTCTTCTGTAGTTGTCAGGCATTCCCCAAACAGGTCTCAACATCGTCTTCTGTAGTTGTCAGGCATTTCCCAAACAATAGGTCTCAACATCATCTTTTGTAGTTGTCAGGCATTCCCCAAACAACAGGTCTCAACATCGTCTTCTGTAGTTGTCAGGCATTTCCCATACAACAGGTCTCAACATCGTCTTCTGTAGTTGTCAGGCATTTCCCAAACAATAGGTCTCAACATCGTCTTCTGTAGTTGTCAGGCATTCCCCAAACAACAGGTCTCAACATCGTCAGGTCTCAACATCGTCTTCTGTAGTTGTCAGGCATTCCCCAAACAACAGGTCTCAACATCGTCTTCTGTAGTTGTCAGGCATTCCCCAAACAACAGGTCTCAACATCGTCTTCTGTAGTTGTCAAGCATTCCCCAAACAACAGGTCTCAACATCGTCTTCTGTAGTTGTCAGGCCAGGAGCAAAAATAAAATTAGGCTAAGTATTTTATGCTGTTTCAAGAGCAGTACTTCCATCTCTGAACCATGCC
This sequence comes from Omphiscola glabra, assembly GCA_964017045.1. Lineage (NCBI taxonomy): Eukaryota > Metazoa > Mollusca > Gastropoda > Lymnaeidae > Omphiscola > Omphiscola glabra. The sequence goes on from OZ024810.1 coordinate 11,200,273, forward strand.
AATCAAATAAAAATTATTTCTAGGTAAAGGAATAGAAACAATTACAAAACGTATGTATAGCTTATAAAAGATATTCAAGCATATATATTGTATCTTTTCTGGAAACCCACCCTAATGTCTCCAAAATTTCAGAAGCACTGGAGGGAAAAAATCGTATCCGGAAATTTGATCGAAAGAAATTTCGTCAACGGAAAATTGATCGACAGAAATTTGGTTGAATCTTTTTTTCAGTCCACACGTAAAAATTTTGCTTCAAATTTCTCTTTGCACGCATTATTTCGTTTTACTATTTAGTATAGTGCGTTCAAAAAGAAATTTTATGAACATTTTAACGTGTGAACTGAAAAAAATTTCCGTTCTATCAAATTTTCATCTACCGGTATCAATTTTACGTCGACGAAATTTCTTCCCATCAAATTTCCAGTAACCGGAAAAAACAACACCAAATAATTTTGGAATTTGACGTTAAACTTATTCTTCCAGATTTTTAACAAAGAAGCCCTTCAATGCTCTTTCAACTTCAGAATGATTAACAAAACACACAAAGGATCGGTGGTACCAATGAGAGTGAAAAGTTATTTTAACCCCTTAACTACTGCTGGGTTTTGACAAAGATTTCTGCTGACTCAGCAAAACAAAACTAAAAAAACGAAGAAATTTCCGGTAATTTCATTCTCTATCCAATTCGCTTTTTAACTCCCCTTTAGATAAACCAATAAAGAAACATATAGCATTGAAATATGACGTCGACGTGACGTCCTTGGTATTTCAGAAAAGTTCTTTGCCTTTTTGTTATGACGACAATGTGACCTCCTTGGTATTTGAAAGTGGGTGATCACGACATCGCGTCGACCTCATCGGTAGCGAAAAGGTTAAAACCAAAACACATGAGAATAGAAAGAGAAATAATTTCATAAACTTATAAAGAAGTTAGCTTCAGCTCCTTATCAATATTTATTTGAGGAACACTTCATGGTGATAGTAGAATTTATTTGGTATCTTTTGCCCCCAATGCTTAAAAAAAAAATATATATATATGAAGATATTTGTACATTTTCATCATGGTAGGTAACACATTTTCATCGAGCATACAAAATTATGATCATATCATGAAACAAACAATATTTTGTAAATAATAGTGGGACAGCCATGAATTTATTGAAATCTTTGAAAACACAGGTTTTTTTTTTTTTATTTTTCTTTTTAAATTTAAATCTATCTGTTATTCATTGTAGTGTATCGTCTGCTGAAGAAGGCATCTGGCCGAAACGTCAGCTTAATTGTCGTCTCCTTTATTTTCAGGTCTAAACATATCTTGTTCCACTATTTATTTACCTCATGGGGTGCTTGAACCCATGTCCCTCATATATTATCCATATACAATACAGATCACAAGCTGTCTGGCTCAACAGTTTGAATGGAATAGAATAGATATATACAACTGAAATATCATGCTTGATTACAAATACCATGCTTGATTATGAATACCCTACCATGCTTGATTACGAGCATTCCATATTTTAATTTTTTTCATGTCCTTTTAAATCTTAAAGCCCATGTCAAAAAGGGTCCCGTCCAACATATCACCCTGTATATCAGTATATATTCAGAAATGGTATGTATATATTTATATATATAATGCTGTGTTTGTTATATTTTTTATAGTGCTATTAAAATGTAATTTTATTTTTTAATACATCGTTGTTGTTTCTTTAAGCAAATAAATAACAAATAATATCTTTAAATTCATCATCGTCTTCACAATGTCCGCTGAAAATGGTTTCTATCATGTTAAAATTAACTGAGTGAAAACACTTGTACATTAGTCAGATTTGTAAGTTAAATTAAAAACTTTATCCCCCAGTTTTATCAGTTCCATTAACTTACCAGCAAGACTGCAAGGTTATTTAAACCAGAAAATTTGTTCAATCACTGAACACATTTGGAATATAAAGCTTTTTTTAAAAAAACAGCAAACAACACTTTGACCAACATTCCCATTCATAAAAATGCCAGTTGGATTTGGTTGTAAAAAAACAAGTCCAACATCAAAGGCAGATATGGACAAATGGCAAAAAAAAAAAAAATCTTTTGACAAAGATCACTTTTTTTTTAAATTTTAAAATGGAAATATTGTATTCATCTGGTAAATATAACATTAAGGCATTCAAATTTCTTTCTTTTTTTTTTTTTTCCCCTCTTAAAAATTTCAGAGTGAATCAGCCAGCATGATTCTGATCTGATATTTTTGTCTATTCAAGCAAAAGTTCAAAGTATGATTTTCATTTATAGTTAAAGCAATTAATAATTACACTGGCAATTTGTCAAACTTTAGTTGAAATAGAAATTAACATTAAGAAATTATGAAAAACCAGTTACTTGCTGACAAATTTTAATATAAAATGTTTAATATTCTACAGCCACCAGGGCCACAATGAATTGATGATCCATAAACAAAATGATGGATTTTTAACAATTTTTTTTTTTTAAAATGCTGTATTTGTGGAAAAAACTCCAGATCTTTTGCCGTGACCCGATGTCAAAACTTCAACATAAGAAGATTTTTTTTTTTTTGAATATGACTAATTTATTCAAACCTCACTTTAACTACTCTGCTATTTTCCTGATGTTTTTGAAAATGTCCTGTAAGGAAAAAATCCATGCTGTTTAGAAAAGACTCAATGAACATATTGCCAGGACTTTCATAAACACCACTACAAAGCAATTCCACGCTCAGAGAACAGATCACACAAACTCTCCTCCATTTGCTTGTTTGTCCCTCTCAAGCCAGACACAACCTGAGCTGCCCACTGAAAATACTCCTGAACTCTTTCCTTGGACCACCCTACCGGGGGGGACCGGCGGAGGTCGCGGAGATTATATAACTTATCTGCAAGTTTCACAAGCTTGGCTCTGTAACTTGACTTGGCTGCATGAACAATCTGTAACTTTTTCCTCTCTTCCGCAGGCAGGGATTTATCATCTGTAAGTTCTTTGACTAAATCTGTAGGCACAAGTAAACAGTATCTAAAGAGGCCTTAACTTTAAAAAATGAAGTTGGGAATAAAGTAAATACTGAACCAAACATTACTTCAACAAAAATGATTTAACTAATTAAAAATTAAACCAACATTGAGTACCGGTAACAACATTCCTTTTGGTGAAGGTGATGCATTTCCTTTCATCACCAGTGTGTTTTTGAAGGATGATATTTTAAATCTAAGAGTTTTTTAAACAATGATATTTCAAAGCTAAGTGTTACAATTCAAAAGTAAGGTTCTCTTTCAGTTTCTCTTTATATAACGATTTTCAAACACTATTATCTGTAAGTTTCTCTTAAATTTTGGTGACCTTAAACTAATATTTTGTAGACCCCCATTTTATTATATTCTATATTATAGTTAAATTGGTGACCTTTATCTACTATTTTGTAGTCCCCCATATTATTATATTCTATATTATAGTTAAATTTGTGACCTTAAACTAGATTAATTAGACAAGAATAATTAGTGTCAATAAAACAATATATGTTCAGCTTTAATAATAATTTTACATAATACACAAGTAAACGTTTCGGCAAATGCCTTCATCAGTACAAAAACAAAACACTTAAATGAGTATAAATTAAATTTACATAATATATATATATTTGTATCCTACCTAAAAAATAGAAAAGAATAGGAATGGGCATATAACCCAGACAAAAAAAAAGTAAAGAATAATGGAAAGGAAGTGATTTGAAGTCAAACAGGAAAAAGACATAGCAGCTACATTTACTTGTGTATTATGTAAAATTATTATTAAAGCTTATATTATTATATTCTATATTATAGTTAAATTAGTGACCTTCACCTAGTATTTTGTAGACCCCCTTATTATTATATTCTATGTTAGAGTTAAATTGGTTACTTTAAACAGCTATTTTGTGAAGTACCCCATATTATTATGGATAAATTAGGTTAAAAATTTCAGCATAAATAGATCATGAATAACAAAACACTGAATAAAATTTCACCTATTTATGAAAAAATATTTATAATATTAAAATCAGATCACAAAATGATATTTTTGAAAGACAATCTAATTTTTTATACATGCTAGAAAAACCACCTTGGCATAAAGGGAAATAGCCCTGGAAATTTCTTGGTGCAATAGGTGATAAAATTAAACATGGCCAGAACACATAAGCATTACATACTTGCTATATCCTCCCCGAACTCTGCCTGGAGTTCATAAAAACTTGTATTTGTGTCCTCAACTGTGTCATGGAGTAATGCAGCCTATTGAAACAATTTTTTTGGTAAAATAAATAAATGAATATTATCTCTATCTGAGTTATGGTTTCACTTTTTTTTAAAATGACATAGAAATTGTTTATAAAATATTGTTCATCAAATTTAAAGTGAGAAGAGACATATAATGACTATTTGCAAAGTGACAAAAAATATAATAAAACTAAACATTAATAAAAAGGAATTGTTCATTTAAATTAAGCTTTGTTTATGGAAAATCCAGTTTTAAAAAAGTAAATAGTCCATATCTAGCTACTTCATCAGAGGTTACTGTAATACGTTTTTTCTGATCTTTTTTCTTCAACTATCTTATTTATGCTCAGAAATCAAGAAATATTAAGCAATGGTTATTTTGTAATAGTTTACTTTTTAAACACCCCGACACTGGGAAATACTTAAAAATACCCTATTCTAAAAACTACAGTAAATGCTGTTAACTTTAGAGATACTTAACTTATGTAAAACTTTGAAAATTAAAAACACATTTTATGTAACCAGTGACTTACTTGTATAACAGAAACATCTGAGACTCCAGCTTCACTTGTGAGAATGTAAGCAACACCTGGAAAATGTAAAAAAAAAAAAAGTATTTTAAATTGCTTCACCTCATTTCAGAAAAGAATGGTTGACATGAAATAATAATAGTTAATACAGGTTATTGACTGTCAAAGGACCTAACTATGATCAATTTCAACCTTGCTGCAACTATCAATGTAGCTGACACTATTCCATGGTTTTTGAGGCCTTATTGATCATCCCCAACTGTACTTTTTTATCACAGCCAGCAAAATTACTCACCAATCACATGATTTACATATGGTGATTGTGCTTCATCTTTCCTTCGCTGATCTTTATGTTTGATAGCAGCAAAGTTGACACAACGAACTATTTCTTTGCACACTTTTGCAGCAGGATCTACTGGCTGAGAACTTCTTTCCCCTGTCATTGGCATGTTCTGAGACTGACTAGAAAAATAACTTAAAGGATCACTCTGTCATCACAGTTACAATACTATATGTGTGTCCTGGAAAAGGGGAAAGGAACTATGTCGCCGTAATTTAGAATTAAATCCTAATGAATAATATAAAGTACTACAGGCCCTATAACTTTATTAATTTTATATAATAATTTATAATAATGCATAAATTATAGTACCAGTATTGTATATTATAAATATACATTGGTTTCATAGATCTTACCAAAGCATTCTACTTGGTAAGCCGGTGTGGTCTTTTCATTGTCTTGCATAAAATTGCATGACCCCCCACAACTGTGCACAATTATAAAGTCATTTCACAAAAGCATGCACACATCAGTCAGCTTCAATGGCCTAGTCTCTGGGGCATTCCCAGTCATCAGCAGAGGGAATCATGGGCCATACTCTTCACAATGCTCCTTCAGGTACAGTAAAGAGAGTGTGCATCCATACTAGATTTGATGGTTGGCTGTTCAAGATAGCCTGCCTTCGTGCAAATACCAAGATTATAGAAGTGCTAATTTTTGAAAGACTTTTTTGCCGATGATGTCGCCCCAACATGACATGTGGAAGAGGAACTGCAGCATTCAGTAAATGGCCTCTACCATGGCTGGAAGGAGATTGGTCTAACCATCAGTCTAAAGAAAAAAAATGTCATGGCACAAGAAACGCTGTCCCTCCAGTCATAAATATTGATGGACAGTAGTTAAAAACTTCACATAACTTGAGTCTAATATGTCTAGTTTACTCTCCGTTGATGAAGAGGTGAACATCAGGATCCCAAAAGCAGCAGCAACTATGGCCAAATTGAATAAGAAGGTGTGGAACAAGTCTAAACTCACTGAAAGCACAAAACTAAGTGTCTATCAGGCATGTTTGTTCAGTATACTCCTATATGGCAGTGAAATATGGACAAAATAGGCTAGTCATGAGCGCAGAAACTCAACGACCTTTACCAAAGTTGTCTGTGATGCAATCTTTGCATTCGATGGCAGGAAAAAGTTCATAACACCTGGTGCTGGTATGTGCAAAAAGTTAAGCATGTTTTCCAACCTTTGCTGGCTAGGCCATGTATGGAGAATGGAGGAAGGCTGTATTCCAAGGGCCTGTTGATCAGTAGAGGGGACAAGACCTGCACTTTTCAGGACGTATGCAAAAGAAACATGAGGGAAGCTGTTCTAGCTGGCATACAGAAATATATGTGGAAATCAACCAGAAAATGCAAAAAACGCAGCCCTTGCAACAAAAGGAGCATAAAAGAAGGCCAAATTAAACCAGAACTCACAGTTCTCCTGTGAGAAGTGCAGCTGAGACTGCCATTACGGGATCAACCTCATAAGTCATTCAAGAAAGTGCCAATAATAAATAATCTACTCCATCTCATAAACATGGAAGGATGTCATTAATGTCAATAAATATTATAAATAAACTAGCTAGGGAAACGCAACAACGTTGTGCGAGTGAAACATTGTCCATTTCATGTTTAGAGCTACCGAATATACAACTTTAAGCCCTCTGAGGCAGTGTTCAGACTTCACTGAGGCAGTAGTCAGTCAGGCTTCACTTTTCTTTTTGAAATTTTTTTGTGTAATTTTGTTCACTAAATTCAAATGGAGTTAAAGAATGTAAGTCGCAAATGAATAGTTTCAACTTTGATTTTTGGCAGACTCAAAGATGCAACTAAAAACTTACTCTTTTTTTAGTACTCTTACTGTTATGTTAGGGCAGGGTATTGGAATCAAAGTCAAAGGGTGCATTTTAAATTTGGTGAGTTTTATTTTGTGAGCATGCCTTGTGTAAAGCCCTTAGGCCGGCAGTTAGGTGTAGGGTGTTTCAAAATACCCGGATACGATGTAAAAAAAAAACTGCACCCAGTTAAGCCCTAGCCCCTAGCCTAGGCCTAGTTTAACTAGTTATTATTAATATTATTAACGTATAACTAGTAATATTAATAATTAACCATTAAATTATTGGGTAAAATCCAAGAATAATTATGGTTAATATTTAATATTTCATTATAATTATGGGCTGATTTTTACAAGCGTAGCCGTGACGTCATTTGTGTGGATTCACTCCCCTTATTTTTTTTATTAGAGTTATATTTTCCTTAAATTACGATGGCATGTTTTTTAATTAAATTTTTATTGGTTGATTAAATATAATGATAAAATTTGATTGGTTGGCTGATTTAGTATTTTATGTCGTCTGCCATGATGACCACACGTGTTTTATTCCTGTTTCATTAATTTTTGGATATTCTTTTCGTTGGAACCTGAAATAAAGTGTGTAAAAGTGTATTCCATGAAAATGTAAGTTGGGTTTTCATTACTTCTTTATTTTATAATTAATTTTGGCCACTTTTCTTTGTTTTTTTTAAACTTTCCTACTTTTCAGGGTCAAAACCCAGCGCCACGTTAGGCTAAGGCGAGAGTGTCAAAACGCTGGTTCCGATAGGGTCAAAACCCTGTTAGGGAGAGGGTCAAAACCCTGTTAGGGAGAGGGTCAAAACCCTGTTAGGGAGAGGGTCAAAACTCTGTTAGGGAGAGGGTCAAAACCCTGTTAGGGAGAGGGTCAAAACCCTGTTAGGGAGGAATTTAGGGTTCAGGTTAGGGTGAGGGATAGATTTATATCATTTTTTCATTTTTAAAAACTTTTTATTCGTAATTTTAGCAAAAAACATGAGTTATTTTATTTTTCCACGGCCGTCATCTTGGTTGTCCCGACCCATGAACACGTAAAAGTTCGTGGGTCGGGGCAACCAAGATGGCGGCCATGGTAAAAGACGCGGATATCTTTCTAAAAATGTACCTAATTATGCCTTAACTAAGTTAAAGAGAAAATATTAAATTTCGAGAGATGGGTCCGCGTTTTCTACCATGGCCGCCATCTAGGTTGACACCACCAGTAAAATTAAGAATAAAACGTTTAAAAATAATGAAAAAACTTCCTAAATGTATCCCTCACCCTAACCTGAACCCTAAATCTATCCCTCACCCTAACCAACCTGAACCCTAAAAAATCTATCACAAAACCTAACCTGAACCCTAAAGTTAAAGACATCAGCAACATAAGTATTTATTAGAAAACACGCAAATGACGCCATAACTAGACATTAGCCTTAACTTATTATAATAAATACCTTTATTGTGTTATTTTTGTTAAAAAATAACTTTTCACACAATAATAATGTATAAGATTGAGGTAAAAAAAAAATGTTGCGAAAACAAACGGAAAAGTTAACAGGAAGTAATGAAAGGGTTTCCGGTTCTATTATTATAGATCCGTACAACGCACTTGCAAACGAGGCATCCTCTTGTTGGTATCTTTTTATTTTATATTCTGCACTATTTTGGACGATTTTTTCTCTCTTCCCCCCCCCACCCTACCCATCGTCACAAGTTAGCCCCCCCCCCTAAAATATTACGTCACAGACCCCTTTCCCCCTAACTTTTGTAGTAGCGTATTTATTTAATGATGAGCTGCAATCTGATTACTCTGTCCTATTTCAATTTTTAAAAAAAAGATAATTGCTGTTCCAACCGTCTTCTAATAAAAAAATATATTAAAAATTTAAAATTCATAAATAAAAGGAATGGGTGATTTTCAGATTGTAAATTGAAATGTGCTTCTGTTTTCTATCTATATGCTAATCCAGAGCTCCACAGACGTTGTGCCGCAGCACAACGGTGTTCCATGAGATGATGACAGATGTGCAACACAAAATGCCTCCTAGACGATGAAAAACAAATAGCATATGTTGGCTCATAAATAGTCTAAATCCTTTTTGATACAAAAGGCACATGTTAGCCTTTTACCAAACTATCTATGTTATTTAGTCTTTTTAATGGGGGTTTTCTTGTGGTGTGCAACAAAACGCTTTGAAGGGCATGTGCATAAAAATAAAGTTTGCCGAGCTTTGGGCTAATCAAAAGACCCTGCAGTTCTGTAGAGAAATCCATGCGGTCCACTTCTATCTTGATTGCAAACTTTAAATTTAAAAATTTCGTTTACAAACTTTAAATTAAAAAGATTAGCCTACCATCCCATGGAACTCCCCATCAAATAAAAACATATGTGTCAAAATATTTTCACTAGAAAATTTAGCCTACTAAGTTCATTTACCATTAAATATGTTTTTCGTTTCTTCCCACTTCAAGAAGCCTACCCCTAATTTCCAGACTCCCCTCTTTTTACATTTCGAGATACTTAATCACGACTGTCAATACTGTCGTTGTGACTGCACCGTCGACTCTGGCCCTCCACCAGATCCGGCGCTAGGAGGGTGCGGGGCCTTAGGCCAATTTGAATTTTGCAGCGTCGTTGATGTTACATATAATGATAATAATAATGAAGTTTATTTGAGAAATTTGAGAAATCACGCTTCATTCCCAAAGGCTCGAAGCGCGTTACAAGGTTCGATGTTCGAGAGGCATCACTGCTGCCAGTTAGGCGCATGTGAACTCCATCTCCCCATCTCCTGGGTTTGAATTCAGAGTTGCCTTCTCTTAGATGAGTTGCCGTCCAAGGTTAACGAGTCCCATCCACCCGGGAGTTGCCGGAATGTTTCATTGTATCAATGTTATCCGCCTATCGGGACTCCATCGCCGGGTTTGAATTCAGAGTTTCCTTCTCTTAGATGAGTTGCCGTCCAAGGTTAACGAGTCCCATCCACCCGGGGTACTGGTGGTGTGTTTGCTTGACTGGGCTTTGGCGGGGATTGAACTCCAGACCATCAACTTGAGATTTTGCTCAGTTTAGACCACTCGGCCACCCAGCACCCATATATAGTGCACGATATGATATGAAAACACGTCATGGTAATATGACCTGCTAGGTCTTGCTGTTCTTAATGGGATACGTCATATTTATTCACTCTCATTGCTGCCAAAAATAATTCCTAAAAACATAAAGCTGAATGCGCTGTGTACTATTAAAGAGACGTCATAATGTAAAAAAAATAATGCAAAAATTATATTAATTTTCAGGCAGTTAAAAAAGAAAGTATCGTGTTAGCGTTAGTAAAATCGAAACAGACTGCGGCTGATAAACAAAGAAATATAAACGGGTCGTTATATATGTAACTCTGGAACCGTTAGAGAAATAAACTTGTGTTGGGATTCGGCAAGTCTTCCCTTAGTCTTAGATTCACAATCTCAATAAAGAAATGGCATCATAATTTTTGTTAGAAATTGGGAGAAACCCAAAAATGTATTTTGATGCTACAGGCAAATATATGTATATACATTCAAACAAGTAAAATAAGCGCAATGACTGTTAGCGAAAAATCACCTTCCTAGCTTTCTTTTGAGCAAAGACATGGATGAGTTCTTCATAGACAAGGATGTTAGCAATGCCTCGTTCGTGTGTCAATATTGCCAGATAATTCAATCGAATCTGAAATACTGGAGATCTCAAGTAATTTTTAACCAACTACAATTTTGAAAAACTTCTTCCGGCACCAATCTTGCTATGGTTACCAGTATCATTTTGTACGTGGAATTGATATATTTTAAATTTTAATGCTGTTTGTACTTCTCCTGGTAAAATTTGTCACAGGACCTTCAGCGCTTCCAAATCTGCACAGTGTTTTCTCAAATTAAACATAATCATGGCGCGGAGTTGCTGTGAAAGATATTTCTAATTATTTTCAAACTCTATTTTTTTTTTAAATTATCGACGCAAGGTTTCGAAATTATTATCATACCAATGCTTTGAGTTTTTGTTTTTTAAGGGAACTTGTGAGATATTGAACTAATAATAGTAACAGTAATATTTAGTCCATCGTTCGCCTTTGTAACTTTCCGTGCGGTGTGACCTAATTATTTTGTTCCGTTATGCCAGTGGCTCCTAGAAATTCGATTTTCAATGACATTGCCAAGTTAACATAAAACTATGCAAATATTGTAATATTTCACGATACCCCAGTGAGGAAGCCGCGATTAAACAGGGCAACGCCGCGCACATTTATGGAAAACTGCTCTACTTTAAACAGACAGTGGAGTAAACCAATGACACATTTTAACACAGTTTCATATGACGTCATAAATGTATAGGCTATAAGTATTTTTTTGTGTGTGTGTGGGGGGGGTGTGAAAGCTTATTTGTACATATGAGGAAAGAAAAAAAAGGTGTGGGGTTACAAAAAGTACGCATCCAAGGGATGGGGGAATTTGGCTTCTGTTTGCATACGTATGATATGGATTGGTTCCGTGAAAAACGCGCACGTGACAAATGCGCACACGATAATCGCGCACAGAAAACTCCGCCAAGACACCACTGCGCACACGAAAACTGCGCACGCCGACTATTGCGCACTCAGAAATGGCGTACACCGACAAAAGTGTACATGGAAAATCGCTCACACTGACAATTGCGAACGTAGACAATAACGGACATATACAAATGCGCAAAATGTAATTTTACAATGTAATTATTACTAGTAAATTCAGTACATATTTGAATGGTTTGCAGTTGGTTATCAGCGTAAAAGACACGTCGGCAATGAAGCTAGGATCAGAAATAATCATTTTGAAAACGAAAGATTTAAAAAAATCATCAATATTAGTATTTAAATACGTAACTTTATATCTATTGCAGCAAAAGTTAAAGTTTATTAAAATCAAGTACATAACACCGAGTAACTTCACTTGAGAAATTGAATTATAATAAATTCGCATTTTTAATTTACATGCTACTAATACTCATTTAATAAGCAGGACTAAATATTGATATACTAAAGCCACTAAAAAGAGAAAAAAAAGTCACGGGAAAAAGTAAAGAAAGAATCACTTACATTTTTCGTAATTTTATTTTAAGCCATTATGAATGTTTCTTAAACATTAAATATCAGTATGGCAGTAAGAGACGGCTCATTGCGAACGTGGTTTGATTCTCGCTTGGGATTACATGTGTGTGTTATTTGTATTATGTATACATATTATTATAATCATTCATTTACTTCTATGTATCAGTCATAATTAGTTGCATTGATAATTATGAAGCCTATAAACATCCTTGACATCAAATGGCAAGAAAAAGTCCCAAACACGGATGTCCTGTCTCAAACAAATATGTGCAGCGTCCCAGCCATTTTAATCCAAAGACGCCTCCGCTGGCTTGGGCACGTCAAGCGAATGCAACCGGGTCGCATACCTAAGGACGTGCTGTACAGCAAGCTGGCGACAGGGAAAAGGTCAGTTGGATGGCCTCGTCTCAGATACTTAGACATATACAAAAGAGACATGAAGGCGGCCAACATCAACATCTCAAATTGGGAGGACCTGGCGGCGGATCAATCTACATGGCGAGGCATCGTGAAGGAAGGATCACTACGTGCCGAGGAGCTCTACAGGGTGGAAGCAGCTGTAAAGAGAGCGCAGAGAAAGGCCAGAAAACACTGCTCCACCGCATTCGTGTGTGGGACATGCAAAAAGAGACTGCCACTCGAGGATCGGTCTCACTAGCCACACCAAGAGCTGCAATCAGAAAAGATAAATCTATCGTCTCTCGTAGACGGAAAGATGCCATACATACATATAAACATGAGTACCCACCGTATTATAGATTGGAAAACAATAATAAATGGCAGTTAGGTATTGCGTAGAGATTAAGCTCTCGCACAGAAGTCTAGTGAGACTTCAGATGATGCAAAATGCAAACATTTGTTGTTGCAACAGGATCTAGTGAGATTTCAGGCCATGCATCCAGCAAGATGTTCTAAATATATCACTATATTGTAAATTTGAACGACCGGCATGATTTCATCACACAGAGAGGCAGATAGACATTATAAGATTTTATTGTTACATATTGATCATATTGACCATTTTAAAATACAAGTTAATAAAACTTGTCCACTTGTTACATTATTGTGAATTTATGTTAACACAGCATTCACATTTTTTAATGAATGTATTTTTGAATGTTTCATAATTTAAAAGTAAATTAAAATGAATAGAGAAAAATACAGAGAAAGAGATGGGAAGATAACATCAATTATATTATGTCAACAAAAAAGGTGTGGTGGAAATGTTTGACAGTTGTTGACAAGTGGAGGGAGTGGGTATAGATTAGTTGACGTCAACATTCATGTTTTCTCTATTAAATATTTAATATTAAAAATTGACTGGTTGTTACATTATTTAAAAAAATATATAAGTGTAAATGAGTGTAAATAGAAATATAATTTGTAGGCTTTAACAATATAAGATTTATTTAATGTGTGTCTGTCTGTGCATTGCAGATGGCTGGTCAGAATGTTAGTGCACTTTCTTAGTGCAAGAGAAGTCAAAAGTTGGCCTCTCTTCACCTGTAGATTCTGTTTGTCGCAAATGACTAGGGCGGTATGTTTGCGATCATGTTGCAGGTATGAAACAAGGACAAGGTGTTATGTGCATTCAAGATTAATGATATCGATAGAGTAGGAATACGATAAAGTGAGTAACAATAATAACATCGCTGCTTGAACAGATTTGCAAAATCTGTAAAAATCCATTTTGCATCACAAGTCATGTTGAAAAAGCACGCCCAACAGCACCGACAATGCTCTCTTGAGCATAAGAACTAAGCACCTGCTCCTCAACAAAAAAAAAGATTCCACAAGTGCGAGTAGCTGCCAGAAGGACAAAGAGAGCTTATGGCAAATATTGCTCACACCGACAGTGCTTCTATTTTACGTGCTGAATGATTATATGAGGATGATGTTGACTTGTTTGGTATATCAGTTGGATGAGGATGATGTTGACTTGTTTGGTATATCAGTTGGATGAGGATGATGTTGACTTGTTTGGTATATCAGTTGGATGAGGATGCTGTTGACTTGTTTGGTATATCAGTTGGATGAGGATGATGTTGACTTGTTTGGTATATCAGTTGGATGAGGATGATGTTGACTTGTTTGGTATATCAGTTAGATGAGGATGATGTTGACTTGTTTGGTATATCAGTCCCGCAAGATGAAAATCATAAATCAGCTACTATAGACTATGCCCATCAGGGGCGTCATTTCAGGGTTTTACATGGTGGAGGAATGGGGGCAAAACCAAAGCTTGGTCGGCTTGTTAAATTGTTTATTACTGGTGGCGACACAGTACATAGCAATTTAAATAAAACCTGCAAATTCGGGGGGGGGGGGGGGTGCCCTCTGCCCTACCCAAATGATGTCCCCGATGCCCATTGTTACGATAGAGCAGCACCTGGCTACTCCATGGGAAGATGATAGCAGCTAGAAACTATACTATACTTGTCAAATTTACTGATAATAATCTTATTTATACCACAATGATATTTAATCTTTAACAACATTTTAATTGATTCTGCATTATATAATTTAAGTGTAAAACTTTTCAACATGTTGATTAACAAGCTGAACATGTAATAAAATGTTTTTCCTTTAATTTTGTGTCATTAAAATAGATCAGCACCGAGTAAAATGTATTTATAAATTTATTTATATTATAATTCATTATTTATTTTGGTTTTCGAAAAAAGAGGGGGTGGTGGGGGTGATGCAGGTTAGAAAATGTTGACATAATTACTTAGAAAAAAAAGAGGGGGGGGGTATTGAAAGCCTTGACAGTTGTTGGCAAAAGGGGGGGGGGGGTAAAAATTGTTGACGTAATTAATGGACGACCCTTGAGATGTGATTCTGGCTCAGCGTGACAGATGTTTTTACTTATTTGTTTGTTGATGAGTGTGTGTGTGTGTTTGTGTGTGTGTGTGTGTTTGTGTGTGTGTTTGTGTGTGTTTGTGTGTGTATGATTGTGATCTAAGAGAATCTGCCGCTGATCTTCCCGAAAATCTCACACAGTAAAGGAATAAAATGAAAGCAATGGGCATTGCATTGTGGTACTAGTTAAACCGTGTCACCCCCTGAGATGGTGTCATCCGGTGCGATCCGCACCCCTTAGCTATACCACTGCCTACAGTTACTGCACAAGAACATTTCGTGCCAGAATCGGCCTCATGGGCCATCTGCGCACTTACAGCCAATTTACTATTAGTATATACGATGATTTAGGTGGTTATAGTCGATTTGGTCTGACCAACTATATAATATTCTGTTAACAATGTCTGCCACTATAACCTCTTTAGTCGTTTTTATATAATTTTTATCAGCTTCAGTTTGTTGAATGTCGCAAGGGGCGACTGGTTGATTTTGCAAGATTCAGTATTGAGTCTGATCTTGCAAAAACTATTGATCTTGACAATGTGAGTTGCATTTTTGCCAGGAAAGCACATTTGTTTAGCAGAATAAATATTGTATAACATCTCAACAATAATTAATGTTAAGGGGTTGTTATTACATTCATTCATTAGGCTTGTGGTCGGAAAATGTGCGGCTCATGTGCCACATGCGACTCTTTAGCGACCTGAGTGCGGCTCGGCCAGTCGGCCAAAAATCGGTTTTGACTCCAAAAAAAAAAACATGGTTCTGGACATGCTCTATAAAAGAAATTTGGCACTAAAAAAATGTAATCGTCCTGCTGCTGATTCTTTACTCTTTTGACTAATGAGTTTGCCGATCACTGGGCTTAGACCTAAATATTTCAATAAAATTTTATCTCTCTGAGTACGTTGTGTTCTTAGGTGTATCTTGATTTTTAAAAATATATATCTTAAATACACAATTAAAATAGATTTTCAACCTAGATAAGGGCGCAATTTCAGTCATTGTCTCCTCTCAGATATATAGGATTTCATTCTAAATTGTTTTCTTTTCCGAAAAAAATTAACCGAAAAAAAGAAATGAAGTTAGAAAGTTAAGAAAAAATAATCTTCAGAACAATTTGATTTTACTTCATCTGGAAATCAAAGACTCCTAATAGTTGGCATTGATTAGACCTACTAAAAATACAAACTGCTAAACTTTTTACTTAAATAAATAAAACCATACTTTGTTCAATGCTAAAAATTAACATTACAAAATGTATCTCAAGCTAGAGGAAGAAAGAAAAAAAGGCGCCTGTACAGCAAAACATTTTGTTGAAAATATTTCAGGCATGAACTAAAAAATTTTATTAAAATTCGACAAGGATAATATTATTATTTGTATCTTAAAACGCCGCAACAATCAAACCTCTCTCTCTCAAAAAAAAAAAAAAAAGTTTAAGGAATTGAAACGCTAGAACGGAATGCATATTCCTTGAAAGAATACACATTTGTAATTCAATGTGGCCACTGGATCTGCGGAGTTAATGTATGTTATAAAATCTTTACATATTAAGTTTTGAGATTGACATTGGAGTTGTATGGCGTAGGAAGTGATGTATGTAGGGACGGTCCGCTCCGGGTGGCACTTTTTTCCTTATATTGAGGGGCGACATTTTCGGCCAAATGCATAGTTTATAGTTGTTATAGGTTATTTTCTGAGGGAAATTATTTACCTCTTTTACCTTTGACCATATGTAAAAGGCTTGCCCCCGGGCGGCACTCATTACTACACAACTGTAGGTTGTTTGAGGGCGATGCGACTTATAAACAAAAGCAAGAACTTCCCGGTAAGCCAAGAAACATCATTAATAATTTTCATTTTAACAAAGAAAAAAAAACCGAGTATAAATAAAAGCTGACGTCCAATCCTTTGTTTCACTAACTTTCTAATAAAAAAATAGGCCTACAGTTATTTTTTTTTACCTTTAAAGATAACATGTCATGGATTTATTATCTCCCAGCTCGTGTCATTCCCCCACTTTAAAATACAGAAAGAAGAAAAGCGAAAGGCGTTAAAAATTTAACACGCAGATTATAATTAGGATGTAAATTTCAGAAGTCTGGAAAGTTCTCATGGTAATGCCACGACTGTTTCCGATAAGGGGAAATGACTTCTGCAACATAAATGACGTCAGAAGAAAAATAATCTAACTTTCTAAAATGGCGGCTAGAACAAGCCAAAGAACAATGTTTTCTTCTGCTCTGTTGAACTTTGATCATCTGTAAGTACTTAAAATATTGATGAAATGGGTTTTTTAATTTCAGGTCATGCTGTGAATATATGAAAACGAATGACTGAACTATATTACTAGCGTTTGTATTCTAATATAGTAGTTTGTCAAGGCCTAGGCTTAGTTCTTCCAGCCAAAAAAAAAATAACCCCCAAAACTGGCAAAATCCTGTTTTGATGTAATGTTTATCCTGTTTTGATGTTTATTTTGTATGTTGCGACTGAACATTTAATGTGAAAACCCTTGAGCTTGAACCTTGAAGTTGCTTTCCTCTACCAATTAACTTATCAATTATCAATATGCCTGTCTAATGTCTATAATTAGGTACTTTGGTAAAAAATTCAACAATTTTTGTAAAATAAACCAATGGCATAGTTGAATAGAGCTAATTTTCAACAGAATTATAACACCAAAATCATAGGTAAATTATGAGAGATGGTCCGCGTTTTTTACCATGGCCGCCATCTTGGTTGCCCCGACCCGCGAACTTTTACGTGTTCACGGGTCGGGACAACCAAGATGGCGGCCATGGAAAAATAAAATAACTCATGTTTTTGCTAAAATTACGAATAAAAAGTTTTTAAAAATGAAAAAATGATCTAAATGTAGTAAATCTATCCCTCACCCTAACCTGAACCCTAAATTCCTCCCTAACAGGGTTTTGACCCTCTCCCTAACAGGGTTTTGACCCTATCGGAACCAGCGTTTTGACACTCTCCTTAACCTAACGTGGCGCTGGGCTTTGACCCTGAAAAGTAGGAAAATTAAAAAAAAAACAAAGAAAAGTGGCCAAAATTAATTATAATATAAAGAAGTAATGAAAACCCAACTTACATTTTCATGGAATACACTTTTACACACTTTATTTCAGGTTCCAACGAAAAGAATATCCAAAAATTAATGAAACACAGCGTGGTCACACTCTAAGATTATCTTAAAAATGGCGGCGCTTGGCGGCGCTTATTAACATATTTAATAGGCCAACCAATGAAATTTTAAAAATTATAATTAATCAACCAATAAAAATTTGATTAATGAAAATGTAACTCTATTTAAAAAAATATTTTAAAAATAAGGGGAGTGAATCCACGCAAATGACGTCATGGCTCCATAACTAAGGATCAGCCAAATCATATTTTTAGCTGTTGTAGTTTTAAAGTTATGAATTTTTAAAGTACGACTTAGTTTGTCATTTCTTAACATGGACAGCATCGCCACATTCTGTGACCCAATTCTGCTGTTCGCATCATGAGCTAAATAACTCTTGTTTTAATGATAATTTTATACGACTTTTATTTTCAAAACTAATGCTGTATTAAAAAATTATGTTATACAATTATAATTTATCTAACTATGCACTTTGTATACCAGTAAATTTAATATAATGTATTAATATAAGGCTTTTCTGTTTACCAAATCTACAGCGTCTATTATACCACTATAAGCCAAGCTATATAGTCTATACTATATAAGGCAATGCATCCCCTAAAATACTGTTTGGGATCTACTTATTTTGAACTTTCAACTTTGGCACATGACTAATTAATTAAAACTTTCTCTGACCAATGGTTGAATAGTTTTGCACACGGCAAACTCTTATGAATGAAACTCTGAGGTAGTACTACTACGGTATAGCCATTATGCAAGGGCTGTAAATGGTTGCCCATGACGACCTTTTGCACACGGAGAATTCTGATAGCTAATAATATGGACTCTACCGGGTTTTTAAAACTCAAATTAAAACCTTCCAGTTTAAATCTCTTTCAAATGCATTCTGAAACACAAGTAATCAAATATTTTGAAGTATATAGTGGTAATAATTGAATATTTCCTAAGCTAAGTATCGGCGCCTTCCGCCATTTAAAAGGGGGCGTGATCACTTATCCAAAATGGCCTGGGCGACCTGTGCATAATGAGGTCAACGTTGAAGAGAATTGAGAAAATATTTATTTAGCTAGCGCAGTGAAATTTTGCACACATATACTTCAATATATTATGCAGACCTACAATTAATATGAAAAACATACCCTGAATATTTAGACCGAATTTTTTAATGCAAAGATGCCTTATATTAACATATGATTTTACTCACTTAAAGTTGTTTTAATGAAAAAAATAACTTAATGGGAATGTAGGTCAACATCTCTCCTAACGTGAATGAGCGGAGTTTGACCTTAATTATGGACCAGAAGGACGCTTGATTTATTCCAATTACATGCACATAAAAAATTAAAAACTCGGATTTCATTGCGCCGACCTCCATTTCCGATACAAATTTTCTAGGAGTGTCCCTTGCTTTGGCGAAGTACCTACTATAATAGACTTCAAACACTAGATTTTAAAGTTTCACTTTTAATATTTTAATATTTAGTAATTATTATAGTGTAATACTAACTTAAGTAATAGTAGTAGTAAGTAGGCAGTAAGGTAGTAGGCTTTAGACTTTAGACCTAGTTCTAAACTCCCTTGTTGCTAGCACTTACTACATTTTTCTCATCAGTGAATTTAGTCACTCACCGTGCCTATGTTTATGTGGCAGGAAAATAGTACAGAACCAAGTTGTACTAAGGAATGTTGTTACTGGGAATTTTATTTGAAATGATACCAAAACTTGTTGTTATTTTATTAGAGTCGATTTTAAAAATAATAATATTTTTAAGCGAAGGTCAGCCTTGAAGGTGCGAGTGAGAATTGTCCCCTGCTACTGTGGTGGCCAAAATTGAACAATATCATCTGGAATGGCGTTGAAAACATTCAAATCATTTGCTTTAACACGTTAACGCCACATGAACTCACACATTTAAGAATCAACCATATGTCTGTGTGTGCCTTTGTAGCGCTTGTTTCTCTCTATTGCCGATTTCCACGTAGGTTCAATGCATCAATGCTACTATTGTAATCCACAAAGTTAACAGAATGATTGACCGTTAGATGAGTCAATCCCAGAGTGGTGCCAATTGCATTATATTCTCTTCATTGATCTGACATGACTGTTGTGCCCGGCCGTGTATACGCTGTGATAATTGGCATAAGTGTAGCTGCTGATCTATCTTGTTCAAAAAACACGAAACACTCGCTAGTCTCGTGACAAATGCCTCCAAAGACCCAGTGTTATGGCAAAACTCGTCCAACATGATTTTTTTCTGCTTGTAAACAGACTCACTTCGATTTCAACTGTAATGTTACGTCCTCCAATAATAACAGAATTTTGTACAAGTGTATTAGTACATACCTCCCGTAGGTAATTATTCCAATCGATAACTGCTTGCTGTGAAATGTCCAATTCACATTCTCAAAATTTGATGCTTGTCAGCTCTTTCGACCAGCAGTGTATGAAAAGAATGATCTGTCTATAAGTAAGACATGAGCCCTGTAGCCAAGTAACCTGCCGAAAAGGGATATCGTGCCTGCAGTTAGTGTGGTGGCATCGCAGTGAATTAAAATTGAAGTACCCAACTTAGTGTATTGGTCAAGGGTCCAACAAAGTTCAGTGAGGAAAATAAGAGTAAGAGGACAGCTGTTAGAGATACAATTGAAGTTAAGAAAGATATTATTGCATGAAATCGGTACACATGAGGCTGATCTTGCTACTATGTTCAGGATGCCTAAATCGACTGTCTGGTTGACCTCTAGGGGATCAAAAAGTATGGAAGAGAGGATGAGATGGAAAAAGCCCCTCTTATGTTTGATTAGTGAAAAACAGATGACTGGTGATGTGATTTCTGAGACGATAATTTATGAGAAAGTGAAGGTCCTCCACAATGATGTAGCGAAAGGCATGGCTGTTCAATAACTTAAAGAAAAGTACTGGGACCCATAGAGTTTGTAGGACCCAAGAACGGATTAATACACTTTCTAGTATTTCAAATGGAAAACATGGTCTTGGAACTCAAAATGTAGTTCTAGAACAGTTAAAGTTCGGATTCTGAGGCCCCACTGTAATAATTTTTTATTATTATTATATATTTTTTTAAAAAGGTGCTTACTTATTTTTTTTTTCATATCATGTTTTTTTCGTAAATATTCAGTTATTTTAAAATGTGTTGATTGTGAGGAGTAGTTATTTTCAGTACCATTGAAGCTACTATTGTAATCAAATGACCATGTGCTTTTACTAACATTCAGGGAAAGTAATGTGCAGCAACATCTGAAGAAGGTGTATGCATCCCTCTCTGTGGGTATGCTCAGTGCAGCTCTTGGAGCATATGCTCACACACTCACAGGCATAGGGGAGGTAAAACTTATTTTTAGTTTCTTCAACAAAGCCATAATAATAAAAAAAAGGTCTCTTTGCTACCCCTCTATAAAAGATCTGTTTATTTACAACATATATCTTTTAAATAAACTTATAGATTTGAAAGTTCTTATGGTCTAGTAAAAAATGTTTAAACAAGTTTTAAAATGTGATTTCCTATAGTGGTTCATTCTTACTACCCTTGCATCAATTGGCCTTATGATTTGGCTGGGATCTACTCGTTATACTAAAGAAAGTGAAGGCACAAGAATGGGGATCTTTGTAGGCTTTACATTTACCTCAGGTTTGTCCACAACTAGAACCACATACGTTAAAAATATTCACATTTAAAAAATACTCTATTACATTTTGTGGCTGCATTGTTATGTATTTAATGTGTAAATTAAATTCAAAGTATCTTTTAAACAAAATTTTCCTCTTAAAAGTAATTATGAAAATGCGTATATTGAAAAACAAAATTACCTACCAAACTAATACATATTTCTAATACTTTGCTTTTTTTTTTAAACCTCATTTAAGTTTATTTGAATTTTTTTTTTTTTTTTAAAGAATGCTTCCCTGTTTTGTACATTTTTATTATGGTTATTTTGCTGTAAAGGGAAGGGGGATATTGTCCATATTCTTAAGCTACTAAACTGGACACCTTTTGTCTTCAGGTATCTCTCTTGGGCCTCTCATTGATATTGTCATGAATATTGATGAAAGGTAAGATTCACTGACACTTGCAATTTTTAATTATTTGCTTCATGGCAAAACAATTTTAAAATATTTACTCCATTTCAAAAGAATTTTAAATTATTTAACGATGTCAAAACAATTTTTAATATTCACTTAACTGCAAAACATCACTATTGAAAGGTGCATGTTAATAGAGGAAATCAAGGCTTTTGGGAATCTGGATTGAGATTTGAAATTAAATATGACTTTCCTCCTTTTTTTTGTCAACTTAGCATCGTATCAACTGCGCTGGCTGGCACAGCTGTCATTTTCATCTGCTTCACCATGGCTTCACTCTTGTGGAAAGACAGAGTCTTTCTCTACATGGGTGGTAAGTAATGAAAGGCTAGTTCTAAAGTTTATTAAATCATGGCAGAATTATTTAAATATATGATTTTTGCACAAAGACTCTGTATTTAAACTATTTAAGTCACATATACACACCATACCATTATGAAAGAAATGGTTCAACATAAAACAGAATTTTATACATTTTATGTTAATTATTATAATTGTGAACATCTTTAAAAAAAAAAATTTTAAAACTTATATCATTTAATTTGCTGTGCATTTTATATCTATCTGTAGTTAAAAAAAGAAAGATCTTAATCACCTAAAAATTAAAAATTTGTTAACAAAAAAGTTAAGACCAATTCCTGTTCATTTATTCCATTCTCCAGGTTTTCTAATGTCAAGTCTGACCTTGTTGACCCTAGGAGGTCTCATCAATGTATTCTTTAGATCCGAAGCCTTTTTCAATGTAATTAGTTATGCAATAATTTTTTTTTTTTTAAAGTGTACAGTCCATTTTTTTTTAACATGAAAGAAGTAAGTACTTGAAAAAAAAGTTATTTTGTGAAACAGCTGGAAATGGTGGGATGAAGATCTACACAATTTACATAAAATAAGCTTTTAAGTTACCATTGTCAAAGCATTTTTTCACTCTTACCATCCCATTCCAGGAAAATGATAAGTTTTTCCACCTATTTGTTTCATTTGAAAATGAATGTTAATAGAAGTTCCCATTCAGTGATAAGTAGAAAATAAAATGTGATCTGTTGTATGGAAATATATATGTGTTTTAATCATTCCGTTTGTTACTTTGCTTTATCTTTGTGACGGTTGATGTTTTTGTAAACCCTCAGGTATACATCTATGGCGCCCTATTTCTGTTTTCCGCTTTTGTCTTGTTTGACACCCAACTGATTGTGGAGAAGAGACGTAAGGGTGATCAGGACTACATCTGGTAATTATCGTTTAAAAAAAGAAGATAGAATTCCATTATTATTAGAAACGAGGATGTCCTCACTGCCTTTAAGCCCACTACCAATGATAATTATAAGGAACTCTAAATCAAAAGATTTCTTGTTAGCAAATCAAAAATATCTCTTCTAATTAATGTGATTGCAGAAATTTGGTGTTTTGAACATGAAAGTTCTAAAACCAGATATTTATTGCAATGATGTTATTAAGTTGTAAATGAAAACAATGAACTTTATGTTTGAAGACAGTGAACTTGTAAATTTCAAATAGAGTTTTTCTTGACTCCCTGAGTCCTCTGTGATATTCTGAGTCCCTACATTTAGCATTCAACAATCTTAATTGACTAGGGTGTGTTTAGAAGATTCATGATCATAGAACTTCCACTTTCTTGAACAGTGGGTTTACTTACTTATCTTTTGTGTTCGATTAGGCACTCAGTTGATTTGTTCATTGATGCCATCCAGATCTTCAGAACTCTCCTAATCATTTTGGCCAAAAAGGTAACTTGACATGATTTATTGTTTTCACTAACTTTAACCCTCTTGAGACGCAACCTTTCTGGACGGCTTGTGTCAAGAAGAGAGAGCCATTTTCACAAGCCGTGCACTTACTTTGCAAATAAATATTTTCAAAAATAAACTAATTACTTTAGAATTACGAAACTATAAATATTATTGTGGGGTATTGAACGAACTAATATGATATTTATTAGTCAAACTGAAATCTCAACATTCATGCAAATGAGATCCCGATTTCCACAATTTATGCATGTAATTTCTTTTACACTTCTAATGTCTTACTGGCAGAATTTTGTTACATTTTTTGACTGTTGAAACCTAAATAAGCCCTGACAAACATTAGAATGAGATTCAGTATGAAAAACTATGTACAAAAAAATTGATATAAGATGACATAACACCGTATCACCATACTGTATCACCATACTGGAAATTAACCTGCACTACAGAACATCATTTATGTGTAGAGGAACAGTTCTGCTTTCTTCCCATTTCCCTCAATTGATCTCTGAAGTCCTGTTGCTGTTTTAGTTTGTTTTAAAAATAAAGTTAACAAATCTAAATTCCAATTGAATGTGTCAGAAACAATCAAAAGAAAAGATAGATATAGTACTTCACAGATTTAGAGATTGTTATCATATTTTTTTTAAATAAAAGGAAGTAAAATATTAAATAAGGACCTTTTTTTAAAAATATTACAATTAGAAAAATTTAAAGCAAGTTTTCCCATCCCATCCCCCTGCAACTTGTTGCATGTGTTAATGATTCATTAGCCCATCCCAACACCTTCTGCTTTGTATGGTTCACACTGGACCCTTAGCAATATTTCCTTTGTGCCAGGTGCACATCACTGTCCCTTTTGTTGTACAAATGGAATATGATCAGCATGTGTCTCTGAGTCTGTGGTTAGTTTGTATCTCTTTAGTTCTACCAGCTGAGTAACCTTGCCTATTTTGTTTCAAAAAAAGGAAAGGTGTATGTTTAGTAATACCTTTATTTTTACATCTGTATTTTGGTTCTTTATGCATAAAGAGTTGGTAAAGGCTTTCCGCGTCTTTCTGGCTTTGAGCCCATCTTGACAAAAATTAAGTGTTATTTTCCTACTCTCTTAATGAAATTCTGACACGCTGTTGACAGGAAAAAAGTGAGTAAAGGCCTAAACTCGTCTATATTTACAGTCTAAAGATTCAAGAAAGAAAAGTTCCAAATGAGTTGGCTCACTTAGATTTTGTAATGGCAAGTTTAATCCAATTTTCTCCATGTTTTTCTGTATGCTTTTATTCCCGCATATCGGGAAGAAAAAAAAAAAAGGATAAATTCTGTTTGCTTACATATCCAATTCATCACTTGCAGACCCCCTACTTAAAAATCAAAATGCTTTATATTTCTGTGATGAACTCAGTCATTTTCTTCCATTTTTACACCTTGGTGGTTCTGGGTGTCTTAGCTTTCATCTTCATTTTCCTTGCTCATAAATCGTTGCTATCGTAAAGCATTTGTGCAGCTATTGCTCCTGAAACATTGGTTGGTGTCCAGGTGAAACGCTGGGGCTGAGTCCTAGAAACTGTTGGTATCTTGTAGTTGGCAATGAATTAAAAGTTCCTTAATAGCAGATAAAATGGCTAAATATATGACATTGGAGGAGATTTTGAGAAAAATAAAAAAATGCAACAAGCCAAACTTTTAAGCTGATCTATAAATATTAGTGTTTCCTGCTTCAGTTATTGCATGAGACAAGCAACATCAAACAACATGGTCAATGTTAATTGGTTGTCACATAATGTAATGTAAAGAAAATGAAAAAAAAGATAACCTTTTTTTTAAAAAATATAAACTTGGATACCAAAGATTAGAGTTAGAGTCAATCTTTTCTTTTACCTCTTGAGGTAGCAATTTTAAACTTATATCATGATACCAAGGGCCTTTTTCCTGCTGTTTTATATTTAGCTCAAGTAAAGCATTACAATTATAGTAATGTACCTACTCCTATGTAATGGCAACATGTGTTCCAGGGTTGTACCACAGCTGTCACATGTGTGAACTCCTATCTGTTTCTTCTGCACAAACAAGCAAAACATGACTATATCAAGATTGTAGATTATTATTGATTTTTTTAAACCAGTTGAGAATCTGTTTTTTTTGTGTTTAGTTTTTATTGATGCCTTTGTAACTAACTTTGTCAAAATTTTGTTATCTAACCTTAGTAAAAAAAATTTTTTTTATAGTTACTGTCTTTAGAGGATTAATCCACCTCAACTAAATTTCCATAACATTTTGTTGTTCCTTTACTTTAACTGATACATTTACAAACTTAAGTTTAACCTTTTTGCTTTCTCCTCCCATTAGGATGGGGACAAGAAGAGAAGGAGAGATTAGTCAGGAGCCCACTGTTGGCATTGGTCATGCCTTGAGCTTATAAAGCTTCATTCTATATTTTTTTCTGTGTGTTGTGGATGTGCGTGAAACCTTCGATGGTCACCATCTTGTCTGTAGTCAGGATCATGAACATGGATTGAACACTTCACAATTTTCGACCCACTTTTTTATCTTGGAAAACCACCCAAAAAGTATCATTTTTAACAATTTCCATTTCTAACCTTTATACACAATTGTTAACAATTTTCCCCTTGTTGCATTGCTCATTTTCAATAATGCCCATATGGCAGGAGGAGTTATTTCCACTCTCAACCAAAAAAAAAACCCAGTCTTTTTCCATTGTTAACATTATGTGTATAATAATTCACTGTTATTTTACTTCTTGCACTGATTGCGTGGGAAATACCATGGCAAAAAATTAAACTGATCATGTCTAATCAAGTATTGAATTGTTAAACAAGAATATAAATTGAAGGACATGCGGTAAGCAATTTAGATCTTGGCAGGTGTCAGTATTTAAAGATATTTTTTTCGCTTTGAACAATACAAAGTGGAATGTGAAACTTTCAAGAAAAAAATTTAATTTGTGTGTCAGAAATAACCACTTTCCTGATCAGTGCTGATGATATATAATACTTTTTAAAAAATAATTTAATTTTTAAAACATTTTTTTTGTTTTTTAGCTATCACATACCTGAGCTATATTCTTTGTGTAACCATCATCATTTATCATCAACATTATCCTTTCATATTAAATTCCCAACTAATAGCACATAGTCATTCATGCAAAGTATTTTATAATTATTCCAACGTTGCGAAAGCTGGTTGGAAATTAATAAAGCCCAATTAATGGAAAGGATATTTACCAAAATGCCCTCTCGTGTTGTACACAACTATAACTTTGACGGTTAAGAGATACTCTGATGGGCACGGCACTCAACTTGCTGATGCTTCCTGAATGAAGCACACCCTTCACTTGCATTTTGAAAAAATGCTATTGAGGACTGTAAAAAATTTTTTAAAAAGCGCCATATTTATTTTTGTTTCTTTTGTGATGTTGTATTTTCTAAAGAAATTTCTACAGAACATTTCTGCTTTGTTTTTGGGTTCTGAAAGCTGCTTTGATCCAAGAGTGAGAGAATGAAAAAAAAAAAATAAATATCACTGAGGAAATAAGTTTTTGCAATGGTCAAGATGTTTTTCTAAAGTTAAGAAAGTGTTTAAAGTTGTAGGACATTTTTTAAAGCACTTTACTTGATGATGTTATTACCTGGGTGTGATTTTTATCTCTGCTTATTTTCCTGTCCTCTCAGCCATCAAATGCAGCTTGTAAAAATTAAATATACTTTTAGGGAGGGGATGAGGGTTGGGAAATTTAATTTCTTGAAATGGGTAGCTGAGTAAATTGCAAGAACAAAAAAAAAAAAAAAGATGAGTGCTTCACCAATATATAATTCTACATGTATTAAAATTATTTTTAGAGGGTTTCTCAGAACTGCTTACCAAGCATTTCCTCATCTTGTTTAGATTACTCCACTCGTTAAAAAATAAACATTAGCAATGAAATAACGCTGTGTTTTGTAAATTTTTAAAGAAATAAAAAGCATCCCATAAGCATACTTTTGTGTTTTTTGTTGGGTTTTTATCAATCTTGTTATCAGCTTCTTAACCAATTTCTTTTGTTGTTTTGTTAAAGTTATTTAAAAATAACAAAATTCAGACTAAAATTTCAGTGCAAGTGATAATTTTAGGTTTGAAAAATCTGCATAATTTATAGTTCAACAAGTATTTGAGGGACATTTGTTTAAAAAAATATGTCACTTATTTTGAAACACTAAATCAGTTTGACCAAAGGGAATAATTAATCTGCTGCAAAGTTGTTCACTTTATTTAAGTTGTTCACTTTAAATAATTTTTTTAAAAAGAAGTACTGGTAGTAAAAATAATATTAATGAATAATTTAGATTTTTTTGTGTGTAAATTAATTTTTCCACATCAAACTTTTTGTGAAAGTTAAATAGAAAAGTAAAAAAAGAACAACTTTATCATTTTCTTTTAAACACACAACACCCCCCCCCCCCCCCCCCAATGTTCACTTGAACTTGTCAACGGCCTTTTATTTGTTTTAGCACAAAGGGTCATGGTAGTAATAACAATGGTTTGGCTTAAGCTGGAATATAAAATGCAAAAACAAATTCAACGGGCAGTTGAACATTTTATTTTTAAAAGAAATGATTTTGTTGGTTTTGACAATTCAATGAGTTTGAAAATATTTTGTTTTTCTCCATTTCTTCAGATTTCACATATGTTTCTTGTTTGATTAATTATTGTCTATGTAATCAGAAGAGGATATTTTAATTCTGTTTAACACATGAGAATTTGTGTTAGTCTTTTTTGTTCCCCTTCTTTAAAATGATTTGTGAGATTCTTTTGTTGTTCAGTTTGTAATTTGTGTTATTTACAGAGTTTAAATTAAAATCATTGTAAATATGGTGTACAAAAATTAACAGAAATAAAGTACAGGATTTATTTTCAATAATGTTTAGTTAACTGTTGTGGTTGTTTTTTTTATATCCAAGAGAAAGGTGTTGACCAAAGCTGTTATCAGGGCTGCAAACTTAATAAAAATTAAATTTATGGACCAATATCCTTTATCTCCAAAATATTATGGACAAACAAATGTTTTTATCGACATATTTTTGAAATAAACTTTGTTGAGGCTAAGAAAATTCAAATGGTAAAAAAATTTTTTTTTTCAATCTATGACTGGGTTAGGTCTCTCAGGCTATGTATGAGCCTATTTGATAATGCTAGTTTATGGCATGCCTTTCTTATCAGTGTTGAATTTCTCATGCTAAATTTCTCGAATAAGTTTTAACACCAGCAAGAAACAATTGCAAACGCTAAGATTTCCCCATTGTGTTTTGATTCAAAAGATTCTTTTTGCAAAGTCTCAATTTTCTTTTACGGGACATCATAAAGTTGTTATGGACTTTTACAGATAAGTCATTTTAGGTCACATTTGTAAGGATTGTCAATAAATTTACTGACGTTTGGCAACTCTGGCTATCACACCAGATAATGTATGAAAAGAAATATATTGGAGGGGAAAAAAATCTGGGGGGGGGGGGGGGGTTTAACAATTTTATCTGCCCTTGTTTCAGTTTTCTTCCAATTCCTTTGCTTGCATTCTTGACCGAGTGATATATTACTATGAAACTTTTCATTTTGAATGATTGAGATTTTCCTTTAATGACACTTAAGTGACAGTTTTAACTACATGTCTTTTTCTTCAACTTGTGTCCTTAACCTCTTGATTTTAAAACATACCTCCGGCACCCCCACGATACAAAATGCTGATATAAATGCAAATAAACCAGATTCCCGAGCTATCGAAAATAAAAGTCTTTTAAAAAGAAAAATCATCCATGCAAGTTAAATGTTTAAATGGACTCTCGCACCATGGAACGATTTTATCTGAACCTAATTTTTTTTTTTCTCTTTTAAAAAAAATAAATAAATTTGTATACTTTGGCATATGTTTCTGTTACAATCTTTAAAACTTGCACTTGTTTATAAAGGGATTTTTTACATCTATTAGTCTTAGATATTGTGTACAAGCAGAAATGTGAATATTAAGCACTGTAAATAGTCAGATGTCTCTGTAATAAAATGATGGTATATTTCATTAATATCTGAATGAATTTTGAATTAATTCATTTCTTACAGACTTATTCTTAATAAATGCCGTCATAGAACAGGGGTGGGCAAACTGCGGGCAGCATGCGGCCCGGCAACTGATATTATGCAGCCCTCAGTGGCATTTAGAAATTTTAAAAATTACTTTGTTTTGCTGAATTTTACAGAATTTCATGTACCGTTATGATTATTTCAACATTTTTGATCAAATTTCTTTCTAATTTTCTATTTTTTTAAACAGTCCTTGACGTTTGTCATGTAATGCTATAATGAAAATTTACTGATTTTAGTATAGAGAAATGTTTATCAACATGTAAAAATATGACAAAATATACGTACGTCCCCCCAATAGCTTTACAGTTATCAATTTGGCCCTCCGCACTAAAAGTTTGCCCACCCTTGTCATTCACAGTGCTTAAATTTTATTATGGAGTTGACAGTATAATCACAACTGACATCGTCACTATAAGTTGATTACAATTATTTCAAATACCTTAAGTTTCATGCACTGTTAGTGTTTCCAGTTGTAACGTGTTCTAGTAGGTCTAATCTCCCCAAGCGTTTCAGAATGTCTAGCCTACCCAAAGTGTTTCTGGTAGGTCCGACCTACCAAAATGTGTCAGTAGGGCTTAGCTACCCAAGAGTTTCAGTAGGTCTGATCTACCCAAGTGTTTCTAATGGGTCTAACTTACCCAAGTTTATCAGTAGGTCTAACTTACCCAAGTGTTTCTGTAAGTCTAACTTACCCAAGTGTTTCTGTAGATCTAATCTACCCAAAGTGTTACAATAGGTCTAAGTTTTTGAGAGCTATTAGGTAATTGTTTCAAAATACATTTTGTGCCCAAACTAAGTAATGAAACATGCATCTAGAACATTAGCATGAAAATAATGGTCAACCACATATACTATTTCCCCAACTGGGAGGCCAATTTCAACTACCCAACACATCTTACTTTTCACTACTGGCAACATGTGGCGACTAGAGCTATGCGTGGTTGACAAACGCACATATGCAATCAAGAGCTTCAGTACTGTTAGTATTGGCGCATACTGTATTTCAAATTCTGCTTACTTACTACATCATCTATCTTGTTCGTTTTTGCTTGTGAAATAGTTTTAAATGAATGTTTAAAATGAAAGTAAGACTTAAAAAAAACAACATTCTTGAAAAATTAATTTTATACAGTATCATACAGATACAAAAAACAAAACAAAAAGTATATAAAAGTATAACACTTCAAGCTAACAGAAATCTTTTACCAAAGTCAGTATGTGACTTGAACTTGGTTCAGGGAAAAAAATTTTTTCTTGAAAGTAGTCATCCTTTGCTGAAAAAACTAATAATATTAACCATTTTTTGTTTCTTCACACCCCAGGCACAAATCAAACAAAGTTGTGTGGATTACTGGCAGTCATTCCTTCACAGCATCAATGCTAGTCAAACACACACAGGGGTCTGCTGTGTGACTATTGTAGAACATTTTAAAGTTTTTACAGTTTGATGGGAATAATCTGATTAATGACAGAAAAATAAATGAATTATTTTAACATTAATTTGTGAACTTGAGTTTTGTTCAACTTTGTGAATCTTTGTTGTATTAGGGATTTGGGGGGGGTGGGGGGGGGGGGTGTCGTTGATAAAGAGGTCCACTAAAAAATGGGTTGGGGGGGGGAGGTTGGTTCAAATGCGGACATTTGGGTGGGAACAGGGTGTAAGCTAACATTTTTGTACTATCCCATTTACTAAGACAATGCCTCGCTCAGTCTTGTCACTAACGAGACATTGTGAGCATGAATATCAACTATACTTCGATACCATTGGCATCATTCAAGAATGAAATCATGGCAGACATTACTGGCAACTCTCCTCAATTGTACCATCTTGCAAGGAACTTGTTTGAGATTTTGTAACAAATTCAAAGTATCAAATATGCAATGTTAATGTAAACTTATTTGCTTTTAAATAGTCCTAAAGGGAATTAACTGAATGAAATCTTTACACTCTGTATCAGACAGATTTATGCTCCTTAATCAGTTATACAGATTCCTCCTTTATTTAAAACCACTGATTAATTAATTAATTTAAACAGACTGTTAGGTTAAAAACAAGGAGCATTTAAATGTAAAATGTTTGGGAATAGCGAATCTGTTATTTAAATCAAGCACTTGTTACAACCCCATTTTGTCTAATAAAACAGGAACATAATGATTGTTAAACATGAGATAACATTTAAAATACAATTGCCATTAGAGCAGTGGTTCTGAACCTTTATAATTCTGCAACCCTTTAATGCAGTTCCTCATTTGTGGTGACCCCCCCCAACCATAAAAGTATATTCTTTGCTACTACATAAATATGTATTTGCCAATGGTCTTAGGCTATATCTGTCTAAGGGTCGTTCGACCCCGAAGTTGAGAACCGCTGCATTAGAGCCAAGTCCAAAGAAATTGTTGAACATTCTATGAAATCATTTGTTGTGTTACCCTGCTTAAGTCACCCTTTGGGTTTTTCAACAGCTACCTGTCTACACCTGCAGATTCTACATCACCGGGCTAATACAACAGAACCGATCCGCACCGCTTACAGAATAATGCTACCACTTGATTCTGGCCGGCAGGTACTGGTCCACGAGGCTCTGGTAGTACGGCCTCAGTTCGTCCACATCCGGCAGGTCCCCGGTCTTGGTGTACAGGTCAAACTTGTTGAACTCTTTGATCCACGGAATCATCTGCTGGTCCTTGTCGTTGGTCAG
Organism: Omphiscola glabra; assembly: GCA_964017045.1. Taxonomy (NCBI): domain Eukaryota; kingdom Metazoa; phylum Mollusca; class Gastropoda; family Lymnaeidae; genus Omphiscola; species Omphiscola glabra. Next base: position 11,233,064 of record OZ024810.1, read on the forward strand.
GTGGGAGTAAGCGCCGCACGAGTGGTAAGGGTAGAAGGAGTGGAACCGAATCATGTAGAGGGCTTCTTCGGGTAAGCTATGTTTGTTGGCCTGTTACCATCAGGGATATGGGAGTGGGGGGTGGGTGTGTGTGGAACAGATGTGTTATATCAAGAAATGGGTAATCATTTAGATATAGACTGTTAACATGCAAAGTTACCATTTTGTTCTCCCCTTGCAGATTACAAAATGTATCAATTCTATCCATCATGATAAAGATGCCAAGGCAGTGTGGCGTGAGAACTGGGTACATAATTTTCTAGAATATATAGGCTAAATGATTACATAATTCTAGAATATATAGGCTAAATGATCAAATTAGTCTAGAATATATAGGCTAAATAATCACATTAGTCTAGAATATATAGGCTAAATGATCAAATTAGTCTAGAATATATAGGCTATATACTCACATTAGTCTAGAACAGGGGTGGGCAAACTTGTTGTGCTGAGGGCCACATTGACATATGTAAAACTATTTGGGGGCCGCATGTATATTATGTCCAATTTTTACGTGTCGATAAATATTTATCTATATTAAAAATCGCATTTTAGCATTACAAGTACAAGACAAAAGTCAAGGACTGTTCTTAAAAAATTGAAAATTAGAAAAATGTTGATACAAAATGTAAAAACAATTATAACGGTACATGAAATTCTGTAAAATTCAACAATATGACTTAAAAACAAAGAGTTTTTTAAAATTAATAAATGCCTCAGAGGGCCGCATAAAATCAAATGCCGGGCCGTAGTTTGCCCACCCCTGGTCTAGAATGTATAGGCTAAATGATAACATAATTCTAGAATATATAGGCTAAATGATCAAATTAGTCTAGAATATAGAGGCTAAATAATCACATTAGATTTATAATTATGTTTGCTTGTGGTCAACTGTCATTTTGGTATTACAGTAATTACATCTCCCCCCGAACTCACTTCATTGTGTCATTGTTTGTATCACCTATTTCATTGTCAATTAATTCTTTTAAGACCCCTGGACCCTTTGAGAGCCACTGAAATTTTTTGTTGTTTACAATTCACAAAAAGGAAATCTTCAGTATTAAATCACAATACCACCTTCAGCACCCTGTACATTTACTCATCATGTCCTATTTAAGGTCCCCTGTGCCCCCCCCCCCATTACCACCACTCTACTGTAACATCCCTGCAAGTATTAGATCACAATCTCACCTTCAGGACCCTGTACATGTACTCATCATGTCCCCATGACATGAGCACATTGTCTAGACCACAGTTTTGTGTGTACATCCCCAACTTGGTGTTGTACTTGGGATTCTGCAGGTCTGGGTTTTTGCTGAAACAATTGCACACAAAAAATATACATCTCTGTTTTAACTGCTGTGGCTAGGATTTGGGTAGTCTCTGAATTCATTCAGCTTAATTGGTCTTAAGTATACCTGCTTGTGACAATCTGAAATTTGGTCTTAAGTATTCCCGCGTGTGACATAATTGTTTTTAAAAAAAACGTGCTTATTGGCGTGCATTTATTAATAGCTATCAGTGAGCTTGATAACCAGTGCACCACTTACCTAAAACTCTCCACACCAAAGACTATAGAGGGCTCTGGGGCACAGCCAACGACAAACGTGTCCCCTACAGCTGCCCATTGCGGCTCGCCCCATAAAGATATGATTTTCCCAATGTCATGAATGAGACCTGTCAGCTGTTAAGAATGTTCAATGGAACATGAAAATAAAAGATAATAATAAGTGTACAGAAAATTAATCAAATTAATAAAGATAATAATAGATACCAATGGCTGTATTAAAATACATTAAGTTTTTAATAGATCTCAAATTTTTTTTTTGAAAGAACGCACCAGTTACTCCCCTTTAGCACCAGTTACGCCCCATTAGCACCAGTTACTCCCCTTTAGACTCTTTGAAACTTGAAAGAAAAAAAAACAACGAACATAACATGATACAATTGTGATGTTTTTTTAAAAGCTTTATGGCGTTTTCATCATACCATTGACATAAGGAATTCAGTGAGATATGGGATTTATAACTGCAGGCGTTTGATTGGATTTGAAGGCATGTATGGAGTTGTTGATTACAAGAATCTCCTTGGGACATTATCCTGACATATTTACTATATTGACTATTACTGGCAAGCCAATTGCCCATCTTTGGATATTTGACATGTCCAGACACTTATTTTAAAAAAAATAATTATTATCTGTATTAGCATGTCTATAACTTATAGTAATGTTGCGTTCAATATTAATTCATGAACATTATTTTTTTTTTTAAATATAAAAATTGGAGATCAGTTCCAAATTTGATCGTACACCTGATGTACTTTAATATACCTGGTGGATAACTTGTACGCCTGATGTACTTTAATATACCTGGTGGTTAACTTGCACCCCTGGTGTACTTTAATACACCTAGTGGGTAACTTTTTTTTTTCTTTTTGATGATTTCGTTGCTGATGAGGTTTGAGGGTTTGGGCATTGCGGAAGCTTTGTAGAGATGGAGTGGGAACTGTCATATTGTCGAATCTCCCTTGTGTAGATTCTAGAAGACATTGGAGGGACCTGAAATATTCTTGTAGTCGTAAACCAGTGGGGGCTCATTATATGGTTGGGTTGGTGTCACCCAGTGAAGTAAACTCGTTATGTCACCCCCCCCCCCCACATTTCCAGACCTCCTCCAAGTGTGCCGGCTCTGGTGGCAAGCTGTTATGACGACACCCTGCTCTGCCTGGTGGCATGCTGTTATGACGACACCCTGCTCTGCCTGGTGGCATGCTGTTATGACGACACCCTGCTCTTCCTGGTGGCATGCTGCTCTGCCTGGTGGCATGCTGTTATAACGACACCCTGCTCTGCCTGGTGGCATGCTGCTCTGCCTGGTGGCATGCTGTTATGACGACACCCTGCTCTGCCTGGTGGCATGCTGCTCTGCCTGGTGGCATGCTGTTATGACGACACCCTGCTCTGCCTGGTGGCATGCTGCTCTGCCTGGTGGCAAGCTGCTCTGCCTGGTGGCATGCTGTTATGACGACACCCTGCTCTGCCTGGTGGTATGCTGCTCTGCCTGGTGGCATGCTGTTATGACGACACTCTGCTCTGCCTGGTGGCGTGCTGCTCTGCCTGGTGGCATGCTGTTATGATGACACCCTGCTCTGCCTGGTGGCATGCTGTTATGACGACACCCTGCTCTGCCTGGTGGCATGCTGCTCTGCCTGGTGGCATGCTGCTCTGCCTGGTGGCATGCTGCTCTGTCTGGTGGCATGCTGTTATGATGACACCCTGCTCTGCCTGGTGGCATGCTGCTCTGCCTGGTGGCATACTGTTATGACGACACCCTGCTCTGCCTGGTGGCATGCTGCTCTGCCTGGTGGCATGCTGCTCTGCCTGGTGGCATGCTGCTCTGGCTGGTGGCATGCTGCTCTGCCTGGTGGCATGCTGCTCTGCCTGGTGGCATGCTGTTATGTCTGGTGACACTTTTATGTCTGGTGACACTCTTATGTCTGGTGACACTCTTATGTCTGGTGCCACTCTTATGTCTGGTGACACTCTTATGGCTGGTGACACTCGTATGTCTGGTGACACTCTTATGTCTGTTGACACTCTTATGTCTGGTGACACTCGTATGGCTGGTGACACTCGTATGGCTGGTGACACTCGTATGGCTGGTGACACTCGTATGGCTGGTGACACTCGTATGTCTGGTGACACTCTTATGTCTGGTGACACTCGTATGGCTGGTGACACTCGTATATCTGGTGACACTCGTATGGCTGGTGACACTCTTATGTCTGGTGACACTCTTATGTCTGGCGACACCTTGTTCTTTCTGGTAACACACTGTCCTTGTGCAACGCTCTTGTGCTTAGCTGAGTTCTATCAGTACACTCTTGCTCTTTATTGGTTGATTGATTGAATACTTTTTTTGGCAGGCTCATAGCGCTCTCATGTCCTAAAATCTATTTAAAGCAGTGGTTCTCAACCTGTGGGTTGCGACGCCTTTGGGGGTAGCACGACCCTTTCCCAGGGGTCGCCTAAGACCACCTGAAAACACATATGCTCTAATAGTTATGAAGTATAACCGAAAATAATTTTGTCGCCACAACACGATTAACTAAATTAAAGGCTCGCGGCCATAGGAAGGTTGAGAACCACTGATTTAAAGAACAAAGACTATACATGTTTTTAAATGATTTTTTAAAATTCATTTTCGATTTCCCTCAAAGATTGAGACAAACTGTTCCATAATTTTGGCTCTATAGCTTCAAAAGAGCGCACTTCGTATGATTTCTTTCTGTGTCCATCCACACTGGGAACTCTCAGTAAGGATTATGTTGTGAAGCGCAGGTTCTTTAAGGATACGTGTTTAGAAATTAGTTCTTTAAGTTATTCAATGTCATAGCCTTCTATACAGCTGTACACAAGGGACAGAATTTTGTGGTCAATGCGCTCACTCACAGGAAGCCAATGTAGAACTGGGGTGGCATGGTCAGATTTCTTTAACTGAGTTCTGTAATGAAACCGATTCAAACACCCTCTGGCAATATCCCATTTGGTTTTATCCCCCATGAGAGTGCCACCAGGGGCGTGCCGCAACCACCGCACCTTCCTAGTGACGCTAATGGGCCTATCTATCCATCGCTCTCACCTAGACTTCAGGGTTCATGGGTAGGTTTCATTCACATTATAGTCAGTGATTATTTGTTGTATTGAGGGTGGCAAGTGGGGGGAGGGGGGAGGTGGGGGGGTATTATTTCCAGTCATGGAAACATACCTGGGCTTTCTAAATTCTATGGTTATCTTACAACCGGTCACGTCACTTGGCCTACTGAAGTGAGTCAAGTGACCATTTAAAGATAGCTCGGATTGTTTTGTTATTCTGTAAGTTGATATTTCCCACACGTTAGTTACTGTACATCACTCCCCTTCCCCCCATAAATCCCCCACCTCCACCCCGTATCCCACTCTACTGGGTATCTGTATAGAAGATAAGCCGAGTGGTCATTTCCTATACTTTAAGACATAATGAGACCACCCCCACGCTTCCCCACAAACCCTGCCGGGTTCCCTCTACGTCATGTTATCTTGGTTAATAGCAAAGCCCCCATGCAAACTTTTATGGCTCGAAATAAGATGTTAGACTTGCATAAACATTGAAAAAATGTGTTAACTCCGAACAGTTTCACTTCCTTTACACCCAACACACGTAATGCGACATTTGTGATGTCAAAGGAACAAAATAGCAACCATATTTTTTTACAACTGTTTCTCGTTGTGTCAAATGGTGCATTCAGCTGTATGTCAGCGACTTTCGGGGTTCTCCCAATGTATGTCTGGTGAATGTCAATGACATTCAGGAATCTGGCAATGCATGTTTGGTGGATGTCCATGACATCTTTTGAAATCTCTCAATGCCCATGACATTCAAGGATCTCACATGGCTGGCTTGTCGATGTCTATGACATTCAGGAATCTTCTAGTGTCTGTCAGAGTGATGTCAATGACATGCAGGGATCTCCCGATGTCTGTCTGGTTCACGTCTATTGCATTCAGGGATCTCCCAATGTCTATCTGGTTCATGTCTATTGCATTCAGGGATCTCCCGATGTCTGTCTGGTTCATGTCTATTGTATTCAGGGATCTCCAGATGTCTGTCTGGTTCATGTCTATTGCATGCAAGTATATCCCAATGTCTGTTTGGTTCAAGTCAATGACATTCAGGGATCTCCCAATGTATGTCTGGTTCATGTCAGTGACATTCAGGGTCTTCTCATGTTTGGTCGATGTCAATGAAATTCAGGGATCGCTATGACTCACCTGAAACCAGGGTTTGTCTGGATGATGTTTCCTGATCCCCTCGGCCGTCTGGTAGGCGTGGTATGAGTTGGGCAGGTCAATGTCAGGGTCGCTCTCATCCACGAGGTCATTCAACTTGTCGAGTATCTCCATGATGCTGTACTCGCCGTGGTCAAATCTTAGCCAGTAGGCCATCCTGTCCTGGGAGATTAAATATATATAACATAGAGCAAGCGACATATTATGTGCTATCTGACGCTTTAAATGTTATCTACCCTTACAAAGTCCGGTGTGTGATTGGTGTAGTTACCTACCCTTACAAAGTCTGGTGTCTGATTGGTGTAATTACTCCCCTTACAAAGTCTGGTGTTTGATTGGTGTAGTTACCTACCCTTACAAAGTCCACTGTCTGGTTGGTATGCATCAAGTCATACGTCTTGACAACTCTCTCCGGGACGTTGTGAATACGGAAATCCCTGAAAGCATTGGCGTCCCGGTGTTCCGGTCGGTACTCTGACGGGTCCTGCAGGACCATCTTTGTGAGCTGTGCAGTCTGTGCTGCCGCCATCGTCCTCTTTCTTCAAGATTCTTCTATGCAAACAATTGTTCACACATAAACAATTAATTATCAGTCAAGAGGTTAAAGAAAAAAAACAACAACAAACAACACATTTTTGGAGGTTCCTAATCATGTTTTAATAATATAGTTTATAAAATTATATAAAAGAGTTAGAAATATTGTTCAACAATGTTGTTATCTTTACTATCGGCCCCTTCCCCCAAGACTATGTTAGCATGGGCGGGCGCAGGCTAAAAAGCACTGTACATTATCCACTATAGGAGCGGCCTGTACAATTTCTGTTTTAAATATTTATAATGACATTTCGCTGCTAAAAAAAACAACAACAAACAAACAAAACAAAACAAACAAGGCAAATAACATCATTACTGGCCGATATTTCGAATCTTTTATGTAATTTTGTTATGTCGTAAGTATCTCATTTTTGGCTTGAGTGTGCGCTGGCACAACTTTGAACTGAAAATATTTGATTGTCTGCTAATCATTTTAATCATCGCAACAAAACAAAAACAAAAATAATTCACGATTCTGTCGTTCAATCATGATAACATTATGAACTCTATTTGCACATTCAATGCACATTTTGAATATGTACGGCATAAATAAAATAATGTAAGCACTTACGTGTCAAGCTTTTAATGAAGTCCCCTGTGTGAATGGCGAACGACTTCTACTTCTGCTTTCATTTCACCGTTATCTTTCGGTTGGAATGTCCTTGGCGAATTTCGTTGAAATTTTGAAGGTTATTTGATGGATATCAAACACCGGGTCGGGGGTGTTGGGGGATGGGGTGTTGAATATGGGGTTTTGGGAGTTGTTGTGTTGGGAGATGTAGTGTTGGTGTGGATTGGGTGTTAGTGTTAGGAGATGTAGTGTTGGGGGTAAAGGTGTTCGGAGATGAGGTATTTGGTATTTTGTGAAGGAGTGTTTGGAGGATGAGGGGTGGGGGTGTTGGGGTGTTGGGATGGGTGTTGCGAGATGGAGAGGTTTCAATGAGGGAGGGATGTTGGGAGATGGGGTGATTTCAATAAAGGGTGGATGCAGGGTGATGGGTTGGTTTCAATAATGGAGGGATAGAAAATTGGAGGCGGGTGTAGTGTGAAAAGTGGGAGGGGAGGATGGATAGGCGGAGCGTAATCTGGACGTGGCGTTAAGATTGGCGGGGCGTAATCTGGACGTGGCATTAAGATAGGTAGCGCGTAATGTGGACGTGGCATTAAGATTGGCTGAGCGTAATGTGGACGTGGCATTAAGATAGGCGGAGCGTAATATGAACGTGGCATTCAGATAGGCGGAGCGTAATCTGGACGTGGCATTAAGATAGGCGGAGCGTAATGTTGACGTGGCATTAGGGGCCACCCATAAATGAGGTCACGCATTTAGGGGGAGGGGGTCAGATTTTTGTGACGATGTGTGACGAGGGGAAGGGGGGACCCTCAAGCAATGTGACGTCACATGCAAAGTAGAATATTGTAGTAAAGAATTGCACTTAATAAATGAGGTCCGAAAAAATGGCCTCTGATCAAGTTACAAGACGCCAAGGAGGAGGAAACTCGGGGTGTAGTTGCAATGTCAGTTGTGAGTATTTATGGCTAAATGTGGACACAGGAGTCATAGAATTCGGACTTCCACGGTGACCACGGCAAGTGGGATGGAACGATAACAAAAGGTTGACCAAGGCGGGGGGGGGGGGGGTATCTTATTAAATGTCCAGGGCAGGGACGGTGGGGGGTGGTATCTTAGTAAATGCTCGAGGGCAGGGATTCTTTAAAAAATTTGCAGCGCTGAGAGCCCACTCCGTTTCAAACCCACCCCCAAAACACGTATAAATTATATTGTAATAAAATTAAGAATAATTCAACAATTTAGTTATCGTAGTTGTATTTCTTTAATAAACTTTATAAACATGGGAAATAATTACCAATAAAAGCAATGCGCCAACAAAATTCACAAGGAAAACATTTACTGCTGCTAATCAAAATGCTTACAAAATAATTTTTTTTAAAAGAAGCATCAACAACTAGCAATGGCAGCCCCCTACAATCAGTGGCGTAGCTAGGGTTGGTGTCACCCGGTCCGGTACGCTGGTGGTGTCAACCCCCCACCCCTCGACTTCCACGATCTAATTCTTCTTGTTAAACTTAGTCCACAGAATAACAAGGTAAATACCAGAACAAAAACAAATTAATTGAAGGTCAGGAGGTAAATTTATTTAAGAACTGTGACATGTACTTAGAATCGCACATTGTTATCAAAGGATAGTATTATGTCTCAGAATTTAGATAAATATAGCTTCCTGTCACTTACAAAAGGTACCGAACACTTCATTCGGCGTTGAAACATGGTCAAAACGATGCGTTTCTGATCTAATAATGAGGTAACCTAATTGCTGACGCATCAATTTTGAAATTATAATTTAAAAAAACGCATTTTGATTGGTTACATGGGTGGAAAATGTACGTGTGATCGGTCATCCTGTTATGAATTTCGGTTAGACTGAGCAGTGTGTGCTCTGTAAATACGCAATTTTATAATTTGATGTCACCCCCTGAGATGGTGTCACCCCCGTGCGGTCCGCAGCGCCTTATCTACGCCACAGCATACAATTTTCTGGTCTTCCGCACCTCAGAGCTGGGGAGGTACTTTTACCGCTGGATAAGAACCACTGTTCTAGTGAAATGCTTCTGACACAGGGGCAGTAATTTGATATCCACAAGAGGTTAATTTGGACATAAGGACATTTTATAGGGGGGGGGGGGGGTGTAAAGATTTGTGACGTTATATTTATTTATTTTTTTTTTTGGGGAGGGGGGGGGTCTAACTTTTTGTGACGATGGGGGAAGGGGTAAAAAATCTGAAAAATTTGCATGACGTCATTCATGGATGGTCCCTTAAGGAAAAAAATGGGACCAAAAAAAAAAAAGATAATTTTATTAAAAAGTCTAAGTCATCCCAATTTTACACGTCGCACCTTCCTTTAACAAAACAAAATATTAATAAATCTCCTTTTAACATATTTAATTTCCAAAAAACTTCAGTTCGAAAACAAATTTCCGATCGAACAAATTTACGTCACTGACCTCTGGGGCAACACAACAACAACGACAACGTTAACTTGTAAATAACAAACAACTTACATGTGTCCTTGAACTTTAAAAAAAAAAATTAACCAATTAAAAAAAAACAAAAAAACTCGGTTACCCAAAAGTGCAAGAACTACAAATGTCTTCGGCTTCAATGAAATAAACACAGTTACAAAAATAATAATGAAAAAAAAAAAAAAACAGAAAAAAAAAACAACCTAAGATAACTCCTGGCGGAAACCAACACTCAGTGTGTTGTCCGCCCTTATCTGACCTTTTCTGGGCTACTTCGCCTTACAACACGTTCTTGGCGTATTGGTATCATAGCATTACAAAATCCCCGCTCGTGATCTCGGCCAGTACATCGGTGCATTTGTTCTTATTATTATGTGATAGTAAGGGTAACAATGACGCCTATTTCGCGTGGGTCAGCGATGTGCTATGTCAGGTGACCAAAGAACAAAATGAAACAAATATCTCGATGTCGTTGCATATTGTTTTTATTGGGAAGATATTTTGCGCGAGAAATTGACGGAACACACCCGTGACACCGCTATCATGAGAACCCTTGTTTACTGGTTGTCTCATTGGCATATTCACGTCACTGATCAAGTTAAAAATAGGTGTGTCCTTAAGACGACTGGACATAGTAAAAAATTCAATTATTAGTGAAACACACAACGCACAATCATTCTCTCAACCAGGGCCGACCCTAACAATTGCGGGGCCCTACGCGAAACGGACTGCGCGGGGCCCATTCTGGGTAGAGGATAAGGATAATAAGTGAAAATTAAGATTTTGTATTAGAAAATAAATTCGGGGCGGGGCCTATGAAAGTGCGGGGCCCATTGCGGTCGCATAGGTTGCAATGGCCTAAGGCCGGCCCTGCTCTCAACACACACACAAAGTCTCGCAAATAAGCACGAAATGGAAAAATAATAAAATAAATTTGACTCCAGACTAACGACCCAAACTGCAGCGCCAGCTTGCGTCATTGGTTTAGTGCCGCCACTTCTCGGAACCCTGGAGGTGGCACGACCGTGCCTTGGCCAAGACTTTGACGGACGGAGCACCTGTTGACTTAAACAATGCGGTTACACTGTGTGCTTGTTCCATGTAACCACTACGCAAAATGCTCTACGAAATACTACAGTAACAAAACCCTTACTACTACTACTCGCTGATAACGCAAAAAAAAAAAAAAGTGCCTTCCCATGTGAGCCTTCGGATTTGTGTAGCTCTTAATGATCATTAGTCATATGTTGGACTGTTGATATCAAAACAACAGAACATCTGTTTATGGCATCTTGAATGAAATTGGTCAACAAATATGGTATTTTTTTTCCACGCCCCAAATTTGGCTATCAGTGTTAGGCTGTGGGTTTTGCTTTAGGATTTGTTGATTTCAGAACTAACCCAGTTTATCTGTATAAATAAGGATGTCCCGAGTATCGTCCTGTAGATCATGGGGAAACGATTCGTGTGGTTACTTGAGTTTTGATCCAGTCGTTAGCTCATCGATGACGGCACCCTGTTGTAAGATTTAGATTCAGACGTGACACGAGAATTCCATTTCTGCTGAATACTGATATTTGATTTAAAAATTTATTTTTTTTCTTTCGAGGATATGTTCATTATCAGCGTAGATAAAACGAATAGTCTAATTCTCTGGATTCAGCTGTACTGGTAAATCCATTTAGCATTTCGGTGTGTGCGTTTAGGCTGTTGACCTAAGCGGAATTGGTGTCAGCATTTTGGGGGATCGTGGGACTTGACTATTGGCGGATTGGAAGTGAACAATTTGTTTCTGAGTGTGCATATTTCTATACAGACATTTGGGATATAGCATAATCCCCCCTTCCCACCCAATCCCAATCCCCACTGAAGTAAAAGACTTTGTGTTTGTTTGATTACTGCCTTTAAAATTTAAGCACTTAGTATCGGAATGTGATATCCATATATTCCATTTTGAACGTGTGGCAGGAGATGATAGACCTTCTGGTCGGATGCGAGCGACTTTTGGTAATGATTAAAACTTTTGAGGGGATTTGAGTTGTTAATTTGAAGACAAAAAGAAAGAGAGATCGGTAGGTGATAGTTAAGGATTGGAAGTGAACTGCTTTGATGAGTTTCAATACCTTTGAAGGTGATGGTTTCTATGGCTGATTTCCTTAAACCGGAATTAAATGGGACTTAATTCTTTTAGAGGCGACAGTTTCAATGGAAGTGCAAGCATTATGGGAGCAGAAATAATTAGTTTCAGGCGATAGACTTTACGAAAGAGGTGGTGAGGTTTCTTGGGTGTGTGTAAGATAAAGTATCATAAAGACTCCAGGTTTGGCCCAGAACTCCAGGTTTGGCTCAGAACTCCAGATAGAAGCAACAGTCATACGTTACTGGATTCTCACATTCGTAAGTTAAACAGCCTTAAATAAGTAATACCATATATATATATATATATATGTGTGTGTGTGTAAGTATGTAGGTATGAGTGTGTTTGTGTAGTCCTCACACATATCAGCCATAAATAAAACAGCACCATGTCCGCTGTATGACGTCTTTCCTCTTAACAATCTGCCGTATATTTCCCAGATGTTGATAATATTATCATTCAATAAAACAGTTACCATAATAGTTGGAATCGACCACATGCCCTAGAAAGAAATACGATAGAAAGATGTTTATGGCAGTCTGAAAGGATAGTGGTAGTCTGAAAGATGATAAGGGCAATCTGAAGATGAAAGTGGCAGTCTGAAAGGTCATAAGGGCAATCTGAAAGATGATAGTGGCAGTCTCTAAGATGATGATGGCAATCTGAAAGATGATACTAGTAAAAGCAGTCTGAAATATGTGAATTGAAAATATATTTCTAGGTTACATTGTGTTGGGACATTCTTTGTCCATGTTAACTTTTCCGCTTGCGAGTTTTATTTGATCTCCGCCTAAATATGTGCTGACATTCTCATGTGGACATTTTCCCAGACCCCTACGGCGTGGATTGCTTGTATCCAACGACACTGCGCAACAAAAATCGAGGATTCAAGTGAAGTTAGCCGGCTATTGGTTGGCATCACATCCAAACATGATTATAATATTATATTGTGCGTCTGTTTAGTTTGTCACAGTTGCTCTCATTAGATTTTTTTGGGTGTAAAACAACAATATACCTCGCACTACGTCGTTCTGTGATCAGGGCATGCTTCTGTCATCTGCGTGCCCCGGGTCAGCTGCGTCCTCAACTCAGTAAGAGAACAGCCAATGCCGTAGCAGTAAATTTAATCGACATTAAATTTAATTCGATTACTGTAGCAGTTGTATGTGGGGTTTACCTCAGAACCAAATTCATAGACTCCAGAAGGTACAAAACTCTGCAGCACGCATTGTATCGCGGAAAGAGAAATCTGACCACATCACCCCAGTTCTTGGAGATCTCGACTGGCTTCCTGTGAGCGCATTGACCACAAAATTCTGTCCCTGGCGTACAGCTGTACAGAAGGATCTGCACCTGAATATCCTAAAGAACTGATTTCTAAACACGTATCCTTAAAGGACCTGCGCTTTTCAACACAGTCCTTACTGAGAGTTCCCAGTGTGGACGGACACGGAAAAAAGTCATACGGAGTGCGCTCTTTTGAAGCTATAGTTGCACCAAAATTATGGAAGTTTGCCTCAATCCTTGAGGGGGTAATTGAAAAGGATAAAAAATCATTTGAGAAACATTTCAAGACGTTTTTCTTTAAATAGATTAAAGAACATAAGAGCGCATTGATCATGCTAAAGAAGCATGGATACAGGCGCTGTATATAAATATCCAATCAATCAATCGTCACTAGCTTCGTTAGGCACTGGTGCATTGTGGTGCAATGACAAATCTCAAATCGTTTTCACAATATCTGAAGACTCATAATAAAATATCATTCAGAGCTGACTCAAGATTACGACATAATGCCGGGAAATTTAAATGAAAATACGAAAAAAAAAAAAAAAAAAAACCCGGAACAAGAAAGGACAAATAAATTTGCTAGCGGGTTCAATTCTGTCCAGGGGTCACCTCAGCCACGGGTCCTCTTGGGGTGGTGTTTAAGCATCGACACTTTGGGGATTTTGGGGGGGGGGTGGACACCTGACGAGATGTAGGATCTTAGTGTCCTTGTCCTTATCTACTCATGACGATAGATGTCTACTTGTTTAGGCTATGCCCCCCCCCCCCACTTCATCCCACGGGCCAGTGTAACCAATGGCAACTGATACTGATACATCAAACACCAACCGGTTTGTTGCACGATATAAGTTTATTCTCCAACAATTACTTAACTATCGCTGATACACAACTTACGACTACCAATCAAGTCGTTACAGCCAAACACAAAAAGCAACACACTATTGTACAACGGCCATCTATCCACCATGATAACAACAACCAAACCTAACGCGTCATTTCCCCCTTACCCAAACACGTCACAACAATCTCACACAACAGATACAGCTACACATGTAATATCTAACTAAACATCTTTTATGTACCAAACATAACAACAGTGATCTACGCATAACAACAGTGATTCTCATACCCTTGACAACACCGACTCTCCATCACAGACGACAATTACCACCTTGGCGTAGGATGGTACTGACTATCGCATAGAGCTCTCCAGATAAAAGAAATAAACAACAATGAAGTATAATTATGTTAAGATGGGACTCTTTGGGTCATACCAGCAATAACACTGCTGAATTTGCTGACTCGGTGAAGTAAAATTATATGTTAAAATGAGAGTCACTGAGTCATATCAACCCTAGTATTGCCGAGTAAGCATCGCGATTGCCATTGATTGCCTGCGTAGCGGTATTTATACAGCTGTATGTACTGGGTTTGTTAGGACAGTTGTGACCTGCCAACCTTGTAGCTTAACATCAAGTGGACGCTTGTAACGTATCGTGGACACAAATATTAGATCGAAATCAGGAATTTTAAAAGTTTAGCGGACCATTAATTTCCAGGGCATTATCATGCCCTCCGTAACGATGTTGACGGGGTTTTGCCCCCTCTGTTGTAATGTTAGTTGGTAATTTCCCCCCACTAGCAATGTAGATTGTCCCCTTCTACCCACGTAAGAGATGTATATAGATAACAGTCCATTCATGTCCTCATTAGAGATATATGGATGTAGATAGTTAGTTTTCCCTTCCTGCCCCCCGCTAGAAATGTAGAGGGGTAATTTTCCCTGCTTGCCCCCAGTAGTTATGTTAAATGGGTAATTGTCCCCCCCCCCCCCACCCCCGGTTATTTGCTTAAAGTCTTAAATTATTTGAAGAATCCCTCGTGACAGTGCAGTGGTGCCAATTTCCTAAATGCGCCCTGCACTTTTCATTGTTAAGCGCCCAGTGTTAGTGCTAAAAGGACTTGAAACTGATGGCTTGCTGTGCCTCTCTGTTGTAACCCACTCAACAGGATAAGACGTATACAATGAAGGCGGCATCGACTCGTCTAGCAGTCTTGGGTCTCGTTTCACGTACTGCTATCTCTTTGGTTAGTTTCACGTACTGCTATCTCTTTGGTTAGTTTCACGTACTGCTATCTCTTTGGTTAGTTTCACGTACTGCTATCTCTTTGGTTAGTTTCACGTACTGCTATCTCTTTGGTTAGTTTCACGTACTGCTATCTCTTTGGTTAGTTTCACGTACTGCTATCTCTTTGGTTAGTTTCACGTACCCCATCAACAATATAATATGCATTAAGAAAACTCTCAGCGGAAAACTTGATCATCTGAATGATAGTCCATGACAGCGGTTCTCAAACTTGAAAGGACATTATTCTACCTCTTAAAATAAACTGTGACAATTTATTGCAAGTATCACCCGGAATTTCTTTCGCCACTTGCAATTCCAGCATGTATTGTCGTTTTTTTCCCTCCATATCACTATGCGCAACCATGACTGTTGTGATACATTAATATATTATGAGAATCAATGCCAATGGTAAACATCCTAGCCAAATGGAAAAAGTAAAGTTTCCATCTCAATTCGAATAGTAAAATCCTCAATCAAAGGAAACAATCAATCAAAAATGTCGATAGGAAACAATTCAATCAGATGCTTATAGGAAACCAATCATATTCCCAAAGGAAGACATTCGATCAGATGCCTATAGGAAGCCTTTCAATCCAATGCCCATAGGAAAGCATCCAATCCAATGCCCATAGGAAAGCATCCAATACAATGCCCATAGGAAAGCATCCAATCCAATGTCATTTGTGGTAGTTTATTTTAGTAAAACTGAAGAATTAAGATTACAAACGTATAGTCCATTCAATTATCTTTCATTTGATACCTCATTTGATCTTAAAAACCCAACAATACTATTTTAAATCGTTTTTTTAATCCCAACCTCTCAATTCTGGTACCCGTGTACCAATAGCCACTTCGTTAGTCAAAAGAGCCAAAAATCAGCAGCAGGACGATTTAAAAAGAATTTTGAGAGCACAAATTTCTTCTCAAGAACCGGTCAAGAACCGTGTTTTTTCAGAGTCAAAAGCGATCTGTGGCAGACTGGCAGAGCCGCACTCAGGTCGCTAAAGAGCCGCATGCGGCTCGAGAGCCACAATTCGCCGACCACTGGCCCATATGAATCCAATCAATCAAATGTCCATTGAAACATTTTGCACCGTACCCTTGGTCACAAACCAGTCAGTGGCTGGAAGTGATTAACACGTCATTACTGCCATCCATTAGACATGTCCAATACAGACTTATATTTAATATAGCTGGCCGTTGAACACGCTGTGACATCTGTCTGTAATACAACGCACACCAACGTGACTCCCCCCCCCCACACACACACAATCACATGCACGTAATAATTCAGTTACATTTCCTCAAATTGTGATTCTGAAGAGTGGCAGTAGCATCTATAAGAGTGGCAATACCACCTGCAACAGTGGCAGTACCACCTGCAAGAGTGGCAGTACCACCTGCAAGAGTGCCAGTACACCTGCAACAATGGCAGTGCCACCTGCAACAGTGGCAGTACCACCTGCAACAGTGGCAGTACCAACTGCAAGAGTGGCAGTAGCACCTGCAACACCGGCAGTACCGCCTGCAACAGTGACATTAACACCTGCAAGAGTGGTAGTACCACTTGCCTGCAACAGTAACACATTCGAAAATCTGGGCTTCCCTATTCAGGCACGCCGCTGCGTAATACACTGTTTTTTCTCCTCTTACCAGACGCCACTGCTTGGTGGCATGCTCGTAGTTCTGATGTAGGTAACTGTACAGCACGAGGCCAAGACGAATGATAGTAGTATAGAAACAAATGGCGCATTGAATGACTAGTCCAATCAATTTAAACTTTCGATCAAGATCGACAAGGATGGTGTGACAAGAAAAACAAACAAAAATAAAGAACAACACAAATGTATAACGTTACAAACCTTCTTTTTCTGAGAGTGTTCAACTGTTGGGCGAGGTGGTGTTTAAAATGTTGGGCAAGGCGGTGTTTAAAATGTTGGGCTTGGCGGTGTTTAAATTGTTGGGCAAGGCGGTGTTTAAAATGTTGGGCTAGGCGGTGTTTAAAATGTTGGGCTAGGCGGTGTTTAAAATGTTGGGCTAGGCGGTGTTTAAAATGTTGGGCAAGGCGGTGTTTAAAATGTTGGGCAAGGCGGTGTTTAAAATGTTGGGCAAGGCGGTGTTTAAAATGTTGGGCTTGGCGGTGTTTAAAATGTTGGGCTAGGCGGTGTTTAAAATGTTGGGCTTGGCGGTGTTTAAAATGTTGGGCTAGACGGTGTTTAAAATGTTGGGCTAGGCGGTGTTTAAAATGTTGGGCTAGGCTGTGTTTAAAATGTTGGGCTAGGCGGTGTTTAAAATGTTGGGCTAGGCGGTGTTTAAAATGTTGTGCTAGGCGGTGTTTAAAATGTTGGGCTAGGCGGTGTTTAAAATGTTGTGCTAGGCGGTGTTTAAAATGTTGTGCTAGGCGGTGTTTAAAATGTTGGGCTAGGCGGTGTTTAAAATGTTGGGCTAGGTGGTGTTTAAAATGTTGTGCTAGGCGGTGTTTAAAATGTTGGGCTAGGCGGTGTTTAAAATGTTGGGCTAGGCGGTGTTTAAATTGTTGGGCGAGGTGGTGTTTAAATGTTAGAATAGACAGCGTTTACATGGAATAGACAGTGTTTAAATGTTGGAATAGACAGTGTTTAAAATGTGATATATCTTATGAGTGAGCGCTGCTGATTGCGCTGAGTGGGATTCATTTCCAGATTCTCTATGCGAACGTACTATTTTTAATAGATATCTGTATCAACATAATGGCGATACCACAATAAACATCTTTCCTAACGATTCGTCCCACTCATTAAATGCGTTTTAAGTTATTGTTATTAAATCATTTGGCGGAACTTAGTAAACATTTAACTAACGAGCAAAATAAGCAACTTCAGCTATAGTCAGTGACGGGGCGGACTTTAGACTTGCTGAGGTCCTACAAGCTATACAAAGTACAGATGCCTCTCTACAGTTTGTAATTACACGAGGTGGTCAAATGAAAAGTAAATATATATATATAGCTGGCAGATTGTGAGGCCCTAAGCTGTAGCTTATTTAGCGAATAGTTCAATCCGGTACTGGTCAGTGATCATCAATGTGCATGCCAAAGACAGCGTTCATTGTAAACAAGAAATGCCATGATCACAACATAAAATTTGCGTGTCGCTCAGTTAAATAGGCACACAAAATTCAGAACTTTTCAGTTTCATTTAGCTTGCATAGTTTCGCACCACTAAACAATTCATCGCACAGAGAAAAAATGTACAAAAATTATGTGAATGCAATTTTTGAAACTACCCGGACCCGTTGCCGTTTCACTGACCCGGGTATTATCCGGGCGTGTACGAATCGGCGTATCTGAGTCTTTATAATGATATCCAACGTATGCATAGTGCAACTGTTTTAGATAGGCATATAATAGGACGAAATGGCCCCTGACTCGAATGAAAAGGGAAACCACTCTGATTGTAGAGGACAGTGAGACTCGCCGAGAGTGAGCCACCGGTTGGTTTATGCCATTATGGTTAGAGAGGTAACATCAGACATACGTCATATCGAGACGAAGCGTTGAGAAATCACGAACGCGAGGCTGCTGGCCTGCTTTTTACACACGTGCCTCGAACATCGGCGCAACTCGTCTTCGGGTAGATATCCTCAACCATTTTAAACTGACAGGTTGTATAGCGTGCATTGCGCGAAGATTCAAACCCAAAAGCGAAATCTTCAATCCCATGATCTCCATTTCGCGAAGTAGAAAGTTCCGTGGGGGGGGGGGGGGGGGGGGGGGGGGCGGACAAACAACAGACTTTGAAATATCTCCCGTCTGTATGCAATCCGTGCAGTGTGTTGGAGTCGATCAACCAGCGAATGATGCAACTTCCAGAAACCGTAGTTTTGAAAACGTACGAAGCGATATCATTGATTGACTTGACTTACTGCTGACATTCCTGGTTCGTAGGCGTGTAACTTTGTTTACAACTGCTGCGTGGAGCAGCGGATCCTTAAGAAGAGACCGGTGTGGGGGAACGGACACCAAACAATACTAACATAGTTCCGTCACTGTGGGTTATGACAATCGTGATAGTAATAAGTCATTTTTTTTTGGGTACCTTTCCAAGAAAATGTCATAACGTCCAACTTGCCTCAAATGCTGCATCCAGTGGAGTAGCTACCAGTGCCTGTGCCCCTCTCCCCTCCACCGAAAGCAAACACTGACTGGACACAATGCTTGTCGTAATGATTTCTATCAATAACTTAAGTAAATAGAACTGCAGTGACCAGACAAGTGGCGTAACTACTTGTGCTGTTTGAAAAAAACGGGGGGGGGGGGCATCTTCCAGTAAGTAGTAATAGTGATACTATTGATAGCTAAATAATTATTCAGATTTTGGTATCAAGTTTAATATGTTTTCCACTTATCCACGCACCCAAAGCTAGCGCCCCCCCCCCCCCCCCCCCGATACTTAACACGACACAAAGTAGGTGATGAAATCGATTTGGGGAAACTCAAGCACATGTCCGGGGCCGCGTTCTGTACAGTAATGTTGTGAGCGGGAGGAGGTCATTGACAACCCCCCTCCTCCCTGACCCCCCAATCTACCCACTCCTTGACTGGGTCAGGTCATGCTCCTGTCGCATGGATGTCCTCATCCAGCCAATGGCAATGCCGGTGTTTAAAGTAGGGGGCAAAAGGGAAAAAAAAATGTGTGTGTTGTTTTCCTTTTGAATTCCTACTGCGTTTATTTTCCCCGTGTGTGCACGCCGGTTGAGACGTTGTAGCTGTGAGCCGTGTGATCATCACCGTTCGGAGATACACGTTGGATTATTTATCTAATGTTGGCCAGTACATGTTCTGTGACCTGCTATAGCTCTCGACTTGTAATAGGTTTGTGGATGTCAAGAAATGTAGAAGTAGAGTGCGGTTGTAGTGTGTGTATGTTCTAACAGTCTAACAGAGTAAACGTTTCGATTTCATCATCAGTGTGGAGTAACTCACGGTGTGCGGGGGGGGGGGGGGGCGGGCGATTGCCACGTTAGGGCACTATTTAAAAAAACCCGTTCCCGTGACCAAATGGCATGACATACCTGGAGGGTGAAGAGATGGGATTTTATGGCCCCATATTAAAATTAAAAGGTGCAGTTTCATCGCTAATTTTAATAGTCTCTGTGTGTATTGGAATGCTGCAACATGTAGACCTGCGTAGATGAGTGGCCGTGATCAATGGACTACGATTAGTCGATTGTTTTGTCACGTGATACGTGTAAAAACAAGTAATACTTCCGGTAGGCTGTCTGCAACACACTAGTCGCTCACAAATTTTTCTTCAAACAACTTTCTTCCTTTAATCATAACTGAATTATAACTTTTGTCACATTTATGAATGTCATTTTAAAAAAAACGCGTGTATTCAAGAATATTTTGAAAAGTAAAATTTTAATTAACACCGGGGGAAGCGCTGATGGAGACAAACATTTTGCTTTAGAATTAATGATAATGGCAATGGCTGATCAGCTGTTTATCTGTTGTTATGTGTTGTTATGTGTAGCAGAAAGCCTACTATTGGCTGGTACGTATCACGTGACAAAACAAGGAAGTGACTAATCGTAGTCCATTGTCGATAATAGGGAATAGGACGCCCTCTCAGAACACGCTCCACCTGAGAACGCGCCCCGTGTCGGTTACGGATTATAGGCTAGGATTAGTGCTGCTTGGGCTAGCCCCTTTCCACAAAAAGAAAATAAAAATCCCATCTGCAATTTGCCAAAAATGCCACCCCTACTTATAAAAATTGCCTCCCGGGGCGGACCGCCCCTCCTCACCACCTTCCTACACCACTGCATATGACACCATGTTAAATGCCCCCAGACGGCGCGGTCTCCCGTCCGTCCCCCGCTTCTTAGACCCTAATCGGTAGCTGTAAGATCAGTTCTGAGATGCTCATTAGTCACCTATTGTTATCTCGATAAGCTTGGCTTTAAAAATGAATGGATGGACAAAATGCCCGGATGTACAATTGCCCAGCTGTACATAGTTCAACACGTGAGTAATGTATTGTCGCGTGTAGCCAACATGTTTATACACCTGCACGTTAAACATTATGTTCTGACATCCACTGGTTTTGTCTTGTATGTCGGTAGTACATACAGACGACTTTACCCTGTCGGTAAGAATTTAACTCTTGTGGCAATGATATATGGGACGTCTTGGAACACCGAAGACGAACAGATTTCATTGAAAGTGGGTGGCATCCCACCAGGGCCGGCCTTAGGCCACTGCAACCTATGCGGCCGCAGTGGGCCCCTCACTTTCATAGGCCCCGCCCCGAATTTATTTTCTAATACAACATCTTAATTTTCACTTATTATCCTTATCCTCTACCCAGAATGGGCCCCGCGCAGTCCGTTTCGCATAGGGCCCCGCAATTGTTAGGGTTGGCCCTGCTCCCACCCTAAGTGGGTGGCATCCCACTCTTCCACCAAGCAATTTCGATTTTTAAAACGTTTCTTGTGTCCAGTAACAGAGAGGGAAAAAAATACACATTAAAGTATCTGTTTGTTCGGATTCTGAATTGCACCTAACGGCCCATTCCTAGAGCAAGTGTCACCCCCCACCCCAAACGCCGGAGTAATTGTCACCCCAACCCTGGAGCGAGTTTCACCCCACCCCAGAGTAACACCCCCCCCCCCTTTTTTTTTTAGAGACCCCCCCCACCGCCGTTCCATAAATGCTACTGGTTAATGTTATATTATGTCAGAAACTGGTAACGCACATTAACCGTAACCTCTGACCCAACCTTCACCCCCTCCCATCATTAACAGATTACACAAGATGGTCCGATAGCCCAGGTGTCCACTTGTGATCTCGACACACACCGGGTACAGGGTAGATAAAATGGCAAGTTAGCCTTGGTCAGATTAAACTCATCACCCGGCAAGCTCCTGCCAATCCAGTGGCGTAGCTGTAAACCCCCCCCCACCCCAAAAAAAAAAAAAAAAAAAAAGAAAATGAAACCCACTGCACTTTGGTAGAGATATAATTTAAATTGTTTGAGACAACAAACAAACAAACAAAGAAAAGGATTTCATTTTCTATTGAGATCAGGTCATGCCAAACACTAAGAAGCAATGGGTGTAAGTTCAACGCAGCAACGAAAGTGAAAGTGGAAAGGGAGTTAAGAAGTACGCCAGGGGATGTAACTTGTGTACCTTTCTTGATGAAAAAAAAAGCCAGAGTTGAAATATTAAAACAAACAAAATTTCTAAGAAATTGTTTTTAAAAAATCAACAACTGACTAGATCTGTAGCCATGTCTCCATCTCTAGCCATGTCTCAAACTCTAGCCATGTCCTCATCTTCATCTATTATCCTATTCTATTTATGAAAGGATATATCTTATGAACATGACAAAGAACGAACATGAGAACTATTTCCCATATTTTAACAAGCTCGCAATCCATTTTAGATTAGAGGCATTAGAAATATTCAGTAAATTAATTAAATAGATTACTGCAGTAGCATTACACCCCCCCCCATTCCCCCCCCCCCCCGGATTTATTAAAATAAATGGTACCCAAAGACATATAACTTAACTATTGCTTTAACTATCTCTGAGAGCTTTGCGTATGTGCCAGAGCGTATGTGCCAGAGCGTATGTGCCAGAGCGTATGTGCCAGAGCGTATGTGCCAGAGTGTATGTGCCAGAGCGTATGTGCCAGAGCGTATGTGCCAGAGCGTATGTGCCAGAGTGTATGTGCCAGAGCGTATGTGCCAGAGCGTATGTGCCAGAGCGTATGTGCCAGAGCGTATGTGCCAGAGCGTATGTGCCAGAGCGGACTGCGAACGCCCTGTGTTTTTACATGTTGAGTTTGTTGACAATACCATTCAAAAAAACAACTGCTGTCCATTTCAGATAAACAGATGTTTCCATAATCCGGTGTGACAGCAGCCATGACGATACTACGACTGTTGAACTCCTCCAGCCTCAAGGCGAGGGCAGTGACCTCTTTAAATTATAAGTCAAACAAAGATGGGATAAGCCCCAGGAGGTGCACCAGCAGCAGCTCGGCTGCAGACGGGAAGGTCAGTTCGGTTATTCAGCATCATGTTGATGGTCAGCACGGGACGGACAGCGGCTCTTTTACAAGGCCATTTTTAACCATTACTTCAGATATTTAATTTTAAATTCACAAAACTCACTTTTCTTTGAGTAAATGTATAAAAATAACGTGGTAGTTGACTTTTCGCCATGCTGATTACAAAACTGTCACAGTCACATGTCATCTAGCTTGTATAAACCATACAATGAAAATAAGATAAGATTCTTTTACTGATCCAAACAAATGGAAATGTTTTTTGATTGCTTTGTACATATACATTTTCAGCACATAAATAAATACATATTAGACAAAGTCAGATTTTTTACATTTTCCAACTAAAAAACAATTTAAACACAAGACAAATAGTAATGCCCATTAAAAATATGTTTGTTCCACTAGAATTTAGTTTTTTTTAGTGTCCAATTCTAAATGAAATGAGATCAAATTATCCAAAATTTTTTTTTTTTTTTTTAGCCCAGAAGAGCTCACCTAATTTTGAAAAATGGAAAGAGGCTTCCTGGAATCTCTTTCGGCAAACCAGTTTCAGCTGCAGGAGAAATAGTTTTCAATACTGGCCTCGTTGGGTCAGTAAAATAGTCCATTGTTTGTTTACACTGAGTTGTATGTTGTTATGGAATAAAATTAGAAATGTAACGAAGACAGTGGTAATTGCTAGGTCACTGAACAAACTTTAAATTTTGGTAATAGTTAAAAAGAGAGGTGATTGTGGCTTGTGGTTTAATGGTAGCCAGCCAAACATGCAGCACTGGTCAGTTAATAAAGAGGTGCTTTTGGTTCAATGGCAGCATCCCAAACATGCAGCACTGGTCAGTTAATAAAGAGGTGCTTTTGGTTCAATGGCAGCATCCCAAACATGCAGCACTGGTCAGTTAATAAAGAGGTGCTTTTGGTTCAATGGCAGCATCCCAAACATGCAGCACTGGCCAGTTAATAAAGAGGTGCATTTGGTTCAATTGTAGCATCCCAAACATGCAGTAATGGCCAGTTAATAAAGAGGTGCTTGCGGTTCAATGGTACATCTCAAACATGGAACAGTGGCCAGTTAATAAAGAGGTGCTTGCGGTTCAATGGTACATCTCAAACATGGAACAGTGGCCAGTTAATAAAGAGGTGCTTGCGGTTCAATGGTACATCTCAAACATGGAACAGTGGCCAGTTAATAAAGAGGTGCTTGCGGTTCAATGGTACATCTCAAACATGGAACAGTGGCCAGTTAATAAAGAGGTGCTTGCGGTTCAATGGTACATCTCAAACATGGAACAGTGGCCAGTTAATAAAGAGGTGCTTGCGGTTCAATGGTACATCTCAAACATGGAACAGTGGCCAGTTAATAAAGAGGTGCTTGTGGTTCAATGGTACATCTCAAACATGGAACAGTGGCCAGTTAATAAAGAGGTGCTTGCGGTTCAATGGTACATCTCAAACATGGAACAGCGGCCAGTTAATAAAGATGTGCATTTGGTTCAATGGGAGCACCCCAAAAACACAACAGTGGCTTTGAATTGATTAGGGGGCATCACTAACCATTGTAATAGTGCTAGATGGAATGGACTTGCCGGCCTATCATGTCAGATACTCTTATAAGGCAGGTAAATCTTGAGTGGAAAAACCCCCTGAATATGGTTGATTGTATGGATGGATGGGAACCAGTCTGACGTACTGTGGGTTATTTTTGTACAACAAATGGCACATACAGTTCTTTTAATTATATCACATCTACAGCTGGTGGAGTATATGCACAAGAGTATATTAATAAATACAAAGTAATAGCATTTTTTACATTTTGAATGCAAGTAAATACTTATTAGAATAACATATTTAAGTAATTGAAAGATTACACTCGGTGAGTACCAGATTTCACTTGGAAGAATGTCCTAATATTTCTCTGACCAGGTATCCAGAGGCCTTAACTGACCCCAGCTACAAAGGTCAGATCCTTACACTGACCTACCCTATCATTGGTAGTTACGGCGTCCCTGATACCAAGGCCAAGGATGAATTTGGTTTGCTGAAAAATGTTGAGTCGGACAAGATTCAGGTAAAACTTTGGGGGGTTGGCTTGTTGACTGGTTGGCTCTTCTCATGAGGGTTGCTGACGTTTTGAGCTTTTGTTTTTGGTTGTTTGCATTTTAAAAAAAACTAAGACGACCTCTTTAAAATTGCTGTAAAATTCAATAGATGAACGTGATAGTAGTATGTATTATTAGTTTGTAATCCATCGTGTTCATAAAATGTATATAAAGTACGGTCTCATATTTACAGCAACAAAAGAGACGACCAACATTGTCCAGGCGATTTAAAATGTCTGCTAGATCAATACGTTGTTTACACCATGCTCACGTAGTGCAATTGTCCACTTAGGTGTCTGGTTTGATTGTCCAAGATTACTGCCGCAAGCCCAGCCACTGGAATTCTGTGAAGACTTTGTCCCAATGGCTCAAAGAGGACAACATTCCAGCACTGTACGGGCTGGACACCCGCATGATCACAAAGATGATAAGGGACCAAGGGACACTGCTGGGGAAGATTGAGTTTGAGAACAACCCGATAGCTTTTGATGATCCGAACTTGAGGAACCTCATCAAAGAGGTCTCATGTCAGGTACCCCACAGTTTGACAATTTTTTTTTAATTGACTTTTGCAGAACGACCAAAATAATTGTAAAAATTTATTTTGAATGATTTTATCATTTTCTTTATTTAACTACAGAAAGGAACAAAAATATTTACATCAGGCCTGTTTTTTTTTTTTTATAGTGTCCTCGATTTGCCTTCAAAATTTTTTTTTTTTTAAAACAGTTTTCATATCATTATTCAATTTATTTTGCCTAAAGTAGGCAGCTAGTAGTAATGATAATTTTATTGATGTAATTTTGTACTTTCTACTCTCTAACCATCATTTTAATCTGAAGATTTACTTTTCCATGAACTTCTTACAAAAAAAATCACCAGACAAACTTTGATTACCAATGCACATTTCATATTATAAATCCAATCCTTGGTTTCAAATAAAATGGAAAATTACCTTTTGTCTTTGTCTTGTCTTCTCCCAGGAAATAAAATACTATGGAGAAGGAAACCCCATCAGAGTGCTGGCCATTGACTGTGGTATCAAGCAGAATATGATTCGCCATTTGTTACAGGTAAATCATCTCATGATTCAAGGGGAGCGGGTCTGTAAATATTAGTTAGTCCACATAGTTTCTTGTGAACAATTTGAATACTCTTTTTATTATAATTAAACCCTCAACTACTCGCCAGCATGGAGCAGAAGTGAAAGTCGTACCGTGGGACTATGACTTCTCCACAGAGCGCTATGATGGCTTGTTCATCTCTAATGGACCCGGAGATCCTGCCCTTGCCGAGGAGACGATTTCCAACCTTAGAAAAGTAAATTTAAAAAAAAAAAAGGCTTTTATATAGTTTTGTTTGAAATGAGATAAGGAAAGATTCTTTCATTGGTGTAAACCAAGGGAAATGTGTTTTTACTACAATGTGCATATTCATTTTCAAAGTCTATTCACAAGCCTGCCTAAATGAAATGTGAAGTAAGGTTAAAAAATATTTTCACTATTATGGAACTTTTATTTTTGTTTAAAAATGAAATAATACAGGACTTGTTTATAAAGTAAATTACTAGAACTCAGACTAAAATGGCAAGATCTTTTCACTGTTATATTATTATTATTGGTACTTTTATTTTGTTTGGTAACCCAGCCTAAGGCTGGGCTTACCACGATGTACGTAAAATTTAACAAACATGATCATGAACTTAAAAATTAACAAACATTAATTAAATAAAACAAAACAATTGTGTATTCGCTCCAACCATTCCATAACTACTTACATGTCAAGCCATGGATGTCACTCAGCAGCATCGGTTATCGGTCAGAGTGGGTGGGGGGGGGGGGGGGAATCAGTCAGGATAGTAGAGCTTAAAGAGATGTGTTTTGAGTGCAGTTTTGAAGGCTGTGATGGTTTTATATATATATATATATATATTTTGTACAAGCAAATTTAATGCAAACTTTGCTTTCAAAAGATCAAAATGAAATTAAGTATGAAATTTCTAACATGGAATGATGATGTTGCAATGTGTAAGTAATACAATGTTGCAATGTATAAGAAATACAATGTTGCAATGTGTAAGTAATACAACGTTTCAATGTGTAAGTAATACAATGGTTTCAATGTGTAGGTAATACAAACCAGAAATGAGCCAGTCTTCGGCATCTGCTTGGGTAACCAACTTACAGCACTGGCAGCAGGAGCAAAGAGCTACAAGCTTCCTCTAGGGAACAGGTTGGTGGGATAAAACATTCTTGTCATAGCAGTGATACATTTTAGTTTCAAAAGTCATTTTTAAATTGGCACTGACAAAAAGTGGTAATGGCGGTAAACAAATGTTATACCATCTACTGACAGTTTCCAGTATTCATTTTTGTTAACTAAGAATTCTATCCTCAGGGGCCACAACCAGCCAGTGGTCAACTTACTGAGTGGTGAGGCATTCATTACCTCCCAGAACCATGGTTACGCCATTGACAACAAGTCGTTGCCTCCAGAGTGGGAAGTGCTCTTCGTCAATGCTAACGACCAGTCTAATGAGGTGAGGCTGTCATATGTCATCATTTGGTTTCAAAAATTTATACAAATTTGCCCTTCACAATTTACCCAAACTACATTAGTTTAAGTATCTTGAGAATATGAATTACTTTGAAATGATCACATTCTATTAATTATACATAGATGTGAAGTTATCAACTTTTTTAAAACTAGTTAGCCTTCAGTCTGTTGTTTAAAATTATTTTTATGTGAACTTTACAATCCAGGGTATCATGCACAAAACAAAGCCAATATTTACTGCCCAGTTTCATCCAGAGGCTTGGGGTGGTCCCACCGACACACAGGTAAGATGATCTCTTTCAGTCAGACTCATGCAACAAAATATCTTTATGGCCTCTATATGCATCTTTCTTTAAAAAAACTCTGATAATGTGTATACTAACTTGAGTTCAGGTGTTAATTGATATTTCATTGTCTGTACATCCTTTCTGTTTGTTTCTACAGTTCTTATTCGACTATTTCATTGAGCTCATCAAACAGAAGAAGCAGTCTCTGTGCCAGATTATCACCCCCAAGAAACCAGAATACAAAATGGTGGATGTAAGTTGTCATTATAGGCACAAATATTTTTTTTTTGTCTTTAGCATTCCATTTTTCTCATATTTGCAGCGCACAGCTTCATCATGACAATAAAAACCCCTCCATTAAATGTTTACTCTTGGTTTTGACAACATTACTTCTACACTGACATTTTGTATTTCCCTTTGTTAAACAGGTTTCAAAGGTCTTGGTTCTAGGAAGTGGTGGACTTTCAATTGGACAGGCTGGTGAGTTTGACTACAGTGGATCTCAAGCTATCAAAGCCCTCAAGGTAAACATTTTTTTTTTAAAACTAGGATTTACATTTTTTTTCTGAGTGGACAAAATATAAATATTGTCATATAAAACTCAAAAACTGCTTCTACTCTACTATTTTCATTGATCTAATATAAGATTTGTAGTGATATTCATCATCATCATCATCATGTCCTTATTCCTTCGACCGTTGGGGTGCCACAGATGACATGAAAACTATCCTTCTCCATTCCTCTTGGTCTTCTGCACTACGCACAGCATCGCCTAGTTTTAATCCCGTCCACTCTTTGATGTTATCTTCCCATCTTTTTCTCTGTCTTCCTCTTCTTCTCCCTCCTCTCTTTGTGCCCTGCAGGGCAGTGATATTCACATACCTTCAAATCCTATTTTAACTGATGTTAAAAATAGAACCTTGAAAATAATTTCCTTTTTATTTTTCTTTAACATTATTAGTTGTACATTTTCATCAATCTAATGTCAAACAGATTTTTAAACCCTAAACTATATTTTAGGAAGAAAAGATTCAGGTTATCCTGATGAATCCTAACATAGCCTCAGTCCAGACCAACGCTGAAGGGGAGAAACAAGCTGACACTGTCTACTTCCTCCCCATCAACCCCGATTTTATCAAGCAGGTCATCGAAAGGGAACGGCCAGATGGCATTTTGTTGTCAATGGGTGGTCAGATTGCACTTAACTGTGGTAAGTGGCCAAGTCAATCAACCTAGGGGAGGGGGCTATGCATAGATTTGTTTTGTTTATTTACATATCTGAGTCACTAACCATGATACCCCATCAGCAGTGCATGGTGGCCAAAGTAAATATCGGAGTTTGATGCACTTTTTTTTTTTTTTTTTTTTTAATGGAACCAGTATTTATGAGTCATTTGGGCTCCAAATGTAATTTTTGGCAGGAATTGAACACTGTGTTAAGACATGTTGTGTTGAACTGGGGAACTGTGTTCAAGACCTTATCAATGCCATTCAAAGCTAGGAACTAGAATAAAACTAGAAAGTATGTTTGCCAATCTTGCTTATAATCTAATACAAGCTACAAGTACAACATAGTTTATTCATCTACCTTGTGGAACAAGCTGAACAATGTCAATTTTAAAAAACCAAGTCTGAATCAGACCACTGGAATAAGCATCGTTTAAGGTAGTCAATATAACTAAATCGAGAGTGTTCTTCTTTCTGCCAGTTCTTTACACTTTGTCAATATTCAAACCTAAATGATGTTCTTGTTGATCTACCTGTACATATGACATTCAGGTTTGGAGTTGGACAGACAAGGTGTGTTCAAGCAATATGGCATTAAAGTCTTAGGGACTCCCATCTCTAGTGTGGAGGCAACTGAAGACAGGCAAATCTTTGCTGATAAACTCAAGGTTTCTACTCACTGTGCAATCTTTCAAAATCAATGTGGAAAAAATCCAATAATATTTATCTAAAGCTAATAACTTAATACATCCATTGATTAGTCATGAACCATGGATTCCAAGATTTTTTAGGAATCACATTTTCATTATTAACTGTTTCATGTACAAAATTATACTTTTCTATGGGTTTATTTGACTTTTTTTTTTCATTCTTCTGTACAGGAAATAGGAGAGAAGCTGGCTCCCAGCTTTGCAGTCCACAACACAGAAGATGCTGTCAAAGCAGCAGAGAAAATCGGCTACCCTGTCATGGTGAGGGCCGCATTTGCTCTCGGAGGGCTTGGATCGGGAGTGGCCAAAGATGAGGCGGAGCTGCGTTCCATTTCAAACAAAGTAGGTGACCATCGCACCCTATGAACTTTGTTGGTTTTATAAGAATATATGTTAGGAAATTGGTCAGAAACATCTGTTGGGAACAATAGAAAGTAAGTTACACAAGATTGTTGGGAACGGCAGATAATAGGTTAGACAAGATTGTTGGGAACAACAGATAATAGGTTAGACAAGATTGTTGGGAACAACAGATAATAGGTTAGACAAGATTGTTGGGAACAACAGAAAGTAGGTTAAACAAGATTGTTGGGAACAGTAGAAGTTAGCAATGATTGTCTTATATTCATACTTTAAGAACATCCCCTTTATACATAAATTTTATAGACTACGAAAAGGCCTTTGATAGCCTGGACCGACAAACATTGTGGAAACTTCTTTGGCACTATGGAGTACCAGGGAAATTAGTCAGGATCATTCAGAGCTCTTATGAAGAAATGACATGCAGGGTAGTCCACGAAGGTAGACTCACAGATGCCTTTACAGTCGAAACAGGAGTCAGACAACGATGCCTCTTGTCCCAATTTCTATTCATCCTTGCCATTGATTGGATAATGAAAAGATCCACAGACAAAAAAAGGAATGGAATATAGTGGACACTCTGGGAACAACTGAATGACCTAGACTTTGCAGATGACATTGCACTTCTGTCCCACAACCAGCAACAAATGCAGGAAAAAACAAAAGATGTAGCCACCTTTTCATCACAGCTCGGACTTAATATAAATAAAAGCAAGACGAAAATAATGAAGGTAAACTCATCCAACCAAGAGCATATCTGTCTGGAAGGAAAGGCACTGGAAGAAGTGGAGTCCTTCAATTACTTAGGCAGCACTATAGACACAAACGGCGGATCCGACGCAGACGTGAGGTCTAGAATTGGAAAAGCTAGATCAGCATTTGTGTTATTAAAGAAAATATGGGAGTCGAAGCAGCTGAAACTTCAAACCAAAGTTAGAATCTTTAACACAAATGTCAAAACAGTCCTACTTTATGGAGCAGAAACGTGGAAAACATCAGCGAGCATTACACAGAAAGTGCAGACATTCACAAACACATGCCTTAGAAAGATCCTTAACATCAAATGGCCAAATACCCTCACCAACAAAGATCTATTAGAAAGGACATACTAGGTGCCCATTGATGAAGACATCATAAAGAAAAGATGGAGGTGGATTAGGCATACTCTGAGAAAACCCCCAGATAGCACCACCAGACAATGTCTAACATGGAATCCACAGGGAAAAAGAAAGAGAGGAAGACCTAAGAATACATGGAGACGCGAGCTAGAGACAGACACGAAAAATATGGGATACACCTAGAAGCAACTGGAAAGGAAAGCACAGGACCGGGATGAGTGGAAAATTCTTGTGGACGGCCTATGCCCCAGACGGGGTAAAAAGGCATAAGAAGAAGAAGAACATCTTTATTATATAAATAAAGTTCATTTGATGAAATTGTATAAAATAAGCAACAATGCAAGCTTTGAAATTGACATGTTAGAATGATCTAATCATAACATTTCTGTTCAATTCAAAATATTGAATGGCAGACAGACCTTGTGTTAGGATATTGAATGGCAGACACAGACTTTGTGTTAGGATAATGAAAGACAAAAAATTCAAACATCATTTCATATAAATATAGAAAGAATTTTTTACTTTTTTTTTAGTTCTTATGTTGTTTTTTTTGTTTTTAAAAATAAAAATATTCTTGAAGTTAATTTTGTAGTCCAAATTTTTTTTTTTTTGCTGTAAAACTATTCTGAAGTTATTTTTCGTTTTTTGCTGTAAAGCTATTCTAAAGTTATTATTTTTTTTTTTTTCAAACAGGCATTTGCCATAACCACCCAGATTCTGATAGAAGAATCGCTTCTTGGGTGGAAGGAAGTAGAGTATGAAGTGGTACGGGATGCTTACAACAACTGTGTCACGGTGTGCAATATGGAGAACTTGGATCCACTTGGAATCCATACAGGTAGGAAAAATATGTGTTAAAATCTTCTGTGGATAACAGATCTGATAGAAAATAAAACTCTGAAAATAAATCTTCAGACCTGTTTACTCTTACGATTTTGGCGTACAATGTACGATTTTGAGATGCATACATTATATATACTGTATGTTTATTTTTGACTATTAAGATAATGTATTGATTGATTTTGTGATGATATTGTACGATTTTTAGAGTTTGAGGGTAAACCAGACCTTTTTACCCTCAAAATCTTAAAATCGTACAATTTCATCACAAAATCGTTCAATACATTATCTTAATAGTAAAAAAACCACTCAGTATATATAATGTATACACATCACAATCGTACATTGTACGCCAAAATTGTAAGAGTAAACCGGTCTGGTAAACAGGTCTGGATCTTATTGAGGCACGGTCTTTGGGGATAAACTATATATTAATTATTTCTTTATATTTCAACATTATTTGAGTGATAAGTTGTGTGAATCTGAAAAATAAATTAAAGACATTATTAGAGCTGATTGTTAGAGCTGAATCTAGAAGAGTTCAGAATAATCACCCATAGAAAAAAAAGAAGAAAAAAAACCAACGAAAAACCCTTTTCTATCTTAAAAAAGAAAAATAATGCCATAATGATCAATCCCATGGGCCCTCAAAACATAGAAGAAGAAGAGAAAAAAAATGCTCCAAAAAAGTCATACTCTCTTAACCTGATGTATCACCACCCATTTCATCCCAATTTGTTTTTTAAAAATTGCCTTTCTGGATATTGTACTGCTATTTTAAAATTCGTAATACTTGTCTTAATACTGTTTATTGATTGTACTAAATTTTATGATACAGCCATTGAACATATTTGCTGTGTACTTCAGGTGATTCTATTGTGGTTGCGCCAAGTCAAACCTTGTCCAACACAGAATACCACATGCTGAGAGAAACAGCCCTCAAGGTGAGATAGTGTTCTGAGCATTGGATTAGTGTTCTGAACATTGGATTAGTGTTCTGAGCATTGGATTAGTGTTCTGAACCTTGGATTGCTGGATATAGGGATGAGCTTCATGATATTTTATTAATCCTGTTCACACGGCTTGTCTGATCTGCAAAAAAGATCCATCGGCCCAATAATATAAGTGTCAAGATTGGCTGGCTAGTCTTTGTACCAGCTAATCAGATTGCTTTTGGCATTTCTTGCTCATCTCTGACCAATTAGACGTCCTAAGATTTTGCCACTCACCCAGCCACAAAAAAAAAAAAAAAACACAAAGAAAAGTGAAGTTAATTTAAGGGTTTTAAAAAAAAGGCACTCAACAGTCCACCAGTTTTTTGAGTAAATCTTTCCCTTTAAAATCTCTCAAATCAATATTTCCTTCACGTAACATAATCTTGTTTTAAGAAATGTACCAAAACTCATTCCATATTCTCTTGCACTCATAGGTTGTCCGCCATTTCGGAATAGTTGGAGAATGTAACATCCAGTACGCCCTCAACCCAGACTCCTTGGAGTACTGTATCATTGAAATCAATGCCAGGCTCTCAAGAAGCTCAGCTCTGGCCTCTAAAGCGACTGGGTAATTTAACAATGATCTGTTCATATCATTTTCAATATAGTTGATAGCCTGTGTATTCAGGAGCTTGTTATGTTTCAAGCCCTGCATTCGTCAACCCTGCATTCGTCAACCCTGCATTCGTCAACCCTGCATTTGTCAACCCTGCGTTTGTCAACCCTGAATTTGTCAACCCTGCATTTGTCAACCCTGCATTTGTCAACCCTGCGTTCGTCAACCCTGCATTTGTCAACCCTGCGTTTGTCAACCCTGCGTTTGTCAACCCTGCGTTTGTCAACCCTGCATTCATCAACCCTGCATTCGTCAACCCTGCATTCGTCAACCCTGCATTCGCCAACCCTGCATTCGTCAACCCGGCGTTTGTCAACCCTACACTTGTCAATGCAGAGTGAGAGCTTGCCACGAGCTTCATGGGAAACAGTCGAATCCATAACTTGATGTCTGGATATGAACCATGATGCCAACTGCAGAACTATAATCCTTGTGCAAATACATTTTCATTGAAGCAATGAAAAGGTGTGACCAGATGAGATGTAGAAGAAGTAGAGACTCATTTAGTGGGTCGATTTTCTTCTTAGAAGGTGTGAAGCATCTCAAAGCAGAAGAGTGAAAGCTTGTAGCTCTTACTGATTGAAGTTTAGCAAGCTTCTAGACATAAATGCAACATATGAACAGGTCAAACGGCTTTACCCCAAGTTGTAAATTAAAAATGTAACATGTATTATGCCTCAATGTGTAATTTGACTGATGAATCTTAGCAAGTTGCATGAAATCTGTGGGGGGGGGCATAGACTTTAAGAAAAAATTACTATTTTACGAACAATATGTAACAAGACATTGTCACTTTTTTTACTTTTTAAGTTACCCACTGGCTTTTGTGGCAGCCAAACTGGCCTTGGGTCTGGACCTCCCTGGACTGGTCAATTCAACAACTCAGATGACCAGTGCCTGCTTTGAACCCAGCCTTGATTACATAGTGACCAAAATACCCCGCTGGGACCTGGACAGGTTTCACAACATGAGCTCCACCATTGGCAGCTCAATGAAAAGTGTTGGCGAGGTCAGTGCCTTCAAGTTCCCTTTCCCAGACCTGTTTACTCTTACGATTCTGGCGTACAATGTACGATTTTGAGGTGTATACATTATATATACTGAAGGGTTATATTTTACTATTAAGATAATGGATTAAATGATTTTGTGACGATATTGTACAGTTTTAAGAGTTTAAGAGTAAACAGGCCTGTTTTCCTCAGATCAGTTTGTAATATGTTATTTAAGACAGGGTTTTCAAAACTTTTTATTGACTGTGCCCCGAATTATACAAACAAAATCTTGCCACCCCAACTTAAAATTTAAAAAAAAAAAATTTGACTCTCCCACCCCCTTCACCATGTCATATGAATTATATATATGTAATGGAGGATGGAAAAGCTATTGACGCTTCATCAAGTGGCTTATGAGTTTGATCCTGGAATGGCAGTCTTGGCTGCATTACTGTCAGGGTGACCTTGACTGCTGGTTAACTTTGGCCTCCTGTAATTCTCGCAAATATAAGAATTGGTTGTTGGTTAATTAGGAGCACAATGTAATCCAGTGGTTCTCAACCTTCCTAATGCAGCGACCCTTTAATACAGTTCCTCATGTTGTGGCGACCCCCTTAAGCATAAAATTATTTTTGTTGATACTTCATAACTGTAGAGTGTATATGTGTTTTCCGATGGTCTTGAGCGACCCCTGTGAAAGGGTCTTTTGACCCCCTAAAGGGATCGAGTCCCACAGGTTGAGAACCGCTGATGACATCATTTGACCTATATCTTTGCAGGTCATGGCCATTGGACGTACGTTTGAAGAAAGTCTCCAGAAGGCATTGAGGATGACTCATCCGACTGTCACGGGCTTCACGTCAAACCTGCCAGCTGGGAAACCGTACCCTGAAAACTTCAACATTGATAGTAATTTGAGAGTCCCTAACAATGTTCGCATCCACACCATCGCTAAGGTGGGATACATTTGAAATCAAAACACTAATTAGTTTTTTAAAATGTTTGTTGCATATTGCATTAGGTAAAGGAAAGAGAAAATGTAGTTGATATATAAGAGAAAATGTAGTTGATGTATAAGAGGAAAAGTAGTTGATGTATAAGAGAAAATATAGTTGATGTATAAGAGGAAATGTAGTTGATGTATAAGAGAAAATGTAGTTGATGTATAAGAGAAAATGTAGTTGATATATAAGAGAAAATGTAGTTGATATATAAGAGGAAATGTATTTGATGTATAAGAGAAAATGTAGTTGATATATAAAAAAAAATGTAGTTGATATATAAGAGAAAATGTAGTTGATGTATTTAAAAAATGCACCCAAAAATGACAATCAGAAGACAGATAAATTTATCTATATACAGACTTTGAGATATTTATTGTATAACTTGTATATCTTATTAATTCTCCTAAGAGACTATTGAATGTCTTGCCGTGTAATATATCACAATCAATACAATATTACTGTCATAATCTAATTTATACAATAGTTGTCCCCCAAAAATTTGTAGTTTTTTTTTATAATAGAAAAAAGATAAAGTTGTAGTTTTTTTGTAAAAGAAAAAAGATATGTACCATTTAAATTTGATTACCTAAAATGATCAAATCTGTAAAATGTTATCAGCAGTCAACTCCGGGTCATGTTGTGCTAGTTATGCCCCTTAGATGACTGTCCTGTTATTCTTGTATATTTCTTGTTCCAGGCGTTTGAGTCTGGCTACACAGTGGATGCCATTCACGACCTGACCAAGATTGACAAATGGTTCCTACATAAACTACAGGATCTCCATGATCTTGATACAACTTTAAAGAAAACAGAAAGGTTGAATTTGGTTGGAATAAATAAATTAATGCTATAGAACTTAACAAAAATTATAAATATAACAGTTAATTTTAAAAATTCCCCTTTAAAAAAAATTGTGTTAAATAGTTAATGGAATTTAATTTATCCCATTAATATGCATTAATCCATTTAAAACAATTGATTTTGTTGTTTTTCTATTTTTTATTTCACTTTTGTTGGAAACAAAGGAAAAGTAGTCGGATAACAAAATAATTTTTGAATTATGATTTTAAAAAATGAACAGTTCAAACTGTCAGAAAGCATGGGTGTAATGCATTTTAATCTAACAGCTAATTTATTTTGGCTATAAATTCCTGTATGCTTTGCTGGACTAAGAAAAATATTCACTAAATAAAATGCAGGCCATAAAACTTCCCTGCTTATTTCCCACAGTGACAAACACAAAGATCTTTTGAGGACAGCCAAGCAGGCAGGATTCTCTGACATACAGATTGGGAAGGCCTGGGGACTGCCCGAGTCAGAGATCCGTAAAATGCGATACTACTGGGCAATCAAACCATGGGTCAAACAGGTGACTGGCAGAAGAGCAAACCCTTATTTAAACATTTAGTTACATCGATGGTTGTTTTTATAACAGGGTTAAGCCATTGACTGGAATACACCTGGCAACTCCTGTTGCTATGCTGTTGTTTAGTCATAGGCTGATTTAGAGATTCTAAATTAAAAAAAAAAAATAACAATTTTTTTTTATTGTTACAACAATCTTAATTGCTAACCATTTTTTTTATTGTTACAATCTTAATTGCTGTTATGTTGACACGGGTTTGATCTAGTTTTCAACTTTAGTTTGATATTTTAGTTAAGATTATTATCAGAAGTCTACTGGGGATTTATGTACTGGAAAAAGAGATCATCAGTTTTGTAGACTTCTTCTTCTTCTATATATTAAGGGCCCACGATCAATTTGATCTTCATGCATTATACATGGAACTCAATCATTAGTTTAGAGTTTATGTAAATTGTAAAACTTATAGAAAGGTTTGTGTTTTTGTGCTCCCTGTTTTGTTGTTGCATACAATTACTAATGCCCAATGACCAATGCCCAATGACCAATGCCCAAATACCAATGCCCAATGACCAATGCCCAAATACCAATGCCCAATGACCAATGCCCAATGCCAAATGACCAATGACCAATGCCCAATGACCAATGCCCAATGACCAATGCCCAATGCCCAATGACCAATGACCAATGCCCAATGACCAATGCCCAATGACCAATGCCCAATGACCAATGACCAATGACCAATGCCCAATGACCAATGACCAATGACCAATGCCCAATGACCAATGCCCAATGACCAATGCCCAATGACCAATGCCCAATGACAGTTTGAAAATTCAATGTTTGCTTTCCTTTTTTTTTTCTTTTTTACCTGCTTACTAATGTTGTTAAATCATTGATCGATTGATTTGATCTAGATTGACACTATGGCTGCAGAATACCCTGCCCGAACCAACTACTTGTATCTCAGTTACAATGGAATGGTATGCTATTGG
The DNA here is from genome assembly GCA_964017045.1 of Omphiscola glabra. Classification (NCBI taxonomy): domain Eukaryota; kingdom Metazoa; phylum Mollusca; class Gastropoda; family Lymnaeidae; genus Omphiscola; species Omphiscola glabra. The sequence goes on from OZ024810.1 coordinate 11,271,344, forward strand.
ACAAGCTTGTCTTGTTTTTTTTACTTGTCTCACCAAGATACTGTTTATTTTTCAAATTAAATTTTGTATATTATTTTAGTGAGGTAATGTTTTTTTTTTAAATGACCAACCTTTTCTGGTCCTCTTGCTCTCAAATCCTCCCCCCTCCTCCTCCTTTTCCAAACAACTTTATGGTAACACATTTTCCCACCCACTGCTCTTGATCATTTCTTATTTAAATTATTTAAATATATGACTGGCCATGTATGACTGGCCATGTATGACTGGCCATGTATAACTGGCCATGTATGACTGGCCATGTATGACTGGCCATGTATGACTGGCCATGTATGACTGGCCATGTATGACTGGCCATGTATGACTGGCCATGTATGACTGGCCATGTATGACTGGCCATGTATGACTGGCCATGTATGACTGGCCATGTATGACTGGCCATGTATGACTGGCCATGTATGACTGGCCATGTATGACTGGCCATGTATGACTGGCCATGTATGACTGGCCATGTATGACTGGCCATGTATGACTGGCCATGTATGACTGGCCATGTATGACTGGCCATGTATGACTGGCCATGTATGACTGGCCATGTATGACTGGCCATGTATGACTGGCCATGTATGACTGGCCATGTATTTTTTTTATAATCCTGGATCACTAGAAGGACATCTGGCCAATAAACAGTGAGTAGTAAACAGGACTGAGATGCTGACCATAAAACAAATGAAATTCTTTTTATTATTTAAATCTAGGAGCATGATGTTGACTTTAACAGCAGAGGTGTGATTGTCCTTGGATGTGGACCCTATCACATTGGAAGTTCTGTTGAGTTTGACTGGTGCGCTGTGTCCTGTATTCGTGAACTCAGGAAAATGGGACAACACACTGTAAGTTGGCGTCAGAAGCTGGCATTTAACACACATCAGACAGCAGCCTGCCTTTCATGACATTTATTAGTTCTCAAAAAGAAAATACATTTGACTTGGAAACATTTTGTTTTTGTACCTGTATGAGAATGGAATGACAGATAGATAAATGTATTAATTTTTTTCAAAACTGGTATTTTCAAATGTTTAAAAGCATATAGCCTGTTGGCACAGTCAGTAAGTAACTAGAAAAGTATGCTGGCAGTCGGGGGGGGGGGGGGCTCAAATCCCAGTACCAGCGAATTATCCCCACACCAGCTTGCGCCACCCCTCCCCCCCACTTTTCCCCCACCCCAGCTGTCGCTTTAAGAAGCTTAGAATGGGCATTAACAAAAACTGAATACCCTGCTCAAGTTAGATTTTTCTAGGTCAACATGGTATTGGTATATGCAAAAATTTAGTTATATACTCCAAAGAGTCACAGTTAAAAGAAAATTGAACTAGGATTTTTTTTTTAAATACCTTATGCTCCCAATTAAAGTATATTGATTTTACAATTACATGTATTTCACTTCCATATTTTCCATTGAATTTAAGTCTTTTAAACTCTGCACAAATTTCCACTGTAATCAACCAGTATGTTTCATGGTACAAATTTTAATTTAGGTTGTCATCAACCATAATCCTGAGACAGTCAGCACTGACTTTGATGAATGTGATCGCTTGTATTTTGAGGAGCTGTCATTAGAAAGGGTTCTTGATATTTATCATAACGAGGTGTGTAGTCTTTAGTTTCTAAGTTCTCTGTATCTGTATAGTAAAATATTTTCAAGTTGAGTTTATGATCAAAGATGTAATTAACATACAGCTGAAAAATATAAATGTTTTTTTAAATATACAATTATATCATTAGTATTCATTGACCAACGTAATGAACAGAGTATTCAATATTAAATATATTTTTTTTTATTAGCAGTGTTTGACACTTATTTTTTGTTACAACTCCTTTCCAGAACTGCAGGGGGACCATTGTGTCTGTGGGTGGCCAGATACCCAACAACCTTGCCCTGCCCCTCTATAAGAATGGAGTCAAGATTTTAGGCACAAGCCCCACGATGATTGATCACGCGGAAAACCGGAGTGTCTTCTCAGCCATTTGTGATGAGCTGAAGATTAAACAGCCTCAATGGAGGGCCTTAAGTTCAATTGTAAATATGTTTGTTTTTTTCCTCCAGCGACTCATACAATTAATCGGCTCACTTAAAAACAAATTTAATGGCATGTATTAAAAATGGTTTCGTACAAAGTATCATTCGGCGAAGCTTTCTAAAATGTCAAAATAAAGCACTCCATGTTTTATTGCAAATATTAATATAGGATGGAGTGTTCTTTAAAAATGCATAAGCTCATCTAGTTACATCTAGTTCTAATCTACTGACGACTGTTTATCTATCCATGAGTATATGGTTATAACACGGGCAACTCTTTGCAACAACAATAAATATAGTTTTAAGTGACTTGAAAAAAACCTACTGGATTTTTGTTATCAACAACACTTGGGGAAAACCATTTTTTTCATGCCTCTTTTTCTTTAAAAAAAAATTACACTAAAAATAATGCTATGGGGGATAAATGTCTGTAATATAGAAACTGAATGGCACATTACAGAGAATAATATCAGTAGTAAATTAACAAAATTATTATAAATTATTTTTTTTATTTAAGAATTCTGCCTTGTGAATTAATTAAGAAGTAAATGTTGATTATAAGAGCAAACTTGGTTATTTTTATGTACAAGTTAAATTTCAAGGGGTTATTACCAGCAGCAGTTGAATTTAAATTTAAAATTTCCTATTCGTTTTTCAGGAAGAAGCTTTGGATTTTGCTGGCTCTGTTGGCTATCCATGTCTCCTGCGTCCCTCTTATATTTTGTCTGGTAAATTTAAGAAGCTCTCAAAATAGTTTATTATAATCATAGCGTTGCCTATGAAATGGACTGCACTTAAAACTGAATGTTACAAAGATTAAGAAGCTAGTTCTTTATATCAAGTGCAACTTGCTTTGCTTATTATGTGTAAAATAATATCTGTTTCAAATAGATCTATCGTGCTGAAGTAAAGTTTTCCTTCATATTTCCCATCACAGGTTCAGCTATGAATGTTGCCTACACTCCACAAGAACTTACCACTTACTTAAGGGAAGCGACCCAGGTGTCTAGTCAGTATCCTGTAGTCATCACACGATTTTACACTGGGTGTAGGGAGGTAGAAATGGACGCGGTTGCAAATGGTGGAGAGGTTTGGAGAATTTATGAAACATTTTTAACAATATTAGATTTAAAACTCAGCTTTACCGGTACAGACTTTTTGTTACACGGAACTAGTGGGAACCTCAGTTAATGTTTCAATTTTTATGTTTCTTTGCAGGAAATAAGATCTCTAACTTAGTCACTAAATAAATCTTAGTTTGATTTTGCTGACAATGATTATTTATCCAAGAAATTGAATGTTTTAGTGGTTAATGGCCATCCATAAGCAATGTGATGTGTCAGGGGGGAGGAGCAAATTTGTGACGATGTCTGATAAAGCGTCTGATTAGTGTTACAAATTTGTGATGGGAGGAGGGGATCCACCAAAATAATGTGATATCATTAATTTATGGATGACCCTTGATTACTAAATAACAACAGAGACCGGACTACATTAAATGAGTGTTCAAAGCTTAATAATTCTTGTAATATGTGGTTCATGTTTAAAATATGTTTTTACAATAAAATTGTTGACTGTCTGTTGTGATATTGAGTGATTGGTTTACAGGTGGTTGCGCATGCCATCTGTGAACATGTAGAAAATGCTGGTGTTCACAGTGGAGATGCTACCCTGATGATGCCAGCACAAACCATACAAGAGGAGGCCATAGTTGTAGTAGGTGACATTTGTATAAATCTAATTATGATAGCGAAGATGTCAGAAGAGAGTTAAGAGTAAAAACAGCATTGAGATTTTAACATTACTTTTAGGTTCCAACACTCTACTTACTAAGTCAGGATGCAATTATTTTGGCATTTATTAGTAATAATTAAGAATGAATATTCATCGGAAAACTTGTTTCGTAGTGGAAATGGCAGGCTTTGCCAATTATCTGAATACAATTTATTAAAACTCCAATGTTTTTATAATTTTCTATCATCGAAGATCATCTGTTCTCAAAATTTAAATTACTTTAATTTAAATTATGAGATTACATCCAATTTCTAATTGATAGTTAACGCAAGACTTGTAAACAAACTGTTGTATAAATGTGTAATATTAACAGATTAAAGATGTCACAGCCAAAATTGCCAAAAGATTTGCCATCTCAGGTCCATTCAACATCCAGTTCCTTGTCCGAGACTCAGATGTCAAGGTATCAGATTAAATAGTTGAAGTTTTTAAGAGACCTTTGTGTTTTAAATTTTGAAGCATGCTACTAAAAGAGCAACTTGTGGTTTGTTTTAATTTCAAAGAAAGAAATGAATAGGCCTATTTGAAATCTGTGGTTTAAAATGTACAACATGAGTTTTGAATTTACAAGCATGAGATATTTTTACAAATATATTTTTTTTTAATTACCCGGTATAAATATAAAAAAAATTAAAGTATTATTTAATATGCCATCTTGTTTAGTGACTTTGTGCAAAGAAAATTTTTACCAGAAAAAAATAGTTAGTGTTGTACTACCCCGTACCGTACTTCAAAAGCTTGTAAAGCAAAAAACCTACCATTTATTCATTATATAATGCTCTTTTGGGTTTGGAATGAGTAAATGATATGCATGTTTGGAAACTTGATATCTATAAATTATAAAGATAATAAACATTTATTCTAATAGATTCTCATTGCTACCGGTAACGGGTACCATACAATTTATAGATTCCCTTCTAGAATTTAGGACACTTGCTATTTAAATTTTGCTGAAAAACATATCTACATAATTGCATCTAGAAACATAAGATCTAAATATTTGTATACTGTAATTGTAACATTAGCTATCACCATTTACATATCCTATCCAAATTTAAGACAGGCAAAAATAAATATTTTCTAAAGCCAGTTATTACTTTGATATTCAGGTGATTGAGTTGAATCTTAGGGCCTCACGATCATGTCCCTTTGTTTCTAAAACAATTGGTACAGACTTCATTGCCCTGGCCACCAAAGTGATGATGAAATCTCCATTCAGTACTCAAGATCTTCCAACCCTTGACAATTCACATGATCCAACCAATTATGTTGGAATTAAGGTGGGAATCAACAGCTTTTGATGCTTGGATGTCTTTTTGAAATCAGTGTTTAATAGTGTACAAAATGGTTTTATTTTTGAGGAATTATGGGATGTCCACAAAAATGAGTTAAGATGAATAAAAGCAAGGATAATACTTTTTTTAATCTTCAAAATCTAAAAACTATTTAAAAAATAATAATATTCTGTCAATTTTATGTACCATAGCAAAAATGTTAAGGTGTTCATATAACAAACACGTTTTTCATTTTCAACATTTCTAAATAATCTATATTTAATTAAAATCAAAGAGAAGACTTAACTGTGAAGAATGGCTTATATCAGTAGTATTAGTCAAACATTTATTGTGCTTACTATTTCTGATGTATTTCAAAGGCCTCCATGTTTTCCTGGCCAAGGTTGAGAGATGCCGACCCAGTTTTGAAATGTGAAATGGCATCCACTGGAGAGGTATTTTTGTATAACTTAACATAAAATTAGCCACCAGTTATTCTCAGACAGGGCATTCAAGTTTGATCAGTTGTACTCCTGTTGGTAATGCTCCATGACTAGTCAAAGTAAACATGTAACCTGCTTTATTCAAAAAATGTATTTTATGGGAAAAAATTTAATTAAAGGAGATTAAGGATTTAAATGTTTAAATTAAATAGGCTAATTAATGGCAATAAAGTTTTAGTACAAATATTTTTTAAAGGAATTAAAATTTTAAAAACAAAAAAGGCAAACATTTTTTAAAAAGCTAAAACTGGTCAGGTACTCAAAGTGAACAGATCCCATTCTACCAATATTAATCCATTTTTTTTGTTGTTGTTGTCCAGGTGGCCTGTTTTGGGCGCACCAAGTACACAGCTTTTCTCAAGGCACTCATGTCTGCTGGATTCAAGATACCTCCAAAGGGAGGCAACATTCTTGTTGGGGCTCAGAAGAGTTATTACCCCTTCTTCCTACCCTTGGCCAAACAACTCAGTCAGAAAGGATATCAGGTGACTTGTATATCCCACACACATCACATCTTTAAAGGGTATTTTAACCTAAAAAAAGCAATGCTAATTTTTTGTTTCTTCAAGTATCAGCAGCTTAAAAAATACTGTGGCATATCTGGTAAACAAAAGAAAACAATTTCCTACTTTTCATCAGATTAATGCAGAAAGACGGAACTAAAAAAAAAAAGCTTAAATTAAAAATATCTCTTCTTGTTTCACATCACTTGTTAATTCTTATGGTCCTGTGACTGTTACAGTACAGCATATTGAATTAATCCTATTTCTATTTATGTTCAATTTTATACTAATTTAATCATGACTCTACTTGACAGATGTTTGCTACTGAACGAACGGCTGAATATCTGGACATCCATTACATTCCAACAACACCTGTAAGCTGGACAGCAGAAGATCAGGGAGACCTTCCATCACCTATTAAGTAAGATTTTATAAATGGAAGCATGGGCCATAAACAGCTGCATTTTGATAAAAACATTTCTTGCATTGTTTTGCTGTCATAAGGTGCAGAACAGCTTTTTTTTGTTACTATCCTACTCCTAGGCATATAATCCAAAAGTTCCATCAGTATGCATGTAATTCATTTCCTGAATTTGTAAAAATTATTTTCACAGAGTTACTTTGACCAGACCCATACTTAAACTTAAACTCTTTTTTTTCATCAAATCACTGGTGGTCAGTAAAAGATGAAAGTTACTGGGAGAAAATAAATATTGCTGATTAATGGCATGTCATGTCTGTTTTTTTTTTTTTTTAGATAAAAATGGTGGAGGGGTTAACTTGAGCCTCTTCCCTTGTGTCAAAAAAAGTAATCCAGCTCTGACAATAAAATGTCTTACTTTCTTTGCATTGTTTTTAAAATGTGCAAAAATGTTTATCCCTTGAATGGAGTTTTCGAAACTCAGGGCAACTGCTTAAAGCTGCCACTTACAGGGCTTAAGATTCATCAACAGTGTATGATAGAAATATTATAATCTAAGAATATATTTTTATCATCAGTAGACAACATCCATATTCACTGTTGTTGACTATTTCTCTTACAGATTAATCCAAGACAAGAAGATTGACCTAGTGATCAACCTTCCCAACCAGAAGACAAAATACGTCCAGGACAACTACTTGATCAGGAGGGCTGCCATCGATTCAGGTGTGCCCCTCATTACAAACTTTGAGGTGAGTGCAACATTAAATTATTTATTTGCCGTCTTGTGAGTTTTTTATAGGAATCTAGAATTCTAGTTTATACTATATTCCGGTTATGCCATGAAAGATAAGCTTCAAATATTCACTTGAGTTCAGTTTGAAATGAGCAGTGGAATAATTTTTAAGTTTGTTATTTTTATCATTATTTTTACAGTTGGACAATTTTACACTGAGATCATTAATTTCAAAGGCTTTTTATAGATCCTCATCCACAATTTTACTAAGACATAAATCCAGTTCCTGGGAGGTCTTTTGAGCCAGTTTCTGACCCCGATCCAACCATATTTATATAAATACATAGAGAACTCACAAGTGGAGATAATTTTGAATTTAGCACCTGTAGTAATTTCCCTTCCCATTACATTACTTACCAGTTAGCTATTTCAGTCTTAAAAGTTTAATTGTAAGTAAGTCATTTTATTTAACGGAAGTCCCTTATTTCTGTTTAGGTGGCCAAACTGTTTGTGGAGTCCTTAGACTATGAAAAAGATGTCAAAGCACTAAGTCTGTTTGATTACCGTAAAAGCTCTGGTGAGAAGCGCAAGGCTGGCGTATCTACATGATTCAATAACCATCTTTAAGTTGTATCAACATGATTCAATAACTATCTTTAAGTTGCGCAAGTGCACCTCTTTCAGGACTTGATGTGTGGAAGTGCATCTCTTCAGTTCTAATTGGAGCCAATAGTCACTGCCATTTAATACAAGAACTTCAATTTACAATTTGTTTTCTTATTTCCTATTTGAATTTTGTTTAAATATTACACCTTCATGTTTATGTTTAAATATTACACCTTCATATTTATGTATCTTCTTAGTAAATATTTCCGAAACAGTTACTACCATATTTTTCTAAATTTTAATTTTTTGTTAGTCTTTCACATGTTTATAATATAATTTCTCTCATTCTAGTAAGTCTACTATAAATTTATGAGATAATAAAACTCTGGTGGACAATGAATTTAGGAGATGTGTTTAACCCTTTGAAACCGGCATCCCGCTTTATGGGCCTGGGTCTGAGCGTCAAAGATTCACACCCCCACCAGACCAATATTTCTGTCTCCCACACCTTACCCCAGATTGACAGTCCGTACCAGGTATATGAGACTCATACATGTATAAATAGTCATGTGATTTTGCTTGTATGTGTGTCAGCTTGTTGAAATTTTCCACAGTAACCCAGGGACATGGGTGTTTTAAGATTATGAGGCAAGGGTTCAGAGGGTTAACCAATGTATGGAGTAATCTTTGAGAGTTACTTACAGAAAATGTTACACTTTGAGGTGATGCATTAAAGATGATTCCTCTGGAGATCACAGATTGATGTGCTTGCAATCCATGGAAATGGAATTGCTCTTTTGTGTTCGGATATTATTGATTGTTGTATCACTACACCTATTAATTTTGTTCTGTGATAAGAGAATCGTGTTAAAATGTTCACGCTGCTTTGAAGTAGAGAAACTTTTTTGTGTCTTATTCTAACATTCCACGATCAGGAACAAAATAATTAAATACAACCACCTAACTGGATTGTAGTTATTTTGCGTGCAAGGCTGATGTATATGATCAGTTGTTAAAATGTCCCTTTGAATGTTAGCTGTATTGTCCCTTTGAATGTTAGCTGTATTGTCCCTTTGAATGTTAGCTGTATTGTCCCTTTGAATGTTAGCTGTATTGTCCCTTTGAATGTTAGCTGTATTGTCCCTTTGAATGTTAGCTGTATTGTCCCTTTGAATGTTAGCTGTATTGTCCCTTTGAATGTTAGCTGTATTGTCCCTTTGAATGTTAGCTGTATTGTCCCTTTGAATGTTAGCTGTATTGTCCGTTTGAATGTTAGCTGTATTGTCCCTTTGAATGTTAGCTGTATTGTCCCTTTGAATGTTAGCTGTATTGTCCCTTTGAATGTTAGCTGTATTGTCCCTTTGAATGTTAGCTGTATTGTCCCTTTGAATGTTAGCTGTATTGTCCCTTTGAATGTTAGCTGTATTGAGCCTTTGAATGTTAGCTGTATTGTCCCTTTGAATGTTAGCTGTATTGTCCCTTTGAATGTTAGCTGTATTGTCCCTTTGAATGTTAGCTGTATTGTCCCTTTGAATGTTAGCTGTATTGTCCCTTTGAATGTTAGCTGTATTGTCCCTTTGAATGTTAGCTGTATTGTCCCTTTGAATGTTAGCTGTATTGTCCCTTTGAATGTTAGCTGTATTGTCCCTTTGAATGTTAGCTGTATTGTCCCTTTGAATGTTAGCTGTATTGTCCCTTTGAATGTTAGCTGTATTGTCCCTTTGAATGTTAGCTGTATTGTCCCTTTGAATGTTAGCTGTATTGTCCCTTTGAATGTTAGCTGTATTGTCCCTTTGAATGTTAGCTGTATTGTCCCTTTGAATGTTAGCTGTATTGTCCGTTTGAATGTTAGCTGTATTGTCCCTTTGAATGTTAGCTGTATTGTCCCTTTGAATGTTAGGTGTATTGTCCGTTTGAATGTTAGCTGTATTGTCCCTTTGAATGTTAGCTGTATTGTCTCTTTGAATGTTAGCTGTATTGTCCCTTTGAGTGTTAGCTGTATTGGGTTTTTGATAAATACATTGTTTTCCTTGTAGCTTATAATAATGCCACAACATGACTCATGAATACATAGTTTCTGGGGGGCAGGGGCGGCGGGATGAGTCCATGACATTTTGGACTGATGTCAATTTCATCTTATCAAATTTCTATTTACATGATTTCTCGAGGCACTTGTAATAAAACTATTCAAAATGAAAGGTGATATACTTGTTGCTTGTTTTAAAACAAATAGTTAACTCTTATTTGCTACTACTACTGTACTTCTGGTACTCGGAAAAACAAATTAAAAATATAAAACTTTACTTTTGAAAGAGAGCTCAATTGAAAACTGATTTGTTCTCAATTATAATTAGTTTTACAGACTTCTAATGGAAAACTACTTGTAGCAAGGCTCCAACAATGTGATGGACATAATAATTAATTATTATAGATATGTTATTTTCACCTGTTTGTGTTCATGTGACTTGTGAAATAAATTCTTACAGGACTTTCCATTGTTTTAGTGTTGCATGAGCAGTAAATTTTTTTTTTGTTTGTCAACATAAAAACAGCAAATCCAAAACATTCATGGCTATATTACTTAACTAGTAGAGGCACCGCCTTCCACTGTATTGCACTCAATATTGTGTTAGTTAAGCTGGCAATGTAAGAGTAGCTTTGCACTTGCTTTCTTTGCATGATGAATGTTAAGAAAATTATTTTCTACTTTTGAGTTTAAACTCACCTTAAAAAAAAACAAGATTTAAAAAAAATTGTTTAAGTTTAAAATATTTTTTCAAAAAATATATTGAAAACATTATCAGAAACCCATAAATACCAGTTGTTTTAACTATGGAAGTTCCATCTGTTAAATATGCAGTTTTAAATTAAAAACAAAAAAATATAAATAATTGTCATTGGCGTTTAATTTTGTAGCCTAAAATATGATTTTACCAAATACATGTAATGGAAAGAAGGTTAGGCAATCAAATAATGTAGAATATTCAGAGTTCATGGAGAGAACTTATAACCAAGCATTTCTTGACACATTTGCGTCTATTGCCTGAGGCATTCCATTGTCCAAACCCCAGTTCTTCCTGATACCCTCGCTGAGCAGCTCTTGCAACCAGTGAAATATCCTCATCAACACCAGGCACAGAGACATTGCAAATCCCATCTACATGCATGGGAGCCAGAATGATCAATAAAATTGATCGTGGGCCCTTAATATATAGAAGAAGAAGGAGCCTCATTACAACTAAAGCATTTCACATCTTTATTTATTGAAAATTATTGCCTGCCCCTGTTGTTTTTCTTCAGAAGTTGGCTTGGTAATTCCAGGTGCAGTAGTTTATCAAAGAACTTTTTCAATGAAGAATATTTAAATATAAAAAATTAAATTTATAAATTTCACCAGTAAGTCTTTTTTACAAACATTTTGCAGAAAATGGCCAGTTGACATCTCATGTGCTTGCATTTAAAATAATTCAAAATGCCATTAAGAAAATGATTTATTTAAATTAAATGGGATACACAAGGAGACTTAAAACTTGAGTGACTTTAGTTGGTTGTTAAGACTGATTGGATATGGCTCAATCAATCGAAAGATGTTAAGCAAGACTGATTAGCTCAATGGAAAGAGGTTAATCAAGTCTGATTGGCTGTAGCTTAATGGCCTTTATTTTGTCCAATTCCATACATTTTATATTATTTTTTATAATTCAATTTTTTGTGAAAAGACATTTATACCAACATTCTAATATTTTAATATGTAATTATCCATATCTAATTATCCATATCTAATTATCCATATCTAATTATCCATATCTAATTATCCATATCTGAATGTGTTATTTGTTACAGAGAGATGCTAGAAGCTCAGGTGAAAGTTTGTTGAGAGATTTTTTGTGATAAAACCGCTGTCCAGTCAAAAACATTTTGTGTCACATCTTTATTGTCAAAGTGGTCACATGACAATAAACGTTCATATTATTATACATTTTTAAGTTATACATTTGATATTTATGCAAAATCAGCATCAAATGTCTCACAATATACTGTGAATGCCCTGGTGGTTCTCCTGTCTTAATATTCTTCTCACAGATCTGTGAGGACGTGTTTCAACATACATCAGCAATCTTTTAAGATATTTATGTTTGTATTGTCTGTTAGACAAACCTTTTAACTGGCTACCTACCATGAGCCGGTGGGAGTGGCTGGCCGTTTCTTTCGTTATGGCCACGATGAGTGAAATATTTATATTATTCCGTTCCCGTTTTGCTTCTAGATTTTAATTAACCGACAGGATGTTTATATTTGAACCACATGCTATAGGCAGAATGTTTAAAAAAACAAGCTGTTAATTAATTTTGTTTTAATTTCCAAGCTGGTTACAAAATTGTACTACTTGTTTACCGTGGCAACAAGTGACAGGGTTACTAAAGGCATATAATATAAGTGATTGGCAGTGTCAATATTATTCAATTTCTGTGTTCTTTGGTGCATTTTTCTTATTATTGGATTTACTATTTGGAAAGCACCAAATGAAAGGCTTCAAATTTTAAATACTTTGGAAATTTACAATTTATACTCAAGTTGGCACATTTAAATATATTATTTTCTGTTGAAAATACTAATTTAACAATTAATAATTTCACAACAAAACTTAACTTTACAATTGTTTTAAGTTTATCTTATAGACAATGCAATTACCTACAAAATGGTTTATTAATCATTAGAATATGTTTATAATTAAGAAAACTGCTGCTGAATTTGTACAGACACCTAAAATGAGAAAAATGTGACCTAGATTTAATTGGGCCACAGCAGGTTTTTCAATCTGGTAGTTAATCAGTTAAAGGAATAGCATTTCCTCTAGAACTCATATACTTGTACCACAGCACACCAATTTGGTGCCATCCAGGGGGTCAGTGAAGCATGGGTAACGTGGCAGAGTACAGCTGTTGAACATTCCTCCATACTCTTACACAGTAACTGACAAGTGTTTTTTTGTGTCACTTAATAAATTTGAGCACTTTCCTCAAGGTGTACTGCGGTGCTGGAATTTGCTTGTACACAATGTGCTCCCCATCTCTAGTCTCAGAGTACACACGACGGGATACTTCATTATTCACTCGAGTTAAAAGAGTCAGTAAGTCCTCTCTGTTAAAAAAAAAAAAAAGTTTAAATATCCATTTTACTTTAGCTGACCATTTGCATAGGTGCCACTCAGCAGAATGAACTTTGTAACAAGGAAAACCTAAATTCCTAATGTCCCAAATATTCTCTGTTTATGTGTCACAATATTTAGGGTACCAATTTGAGAATAAGGATAAATAATTCAATGCAGAGTAAGGCCCATAGAAATGTATTTGACATAATCAGTTAACCGTAACCCTTTCACTTTGAAAACTTATATTACCCTGGGTACACATACTTTTTAAACTCTGGGTATGTAAACTTTTTAACCCGGGGTACACAGACTATTTCCCAAATTTGACATGGCAGTGTCATTAATTTTTTTAAAAGACAACTTAGCATAAATGGGAATTAGAAACTTCGAGTTTTAAAATCCACTAAACATATTTTGAATGCACATTGCAGATATTGTTTGTGTGGACCATGTAAAATTATATTTTTATTTATTATTTGTGAAAGAAATGCAACATATCACATAACAATAGATTAATGAACAACACATCACATACCAATAGACTAATGAACAACACATCACATACCAATAGACCAATGAACAACACATCACATCCCAATGGACTAATGAACAACACATCACATACCAATGGACTAATGACCAACACATCACATACCAATAGATTAATGACCAACACATCACATACCAATATACCAATGACCAACTAATCACATACCAATAGACTAATGACCAACACATCACATACCAATAGACTAATGACCAACACATCACATACCAATAGACTTATGACCAACACATCACATAATGACCAACACATCACATACCAATAGACTAATGACCAACACATCACATACCAATAGACCAATGACCAACTAATCACATACCAATAGACCAATGACCAACTAATCACATACCAATAGACTAATGACCAATACATCACATACCCATAGACTAATGACCAACACATCACATACCAATAGATTAATGACCAACACATCACATACCAATAGACCAATGACCAACTAATCACATACCAATAGACTAATGACCAACACATCACATACCAATAGACTAATGACCAACACATCACATACCAATAGACTAATGAACGACACATAACATATCAATAGATTAACAAAGCTTTACTACTTTGGGTAATGTATATTAAAACAGGTAATAAAAACATGATGATAAATAAAGTCTGCATTAGCTGAAAATCCAACCCTCCCTTTTCTGCCTCACCAACAGGACATTCTGTCTCACCTGTGTGCATAATTGTCAAAGGCTTTAGTCAGCTCACTGATGTAAAATGTCCCACTTGATCGGCTGCGGTAGGAAACGGCATCCGCAACAGTTGCGTACCCGAAGAGGAAGTCAGCTTCACTAGGAATAAAATCTTCAAACACAATCTCTGGCTCGGCAGCGTCCGTTTCAAACATGTGCGGCTTGAGAGGTGGGTGGGCTGTGTTTGAGATGAACCAAGGTCAGCGAGTGGTTAGAATGTCTTCATGAGTGAAAATTTCAGTCCAATTTATTTTTTTACCCCAACTCACTGCTGAGTTCTAAAACTAAAACTAGTGAGAATGATATTACAAGAAGGCATGTTTTGTTGCCAAACACAGACTGAACAAGTATAGGGAATGATTGACTAAACAAGTGTAGGGAATGATGGACTAAACAAGTGTAGGGAATGATGGACTAAACAAGTGTAGGGAATGATGGACTAAACAAGTGTAGGGAATGATGGACTAAACAAGTGTAGGGAATGATGGACTAAACAAGTGTAGGGAATGATGGACTAAACATGGGTAGGGTATGATGGACTAAACAAGGGTAGGGAATGATGGACTAAACAAGGGTAGGGAATGATGGACTAAACAAGGGTAGGGAATGATGGACTAAACAAGGGTAGGGAATGATGGACTAAACAAGGGTAGGGAATGATGGACTAAACAAGTGTAGGGATGATGGACTAAACAAGTGTAGGGAATGATGGACTAAACAAGGGTAGGGAATGATGGACTAAACAAGTGTAGGGAATGATGGACTAAACAAGTGTAGGGAATGATGGACTAAACAAGTGTAGGGAATGATGGACTAAACAAGTGTAGGGAATGATGGACTAAACAAGTGTAGGGAATGATTCACTAAAGAAGCATAGGAAATGATTCATTAAAGAAGCGTAGGAAATGATTGACTAAACAAGCGTAGGAAATGATTGACTAAAGAAGCGTAGGAAATGATTGACTAAAGAAGCGTAGGAAATGATTGACTAAAAAAGCGTAGGAAATGATTGACTAAAGAAGCGTAGGAAATGATTGACTAAAAAAGCGTAGGGAATGATTGACTAAACAAGCGTAGGAAATGATTGACTAAACAAGCATAGGAAATGACTGACTAAACAAGTGTAGGGAATGACTGACTAAACAAGTGTAGGGAATGATGGACTAAACAAGTGTAGAGAATGATGGACTAAACAAGGGTAGGGAATGATTCACTAAAGAAGCGTAGGAAATGATTGACTAAAGAAGCGTAGGAAATGATTGACTAAAAAAGCATAGGGAATGATTGACTAAACAAGCGTAGGAAATGATTGACTAAACAAGCATAGGAAATGACTGACTAAACAAGTGTAGGGAATGACTGACTAAACAAGTGTAGGGAATGATGGACTAAACAAGTGTAGAGAATGATGGACTAAACAAGGGTAGGGAATGATGGACTAAACAAGTGTAGGGAATGATGGACTAAACAAGTGTAGGGAATGATGGACTAAACAAGTGTAGGGAATGATTTACTAAAGAAGCGTAGGAAATGATTGACTAAAAAAGCGTAGGGAATGATTGACTAAACAAGCGTAGGAAATGATTGACTAAACAAGCATAGGAAATGACTGACTAAACAAGTGTAGGGAATGATTGACTAAACATGTGTAGGGAATGTTTGACTAGGGAATGATTGTTGAATATCCACATGCAGCACTTAAGAATTTTTCAATACCACGCTTATAATTCCTTTTTTTTACAGCGACTAGAAAACTAGAAGGTACGTATTTGATGAAGTGTTAAAAGCTCTCATCCGTTACACGAATTTAGCTCCAAAAAAATAAATAAAACCCTCATGGGTACTGTAGTTTTTATTAGCAGAAAATGAGGTTCGTTAATCGAGGCCAAAGGCACCATTATTGTGACACAAATAATTTGTGTGCAAAAAAACAATATATGTTAAGCTTTAATTATGGTCACAAATTAATTTAAAATTTTAACATTTCGGAGAATCAGTAAATAAAATAATTCATCGAGTACTGCTATAAATTAATTTTACATAATATATATATAAATAAATATATACAAATAAATATATATAAATTATTATAAATAAATATATCCTACCTATACCTAAAGATAAAAGAATAAAAATGGGCACAGGTCAAAGACACAAACAGGTTAAATTATTTCATAAATGTTTTAAAAAATTTTTTTTTTCATATCTACAAAAAACAAACAAGTTTCTGCTCACCTTGTTGGTGAGACTTTCCCCGACAGCACTGCAAGAAAAACAACTTTGGCTTACCCGCCAGTGTGGGACAGAACTGAGCCCTGAGGTAGACAAGAAATCAGTAGAGAACACTCACGCAACTTTCATTGGCTCATGGTCAATTTCAGTACAGTCTAAAAGCTTATGGAAGTCACAAATGCCTACTTCTGGGAATGGAAACCCTGTACATTAAAACTCTCGATTGGTTAGGAATAAAAAAAAACAGTTGTCTGTATTGGTTTGACACAGTAAAATTAAAGTGTGTGTATCTCTTTTGATTGTCGGTTGGTATTTTTATCAGTATCAGCATACATCTCCCAGTCTGCAGCACAATAAACACAGCTAGCGCGCAATCATAATAAAAGGGAAGCAGTCGTGACAATACAATACAATGATAATATAACTCACATGTCAAACAGTCTAGCGGTCAATTATATAATGTACACCTATTACTTTTTTTAAAAAGATCCTACACTGGCCCATACGTCAGTTTGAATGGACACATGAGCTTTAAGCCGTAGACAGTACACTTTGGAAATTACTATTAAAAATTATGATAAAATCATTTAACTCAGTGTGTATACCAAAGGACTTTAAGATATCTTATTCTCCCCCTCATATCTGAACTAATGTGACTGGACAAGAAATCGGGGGCCTTCAGACTGAAGGAATTGAATGGGGCAACCAGTTTTATATTTTATGTGTTTAGAAGTGTGTACAAATAAAAGTTGAACGTTTTT
Source organism: Omphiscola glabra (assembly GCA_964017045.1). NCBI lineage: Eukaryota > Metazoa > Mollusca > Gastropoda > Lymnaeidae > Omphiscola > Omphiscola glabra. The sequence continues at coordinate 11,288,687 of OZ024810.1, forward strand.
ACCTGAAATGTCCAGTAATATCCGTGATTAAAACTTTGCGTCCGTTTGTTCCAAACACGAAACCTTCACCCCCATGGGACAGGATGCAGCAAACGAAACAGTCATACTTGCTATGATTGACAGAGGTCACATCTCTAATTTTGGCAATAATTTCACTATCAGACAAGTCAGTGTTTACTTCCACAATGAATTTTAGCTTTTCAAATGTTTTGTAAAGTGCCTCTGAAATAAAAAGGGAACAAAAAATTATTTGTTTATAACAAATGACATCAGCCAGACCAGCAATGATCAATTTATAAGTTGATCTAGATTTTAAGCTTTTTTTAATAGTATTGAATTAATTTAAAAAACTGTGTTAAAACTAGAAAAAATAATCTAATAAATGGATCAACAGGGCATAGAAAACAGCACCAAAAAGTAAAAGTATTTTGGTATTAAAATCTAAGACTGTTCCTGAGGTGTGCAAATAAGGAAGTGTTGCGCTGCAATGGAGCTTATGTATGACTTGTGCATCCGCATTTCATTCCCTTGATGGGACAATCCTGTTTTCTCTCGCAAGGAAACATTTTCAATAAACATATTTCAAAACAAGTTAAGCAAGGATCTACCAAATTGTAAAAGATTTAATGTCCTCTCAGACTAACCCGTGTACCACTTAGCTCTATGTTATTCCAAGAGCCATAAGAGTTGAATATGATTAAAAAAAAACAAACCAAAATACGTACAGCTCAAACATGAAGGTGTGCTAAAAAAAAATCACTACATTAGAATAAATAAATCACAAAAAAAAAGCTATTTTATTGTTCAACTGTGACTGTAGGCTTGCCTTGTATGTCAGGCTTTTCTTATTTCTGTCTAAAAAGTGAACATTATACATGATCCTGACACGACATTTATCCTTACGTAAATCTTTTTCAGATCCTGCTCTGTCTCCTAGCTGTGCCGCCTCCTCGTCATTGGGATTACATCGAAAGTGTTGGTTGTCAATGATCAAACATATTCCTGCCGTAAAGAAATTGGATATCAACAACTGGCAGTAAACAGCAGGCACCAAGCTTGTACACACGTATTGAAAAAAAACTGGATCCTTATTTGGTAATAAATGATCTAGCTCTTAACTGATGATAGCTTTTTTACAATTTGAATGAAACAAGAAGAATTTTATTTGTGAAATTTTACTGACCAGATGAAACGCATTCAACAGACAGACCAAATAAATACTTTATAAAAGTGCTTTTGACAGCATATACGGTGGTCCCTCATCTATCGCTGGGGTTAGGTTCCAGAGCCCCCTCCCTCTTCCCACCCTGCGACACGCAATATTCCGCAAAGTAACGACCTTATATTTATAACTGTTATAAGGCTTTATAAGTCCTCCCCACACTATTATAAACATTTGTCACACTGTTTTTAACTTTTCCCACAATGTTATTAAGCTTTCCCACACTGTTATTAACTTTTCCCACACTCTTAGAAACATTTCCGATGCTATTAAAACTTTCTACTCTTAAACTACATAATCATAACAAACATATTACATACAAATCCATGACACAAAAATTAGACGTAACCTGTACAAAGTGAAAAAATCTGAGATACAGTGAGACAAAAAAAATGTGTACTACGATATGGCGAGGGATGACCGAATGGGGAATCTCTGTTCAATTGTGGGCACATATGGCCTTCCATCTCTTATAGTCTATACCAAAAATCACGATGCTTTATAGAAACGGATGATGGACGAACTGAATTCTTTAACATGCCCTCTTTCTGCTCACACTTACTGAGTATTTTGTTGTGAAAGTGATAAAGGCAGCACAACAAATGGCCATCTAATAAAGAGAATGAGAAAGATTCCTGGAGTTGAGTTGGGAGGGACATTTACATTTTGCAAAGGCTGGGGCTCAATGACATCAGTGGAAAATGTATCTGATACAGTTAAACTCTTGTCTGAATGTTTCTATCATCCTCCGAACTGACTTTTATGCCAGCAAGGCATTGAGAATGATAGCGATAACATCTTAATCACTAAATGTGCTCCATTAAAGTTGCCTTAGAAAGATAAGATGATCACCTGCTTCGGACATATACAGAATGAAAAGACCAGATGATCAGCTTCTATGATCATGCACAGAATGAAAAGATAAGATGATCATGCACAGAATGAAGAAGTCTTTAGAAAACAAGGAAACAATAGTTACTCTTTAGAGTGCTGTTTGCTGGGCACATCCTACACCTACCACAGCAGCATATAGATAAGTCTCCAATACATTGAATACAAAAGAAAAGAGGAAGCAGGGAAGATCTCTGAAGACTTTGAGGAAGGAATTCCAAAGGGACAGGGATGTGTTAGACATAAGCCTTGACGGTAAGGAAAATGAAGTCCCAGTCAGATGAAGGTAAGCATCGACTTTTGACTAATGCGCTACATGGTGCCGGGGAAGTAAGACTCAGAATGACCTTTTTAATAAACAGGCCTGCTTTGTACAGCTAACCTGTGGGTAGAAATACATACCTCTGGGATCAGCATCCATCTTGTAAACTTCTGGTGCCACATAGAAGTCATGATTGTTGAGACTGGGCAGATGAGACGCTGGTGGAGTGAGAAACTTTATGAAATGGCAACTAATGAAAATAAATACTAATACGGTAGAACATGACTTTTCTGAAACAATGGTTATCTGACACAATGGTTATCTGAAACAATGGTTATCTGACAAAATGATTATCTGACACAATGGTTATCTGAAACAATGGTTATCTGAAGCACTGGTTATCTAAACTGTCCCTTTCTTTTTTTTTAATGTATGTCATTGCCATGTCATGAAGTATTCTTGTACTTGTACAAGTTCTGGAAAAAATTCAGAAATTTGAAACAAGGGAAATTTGGTGACTTCTGTACCATATTTATACACCTTATGTGTATAAGGTAAGGATATATTTTACTCTACACACCAACGTCTTTAATGCAACCTTTTTGAGGTAGTGTTTGGTTATCTGAAAAAAATCAGGTTGTCCTAACCACCCACTCGTCCCAATGAGCCGGGATAATTGATGTTTTACTTTGTAATGCAATAAATAAATAAATATCTTATCATTCTCACAGATGCACTCCCTTTTGCTGTCTATAGATGTCATGTAGTTTCTCAAAAGACTTTTGCCACATGTCTTTAGAAACATTTGAATTCAATACCATTAATGAGATGACATTTGACTCATATTCACACTTTCTTTTCAATCTGTATAAAACCACCCCATGATTAACATCAAATAAAATGAAAATAATGAATAATTACTTTAGAGTTAATTTTTTGTGTGGACATTTTTATGTGTACACTATCAATTTTAACATAACTAGTGAGACTATGGCTATTTTTTTCATAGACAACAGATTTTTGATCCCGTACTACCAAGTTGGCCGGAGAATGCTGTTTATAGCTCAAGGTATAACTCCTGCTTGCCTAACGAGTCCATTTGACACATTAGCCCATAGCCGGAAAAGAGTCATGCAACTTTAACATAGCCCACATTTGCATGTGTAATGACTATAATACAGATGATAGAAATCTTGCTGAAAATGAGTTTGAGACAATTACTCACGTGCATGTTGATGGAGCGTGGCAAGAGCTCCTTCAGGGGATGGGGTTGAAGCCACTTCTGCTGTGACAGGATGTTCATCCCCCGGGGTTGAAGCCACTCGTGCTATGACATGATGTTCATCCTCCGGGGTCGAAGCCACTTGTGCTATGACATGATGTCCGTAACTAAATTGATCTTCTGAACTCATGAGTTCTCCTGGTAGGTATGTCATTGGGATTATGAAAAAAAAACATATCATTAATGGATGAAGAGGTCATGTGACTCAAGCGAACAGTAAGAACAATGACTTTAAGTTTACCGGTTTAAGCCTCCGCCATATTATCTTTTACATTGTACATGACTTCTGACAATATCTGTATCATAAAAAAAAATTATTTGGTTGGTTTTCAAAAAAGTTTAATCATGAACGATACCTTCAGTGCTGCTTGCTAGCTGGGCTGTTATCATTGTTACATCAACTGCATCTGTTGGTTTCTGGAAATCATCCTGCTATAAGGGGATGTTTAAAAAAAAAATGTTTAATTTAGCCGTAATGATGCTTAAAATTCAATTATGACTGACAGCATGTTCTAACACATTTCAAGGTTTTATGTTATTATTACTTTTGCCAGGTAATCAAGGCATCATATTGTTATTATTTTTGCCAGGTAATCAAGGTATCATGTTGTTATTATTTTTCCCAGGTAATCAAGGTATCATGTTGTTATTATTTTTCCCAGGTAACCACCATCAGACTAGCCAGCAACTTGTTTTTCAACTGTGTTTGTGAATAATTCCGTTTAACTTGAAAAAATCAAGGAGTGGCTTGAAAAAAAAAACGACCACAAATATACGTTACAGTTGTCATTTATGCAAAACTTGAAACAAACATATTGAGATTTTAGCATGGAGAATTTTTTCCCGATTGCTGAATATAAGTATTGGTACACACCCTATGGCCCAAGCCACCATGGTGTAAAAGGGTTTAATAGCTTATGAGATCTATATAGGATAACAAGGGGTGTTTTCTGTTGTCCAACATTGAGTGGACAGAATTGTTGACATTTTGAAGAATATGTTCAACTTCATGTCCAGTTGATTTACTTTTAAACTGAGTGCCTTGTTTTAAACCTGTTGCAGAATTTGGTTGCATGTCACATGAGAATGAACCTGAGCCTAAGCCTGACCAATCATAATTGGTTTAGCTTCTGATCTGCCATTGGTTCAAGTGTAAATGTTACCAAAAAGTGGAGGAGGTTGACAAGCATGCAGCTGATAATAAACCGGAGTATTTTTAGTGTTCTATAAAATCAGTCTCATGACAGAGCCAGTAAACTGATGTCCCTAATTTTACTAAAAGGAGATAAAAAACTAAATGACTAAACAAACCGTCTGTTGATTTGAAGCAGAACTTTCTAAAATAGATTTTTCTGAAATAGAAATGAAAGGATGAAATTTTTTTTTTTTTTAATGTAAGTTAAATAAGGAATATTAACATTTAAAAAAAAAAAAAAAAAAAAAAAAAAAAAAAAAATGGCTTATGTTATTAAAAAATGTTATTCTTAAAGTTAAATCATATTTTACAGTTTGCTAATAGAGGAAGACAAAGAAAAAGATGGGAAGATAATATCAAAGAATGGACGGGATTAAAATTAGGCGGTGCTATGCTTAGGGCAGAAGACCGAGAGGAATGGAGAAGAATAGTGTACATGTCATCTGTGGCGCCCCAATGGTCGAAGGACCAAGGGACCTGAAGATGATGATGAATAGTAAGTTTGAAAAATATGGTAAAACAAATATAAAGTTTGCTTACACTTAGATTGAAAATGACTATTTGGAACATTACTTACTTATTCACCAAAATAATTCTAGCAGTTAGTAGAGAAGTATGTACAATTTTTTAACTACAAATGAGCAGCGTTAACTACTCTAAATTACCTTCAACAGCAGTAATGTCGTCTAGGTTATCCATGAATGAATCTCCCTGTTTGAAATAACTTTTATCAGAGTTTTTGTTTAACTCAAATATTTTACTATAGATGCATAAAGTCACAAAATGAAGCCTGATCTATACAGTTAAGGAGATTAAAAAAGATCCATGGCTAAGAACACTGAAATACTTAGGTATAAGACTAAATGACTGAGTGGAGTAGACGTACCCGTAGTGATGAAGGATGGGATCTGTAACTATAGTTTCCACTTCTATCTGCAGTGACAAGGACAAGATCAGTTTTAGGTATTGCTATTTTTTTAATAAACCCTTAATAATGACATTGTAGTAGAGCATGCTTCAGTAGTATGTTTTAATGATGCACACACCAGCAGAAACTAATGCTGCAGTAGTATGTTTTAATGATGCACACACCAGCAGAAACTAATGCTGCAGTGGTATGTTTTAATGATGCACACACCAGCAGAAACTAATGCTTCAGTAGTATGTTTTAATGATGCACACACCAGCAGAAACTAATGCTGCAGTAGTATGTTTTAATGATGCACACACCAGCAGAAACTAATGCTGCAGTAGTATGTTTTAATGATGCACACACCAGCAGAAACTAATGCTGCAGTGGTATGTTTTAATGATGCACACACCAGCAGAAACTAATGCTTCAGTAGTATGTTTTAATGATGCACACACCAGCAGAAACTAATGCTGCAGTAGTATGTTTTAATGATGCACACACCAGCAGAAACTAATGCTGCAGTGGTATGTTTTAATGATACACACACCAGCAGAAACTAATGCTGCAGTAGTATGTTTTAATGATGCACACACCAGCAGAAACTAATGCTTCAGTAGTATGTTTTAATGATGCACACACCAGCAGAAACTAATGCTGCAGTGGTATGTTTTAATGATGCACACACCAGCAGAAACTAATGCTGCAGTGGTATGTTTTAATGATGCACACACCAGCAGAAACTAATGCTGCAGTGGTATGTTTTAATGATGCACACACCAGCAGAAACTAATGCTGCAGTGGTATGTTTTAATGATGCACACACCAGCAGAAACTAATGCTGCAGTGGTATGTTTTAATGATGCACACACCAGCAGAAACTAATGCTGCAGTGGTATGTTTTAATGATGCACACACCAGCAGAAACTAATGCTGCAGTGGTATGTTTTAATGATGCACACACCAGCAGAAACTAATGCTGCAGTGGTATGTTTTAATGATGCACACACCAGCAGAAACTAATGCTGCAGTGGTATGTTTTAATGATGCACACACCAGCAGAAACTAATGCTGCAGTGGTATGTTTTAATGATGCACACACCAGCAGAAACTAATGCTTCAGTGGTATGTTTTAATGATGCACACACCAGCAGAAACTAATGCTGCAGTGGTATGTTTTAATGATGCACACACCAGCAGAAACTAATGCTGCAGTGGTATGTTTTAATGATGCACACACCAGCAGAAACTAATGCTTCAGTGGTATGTTTTAATGATGCACACACCAGCAGAAACTAATGCTGCAGTGGTATGTTTTAATGATGCACACACCAGCAGAAACTAATGCTGCAGTGGTATGTTTTAATGATGCACACACCAGCAGAAACTAATGCTGCAGTGGTATGTTTTAATGATGCACACACCAGCAGAAACTAATGCTGCAGTAGTATGTTTTAATGATGCACACACCAGCAGAAACTAATGCTTCAGTGGTATGTTTTAATGATGCACACACCAGCAGAAACTAATGCTGCAGTGGTATGTTTTAATGATGCACACACCAGCAGAAACTAATGCTGCAGTGGTATGTTTTAATGATGCACACACCAGCAGAAACTAATGCTGCAGTGGTATGTTTTAATGATGCACACACCAGCAGAAACTAATGCTGCAGTGGTATGTTTTAATGATGCACACACCAGCAGAAACTAATGCTGCAGTGGTATGTTTTAATGATGCACACACCAGCAGAAACTAATGCTGCAGTGGTATGTTTTAATGATGCACACACCAGCAGAAACTAATGCTGCAGTGGTATGTTTTAATGATGCACACACCAGCAGAAACTAATGCTGCAGTGGTATGTTTTAATGATGCACACACCAGCAGAAACTAATGCTTCAGTGGTATGTTTTAATGATGCACACACCAGCAGAAACTAATGCTGCAGTGGTATGTTTTAATGATGCACACACCAGCAGAAACTAATGCTGCAGTGGTATGTTTTAATGATGCACACACCAGCAGAAACTAATGCTTCAGTGGTATGTTTTAATGATGCACACACCAGCAGAAACTAATGCTGCAGTGGTATGTTTTAATGATGCACACACCAGCAGAAACTAATGCTGCAGTGGTATGTTTTAATGATGCACACACCAGCAGAAACTAATGCTGCAGTGGTATGTTTTAATGATGCACACACCAGCAGAAACTAATGCTGCAGTGGTATGTTTTAATGATGCACACACCAGCAGAAACTAATGCTGCAGTGGTATGTTTTAATGATGCACACACCAGCAGAAACTAATGCTTCAGTGGTATGTTTTAATGATGCACACACCAGCAGAAACTAATGCTGCAGTGGTATGTTTTAATGATGCACACACCAGCAGAAACTAATGCTGCAGTGGTATGTTTTAATGATGCACACACCAGCAGAAACTAATGCTTCAGTGGTATGTTTTAATGATGCACACACCAGCAGAAACTAATGCTGCAGTGGTATGTTTTAATGATGCACACACCAGCAGAAACTAATGCTGCAGTGGTATGTTTTAATGATGCACACACCAGCAGAAACTAATGCTTCAGTGGTATGTTTTAATGATGCACACACCAGCAGAAACTAATGCTGCAGTGGTATGTTTTAATGATGCACACACCAGCAGAAACTAATGCTGCAGTGGTATGTTTTAATGATGCACACACCAGCAGAAACTAATGCTGCAGTGGTATGTTTTAATGATGCACACACCAGCAGAAACTAATGCTGCAGTAGTATGTTTTAATGATGCACACACCAGCAGAAACTAATGCTTCAGTGGTATGTTTTAATGATGCACACACCAGCAGAAACTAATGCTGCAGTGGTATGTTTTAATGATGCACACACCAGCAGAAACTAATGCTGCAGTGGTATGTTTTAATGATGCACACACCAGCAGAAACTAATGCTGCAGTGGTATGTTTTAATGATGCACACACCAGCAGAAACTAATGCTTCAGTGGTATGTTTTAATGATGCACACACCAGCAGAAACTAATGCTGCAGTGGTATGTTTTAATGATGCACACACCAGCAGAAACTAATGCTTCAGTGGTATGTTTTAATGATGCACACACCAGCAGAAACTAATGCTTCAGTGGTATGTTTTAATGATGCACACACCAGCAGAAACTAATGCTTCAGTGGTATGTTTTAATGATGCACACACCAGCAGAAACTAATGCTGCAGTGGTATGTTTTAATGATGCACACACCAGCAGAAACTAATGCTTCAGTGGTATGTTTTAATGATGCACACACCAGCAGAAACTAATGCTGCAGTGGTATGTTTTAATGATGCACACACCAGCAGAAACTAATGCTGCAGTGGTATGTTTTAATGATGCACACACCAGCAGAAACTAATGCTGCAGTGGTATGTTTTAATGATGCACACACCAGCAGAAACTAATGCTTCAGTGGTATGTTTTAATGATACACACACCAGCAGAAACTAATGCTGCAGTAGTATGTTTTAATGATACACACACCAGCAGAAACTAATGCTTCAGTGGTATGTTTTAATGATGCACACACCAGCAGAAACTAATGCTTCAGTGGTATGTTTTAATGATACACACACCAGCAGAAACTAATGCTGCAGTGGTATGTTTTAATGATGCACACACCAGCAGAAACTAATGCTTCAGTGGTATGTTTTAATGATGCACACACCAGCAGAAACTAATGCTTCAGTGGTATGTTTTAATGATGCACACACCAGCAGAAACTAATGCTGCAGTGGTATGTTTTAATGATGCACACACCAGCAGAAACTAATGCTTCAGTGGTATGTTTTAATGATGCACACACCAGCAGAAACTAATGCTTCAGTAGTATGTTTTAATGATACACACACCAGCAGAAACTAATGCTGCAGTAGTATGTTTTAATGATACACACACCAGCAGAAACTAATGCTTCAGTGGTATGTTTTAATGATGCACACACCAGCAGAAACTAATGCTTCAGTGGTATGTTTTAATGATACACACACCAGCAGAAACTAATGCTGCAGTGGTATGTTTTAATGATGCACACACCAGCAGAAACTAATGCTTCAGTGGTATGTTTTAATGATGCACACACCAGCAGAAACTAATGCTTCAGTGGTATGTTTTAATGATGCACACACCAGCAGAAACTAATGCTTCAGTGGTATGTTTTAATGATACACACACCAGCAGAAACTAATGCTTCAGTAGTATGTTTTAATGATACACACACCAGCAGAAACTAATGCTTCAGTAGTATGTTTTAATGATACACACACCAGCAGAAACTAATGCTGCAGTAGTATGTTTTAATGATACACACACCAGCAGAAACTAATGCTTCAGTGGTATGTTTTAATGATACACACACCAGCAGAAACTAATGCTTCAGTAGTATGTTTTAATGATACACACACCAGCAGAAACTAATGCTGCAGTAGTATGTTTTAATGATACACACACCAGCAGAAACTAATGCTTCAGTGGTATGTTTTAATGATGCACACACCAGCAGAAACTAATGCTTCAGTGGTATGTTTTAATGATGCACACACCAGCAGAAACTAATGCTGCAGTGGTATGTTTTAATGATACACACACCAGCAGAAACTAATGCTGCAGTGGTATGTTTTAATGATGCACACACCAGCAGAAACTAATGCTTCAGTGGTATGTTTTAATGATGCACACACCAGCAGAAACTAATGCTTCAGTGGTATGTTTTAATGATGCACACACCAGCAGAAACTAATGCTTCAGTGGTATGTTTTAATGATGCACACACCAGCAGAAACTAATGCTTCAGTGGTATGTTTTAATGATGCACACACCAGCAGAAACTAATGCTTCAGTGGTATGTTTTAATGATGCACACACCAGCAGAAACTAATGCTTCAGTGGTATGTTTTAATGATGCACACACCAGCAGAAACTAATGCTGCAGTGGTATGTTTTAATGATGCACACACCAGCAGAAACTAATGCTTCAGTGGTATGTTTTAATGATGCACACACCAGCAGAAACTAATGCTTCAGTGGTATGTTTTAATGATGCACACACCAGCAGAAACTAATGCTTCAGTGGTATGTTTTAATGATGCACACACCAGCAGAAACTAATGCTGCAGTGGTATGTTTTAATGATACACACACCAGCAGAAACTAATGCTGCAGTGGTATGTTTTAATGATGCACACACCAGCAGAAACTAATGCTTCAGTGGTATGTTTTAATGATGCACACACCAGCAGAAACTAATGCTTCAGTGGTATGTTTTAATGATGCACACACCAGCAGAAACTAATGCTTCAGTGGTATGTTTTAATGATGCACACACCAGCAGAAACTAATGCTTCAGTGGTATGTTTTAATGATGCACACACCAGCAGAAACTAATGCTTCAGTGGTATGTTTTAATGATGCACACACCAGCAGAAACTAATGCTTCAGTGGTATGTTTTAATGATGCACACACCAGCAGAAACTAATGCTTCAGTGGTATGTTTTAATGATGCACACACCAGCAGAAACTAATGCTTCAGTGGTATGTTTTAATGATGCACACACCAGCAGAAACTAATGCTTCAGTGGTATGTTTTAATGATGCACACACCAGCAGAAACTAATGCTTCAGTGGTATGTTTTAATGATGCACACACCAGCAGAAACTAATGCTTCAGTGGTATGTTTTAATGATGCACACACCAGCAGAAACTAATGCTTCAGTGGTATGTTTTAATGATGCACACACCAGCAGAAACTAATGCTGCAGTGGTATGTTTTAATGATGCACACACCAGCAGAAACTAATGCTGCAGTGGTATGTTTTAATGATACACACACCAGCAGAAACTAATGCTGCAGTGGTATGTTTTAATGATACACACACCAGCAGAAACTAATGCTGCAGTGGTATGTTTTAATGATACACACACCAGCAGAAACTAATGCTGCAGTGGTATGTTTTAATGATACACACACCAGCAGAAACTAATGCTGCAGTGGTATGTTTTAATGATACACACACCAGCAGAAACTAATGCTGCAGTGGTATGTTTTAATGATGCACACACCAGCAGAAACTAATGCTTCAGTAGTATGTTTTAATGATACACACACCAGCAGAAACTAATGCTGCAGTGGTATGTTTTAATGATGCACACACCAGCAGAAACTAATGCTTCAGTAGTATGTTTTAATGATGCACACACCAGCAGAAACTAATGCTTCAGTGGTATGTTTTAATGATGCACACACCAGCAGAAACTAATGCTTCAGTAGTATGTTTTAATGATGCACACACCAGCAGAAACTAATGCTTCAGTAGTATGTTTTAATGATACACACACCAGCAGAAACTAATGCTTCAGTGGTATGTTTTAATGATACACACACCAGCAGAAACTAATGCTTCAGTGGTATGTTTTAATGATACACACACCAGCAGAAACTAATGCTTCAGTAGTATGTTTTAATGATGCACACACCAGCAGAAACTAATGCTTCAGTGGTATGTTTTAATGATGCACACACCAGCAGAAACTAATGCTGCAGTGGTATGTATTAATGATGCACACACCAGCAGAAACTAATGCTGCAGTGGTATGTTTTAATGATGCACACACCAGCAGAAACTAATGCTGCAGTGGTATGTTTTAATGATGCACACACCAGCAGAAACTAATGCTTCAGTGGTATGTTTTAATGATGCACACACCAGCAGAAACTAATGCTGCAGTGGTATGTTTTAATGATGCACACACCAGCAGAAACTAATGCTGCAGTGGTATGTTTTAATGATGCACACACCAGCAGAAACTAATGCTTCAGTGGTATGTTTTAATGATGCACACACCAGCAGAAACTAATGCTTCAGTGGTATGTTTTAATGATGCACACACCAGCAGAAACTAATGCTTCAGTGGTATGTTTTAATGATGCACACACCAGCAGAAACTAATGCTTCAGTGGTATGTTTTAATGATGCACACACCAGCAGAAACTAATGCTTCAGTGGTATGTTTTAATGATGCACACACCAGCAGAAACTAATGCTTCAGTGGTATGTTTTAATGATGCACACACCAGCAGAAACTAATGCTTCAGTGGTATGTTTTAATGATGCACACACCAGCAGAAACTAATGCTTCAGTGGTATGTTTTAATGATGCACACACCAGCAGAAACTAATGCTGCAGTGGTATGTTTTAATGATGCACACACCAGCAGAAACTAATGCTGCAGTGGTATGTTTTAATGATGCACACACCAGCAGAAACTAATGCTTCAGTGGTATGTTTTAATGATGCACACACCAGCAGAAACTAATGCTTCAGTGGTATGTTTTAATGATGCACACACCAGCAGAAACTAATGCTTCAGTGGTATGTTTTAATGATGCACACACCAGCAGAAACTAATGCTTCAGTGGTATGTTTTAATGATGCACACACCAGCAGAAACTAATGCTTCAGTGGTATGTTTTAATGATGCACACACCAGCAGAAACTAATGCTGCAGTGGTATGTTTTAATGATGCACACACCAGCAGAAACTAATGCTGCAGTGGTATGTTTTAATGATGCACACACCAGCAGAAACTAATGCTTCAGTGGTATGTTTTAATGATGCACACACCAGCAGAAACTAATGCTTCAGTGGTATGTTTTAATGATGCACACACCAGCAGAAACTAATGCTTCAGTGGTATGTTTTAATGATGCACACACCAGCAGAAACTAATGCTTCAGTGGTATGTTTTAATGATGCACACACCAGCAGAAACTAATGCTTCAGTGGTATGTTTTAATGATGCACACACCAGCAGAAACTAATGCTGCAGTGGTATGTTTTAATGATGCACACACCAGCAGAAACTAATGCTTCAGTGGTATGTTTTAATGATGCACACACCAGCAGAAACTAATGCTGCAGTGGTATGTTTTAATGATGCACACACCAGCAGAAACTAATGCTGCAGTGGTATGTTTTAATGATGCACACACCAGCAGAAACTAATGCTTCAGTGGTATGTTTTAATGATGCACACACCAGCAGAAACTAATGCTTCAGTGGTATGTTTTAATGATGCACACACCAGCAGAAACTAATGCTGCAGTGGTATGTTTTAATGATGCACACACCAGCAGAAACTAATGCTTCAGTGGTATGTTTTAATGATGCACACACCAGCAGAAACTAATGCTTCAGTGGTATGTTTTAATGATGCACACACCAGCAGAAACTAATGCTTCAGTGGTATGTTTTAATGATGCACACACCAGCAGAAACTAATGCTTCAGTGGTATGTTTTAATGATGCACACACCAGCAGAAACTAATGCTTCAGTGGTATGTTTTAATGATGCACACACCAGCAGAAACTAATGCTGCAGTGGTATGTTTTAATGATGCACACACCAGCAGAAACTAATGCTTCAGTGGTATGTTTTAATGATGCACACACCAGCAGAAACTAATGCTGCAGTGGTATGTTTTAATGATGCACACACCAGCAGAAACTAATGCTTCAGTGGTATGTTTTAATGATGCACACACCAGCAGAAACTAATGCTTCAGTGGTATGTTTTAATGATGCACACACCAGCAGAAACTAATGCTTCAGTGGTATGTTTTAATGATGCACACACCAGCAGAAACTAATGCTGCAGTGGTATGTTTTAATGATGCACACACCAGCAGAAACTAATGCTGCAGTGGTATGTTTTAATGATGCACACACCAGCAGAAACTAATGCTGCAGTGGTATGTTTTAATGATGCACACACCAGCAGAAACTAATGCTTCAGTGGTATGTTTTAATGATGCACACACCAGCAGAAACTAATGCTGCAGTGGTATGTTTTAATGATGCACACACCAGCAGAAACTAATGCTGCAGTGGTATGTTTTAATGATGCACACACCAGCAGAAACTAATGCTTCAGTGGTATGTTTTAATGATGCACACACCAGCAGAAACTAATGCTGCAGTGGTATGTTTTAATGATGCACACACCAGCAGAAACTAATGCTGCAGTGGTATGTTTTAATGATGCACACACCAGCAGAAACTAATGCTGCAGTGGTATGTTTTAATGATGCACACACCAGCAGAAACTAATGCTGCAGTGGTATGTTTTAATGATGCACACACCAGCAGAAACTAATGCTGCAGTGGTATGTTTTAATGATGCACACACCAGCAGAAACTAATGCTGCAGTGGTATGTTTTAATGATGCACACACCAGCAGAAACTAATGCTGCAGTGGTATGTTTTAATGATGCACACACCAGCAGAAACTAATGCTTCAGTGGTATGTTTTAATGATGCACACACCAGCAGAAACTAATGCTGCAGTGGTATGTTTTAATGATGCACACACCAGCAGAAACTAATGCTGCAGTGGTATGTTTTAATGATGCACACACCAGCAGAAACTAATGCTTCAGTGGTATGTTTTAATGATGCACACACCAGCAGAAACTAATGCTTCAGTGGTATGTTTTAATGATGCACACACCAGCAGAAACTAATGCTTCAGTGGTATGTTTTAATGATGCACACACCAGCAGAAACTAATGCTTCAGTGGTATGTTTTAATGATGCACACACCAGCAGAAACTAATGCTTCAGTGGTATGTTTTAATGATGCACACACCAGCAGAAACTAATGCTTCAGTGGTATGTTTTAATGATGCACACACCAGCAGAAACTAATGCTTCAGTGGTATGTTTTAATGATGCACACACCAGCAGAAACTAATGCTTCAGTGGTATGTTTTAATGATGCACACACCAGCAGAAACTAATGCTTCAGTGGTATGTTTTAATGATGCACACACCAGCAGAAACTAATGCTTCAGTGGTATGTTTTAATGATGCACACACCAGCAGAAACTAATGCTTCAGTGGTATGTTTTAATGATGCACACACCAGCAGAAACTAATGCTGCAGTGGTATGTTTTAATGATGCACACACCAGCAGAAACTAATGCTTCAGTGGTATGTTTTAATGATGCACACACCAGCAGAAACTAATGCTGCAGTGGTATGTTTTAATGATGCACACACCAGCAGAAACTAATGCTTCAGTGGTATGTTTTAATGATGCACACACCAGCAGAAACTAATGCTGCAGTGGTATGTTTTAATGATGCACACACCAGCAGAAACTAATGCTTCAGTGGTATGTTTTAATGATGCACACACCAGCAGAAACTAATGCTGCAGTGGTATGTTTTAATGATGCACACACCAGCAGAAACTAATGCTTCAGTGGTATGTTTTAATGATGCACACACCAGCAGAAACTAATGCTTCAGTGGTATGTTTTAATGATGCACACACCAGCAGAAACTAATGCTTCAGTGGTATGTTTTAATGATGCACACACCAGCAGAAACTAATGCTGCAGTGGTATGTTTTAATGATGCACACACCAGCAGAAACTAATGCTGCAGTGGTATGTTTTAATGATGCACACACCAGCAGAAACTAATGCTTCAGTGGTATGTTTTAATGATGCACACACCAGCAGAAACTAATGCTTCAGTGGTATGTTTTAATGATGCACACACCAGCAGAAACTAATGCTGCAGTGGTATGTTTTAATGATGCACACACCAGCAGAAACTAATGCTTCAGTGGTATGTTTTAATGATGCACACACCAGCAGAAACTAATGCTGCAGTGGTATGTTTTAATGATGCACACACCAGCAGAAACTAATGCTTCAGTGGTATGTTTTAATGATGCACACACCAGCAGAAACTAATGCTTCAGTGGTATGTTTTAATGATGCACACACCAGCAGAAACTAATGCTTCAGTGGTATGTTTTAATGATGCACACACCAGCAGAAACTAATGCTGCAGTGGTATGTTTTAATGATGCACACACCAGCAGAAACTAATGCTTCAGTGGTATGTTTTAATGATGCACACACCAGCAGAAACTAATGCTGCAGTGGTATGTTTTAATGATGCACACACCAGCAGAAACTAATGCTTCAGTGGTATGTTTTAATGATGCACACACCAGCAGAAACTAATGCTGCAGTGGTATGTTTTAATGATGCACACACCAGCAGAAACTAATGCTTCAGTGGTATGTTTTAATGATGCACACACCAGCAGAAACTAATGCTGCAGTGGTATGTTTTAATGATGCACACACCAGCAGAAACTAATGCTTCAGTGGTATGTTTTAATGATGCACACACCAGCAGAAACTAATGCTTCAGTGGTATGTTTTAATGATGCACACACCAGCAGAAACTAATGCTTCAGTGGTATGTTTTAATGATGCACACACCAGCAGAAACTAATGCTGCAGTGGTATGTTTTAATGATGCACACACCAGCAGAAACTAATGCTGCAGTGGTATGTTTTAATGATGCACACACCAGCAGAAACTAATGCTTCAGTGGTATGTTTTAATGATGCACACACCAGCAGAAACTAATGCTTCAGTGGTATGTTTTAATGATGCACACACCAGCAGAAACTAATGCTGCAGTGGTATGTTTTAATGATGCACACACCAGCAGAAACTAATGCTTCAGTGGTATGTTTTAATGATGCACACACCAGCAGAAACTAATGCTGCAGTGGTATGTTTTAATGATGCACACACCAGCAGAAACTAATGCTTCAGTGGTATGTTTTAATGATGCACACACCAGCAGAAACTAATGCTTCAGTGGTATGTTTTAATGATGCACACACCAGCAGAAACTAATGCTTCAGTGGTATGTTTTAATGATGCACACACCAGCAGAAACTAATGCTGCAGTGGTATGTTTTAATGATGCACACACCAGCAGAAACTAATGCTGCAGTGGTATGTTTTAATGATGCACACACCAGCAGAAACTAATGCTTCAGTGGTATGTTTTAATGATGCACACACCAGCAGAAACTAATGCTTCAGTGGTATGTTTTAATGATGCACACACCAGCAGAAACTAATGCTGCAGTGGTATGTTTTAATGATGCACACACCAGCAGAAACTAATGCTGCAGTGGTATGTTTTAATGATGCACACACCAGCAGAAACTAATGCTTCAGTGGTATGTTTTAATGATGCACACACCAGCAGAAACTAATGCTGCAGTGGTATGTTTTAATGATGCACACACCAGCAGAAACTAATGCTGCAGTAGAATTATTGGCATCTTCATTTCTGCATCCACTTCTGGGTGAGTGCCTAGCTCCACTTCCATGGCTCATCCTCTGTAGCAAGATAGACTCAGCCCAGCAACCTTTCATGATTGCTGGGATATTTGGTAGGGCTGAGCTGGCTGCTAACCTGGACAAATGGAGGACACCTGGACCCGGCCAATGAAAGGATGGCTCCTCCACTGTGGCAGATAGACTCAGCCCAGAACCCTTTATGGTTGCTGGGATATTTGGTAGGGCTGAGCTGGCTGCTAACCTGGACAAATGGAGGACACCTGGACCCGGCCAATGAAAGGATGGCTCCTCCACTGTGGCAGATAGACTCAGCCCAGAACCCTTTATGGTTGCTGGGATATTTGGTAGGGCTGAGCTGGCTGCTAACCTGGACAAATGGAGGACACCTGGACCCCGCCAATGAATCAATGGCTCATCCTCTGTGGCAAGATAGACTCAGCCCAGCAACCTTTCATAGTTCATGGGATATTTGGTAGGGCTGAGTTGGGTGCTAACCTGGACAACTGGAGGATACCTAGACCAGACCAATGAAACGGAACCGGGTCTTTAAAAAAGAACTCTATGCACATATTTTTGTGCACGTTTATATGCACCATGAAATAAATACTAATAGAAAACTTAATAACAGAGAAAGCTCGGGACATTTTTAATACAGCTTATTGTGACATTATAAATGTCTCTAAATAAATTGATTTATTTTTTTCTTCTTTTTGGGGGGTTGGGATGAAAGCTCTTTTTTAGGTACACAGAAGGGGGAGATAAAAAAAAAAAGTATGGTTGCAATGAGGAAAGGAGGGGGGGGGGGAGTGGTGTGAAATTAGAATTTTTTTGCTTATGTAATACATGGACTGCCCCTTGCTGGGCATATACATTCACTTGTCCCGATTTGGTTGATCACGAGTCTAGTTTTCTATAGATAATTTCGGAAATGTAATACCCCTGTTAACAACAAGGTGGCTAAAATCAGAAATTGTTGTAGTCCCCAAATGAAAATTCAAACTGCAACATGCCTAGCAAGTGGGAAATGTTCATAAAACGTACAAATAAGTAAAAGGGAAGAAAGCGGATAAAAGTATTCCGAAGACAGCCTAGAAGCGGAAAAGGTATTCGAGATCGACTAACGAAAGTGGGAACATTTGTTCTTGAGATACAATGAACCGGAAATTGTGTAGTTTATGCCGCGACACAATATCTCGGAGTGCAAACACTTCAGTAAGAAAGGGAAACTACTAAAAATGATCTAGTCATGATAATACATAAAATTAATTAATTATAAATGGCATGGAGAGGGATGGGCGCCGCCATGCGACAACTGCCCTAGTTACGCTACATGTACATGAGACCAGATTCACAATCCAAACCGGCTCGGCCGTCGAACGGGTTACCAAGGGCCGCGCCTACCGTCTCTGACCAGAACGGAGGTGGAAAGTATGCAACTGATCAGGCAAAAAACAATATCAGTGCCAGGAATAACATTACGATAGGTACCTGGAACGTGAGATCGTTGAGAGAAATGGGCAAGGTGGAGGAATTAGTGCATGAAATGAACAGATACAGATGGGACATCCTAGGTCTGTGCGAAATGAGATGGAAAAACTTTGGATAAACATCGACCCAAGAAGGCCACAGACTATATTTTAGTGGACGGGAGGACACACACGAACAAGGAGTTGGCTTCCTCGTCCATAAAAACATTAAGAACAGTATTATGAGCTGTCGACCAATTTCAAGCCGACTCATCACTCTCCGTCTAAGGGCAACACCGTTCAACATCACCATCGTACAAGCGTATGCACCAACTTCAGATTATGATGACGCAGAAGTGGATGACTTCTACCATCAACTCCAAGATGTGCTGAACCAAACCCCCAAGAAAGACATTCTTGTTGTTCAAGGTGATTGGAATGCAAAAGTAGGAGAAGATGCCTATGCAAACTGGAAAGGAACGTGTGGATGCCACTGTAACGCAACCTCAAACGAGAGAGGTCTGAGGCTCTTGGAATTCGCCAGCTTCAATGAACTCATACTGGCCAACACACTGGGTGAACATAAAATATCCAGGAAAACCACATGGCACAGCCCCAATGGGAAACATCACAATCAGATTGATTATATCATGTTGCAAACACGTTTCCGGTCTAGTATAAACATTGCAAAGACTCGCAGCCTCCCAGGAGCTGACATTGGAAGTGACCACGATCTAGTCATGATGACCTTTAGGCTGCACTTAAAGAGGGTAAATAAAAAAGGATATACCAGAATCAAATTCGATCTTGAAAAGCAATGATAGGAGGAAAATTTGCAGCGCTTAACATTATAGATGCCGACTGTTCAGACATGGACACAATGATTGATAACTTCAACACAGCTGTGACGGACACAGCCCATGACATCCTTGGTAAACATCGACCAACACAAAAACCATGGGTGACAGCTGACATCCTCGATCTGTATGACAAACGGAGGCAGTTAAAGAAAACAAAAATGGTGGATACAGAGGGGGCCAATAAATATAGAAAAATTAACCAAACCATCAAAAAGGGTATGAGAAGGGCAAAGAAGAACTGGATTGAAGAGCAATGCTACGACATTGAAAATTGCTTGAAGAAAAACAATAGCAAAAAGGCTTACCAGTTGGTGAAAGAACTAACCACTGCAAAACAAGGGCGTAGTACTACCATACAAGATAAAAATGGCAAATGTTTGACCGAGGAAAATGATATCCTGAAAAGATGGACTGAATACTGCTCAGAGCTGTATAATGAAAATATAAAGATAGACCCAGAGATCCTTAATGTCCCCCCAGCAACGGACAATGAAAGCTTCCCCATTCTCCACGCAGAAGTAGAAGCAGCAGTCCAAGCACTCCAAATAGGAAAGGCAGCAGGAGTAGATAATATCCGTGCCGAGTTAATGAAACAGGGAGGAGAAACAATGATAAATGCCCTAACCAATATTTGTAACAAAATATGGCTAACAGGGGAATGGCCAGAATCATGGACCCAATCTCTCATCATCACCCTCCCCAAGAAAGGTAACCTACAGCTATGCCAAAACTATGTGAGAAATATGCTCAACACCAACAAAACCTATACCACGTCTTTGTGGATTTCAAGAAGGCATTCAACAGGGTTTGGCATGCTGCTTTATGGGCCACCATGAGGCACTACAACATCAACACAAACTTAACCAGAATGATAAGAAGCCTCTATGATAAGGCCACCAGTGCAGTCTTCTTCAACAATAACACCGGAGAATGGTTCAAGACCACGGTTGGAGTACGACAAGGCTGCTTGCTCTCCCCCACCCTGTTCAACATCTTCTTAGAGAGAATTATGTCAGATGCACTAGAAACGCATGTAGGGACAGTCAGCATTGGTGGCAGAACGATCACCAATCTACGTTTTGCGGATGACATAGACGGACTGGCGGGAAGCGAGGAAGAGCTAGCCAACCTAGTAAAGAGTCTCGACAAGACTTCATCGTCCTTTGGCATGCAAATCAGTGCAGAAAAGACAAAAATGATGACGAATATCACTAATGGCATCACCACTGAAATTAAGGTCGGGGAGGAAAGATTAGAGACAGTTGGCAGCTTCAAGTACCTCGGAGCAATAGTATCGGAACAAGGCTCCAGGCCCGAATTAATGGCCAGGATTGCGCAGACCACGACGGCACTAAAGAGGCTCAAAAAAATATGGAACGACAAAAATATAGCCCCCAGCACCAAAATCAGGCTGATGCGCTCATTAATCCTCTCCATTTTCTTATATGCCTGTGAGTCCTGGACATTAACAGCAGAACTTGAATGGGAAATAAAGGCGATGGAGATGAGATGTTACAGAGGCATTCTTGGCATCTGCTATAGAGACCACATCATCATGAGCAAATAAAAGAAAGGATTCGTCAGGCAATTGGGCAATACGATGACCTCCTGACATCTGTTAAAAAGCGCAAACTTGAGTGGTATGGCCACGTGACCAGAAAACAAGGGCTCGCCAAAGAGATCTTGCAGGGCACTACTAGAGGTAGGAGAAGAAGAGGAAGACAAAGAAAAAGATGGGAAGATAATATCATAGAATGGATGGGATTACAACTAGGCGATGCTATGCATAGGGCAGAAGACCGAGAGGAATGGAGAAGAATAGTGAATAGTGTACATGTCATCTGTGGCGCCCCAACGGTCAAAGGACTACGGGACATGATGATGATGATGATGATGAATACCCCTGACTTGGCAGGTATAGTCACAAAATACAGAGACCCTGTACCTGGACCAAAAAATTGCACCCGGCTCAGCCCTTCTATTTGGGTCGAGTTCGCTACAACCTAATGAACAGAGATTTCTACAGCAAGTGTCTAAATAGGACACATAACCTTTGAACAGCCCAGCAAGCAGTGTCAGGCTAAACAAGCTAGGGCAATCCCCCATCTGCCTCCACAGAGGAATCAACCCACAGCTCTCTGGAGACTGGACAGTAATGATATCAGTGTGCTGGTCATTTGATGGGCCGGTCGTTTCAGTTCTAGTAAGACAGGCTGGTGTCGACACTGCTAATAAGGCCCTCATCAACTAAAAAAAACTATGCTTTCCAATCTTCATAGTGACCACTACACATGAAGATGGAACAAAGTAATTTTTAAATTTTATTTCAACACTGTATTCTTCCTACAAGTTGCGTTAATTTGTTGTTTATCAAAAACCATGGCTCAGTTCATTAACCCACACCGGTCAACAAAGATATCTGACCAGCTCTCAGCTTCCTTCCTCGTCTGTTACACACATTTATAATTTAAAATAACCATGCACACTTGGTCATGTCTCACTGAGACACAAAGGCAATCACATGGTGAAGAAGAAAAAAAATGAAAATATTGTTTGATGTGTATGATGAGTGTAGCAAAAGCAAAATATGTTTGGCAATATAACTATAAGTTAAGTGGGTACCAGTTAAGCCTATGAATACAACCGTAATGAAATACTTGTGACTTGTGTTATGGGAACAGTATATTATTTTTTTAACCCAATCAAATCCACTCTATTATCTAATCTGAAAAGGGTACTTCTAAAAAAATGCATTGTATTAAAAATATTTGTTTTTAAATGTGCAGATATTTGTTTTATTTAAAATAATGTCATCACTCTTTTTTTTTTGTAAATAGCTTTCTTACATTATTATCAATAACCATTTTTTAAAATTTTGTTCAGTAGTCATTAAGTGTTAAAGAAAATTAAATATACTGTTACTTTTATAGTCTATGATTTTATCGAGCAGATCCATTCTCCTGATAGCGTGAAGCATAGTCTCCAACTTGGTCAAGTTCTGGGGTGACAGAGTCGTGTGTTGCAGCATAATGGAGAACAGATCAATTCCCATTTCTATGATGGCCTTCTTCGGCAATTTTTCATATAAATACCTAGAAGGATTTACGAACAGGAGATAAAAGAAATTTGCAACAATATGCCAATTTTGTTTCACCCTTAAAATATCTCGTGAAATAAAACTCTCAAAATCTACGGTTATTGAATTTTAAATACTTGTAAATACTTGGCAAAGATTCTGTAGCAAAGTGGCTATATATTAATATATTATATTTTAATTACTGTATACATGTATACTTGTTCTAAAGCTCATTAGTTTGGAAATTTGTTTGAAATATTTTCAATGGAAAATTGTTCAACAGAAATTTAAGTGGAAGTTGGTTCAAAACATAGATTTACTATTTAAAAAAAAGATGTTTTTAAGGTAAGGTGGGGGTGAGAAATGGGGAGACTGTAAACTTTAACTTTTTTTTTTTTTTACTATTTTTGTGCTTTTTTCCCCATTTTTTTTTTTTGGATCAAACTCCTGCACAAAAACAAATTTCTATTGGAAAATTTTCAAACAAATTTCTGGTAATCTCAGAATAAAGCAGTCTCAAAATGTGTACAAAACTTGTGACCCAATTTTGCACAAGGCTTTAAGAACAATTCAGTTAATTAATTTTTTCAACATTGTGTTACTGTAATTGAATCAACGTAGCAAGAGAAAATAATTATAAATCTCTTATGGCCTGCTCATAAGCTGATCCCACTTATTCCAATGAAATATTTTGTTTTTAAAAGTCAGCTTTAGAACAAGTATAGATGGTAAGCCTAAGATTTAATAAAGGCTTAAAGTTCATTTATTAAAAAAAAAATTACTACACACCTGAGACTATTAAGTTCATCTGCTCCCAACTCTTCACTTAGTTGAAAGAGTAGAGCGCGAAATGGACAGACGTGTGTAGCACCACAAAATCCGTTACAACTGACATTTAGCTCATTTTTTAGTTTCTGAGCAAGGTCAACACGTCCAATGACCTTTAGCAAATCAACCAGGACACAAATGCGTTGAGATAGTTTGATGCTCTTGTCTAAAGCCTCAAACAATTCCAGACCTGTTTTAAATTTTGAGCCATATTTTTTGGGCACAGAAGGCTCTGATAAAAATATGAGGCTTTTTACATCATCTTCATGCAGTTCATTGTCTATTGCCACAAGAGTTTCAAAAATTCCTCTTTCTGTATAAGGCCAAACATCCATCTTCTTGAAGATTCACCTGTGTAATAAAAAAAAAATTGTATTTGGTGATACAGTATTAATACTGTAAACCATTTATAAGTTGTATTTGGTATACAGTATTAATACTGTAAACCATTTATAAGTTATTTCTCTTACTAATTTAACCCAAAACTATAAGTTAATTTTAGAGGCACAAATAAAAACTCAAAAGACTAAAAGGTTTTGAAGAAACCTTAAAAGCTAAGTAACAAGGTTATAAAATTAACAAAATTACTTGATCACTCAATAAGGCGACTCAGCAACTGATTGTTCTTTTTATAATGTAATCTATAATATGTACCAGTGGTTTTAAAACAGTGCGTCAAACCAGTGTCTTATGATTGATATACCAGTAGTTCACAGCTGATGTGTACAAGTCCATACAAAGGGGTTTTTAAGGGAAGATAGGACCTGAATTGTCAACATAAGACGCAAATGAAATCATCATTACATTGGATATCACAAAGTTAATTTTAAAGGCAAGCAATTTTTTTTAAAAATTAAAAAAATCTACTAACATAATTTAAGTGGAATAACAATTACATCAGTTTATTTATTGGATTAGATCTTTAAATAAATAATACACTTTGCGAATTGAATGACATGTAATGCAAACAATAACTATGTTAAGATACACAATACGGTGACCCAAATTTCAGGTCACTAGCTTCTCAGAGAGTTACTGAAATTTCTCTGTTTTAAAGGCTTTCCTACAAGAGCTGTCAAGTGACATGGTACTGACTGACATAAGACAAACGGAAATTGTTATTTAAAAATTACTGATGATTTAATCTTAATGAAGGGTTCAAAACTCAGGTTTGGTAGTTCGTTTAATTATTTGGTATTGTCATAATGTCGGAAAATGCAGATCCTCAGGATTGTCAACTTTCTTGTTCCAGTGGACACAATGAAGATGTCGACAGAAACAAACTGAACGAATGGTGCGACCTGGAGGTGGTATCGGCTGGTGATTTCAACTTTCCAAGTGGAAGCAGGGAGACAAGAGAGAAAGAAGTGGAAGAGCAGTTTTACAAAGGACAGGAGGCCGAATGGTTGAACTTCTACTTTGGGGACCATGTTCTGAGAAGAGATATCCACGAGGATTTCAGAAAACGCGTTACATATGCCCTGCATGAGACACGCAGCAACAAGAGTCATAGAGTGACAACAGTTTCTCTCCTGCACCAGCATGGGGCGGGGGGAACAACATCCGCCAAGCAAGTACTTTGGGACTTGCGCGAGAAGTACCGTTGTTGTGTCGTTCGCAAAATAACTGATAAGACCGCGGATCAGTTGGACGACCTGAGATCGTTCAAGGACGATGAGCCTAGACCCATTATTGTTCTCATTGACAACATAGTCAAAGACAAATATACCGAGTTGATCGAGAAAATTGAAGAGAAAAGCACAAAGCGGTTCTGGAGTCAACACGGATCATTAAAAAGTTACTGCTACATCATCCTATGCCTACGCCGAAATGTTTTAAGAAAAAGTTGGAAGGTCGATCAAATTCATCTGCCCCGGAGTCTTACAAAAATAGAGCTGGCATGGTTTCAAGGAAAAAGTGAAGTGCTCAAATCAAGATTTGAAACGGACCCAGAGAGCAGCGTCAATCCAAAAATCTTATCTTCATTTAACATGATGAAAGAGAACTTTAACAAAACTCATATTTTACAAATGGTTGAAGAGGTCACAAGTGAACCTGAGGTCACTGTCTTGCAGATTGTTTCTTTCTTAAACTGCTATGACCTTGACTTCAACCAAATCAGAGTATCTTGCGTTGATAGATTGTTGAAGAGTGGCGCCAACGGTAGAGAAAGACGACATTCCGATCAGTTTAGCATGAACAATGGATGGGTGGAACAACTGAGTCCTGCCATGAGAGGGCTTCTGAGAGTAAAGTCTGATAAAAAATCAGGGCGCTTAATCCGAGTAATAGACAAAGTCTTTGCTCAGGAAACATGGCAATCGCTGAAGAAACGAGAAGAAACTAACAAAGAAAGTGAAATGCTCTTTACGCTATTAAATTCACTTGAGTTTCATCATCATACAAAAGAAAATGAAAAGCATCTTAAAAACATTATCATCAATATCATGAAAAAGCGTTCTTATGACGCCGAAGGTAAAAAGGAGAAATTTTCACAGCTTGTGTTATATGTTCAAGTCATTGAATCTCCAGAGGTTGCATTGGAGCTGTTCGAAAAATTATTTGAGATCACACAAGATCCATTTATCGCCCAGCAAACAGCAAGATTTTGTATAGACATTAAGAACTGGGAAAAAGCAGAGTACTACGCACAGGAAGCAACGAGTTTGAGGCCCAAAAGTTCCTTTTTCTGGGACACCTATGGACAAGTTTTCAAATATAAACTGAGCGATTCTACACGAAACAAAACATTGGATATTCATAGTTTGATAAAATTGTCCGAAAAATGCATCGACTGTTTCAAGAAGTCACAGCAAAACGGGGAAAATGAACCCACTAGATGTGGCAAAAGCAACTTGGCTGGTTATTTTAATGAGCTTAAATCAATAGAGTTTATTTTAAGAGCACTGCAAGGATTCCAAGTTTTTCGTGACGACAAGACGCTCCATCGTTACCTAGTCGACCATGACTATCACCTTGATGACTTCAAAGATCATGAGTCAGATTTCCTGAAGAGTTTGGAAACATTTGCTCACGAGGCTATGAGGCGACTTGACGACGAGTACCTTCAAATTAATAGGAGCAATAAAAAGTCGAAAAATTCAGCACGTAAATTTGAGCCCGGAGAAAGTGATCTTAGAAAGTCTTGAGTTCTTTTTCGGTGAACGCACCGATGACCCACCCTGGGAATCGAGCCTGTCAGATCAATGCCGGAATCGATTTCGTCATGCCAGAACGTTGGGGGCCGCGTCACTGCGGCTGTTGTTACAGAAGAAACAAGAAACCAGCACTCTGGAAAATATTTATGAACTTTTATTGATCAATTTGGAGTCGCGCACAAGTTTTGTGGACGTCAAAGCAATACTGGACACTGCAACAGTTCGCTCGCTGTGCAAAATATCAGCTCTTGATCTGGACTATGCGCGTATTCTGGAATGGTGTAGAATCATTTACTCTATGAATATCGCTAACACAACTTGTCGTTTTTATCTAGAGATATACCTTTACTATGTGCTTTACAACTTTCCTACCAAAGAGAGGCGTGGTTTTGAGCTCTGCACTCCAGCCGAGTTATCAACTGCCGTGTCGAAATGGAAGAACGCATTCAAACACAATTATCCAAGGTTCACACGAGACGATGGAATTAAAAAACGGGAGACAACGATTTTTTTTTTCTGGGAAATGGAACGCCTCTTCAAGATATTGTCCATCGTGACACTCTGGAAGCTATGAGTGGCGAATCTCTGGAAGAGAAATGGCGGCACCCGTCAATGTTTAAAACAGAACTGAGATTGCATACAGGTGATTTGATGCCCGATGGAGAACGAATTAAGCTAAAGATTAAAGATAAAAAGGGCGAGAGAAGCGAAATGTTTATTCCAGCTTCTCTTAAAGAAATTAACCCACGAAATTCATGCAAAAAGGTGAACTTCTATGTTGGGTTTAGCTTTTCAGGGCCCAAAGCATTTGGAATGTTTTAGAAAGAGTCAAGAAGGCTCTATTATATATCACCTTAAAAGCTTCTCTTTGACATGCTCAGTCGCAGAAAATCAGAAATACAAGCAGAGATCATTTAAAAAATAACTTTACAAATTATACCCATTGGATTAACGTTAGACGTGCTTTGATGTGTGGTGAGGTGCTTCGATGTGTGGCGAGCTGCTTCGATGTGTGGCGAGATGCTTCGATGTGTGGTGAGATGCTTCGATGTGTGGCCAGATGCTTCGATGTGTGGCGAGTGGTTGATGCAGGTTGGATTTTTCACTATTAAACCCCTTGCACTCTGATGGTTCACATAAGTGAAACGTTCACTTTAGGTGAAAGGTAGTGGACAGGAAATCATGCCTTTTGATATGACCTTTATTTGAAAGATGTCAGTTGAGCCTACTGATACAAACAGGATAAATGTGCTTCTTAAAAAAAATCTGTTTATATGTGTATGTGTGTGTGTATGTATGTATGTGTGTATATTTGTGTGTGTGTATGTATGTATGTATGTATGTATGTATGTGTGTATGTATGTGAATTCAAACCCGGAGATGGGGAGATGGAGTTCACATGCGCCTAACTGGCAGCAGTGAGACCTCTCGAACATCGAACAGCGGGAGCGCCGTGAGCATGCTATGGAATGAGCGCTATATAAGTACTCCAATCAATCAATCAATCAATCAATCTCCTAGATTTGACTTTGTAACGCGCTTCGAGCCTTTGGGGATGAAGCGTGATTTTTCAAATAAACTTTATTATTATTATTATTATAATAAAATAAAAATGTGTATGTTAAATAAAAAAAGAAAAAAACATTCCTCGTGACTTTTTAGTGTTAAGGGGTTGCCTATAAAGGGCGTCTGCATAAAATAGACATGTTTTACACCTGCCCCTATTCCCCCTTGTCCACGACCCGGGACCATGAAAGGTCATGGCAACCAAGATGGCGGCCATGGGAAAAAGCATGGCCAATCTCTTTGCATTTAATTTATCAAATAAAGTACTTACATTTTTGTCTTAAGTGAATTTAGTCCCCTGCGCTTCACCTTGCCTATAACTATAAGTTAAGCGGGTACCAGTTAAGCCTATGAATACAACAGTAATGAAATAGGCCTACTTGTGACTTGTGTTATGGGAAAGTAGTTTGATTTAGTTCCGTACAGTTATGGTATGGTAAGTACGACTTAATAATAATATTGGCTGATTTTGAATTGTTTATCCGTGACGTCATTTGCGTGGATTCACTCCCCTTATTTTTTAAATATTTTTTTAAATAGAGTTACATTTTCAATAATATGATGGAGGCAAATTTTTGGCAAAATTTTTATTGGTTGATTAATTATAATTTTTAAAATTTCATTGGTTGGCCGCCATTTTTTAAGATAATCTTAGAGGCTGACCACGCTGTGTTTCATTAATTTTTGGATATTCTTTTCGTTGGAACCTGAAATAAAGTGTGTAAAAGTGTATTCCATGAAAATGTAAGTTGGGTTTTCATTACTTCTTTATTTTATAATTAATTTTGGCCACTTTTCTTTGTTTTTTTTTTAATTTTCCTACTTTTCAGGGTCAAAACCCAGCGCCACGTTAGGCTAAGGAGTGTCAAAACGCTGGTTCCGATAGGGTCAAAACCCTGTTAGGGAGAGGGTCAAAACCCTGTTAGGGAGAGGGTCAAAACCCTGTTAGGGAGAGGGTCAAAACCCTGTTAGGGAGAGGGTCAAAACCCTGTTAGGGAGAGAGTCAAAACCCTTTTAGGGAGAGGGTCAAAACCCTGTTAGGGAGAGGGTCAAAACCCTGTTAGGGAGGAATTTAGGGTTCAGGTTAGGGTGAGGGATAGATTTAGATCATTTTTTCATTTTTAAAAACTTTTTATTCGTAATTTTAGCAAAAACATGAGTTATTTTATTTTTCCATGGCCGCCATCTTGGTTGTCCCGACCCGTGAACACGTAAAAGTTCGCGGGTCGGGGCAACCAAGATGGCGGCCATGGTAAAAGACGCGGATAGATCTCTCAAAATTTACCATAATATTAATACACGGTAGTGACACTCTCACTCCCAATGTTCTGTGTCTGTACTGTAACAGTAACTCAAGTAACTGTAATCATTAATTTATTGACATGTTTTAATTTTAATTAACTTAAAATTATTCCTTCGTGATAAGTAAGTTACCTGCTTTACGATATCTTTACAAAATTTAAAGTCATGATGTGGTAGCAGTGCGTAATCTCATCTAAAGCATTTACAACATCATGAACTTCATTTAACTTGTACGTTATACCCTATGACAAGTTATGGTGATAACTAGAATGCAACCAAATAATGATAGGCTATTCCCCTTTTATCCATCCAAAGTTCCCTTTCGCCTTTTTAGTCACACAATGACTATCGCATAATAGTTTTTTATGGTTTTAATGGTAGGTGTGTGGCAACAAATAACTATTTCTTGTTAAAAGATCAATTTAAAAATTAATTTGAAATGCAGATGATAAAGTTTTAATTGGCACTATCTTCAGCATTAAATATTTAATTGGTATTAATCATTATCAAGAAAATATTATTTGATTATTTATTTAAAAATCAAAAGGCAAACGGGAAATGCCTCATCTTTTTTTAGAATATTTCTGAAACGGGTATTTCCAATCATTGGAGGTTCCAATGACGTAAATTATTATAATTATTGGCTGCACCTATTGGTACCCGGGTACCAGAATTGAGAGGTTGGGATTAAAAAAACGATTAAAAATATTATTGTTAAGTTTGTTAAACAAATTGAGGTATCCACCGGGGTTGAGACCCCTCCAGGGAACGGGAACTTTCGGGAACGGGAACTCTATGTGAACGGGGAAAAAACGGTATTGGAATCCCACCGGGAATCGGAATCTGGATTATAATTATGATACACCCAGAATGGATCACACCGGGAAATGGGATCCCGACGAGATCGGGAACCCATAAGGATTGGGATCCAACAGGGATCGTAATCCTATCAGGATCGTGATCCAACCGGGATTGGAACCACCTGTATCGGGATACTGACGGGATCGTGATATGCCGGGATCGGCAACGCCTTGGGATTGGGATCGGAATACCGACGTGATCGGAAACCCACTGGTATCGGGATCCCACCGGTATTAGGATTTCACCGGTATCAGGATTCCACCAGGAAACGGGATCACATTGGGATTACGATACAACCGGTGAACTTGAACCGGGATAGGGATCACACCGGGAAACGGGATCCCGACAGAATCGGGAACTCTCCAGGAAACAGGATCCCATCGGGATACCGACGAAATAGGAATACCGACGGAATAGGGATACTAATGGGATCGTTACCCAACCGGAATCGGGATCCAAACGGTATCGGGATCCTTACGTATACCGGGATCCCATTGGAAAACGGCATCCCATCGGGTAACGGGATCCGATTGGAATTTCTCTGGAAACAAAATATCAATGTTAATTAAAAGGCTGTCTTTATAAGTTGTTGTTTTCCCGAATGCGATCCCGGGCAACGCTGGGTATATTGGCTAGAATATAATTATATTTCAACCATACACAAATGTATATATTATATATTGTACATATTGTATATTTTATCAAAGATTTTAGAGAGGGTCGTTCTTCGACAGCTCCTGGATCACCTCACTCGGTGTGACTTGTTTGAGCCTTTTCAGTCAGCATACAGAACGCATCACTCTACAGAGACAGCCCTGTTGCGCGTCGTAAATGACCTTCTGTCGTCTTTTGGTTAGGGCCAGGTATCCCTTTCGTCGTTACTGGATCTTTCGGCAGCTTTCGATACGCCTGACCATGGCATACTTCTCCAATGTCTGCAAAATACGTTCAGTTTCACCGATACCGTCCTGAGATGGTTCCGCTCATATCTGACAAATCGGGTCCAATCAGTTATCGCAAACGGCTTGACCTCCAAGAAATCCATTATTGAATTCGGAGTACCCCAGGGCTCGGTGCTTTTCACTATATGTACGTTCAGCCCCTGGGTGCAGCGTGATCAAGCAGTTTGACATGGTATATCACATGTTCGCGGATGATACCCAACTTCAGAAATCCGTGATCCCCTCTCAGTTCCCTCAGCTTCTTAATATGACACAGAAGACACTGGAGTCAGTTAAGCACTGGATGACATTAAACAAGCTCAAATTGAATGATGAAAAGACTGAGTTGATCCCCATTGCTACCGCTCAAAAGCTCAAATATTTAAAAAATACACCATCCTGTACTCTCTCAGGCGTGCAGATTGAGTTTGCTCAAACAGTGCGAAACCTGGGTGTCTACTTAGACAGAACACTAACTATGGAAAATCACATTAACATGAATTGCAAGGCGATTTTTCTAGAGCTGCGCAGAATTAGTCATATCAGACCTTTCTTAACTTTGAATGCATCAAAGAGGCTGATGTCTGCATTCGTGCTATCACGCATGGACTACTGCAATGCTCTCATGGTGGGTCTTCCAGCTACGCTCCTGGATAAAATTCAAAAAGCACAGAATAATACGGCTCGAATTGTTCTTTGTAAACACAAATTCGACCATGCTAAAACTCTTCTGAGAGAACTGCATTGGCTGCCGGTCCGCGCTCGCATAGAGTACAAAATTGCAACTCTGTGCTACCGCTGCCTGCATGACCTGGCGCCGTCCTATATCAAAGCGCTCATGACGCCTTATTTACCCACTAGACAACTCCGCTCATCCGATAGTGGCAAACTCTCGATACCGCGTGTTCGCCTGAGACTTAGGGAAAGCGCACGTTCGCATTTGCTGGCCAAACCATTTGGAACACCCTTCCTGACGCTCTATGACACAGCCAGACGCTGGAGTCCTTCAAGACAAATTTAAAAACTCATCTATTTCGCAAACACCTTATGGGGTGAATTTGTCTACCATCTTTTCCAGCTTGTTATTATCTCCCAGCTTTGTTTTTGTACCGCGCTTCGAGCCTTTGGGGATGAAACGTGATTTTTCAAATGAACTTTATTATTATTATTATTATATTAAGTCGCATTCTACGCATCCGATGGCAGGACAAGGTGACTAACACAGAGGTCTTTGAACGTTCCAAAATGTGTAGCATATTCTCCGCTCTTAGCAAGAAGCGCCTTCGCTGGTTAGGCCACGTAAGGAGAATGGAGGAAGGCCGTATTCCAAAGATGCTGTTGTGTGGAGAGTTGGCAGAAGGGACAAGACTTATTGGACGGCCTCGCCTGAGATATATGGACGTTTGCAAAAAGAGCATGAAGGAAGCGAACATTGAAGTCAATAAATGGGAGATCATTGCCGAACAACGTTCCAGCTGGCGAACGGCAGTGTACGAAGGAGTGAAAAAGGCAGAAGATGTGCGGAACGAAGCCCTTGCAAGAAAAAGAACAGCACGGAAGGCCAAAATTAACCAGGAATCATCATTCTGCGTGAAATGCAGACGAGATTGTCATTCCAGGATTGGCCTAGTGAGCCACTCGTCGAAGTGTAGGACTAAAATATAGCTACTCCATCGTCTCGTGAAGACGGAAGGATGCCATACAATTATATTAAGTTGAGTCTACATTAAAAAAAACCAACAAAAAAAAAACCAACACTTTGCCAGCCCCATCCACACCCTTTCAGTTTCAATGGGAGTGGGACATTTTCTAGTTAAAATTATTCAAAATTATTATTGTAATAGATCGGGGACCCGTTTGGATCGGAATACCGACGTGATCGGAAACGTGATCATCATTCATATATGGCACAATATGGAATATGGAGTGGAGATATTAAAAAAAAAAAAAAAAAAAAAGAATTTATAAAAGAATATAAAAAAGAGTTAATGAAAATGTTAATTTGATTCTTAAAGTTAAAGTGCTCTAGAAATAGTTAAAAACCTATACAAGAATAACATTAATTTTTATACAGTTAATTAATAATTATATGCACACTATATCAGTTGATACAAAATACGATGCATTTATTGTTTCATGAAATCCGTTGACATCATTGTTGTACGTGTCCTTTTTTTACAAGCTTTGTGACAGTAGGTTGTTGTTATTTTCTCCTGTTCGTAAACATTACTTATTAATTTCATTTTGTAAAAAGAAAACAGTTTCAATAAATAAATATAAAATTTATTATTACTACAATATACCTTATTCATTAACTTTACTTATTGTGAGCTGAAAATAGACTCATTAAATTAATTTAATTGTGAACCAACATGGTTTATCGAAAATAGGTTTTCATTTTCAATTTTTCGGTACTTCCACTTCCAGACCAATATGAGATGTATAAATAAATTTACGTTCACGTTGTCCAGTGCTGCATTCACTCAAAGAATTGTTAACAAATGGTTTCAATTTTCAAGAGCTGTCATTAGTCTTTTATAACACTAATAATTTATTCTGTTCATTTAGTTTTACCATTCATGTAATGTAATAGTAATATTAAATAGTTAATATATTAATTACTAATAATAATAATTAGTTGTATTTTACTTTTACTCTCAACTAAAAAAATAACCATGCTAAGCCTAAAGATAGGTTCATCCCATATTGAGTAAAGGCATAGCCTTCAGGAGCTGTTCGCTCTACCTATCATGTAATATGCTTTGGGCTCATGTCGTCCTGCTCAACACCGGCCATTTTATTAATAGTATATAATTATACATTTCTTTAGTGCATGCATAACTTAAAATCATATTTGGAATCAGTGCGTTAAAATTTTACAACCCATATATTTTGCTTTCAGTAGCAAAATCCTTGACCAGTGAATGTAGGCATACACTTATAATAATGTTGATAATAAATGTTAGCCAATATAAGTGATGTCTGTGGAAGTCATCCAACCCATCCTCTTATTTCTTCAATGCATTGCATATAATAAAATTTTGACGTGTTAGGCAGATTCTGACTTTATATTTGGAATCAGTGGGTTAAAATTCAGTAGCAAAATCTTGTTGACCAGTGATATTTGCTTAGCTTTAATGATGTAAGACTTTATGCACAGTAGACCTACATTTAGCTGAACAATCACCAAAGTGACGTCTGGGGAAGTACACAGAACAACACTTGCTCCCCCTCACCACAAAGATGCTAAACTTTTTTTTATGATGATGTTGCGTAAATGCTTACCAGGCAATATTATTAGGCCTAAGATAGTTAAGTTGGGCCCTAGCAAGCAATGAAATACTTATAGGCAACGTTACGTTGTTAATAAGACTTAAATGAAGTGAAGTGTAACCTAAAGTTAAAGTACTTAACTTTAACAAAGACTCAAATGAGTCAAGGATTTAAAAAGATTTTTTTTAAAAATGTGTGGTGGATTTTGTTTTTGTTACTGAGCTTTTTTTGAGTAGGCCCATAGTATAAGATGACAAATTAAAGAATTCCACTACTGTGGTCCTGTATACTATGATGTGTTTGGGGGGGTAGTTAATGTATACTTTAAAACAAATATATAAATTAAAATGGTGTAAAAATTTGGAGTATGATTATGAATAGATGAGAGGTATAGAAAAATTGTTAGGTGATTATTTATTTATGCTTAAGTAGTGTAGTTTCATTGTTTTCAGTTCAGAATTTTGAATTTATCATTCTTGAACTTTTTTTTGTATGTATCATCCTAGCTTTCAAGAAATATTAGAACATGTCAGATGCTGAAGGGTATGTTTTATAAAAATCACCAATATAAGCTTAGGCCTACATGATTTAAAAAAATAAATAAATAGAACAGTATATCATATAAACATAAAAGGAACTCTTATTCTTTCTGTATAAAATTAAAATTTGAAGAGCTAGCTGTGTTCACTCTAATAATCTTTATGTTGATTTGATCACTGTTCTTTGAAACAATATTTAAATTGGTGGGAG
The DNA here is from genome assembly GCA_964017045.1 of Omphiscola glabra. Taxonomy (NCBI): domain Eukaryota; kingdom Metazoa; phylum Mollusca; class Gastropoda; family Lymnaeidae; genus Omphiscola; species Omphiscola glabra. Next base: position 11,324,773 of record OZ024810.1, read on the forward strand.
TGTTAGATAATAATCAAGGCTGGGCGGTCTTGTCATGTGTAAGACATAAATGAGTGTTAAGCACACTTGACACGCTCTCAGGTGGTCCAGGGATCATCAGATGAGGGATGTTTTTTATATTTAAATCAAATATGGTATTCTCCTGTTGCAGAGATGCTCCAGTTCCTGCTCCAGTGGTAGTGGCTGATGCTGGACCACTAGACATTTACCAGGCTCTGCAAGAAGTCCTCAAGACAGCTCTCATCCATGATGGTCTGTGTAGAGGTGTAAAGGAAGCAACCAAAGCCCTTGATAAGTAGGTCAAGGTTCTGTTTGTTTTGTTTACAGTTTTAAAAGAACTGCAGTGATAAATGGATGCTCTCTACTGAGGCACTTAATTCATTCTTCTTGTTCGACTTGATTTAGATGTCTTTTTTAATAATAACGATTGGGAACTATTTAATTGTAATATTATTATAACTAGACAATGTGTTGTTTATTGCTTCTCCGGGCCTCCGGTTGAATAGCCTGTGGTGGCTTGCCCATTAGGAGGTGTCGGCCACCTTACCCCTTCAACGTTATCCAGGTAACAAGACCTCCATTGCGTTCCCGCGTAGACAGACAAGGGATATGCATGGTAACTGCCGGAGTGAGAACAGCACCTACAGAGACAGGGTGGGGATCATGATTACAAGTTGCTGTTAATGGATATGAGGCTGGAGGCGAAGGTGGAAACCTCTAGCCGATGATTCTATTTACGCAGCTCCGAGAAAGCTGCTCCTAGGCAACTGTTTTGCCCAGCTACTTCGAAAACCAGTTGGGTGGTGGAAACCCACTGTAGAAACCCTCTTATAGGGCGTCCGGCGCTTCCCTGGGATGAGTGGGGGTAAGATATTAGGACGTAAATTTACCTACCCGGCTCCTAGGAAAGTCGATCATGTGCACTGTGTGTATGTACTCGACCTCGTGTCCTTGGGTTGGGGCGTTACCCGATCGAGCAGACTTGGGTGGGGCCTGACCTGGCACGATACTCGAGCTTAAGGGAGGTGCTTTGGGGAGGGCATAAAGAGCTTTTAGCTCGACAGCCCGCTGATGCCATTTCCTAATGCGATATATTTTTTATTGCAACAAAAGCAATATTTAGTAAAACCAAAAATCCTGAGCATTGCACATATCTGTTGTTCAAATTAAAAGTGTTAGGTTCAGGATTTTAATTAATAAAGTTAGTTGAATTTAAAAGAAATTTAACTTTATCTAAAGCTACTTTGTTTGGCCATATAACAGATATTTTAGAGTTAAATTTCTTTGTTTTTACTATTTCATGGACTTCTCATTTACTGTTCCTTTTAGACGTCAGGCCCATCTCTGTGTTCTGGCCAACAGTGTTGATGAACCCCTCTATTCCAAACTAATTGAAGCTCTTTGTGCCGAGCATGATATTAACTTACTGAAGGTAAGGACACAGTTGTTGATGCTCATTTAATTTAAATAGGAATGCACTGTTACATGTTTTTAGACAATGGAGAGATGAAACATTTTAAAGACATTTTATGATAATTGATGTAAGTTACTTTTCAATAATTCATTGATAAAGTCTGCTATTGACTGCTCATCAATTCATCATATAATGTGCTAGTATCATTCATAATTAACCTATAATATTGAATCAAAACCTGTAAAGCTTTGTTGACATATCTGCTGTGGAAATATGTTATACCACCCCAGGACCACCCTGACCGCTTGGCCCTTGGTCCCATAAGCACTACATTAACTGTTATAAATACATTTTTGTTTTAAAAGTAAGACTGTTATTTCTTATTGACAGGTTGATGATGCCAAGAAACTTGGGGAGTGGGCTGGTCTATGCAAATTGGACAAGGAAGGCAAAGCAAGAAAAGTCAATGCCTGTGGTGTTGTGGTTGTTAAGGTATTGCAATGAAGAGATTAAAGCCAGGCTATCTATATCTGTATATAATTACCTAATTTAAGCTAGCATGGCTATTGAAATGAAAAAAAATCTATCACAGTTTACTTAAGTAAATTTTAATGGTTCAAGATTCATTTTTATTTCAAATAGTTTTAGATGTTTATTGGCACACAATGAAGAGAAAGTGATGCATAGTTATTGATAACATATTGTGATTTTTAAAAGAAATAATTTTGATTTAGCATAATAATGTCATAAACTGTTTCCTCAGGACTATGGTATGGAGACACCAGCATTAGATGTTGTCAGAGATTATTTCAAGTCCAAGTGAACATTGGGATGTTTGGTGGAGAAAGGACTGTGTGAATACAAGAGGCCTTGTCATGAATATTTTGAATGGTGCTTTAAGGTTTATGGAATAAATGTGTAATGTATTTATTACATTGTTGGTTTTCTCATTTTTAATTATTTTTGATGTCATGCATTTTAAATATCATTGTTTCCAGGTATTTATTACAAGTGGAAAGGGATTATTATTACCAGATTCTGCAAAATTAGCTGAAGATTACTCAAGTTATGTAATATTTGGTTTTAGTTTAAGAAAAGAATACTCTACCAGTACTGACACTTAAATAGATATATAATATTTGATATATATATTTTTCATAACAAGTCATTTCACTAGTCATCCAATGAGCCAGGGGTGGGCAAACTACGGCAACTTATATTTTGCGGCCCTCGAAGGCATTTAGAAATTTAAAAAATTACTTTGTTTTTAAGCTATTTTTTTAAATTTTGCAGAATTTTATGTACTTTACCATTATGATTGTTTTAACATTTTGGTCAAATTTCTTTCTAATTTTCTATTTTTTTAAACAGTCTATGACTTTTGTCATGTAATGCTAAAATGCAAATCGACTGATTTTAATATAGAGAAATGTTCATCGACATGTGAAAATTGGACATTATATACATGCGGCCCTCCAATAGCTTTATCTTTGTCAATGTGGCCCTCAGCACAAAAAGTTTGCCCAACCCTGCAATGAGCAATCTTATTTTCTTTACAAAAGCAATGCTCTCATTATTATGGCCCTTGGGGGAAATGTAGTCCGTCTGACTCCATTATTCTTGTAGGTTGATGTAATCATAAAATGAGAATCGATAGTTTCCTAATCGATAGTTTCGGAAACATTAACTCAGTTTAACCGTCTCTTTCTCAAGAGGGTAAAAAATTTCCTAATTGATAGTTTTGGAAACATTAACTGTCTCTTTCTCAAGAGGGTAAAAAGTTTCCTAATCGGTAGTTTTGGAAACATTAACCGTCTTTCTCAAGAGGGTAAAAAGGTAAAGATGCTTTCTTACAAAGTAATGTAAGTGTATACTTCATACAGAAGTTTTGTTACAAAGTAATGTAAGTGTATACATCATATAGAAGTCTTGTTATCATCGTATTGTATGTTTATCTAGGAATGTTTTTGCTGAACAGTAACCACTGTAGGGCATTATTTCCCAAACTTACTTTTGAACAGTGTTACTCTAAATAATATAAGGAGTGGTCAAAGCATGGCCAATGGCCTCCTCTTCTCAGCTCGTGGGGAGGGGTCAGTTTGTGATTGGAGGATTGATATTTGCAGACATGGCTACGCCAAGAAAAAATGTGTTTAGCGCAAAAACTTAATTTTGGAAAGCCCTCCCCAAAAATGTAAATTTTTATACACATTTTGAATAAATAATAATATTTTTTTCACCGCCCATTAAAGTTTAATTAAGAAACTCTGGCCTACACAACCCCCTGCCCGCCATTTTGCACAGCCCTGGCATCAGCCATACGCAAGCATAGATATGAACCAACACTGCCCTACTTCAAGTAAACCTTATGCCTCTATGGACACGTGTAATGCAAAGTTTGACAGGTGTAGTATTGGAATGAAGATTTATAAACCTCGAACACCAACTCAATTTGTAGATGTAAAAAATAGGACATTTTAATTGAAAATATTTCAAAGAATTGTCTTGGATACAAAGACTAGGTTAATGTAAATAGCTTCAACTTCATTTATCACATTTATATTTTAATACACACATCTGGACACTTTGAAGAATCACCTTCGGGGGATGGAAACAGATGGATGTAACGTAACCAGGCGGTAGTAACACTAATGTGTCCACTGATGTAGATTCTGTTAGACCTGCTTGACCTGACCTTCCATTGTGTTTTTGTTCTTTTCATAAAGACCTGAACATAATGCTTTAAAAAAAATTCCACCCCTATTACTACGGTAATCAAAATAATGGAAAGCCAATATTTGCAAAGTTATGAGTAGAATCACTACTAACATTAAACAGAAATTACAATAGATTCCGATTAATTTATGAAATAATACAACCATTTTATCAGTGGACAATGATTCACTGCAGCAATATGTACAAATAAATGCACCAAAGAACAAGAGATCCACAAATGACCAAACCTTGACCTTCATTAATATTTGCAGATAACAATTATTTTTCTGTAAAACTTTATATTTCAATTCATGACGACAGTTTTGACCATGATTATTCTGGAAAATCAGGTGTTCCCCTCTATTGAAGTTAAGTGAACAATTAAGTTCAATTAAATCTATTGAAATAGTTTTACAGAGTCATTGATTGTTAAAATCCTGACTCATAAATATCATAAATAGGTTTGTAAGTGCAAATCAGGATTCAACCATGCAATACAAAAAAAATTATGGAAGCTATGCTAGATCGACAGCAGGTAACACTCTAGCATCAGGCCAAAATAACCTCCGAAATATGGAAGTTATGCTAGATGAGCAGCAGGTACCATTCTAGCATCAGGCCAAAATAACCTCCAAAATATTAGCAACATTTTGGATTGTGTATTTTTAAAATGTTAAAGCTTTATGACTTTATGTACTGTAATCCACATGTAACCCTGCAAATACATAAACATAATCTGATAACAGCTGCCAGTGGGACTTTTGTTTTAATAAATGAAAAGCATCCTATGTACCGGTACTTGAGTGTAATTTTTACAAACAAGGGCTGCATAAATTTTATGGGAGAAAAAAAAAATGAAATACTGGTTATAATAATTTTAGCTACAATCTAATCATGCATTAATTTTTAAATGAAAACTTTAGACCTAGTTGATCTAGCTTACTGGAGATTTACATTTTTCAAAGAAATTAATATAACTGCAAAATATTACATTTATTAATATTTTTAGTAAAATCTACTCCTACATCTAAATATATTGTTAATTAAAACAAAACATAAAAAAAGTTGCCTTAAATATTTAATTGGAATTTTTTCCCTTAACATATTATAACAAAACTCTGTTTAACTAATACAACTTACAAAACTACAGTTTGCCTTGTTTGGAATGAAGACTAAAACAATGATATATATATCACATGAGTTTAAATAGACACAAATAAATAGATGAATAAGTTCTTTATCTGACAGCCTGAAACTAATGTATCCTACCACACCATTACAATGGACAGCCAGTCAAACAAATCCAATCTGTTTTTTTTTTTGGTAAAAAAATCATCATTATTTTTAATTTTACAACAGATAAACAAGTGCATAGATTTACAATCAAATAATTTTTCCTTCAGTAAGAACAATTATTTACATAGAAATTGGAACAGATTTTTTCATAACTTGGACATCACAATGTATCTATACTTTAGCCTTTCTCCTGGCCTAGTCATGGAAGAGACTCACAATTCTCACACCCAGTTTTTATTAAAGTATTAGCTGCACAACCAGAGGTAAGAAAAGGCATTCCTTTACTCTGTCAACCGTGACTTCAAACACCACCAAAACCCCCCCCCCCCCCCCCCCCCAAAAAAAAAAAAAAGAAACAACAACAGGAGGTTGTTCCTTTTTCAGACAAACAAAATTAAAATGAAAGACTTTTCTTTATAAAAAAAAAGTTTGTTCGAAAGGTCAGCAATATGTTTCTATACATCAACTGGGTTCACAGTAATTGGGCTTGAGAGTAAATGATCTACATTTAGTGTTTGTTAGCATGCAGCTTATTACCCATGTTAGTAAATTTAAAATTTTTGTTTGTAAAACCATTTCATCCCAAATTTAGTAAAAAGCAATTCAAGGTGTTTAGGGTTATTTTTCTGCATCTAGGAACTAATGTGCATCCCTTGTCTATTTCTTGAAAAGGTTCTTGCTTGAATTTAAAAAAAAGAAATATTTGAAAGCCAAAGTAATTTTTCAAATATCATGAATGATTCAAGTAATCACAAAACTTTTTGTTCTAGAAATAGAATTGATTAGCATTGAAGAGAGCTCATTGCACAATCTATTACAAAACATTTTTAAAAAGATCATATTAGCATTTAACACATTCAAGATTCCACTCTCTGAGTAAATATTTATAATGTTTTCCTTAACTAAAATAAATCTGAATATTAGCTGATAATGTAAATGCTGTATTTCTATTTTTACAAGAACTTTTAAGGAGATATAACTGAAGTCTTCAATTCTTATGAGCTGAATTATGAAATACTATAATCTCAGAAACATGAAATTTAATAGCTCTGTTTTACAAGTAGCTTCAAGCTCAACTTTAACTATAGATTAACAAAGGATTAAATGGACCATTACTTAAAACATACAAGCCATTATTTAATATTATGTTTTTATAAAGAAATGATTTTCACATCATCTCATAGTGCCCAAGAAACCAAAGCACTTTAATAATTATTTAATTCAATGGATTTTTTAAAGGAAGGATTTAATCAACAGTAGCCCATTCAAATTAATATGAAAGACCTGTAGGTAGGTTATAACATATTTTTTTTTAGCTTTGGTACTTCAGTTCAGTTAAAAACAAACATTTTATCATGTAAGAAGGCCTGTTTTCATGTGAATGAATCTAAACTAATTTATGACAATTTTGACTGCTGAAGGAACTTTTGCATTAGATGCACTTCCTGCCCCAAAAGAGTTAAAGTTGTGGCAACCATTGATTCTGACTATAACGTCATTGCTGTCGATGCTTGTGCTGCTGTCACTATGGACTGTCATCTCTATTGGGTGATCTATGTTGATTTCCGGCACAGCCACTGTGCCATTGGGGTGGTCATTAGGTAAGAATGAGGTACCACCCTGCAAAAACAGGAAAACCCCATGGATATCTTTGTTTTCAGTATTTGAGATACTATTACGTGAGTGAAATGTGTTGTTTAATTTGCTACTGATATGTCAAATATGAGCTATTTGACTCAACTTGTTTAATTTTGAGTACACTCTATTATCAACAGCTAGACTAAGATATTTTAAAATAACGTTTCTCTGTGGATTGTTTACAAAGTTATTTTAAACTTAAATTAGTTATTAAACTATTCTATAAAAATCATTCAATATTGTGTGATTTGGGAACATGTGAATGCAATTAACTTTTATAGGTAAGACAAGACAGGTTAAAAGCAGTGAAGTAAGTAGTAACTTTACATGGGTTCCTGTTGCTCAACTTAAACAATCATTGAAATTTAATCTCTTCCCTTTGTCAAAACAGTTTATTAGCATGAAATTGAATGATTTTCTAATTTATACCTTAAAATATGAATATCAGAGGTGTATCAGTATTTTCTATGAAACATGTAAACAAATCCAATGAGCTCCTTCAAACCAAAATCTTTTATTTTAAACTTTTCTTTTTGACAGTTCCCTCAGATTTTCCCCAACTAAGTTACTTAATGGATGATGGCAGGGGTTTCATAATAACTCTTAAAAAAAAAAAGAAGAACTAAAAAAAAATTCTTTGCCATTTCATTATTTTACAACTAAAATTAAGTTCTCTTTGTGGTAGCCTATCAGGTAGACAAAATTATCTTATTATTAACAATTGAAAGTATATGTAAGGGACAGCAGTGTCACAAAATGAGGTTAAAATATACAAAACAATAGTATATAAGGTAATATTCAAATAAAAAGCGCCAATATTTGTATTTGAAGAGAAAAATTTAACAGCTTAGGCCTACTATAACAGGTAAAAACTAAGCAGAGAGGTTGATAGGTTTTTATTAAAAGTAGCCTACAATTTAATTAGAAACATTCTTTAAACTCAGTATTTATAAGGAACAAAACACAGTAAAGTGATGAAATAGCTCAAATTAAAATTCTCCTTCAAATTAAAGCAGGAATAGTAGTGAACATTTTTAACTTCCTTTACTGTTTTTAATATTTCAGATCTGTATTTTCAAAAATTTGTTATTTGTTAAAATAATTATCAATTCAAAATATTTCCTTACAGTGAACAAGAAAAGAGTTGAAGAATATCAGAATAAACTGCAGACTAAAATTAAAGAAGAGTATGTCATTATTTGTAACTAAAATCTTTCACTCTGGCAACTAAACAATAAGAAATAAAAATATGACAGAAAAGTTTCCAGCCCAAAGCTTATGTACATACTATTTACACAACAACAGTAATAGCAATAAAGTTATTCAAATTGAAGCAAACAACATTAAAGTGAAGTCATATTGTAACAGTGTTTCTTAAAGTTTTCAGCAGAGCCACATTTGTAATTTTGTTTTAAAAAAAGTTAATAGGAGATCCAAATTAAATATGATTGTAACAAAAACATTAGTTGAATTGAAAACTTGGTTAAATAATACAATTATCATGGTTTTCATTTATAAACCCAATATTTCTGTTAAGTACAACAGAAAATCTTGAAATATGTGATGGATATCATCTCCCTTTGTATTTCAGAATGTAGGCCTATCCAAGAGTTCTAGTCTTGATTAGATTCACAAGTGTGCTGTGGCATTGGTTTGAGAAACACTGTACATGTTAGTAGAGCAAAAGCTGCTACATGTACTGATATGTACCTTAGATGTTATGAACAAAGATTCACATTTTTTAAAAGCTGTGTAAAGGTTTCAGTAGGAAAGTAGGAGCTTGTTAATTTGATACACATGTTGTCTAAATGATGCCTGCATGGAGGACATAACACTAATTTAATGGGGAATTGCAAAAGCTCTGCATAAGATATTTTATAGGGACATGGTCCATCAAATACCAATTTATATGCCTAATATTCAACAACAAAAGCCTCTGAATAGGTATAACTGTTACCAAATATTCCTAGCTATATTACAAAATATCCCTAACTATATAATAACTTTTGTTGGATGGTAAAAAAATCGCCTGTATTTTGTCCTTGCAAATTTTGTTTGCAATATGGCTTATAATTCTCAGTTAACATTTATTATTCATCAAATGTGATATTTGAAGCCATATAGAATGATTAAAATATTTTTGGCATGATTCTTGCTAAATACATTTCAAAATCCCAAGCACTACAATTACAAAAACATTTTTTTTTTAAAATGTACTCACAAAATAAAATTGTTTAAACTTTAACAACTCAATTATTTATTAAGTTTTTTTGCCTTATAATAAATTGTGGGATATTGGTAATTTTTTATTGAGCAATTATAGTGTGAGCTTGGAAATACTAATCTTATTATGTAAATATAATAATGATAAGTCATTTTCTCTCTCTATATCAAAGTTAAAGTATAAATAGTGACAAAAATGAAATGAATTGGTCCCTGTGCATTATATATATATAAATATAGATGTGTATAATTGATGGCTTGAGTTTTAATATATTATAAATTTTATAAATATATTGTTTGGTGGCTAACTAAATGATAAATTTAAAATCTTTAGAATGGAATGTCTTACAAGTCAACATAATAATTAATAAAACACCAACCAATAAGCAGTTGTGGAAAATGGGAGTATCAAGGGACCACAAATGAATAATTCAATGTTATACACACATTCTCATTCTATATTAATTCTCATATTCTCTAATTTAGCTTTGTTTCAGTCACGACACAAATGGAAAATTCTCCCATTTCCTGAACCCTTATTTCCAACAGTTTCTAAATAAAACAGTATACAAACTAAAATAGCATCACACATTAATACATAATTTTAAAAAAAACTAAAATAATTCTAGCTACCCTGATACCCTGATGAATCTGAATGATTCAATGCAAGTGTTTGACTGGGGAGTATGGAAACAGCTTCACATAATGTAATCTTCATGACCTTCATGGAAACGTGCCTCTACATCCATCTTCATTTTGAGTTTCATGGGCGGCTCTTCTTTGGGGAAAGGGGAGGGTGGTCTTGTGACACGTTTACTGAAAATACTAAATTTCCGTTTGGTTTCCATGGTTATCACCTGGTTGAATGTTACCTTTGTTTTCTTAGAAGTGATGGGAGGGAGAATATGGTCAAGCCAGCTGAGCTCAAACTGTGTGAAGATGCAGTCTAGAAGCTTCCGAATGAAACAGGTAGCAAGAACCTAAGTAAATATACATTGATTTAATGAGATCTCCTCTTGTGTAAATATACATTGATTTAATGAGATCTCTGCAACACGAAACAGAATGAATTATCTAACAAAAGCTCATTTTCATTGATTGTTAATTTTGGAATGAATTAAATATGTATAAAACTTGTAAAGCTTTGAAACTTCTTGTGTTTGTTATTTCAGAACTCCAGTTAACTGCCATTTAATTTCATCTTGGTTTTTTTCTTATTATGATGAAAAAATAAATGCATCTTGTTATAATGAATTTAAAAAATCTGTCTCGGTTTACAGAATCTTTTTTTAAATCTCAAAATTTTAAATATTTAAAATGACATTTTTAAATTAGGATTTTTTGTGGGGGTTTAGGGAGAAGTTCATAATGTATTTTCACCATTTTGTTCCACTTTAAATCTATTTCCATGTAAATTGGTTAATCAAAAGTCCTAAAAGCCTTTATAAAATTTAAATGTATTCATACTAAGTATTTTGCTTTTCAGCAGTGATTATTAAGTCACAGAAAATTATTAATCTAACCCTCTTATAAACAAACTATTAATTCCATTTTAACCTCCTTTAAAACTCAAAATAAAATTATCTGCTTTAGGATGATTACTGTTACTAACAGAGTGGACTAAACAGTGTTCTTCAGCAAATGGATAACTACTTTACCATTATTGGGAAGCCTATTGATGTCTCTTTGAATGTCTTAATGATCCACAGTCCCGCAAGGCACAATATTTGGATGAGAGTGTAGATGTGAACCCTCAACAAAGGCACATGTCGCAAGTAAGGATAGTCAGGTTGATATTTGGGACTTATCATATACAGCATAAATCTGTCAACCAGCTGATGAATAAAGTAATATAGACTCTTTAAAAATTAATTTAACATAAAATTCCTGCATTTAAATATTATTTTTCTTTAACTATACAAATAGTCCATCTGGAGTTTAATATGGCTGTGTCTATTCAAACATTAAAAAAAAAATTCAATTACTAAAATTATAGTTACACCTGGAACTTACCTTATTTCCCCAGACACCCAGAATAAAATTTTTGATAATTGATAATAGTACTGGTACAAATGATTAATGTAATAATTGAAAATATTAATTATAAGCCCATAATGATCTATGCAAATTTCTTCCCCTTTCTGGTTAATTACTTTCCTATTAACATTAAAATCCCAAACTGAAAAAATATAAAACTGTATGATTCATAGTTTGTTTGGGTTGAATATATATTCTTATATCTAAAAAAAAAAAAGTTAAAAAAAATCTATGGGGGCCGGCTTTAACCTAATATTTTTAAAATTCATTTTCTGGGTTCTGGTTAAAAAAATTAAAACAGAAATAAGTAATTATCTCGTTGTGACATACCTGCATGCCTTCCAGCGACCTGACACCCATGAACAGAAAGACACCATATAACACAGGCAGTGGGATAAACTGTAAGGTAAAAAATTGTAATATTTTAATGGAAATCAAAATTGTATATGAAAATTGCAATGAAGGACACAACAAATGTCACAAACAACATTAAAATTCATTTTACAATGAGAACCTAATTAACAAGAAAACAAAAATAACATAATTTGTTTTAAATAAATAAAAACAGGGGTATGCCTAGGCCTAGGATATATTAATTATATTATTGAATAACCAGAAATGTAAATATGTATTTATTTTTGTGCTGAAAATAAATATGTACAATGTAATAAAAAAATAATTTCCATTTATTGGGATCAATGAAGAATCTTTTCTTATCTGAGTGTCTTCTTACAAATTTACAAAACTTTTGAAATAATGTAGTTAATTTTCTGGATATCTCCTGCAATTTTGGAAGATGCTATCTCCCAGTTCTTAAAAATTTCCACAACAGCAAACTAGATGAATAAATGAACAGCTACAGGGTTAAAAATTTATACCTTCAAAACGCCAGTCAACAGGACAGATAACCCACTCAGCAGTCCTACCAAAAGGGATGTAACTCGCTGTTCCCTGACACCTAAAAACTCAGGTTTCTCCCCAGGGGCAGTGCAGTCAGACTCAACCTGGGATTAATCGGCAATGAAATCAGACTGAACTTAAAGTTTCTGTAATTTTATAGTAGAAGTATGATTAATGGACTAAAATAGATGTGGGGCCTACATATTAAGTTAATGGGCAGCAACATTTTTAAATTTAGCGAATTGTTGAATAAAGAAAAGTTCCGTGATTGATGTAAAGTTGGTTCAAAAACACAATTTTTATTTAATTATGATGGAGAAAATATTCAATATGTTTCTTTACCTTTAAGCTCATTATGTGCGCCAGTGCAGAAACAGTAGCTGCCACATACCAAGGCAGACCAAGGATTGACATGACCGTTATAAGTACAGCCAGTACCAAAATGTCCAGGTGATAGCCAGAGCCTTTCTGTAGGACATTAATTTCATTTAAGAATTTACACTTTCACCTTAAGTCTAAAATTGATAAGACTAAGTTTATATAGATTTTAAATGTAAACTACTGAACTATTTAATTGAGGCTTTGTCTCTGAATTTAAGCACCACGAATAATAATTAACAAGTCAATATTTAATTCTAATCCAATATTTGCATACTTTTTGTGGTCTTTAAACATAGTGGTAAATGGTATGCTAAGAAGTAGCTGGCCCAAATTTATTTGATAGCTGTTCTTAACTAAAGTCAAATATTTGAATAAAGTGGACACAAAAGCCCCATGAGGCAGCTATTATTGAGTAATTAATCTCAATCACAGAATTCAGAAAACAACAGCCAAATGGTTGTGGGACCTTGATAAGCTATCAAGGTTAAACCCACACTTAAAATAGAAAAAAATATGGGTGTCAGCCACAGAGAAAGATCATTCAGGAACTCCTAATCCAATTTATAAAGCTTCAATTTCAAACTTGATCTTAATTTGTAATAATTCAATTAAAACTCTTATTAACCTATCTACCGCCATGTGCTAACCTAATTTCCCCTTCAACGTATCTACCACAATTTCCCTTCAACATTCCTACCCCCATGCCCTATCTTAATTTCCTTTGAACCTACCTACCGGGATACCCTACCCCAATTTCACTATTCAGAGCTCCTACCTTTAGCTTGTGTTCCTTCCTGTTGACGATGACTGCAGTAATCTGCTGGTCCATAAACACAAGGATTGTGGCCAGCAAGGCAGGGAGTAATGCCGCTATGGCCAGCCACCAGGGATTCTTGTTGCTGATGGGGCTGATGAACCAGTCTCTGTCTGGACGTGTTGGCTGGAAAACACCATAAATGTTAATATAGTAGACTAATTAAATTTTTAAAAATTTTGTTAAAAGCCTTAAAAATCATTTCCTAAAAATGGGCTTTAATCAAATTGAGATACCTAAATCTTTTGGGTCTTTGTAAGCTTCAAGGCATACTGCAAATGAAATGCCCTATTCCACCCAACAGGAAGAAATATAGTTTTAGTTGGTTTTTTTCCAGGCTTTTATTGCATGCCTGTTAAAACTTGGATGACAAAAGATGGCTTCATAACTGGATTGCATTGGTATATTTTCAATCCCTGTGAAATCTTTATTAACAATATGTCTACACTATAGACTGGATATGCCACCACTCACCTTGAAGTTTTAGTTTCAATTAATGAAGATTATGATGCATTTCCAAAAAACTATCAAAATGGACAGGACCCCAAAAATGTATTTAAAGGCCCCCTTACTTCCCAGAACCCATTGCTAGCAGTAGCATATCTAGGGGGGTGCTGACCACACCGGGTGACACCAAGCCCTAGCCACGCCACTGATTGCTGGTCCATACTTACTGAGAACTTATCAGGCACAATCAGTTTTGGTGTGTCAATTTTGAGTGCTACATCCACACCCACCACTATCATGATGGCGATAAGGACACCAAAGTCACTCAATGTTTGTCTCACCTGTAAAGATGAAATTGAAATAATGATTAAATAAAATAATTAAAAAAAAATAATTACAGAAATATAAGTTAAAGAATAAAGAGATTCACTGAACTGAAAACAATGTTGATTTTAACTTTATAAAATCAAGATACCGGTATAATTAAAACTTTGAATCCATTACCGGACAAGTTCAAATTCAACAATTAAGGCTTAATTTAAAGCAGTGTTGTCTGATCATAAAGTAAATAAATGAAAAAAGTTTAAAAATTTATTTAGTTTTTTTCCTGACTCAGGCACTCATGACATGTGTCAGGAAGTATACGTCTGCTGCTTGAGGCTAGAACTTTGTAATAATTATTTGACTTATGGACAACATTGAAACGTTTGACAACTTGTGAAAAAATAAAATGCTTCATGGCACCACTTTTTAAAATTACTTATTAAATTCTATAGGCTTTAAAACAACAAATTCAGAAGCCAAGTAGGCAACTCTCCATGGGAGTTGGTAATGTTTTCCATCATGAAGCCAGGTAAATTATAAAACTGCAATTTAAAAATTGCAACTAACTTTTATGTAAGTGCAAAATTTGAGTGGTACTTACTACATTAGGGAAAAAAATACTGTTCCTGAACTTTACAAGGAAAAATGCAATCCCAAAAGTGAATAGAAACTCTATAACAGACAGGAAGAAAACATCTCCGACATAACTGTGACAGATGGGGCCAACTGTTGCTGTAGTATTTAGTGTCAGTGACACTGTGGTTGTCACCCACGATCCTGTTGTATTCAGGTCAAGGTCGAATGGAGATGTGGTTGTGTTGCCTAAAAATATAGAACTATTCAACAGAGGAAGTGACTGCGATGTGTTTGATGAGTTTTCCGGGGAAACAGTGGAGACTGGACATGACTGGACATCATGGTAGCTGCCAAAGAAAACTGGATATTTGGAGTTAATTTTGATGACCTGGGGGAAATGAAAAGAGACATTGTCACAAAATCTTGATTTAAATTTACTGAGCTTGAGACAGTGCTTACAATTAACTAATTCAAAATGTTAAAAATAAATAAATAAAGAATTAATATTTTAATGAAATAATTACATTTTAGCTTTTTATTAGTGAACTTAATTAAAATAACTACTCTGTGCAAAACAGGTATTCACCAATAATATTTTATTGCAAGCCTTAAATTTGTTATTAGTTAATAAATTTCTCAATTGAAATTTTAAAAAACCCAACGTTTTTTTCAAGAAAGTAGAAATCACAAATAGCCTACTTATGGAATATGAATGAAGAAATCTCTTCTGTAACTATATTTTTATTAAAAAAAAGCAACTTCCTCTTACCTTAGCAAAAGCTTCGTAAATGAAAATGAGAGCGATGAGAGAGGCGAAACACTCCTCTGTGAACCTTGTTATGTACCGCACCAAGGCACTCAGGTCAAAGGCCACAATGAGAAGCAGGATGAATGTTGTCCACAAGCCAATCCATACACGGAATGGTAGGAAGTCCCAGTCATGGTCCCTGGAACAAAATAGATGTTTATAGCAGCAGACGGAGTACCCAACTGATACATAATAGCAATTTGTTTGTAAACGGTCGGCTTATCATTTACATCGTGGCAACCAAATAAAATAATTTTCTTTTATTTTCCGTCTGGAGCGAACAGAATTTCATTTTCAAAATATGCAATTGCATCCCCTTTAAATTTCTTTTAACATTTTTTCCTTACATTAACATAGGACTTTAAAAAAATATAAATGCCCTTGAATTAATAGAGTATTATTTATTTTGATTACTTGAAATCTAAAATATGGATTTTATAAAATAACCATAATTTTTGATGGGTAACAGTACTTGTAAAATCATTATTCAAAGGGCCATCACTCTTAAAGTTAAAGAGGTTTCGTATCAATGTTTTCTAGACATGAATGTAGAATATCCAACAGTTTTTAGACTTGTGTCCAACTTTTAAATGTCACCAGAACAAGCTTCATGAACCCAAGAACTTATTTAAAAGAAGTATCAAAACATTCAGAATTTATTTCCATTTCGAATGTGGACAAATAAATATAGTCCTTATGCCCTCACATCAATTTATTTGTTCGATTTCTGGGGGACATAAAAATCAGCTCCATAGCTTTGAAAAAGCTGCAATAGAACTCTTCATCAAATTTCTAGTCTTCAAACAAATTACGGTTACAGCAACTACCAAATACTTTAACAGTTAAAAATTTAAGACCTATGACATCATCGTTGTATTTTATTTTTATTTTTTTACTGTAATCTCTAACCATCTAGTTGTAAAAAGCCTCAAATACCTGCAGTACTGAAATATAATCATCTCCAGCACAAGCATTGGTCCTGTAGAGCCAAGGATGTTCATTGGCTGGCCAGCAAACAAGGCAAATACCACACCACAGATAGCAGCAGCTAAGATACATTCCATGGTGCCCTGGATTGTATGAGTGAGTGGATAAATGGATGCATTTAATTTTTTTTAAGGGGGTCGGTGGTGGAATTAAGAAGTAGAAATTGCGAGTGCCCTGTTTTGTAAAATTCATTATTAATTTCATACGGTTGTCTGTTGAAAAGGGAAATAACGTTAAATATAGACAACATAAAATCCGTAATTATTTCCCTTTAACCAGAACTTATTTCCCATAAAAACATTTCTGCACCCCCCCCCCCCACCATTCCTTTAAATTTTTCTAGGTTTCAATATAGGTAGGTTAAAAATCTTATTTTTTTGCACCCCCACCCCCAACTTAATTTTTTCCAGGTTATTTTGCATTGTTAATATTAATAGTTTATATTGCCTAATCCACAACACCTGCATTGTGGGTGATGATGGCAATGAATGAAAATGCAAGTTGCTCATGGACAGCTCTAACAAATCCCGCCCGGTAAACCTCTACTGCCTCCTTACAGTGGCGCAGTGAGGTGGGGAAAGGGGGGGCATCATGACCCTGGCGGGGAAGGCGCTAAAAAGTTATTGGGGGGCGCTAAAAAGGTATTGTGCCCCGGGCGCGAGTTAAGCTCGCTACGCCACTGCCTACTTACCATGTACTGCTCCGTCTCCTGGCCCAGAAGCCCCCCAAACGTGACATTGGGTGTGAGGGTGGCTAAGAAAAGGAAGATGGTGGAGGCCACGCACTGCACGTGCAGGCAGTCCTTGAAGTCGCTCAGGTACCAGGGCAGCTTCCGCTTCACGTCTTCTACCAGGCCGCCAAATATCCTGGCGTCAGGAGGAACAAATGGTTCAGGACGATTACGACGACACTAATCAGGTGTCACAGGCTAACTAAAATAATTATTGACCCGAGCTTGTAAATGATAGATTCCTTAGGTCAAATAAAATGGTTTATTTGTAAATCTGATTTTTTTTAGGGTGGTGAAATCTCACATCAAACCCCCCTCCCGAACCCACTCCAAAAACCCCACCAAACCCCTTCTCAAAACCCAACAAAGCCCCACCCAAAACATAACCCCAAAATAACATTTAAGTCACGTGACTTATGTTTTGCAGGAAGTCGTAACAGCAAAGACACGTGATCGTGATACTCTCTAGCGCCAGCAACGTCGTGGGGCCACCCACCTTCCCGTTCTCTTGAGCTGGGGGTCTTCATCGTCATGTCCAGCGATGGCCTCCTCCACGTGCTTCTGAGTTTCCTCCAGGTCCTTCTTGGTCGACCTCCTGAAGTCCTGGGAAGGGATCTTCGCCGGCGGTTCGATGCGCGTGCTGGGGTCCCAGACGCAGGACGGGAGGGCGGTGAGGTTGCTGATGAACTCGTTGATCCCGGCCAGCATCTCAAATCTGCTCGTGCAGTGCTCGGCCACCTCTCGGAAGATCTGGACAGAGGATAGTGAGATCGTAGTGAACACGTCCAACCATGTTAAAGTAAGGGAACTAACATGGGGGGAAATGAAAGTGTGAAACTGATACATTAGACTAGATCAGCGGTTCTGAACCTGTGGGTCGCAACCCCTTCGGGGGGGGGGGGGGGTCGCCACAGCATGAGGGACTCTATAAAGGGTCGTGGCAATAGGAAGGTTGAGAACCACTGGACTAGATGCATCGCTTCACAAAGTGCCAGGGGGGTCAACATGCTTAAAGTAGTGTTCATCGTGGTTCAAATAGTCGTATTCGTGGTTAAAATAGTCATCATCATGGTTAAAATAGTCATCACCATGTTTAAAATAGTCATCATCATGGTTAAAATAGTCATCATCGTGGTTCCAATAGTCATCATCGTGGTTCAAATAGTCATCATCATGGTTAAAATGGTCATCATCGTGGTTCAAATAATCATCATCATTGTTAAAATGGTATGTAGATTTTTTGGTCAAATGGATGAATAAAGTGTTACATTGGAGTGTTTCAATTGTGTTCAGTGCTGTAGTTATTGAAATTAAAAAAAAATGATGGCTCTTTAATTTGTCGTGTCCATTTCTATTTATATAAGTTTCATTGGGCAATCGTCCTGTCGACAATGATAATTTGCTTAAGATTGAATAAAGGATCTATTAGGTCACCTCAGGATTCCGAAAGTGGAGTAGACGGATTGTGAGGGTGGGGGAGAGGGGGGTGACAGAAGAACAAAAAAGGCACTTAATGCTGGTGGTAGTGATTTTATACCAACCAAGGGGGGGGGGGGGGCATTATTATGACGTTCACCGTCCGTTCTTAGATAAGGTGCTGAGACAAGGTGCTGAGATAAAGTGTTGAGATAAGGTGCTGAGATAAGGTGAAGAGATGAGGTGCTGAGACAAAGTGCTGACGCAAGTTTCTGAGATAAGGTGCTGAGATAAGGTGCAGATATATGGTGCTGAGATAAGGTGATGAGATAAGGTGCTGAGATAAGGTGCAGAGACTTGAATTTTTTGGTCAGGAAGTAAAGAAACTGTCGTTAAACTATAAAAAAACATCTAGTATGAGATAATTCTTATGTATGAAATCCATTTCGTTAGTGTGAAGTAGTATTTAATCAAGTTGAAATAGGATATATCAGGTGGCTGTGGCAAGCTACGGCTTAAAGTGTGATTTTCAATAGCCCTTGGAATACTCCTGAAGAATGATACAACTTAACCAAAAATATGCGTCTTAAAAGGGCGGACTGATATGTTGGTGGTGTGTTGAATGAAATACTAATCCTACTGTGGCGCACTGTTACACAAAAGTTTGGCGATTTCTGTGAAACAAACGTCTGGGGTTTGATGATGATGATGATGATGATGAGGCCACATGTTTTGTAAAGACTTATGGTATATCACAAAAGAAGAAAACCGAATACCGGGTCAATCATCAAGGTACCAATACAGCGTCCCACTTCCCGGACGTCGTAGTTGTTCTCGCTCTTCAGGTCCGGAACCAGGCAGATGAAGACGAACTGCGTGGCCAGCCTGACCTCACACAGCCACCCCATGTGACGGGCCGGGTTCAGCCTCACGAGAGCCATCAGCGGCCGCCTGAGACAGGTCAGCTCTCCGATCAGAACATTTGTGGCCACTGCATTCTTGGGGATCTTCCTCTGGAATTTGGTGTTTTTCTGGCAATGCAAAAAAAAAAAAAAGAATCTTTGGGACTGATGGCAAAAATGTGTTGATTAATTGAAAGATTGTGCGAGAATGGCAGCAGTTATTTGTGGATGTTGATGGAAAGAATAATGGGTACACTTCCTTTTTTTTCAGGTTTGCCATGTCTTAGTTTTTTTTAATTTAATTTATCGTGAGCTTCAATGTTTGATTCGTATATTCCTGGCCTACAGACAAAATGAGACGTGCATGTTTAAAAGTATCCGTCGTGGAAAATATAATTTTGTTTATTGAACCAATAACTGTTAAAATACACACCCATAAACACACACCCACAAACACACACCCACAACAAAAACACGCACCCACAAACATATACCCACAAACACACAGCCACAATTATTCACGCGCTTCACGCCATTTACTCTCTTTGCCTTTCACTGATGAGAAACGTATGTTCACAAGGGCGTATGTGAGCATAATTTCCAATACATATGCAGGGATTATAATCATGGCTGTCACGCGAAGCCTCGTACGGAGAAGCCCTAGTCTGTGTTCCATATAATGATCTCCTCTGCTTTGTGCAGTGGAGAGTTCTAAACACATTTCGACCATCCACACATTGCTCTACACTTTTATATGAGAATCTCGTCTTGGGAACTTTGCCTTCAAACAATAACAGCCTCTTTTGAGCGTTGTTACATGCAGCACTAAATGTCAGATCTCATATGCCAGCGTGGTGCCACTTTGTGAGTGTATTACCCATGCCCCCAACAAAAGGGCACTCCAGACTGAACTCTGGGATGTAAATGGGTAATTTTAACCGTGGGGGAAGGGTGCAGATGGGAGTGCGAGGATGCCAGGCCCGCTGGAGGCGTCAGGAGCTGGGAAACAAGAATCTACGCAATGAAAATGTCAGACAAATGTGAAATTATTGTTTAAAAAAAAGTTTGGTCTAACGTGATGTTTAAGACTGTACTGTACTGTGTGACACATGGAGTGAACAAATTCAAATGTATTATATATATATGTGTGTGTGTATAAGTGTGCGTATAGTTTATGTTTTCACGACACCGGCATGTTTGTACGGAAAGGAACAATATGTTTGAGTGTTTGGTTTGTGTCGGTGCCGTAAATCTGGGCATGTGTGGGATTGTGCCTGGCAATTTGTACACACTTGTATGCCCATATGTGGGTTTCGTTGGCTGGTACTCAGTACACAATTGTATGCCCGTTTGTGGGTTTCGTTGGCTGGTACTCAGTACACAATTGTATGCCCATATGTGGGTTTTATTGGCTGGTACTCAGTACACAATTGTATGTCCACATGTGGGTTTTATTGGCTGGTACGCAGTACACAATTGTATGCCCTTGATTTAAGTTGAGTCTCACACCAGACAGGCACCCAAGAAGAGGTGATGTGAAGATTATGTGGGACATTTACCCTCTGGGGGAAAACATGTATGGGAAACATTGTCTTAGTCGGGACTGTATCTCTCGTATCAGATTTTTTTTCCTCTACACTCTCCGCCCCTGGCCCGGACTCTGCACGCAATCTCGCGTTTTTTGTTGTTGTGTGTTCTGCTCCGCCTTCCACGTGTTGCTGTTAAAGACAGGGTTGTGAAAATAGATTCCACGTGGTCGCCGCACCGACTCCCCGGGGGTGTCTTAGATTTAAGGGCCGTCGGGCCTAGGTACTGTACTGATTTACTCTGTCGATAGATCTGCTCTGACACTGCACAGCGACCCTGCCCTGCACGGGTTCATTCACTCACTGTCGTATACGGAATTTTTTAATGTATTTGTTCCTTAACGACTGGAAACGTCTGTGCCAAGTGACCCAACTACATGTCAGCTTAGTCAGGGGGGGGGGGGGGATGAAGTGAGAAGGGGACGCAACTCTTTGCGTAATCAGTTGTGCAACATTGGGTTAGCGAACATTCATCAATTCCTCTTAAATAAGAGAACCCCCCCCCAAAAAAAAACAAAAAACGTTGCTGTTGTTGATGTTTGGTTAAGTGGGCAAAACCTTACAGTGGCTAGACGTGTACTTTTTGTATCTCTTATTGTGATCATGTGTGTTTATTAACTAATATATCTATATATATATATATATATATACACACACACAAATATATATATATTTGTGTGTGTGTTTGTCCATTAAACTGTATTTTGCGCTGCTTTCAGTCTCTGTGCCCTGGTTACGAAATTATTCTAAATTTTTAGAATGGTGTTATTACTGTTACCGTGTAATGTCCATCAAATACTTCAGCACTGACCAGTCCAGGATTTCAGTAACGGGTGGGGGGGGGGGGGGGGTGTAAGATATTTTGGCATACGATTCAAGTGTAATGGTTGTAGCTGGTGCAAATTTTGTCTTGTTTATTGATTGGAACATTCTGTTGAGTAGTATGGTATAGTTACAGAGTTGTGTAGCCTTCACAGCGCGGTTTATACGTATTGTTCTGATAGGATGTCTAGTTCTCACAACATTAATGTTTGCTTGGTAAGTTGGTATAGGCACAAATCTCTCTCTCTCTCTCTCTCTCTATATATATATATATATATATAAAGAGAGAGAGGAGAGAGAGAGAGAGAGAGAGAGTGAGAGAAAAAGAGAGAGATATAGAAAGAAAGAGAGAGACATATAGAAAGAAAGAGAGAGAGAGAATGAGAGAGAGAAAGAGTGAGTGAGAGAGAGAAGAGTTGCAAAACATCGCCAAAGACGACTGTAACGACATTTATTTATCCCTGAACATCTCCCCTGCCCACTCCTAGGCCCACTAATACTGAATCACAATGTCATTTCCGCCCCGAGATATAGACATTTTGAAGTTGATCGTGTGGGAGAGGGGACATTAAATATTCACGCAACATTTCGTAGCGGTCTGTTTAAAGCTGTGATTTAGGTATCTTCATCCCGGATGTATCACTCAGCCTGTAATGATCGGCACAACCTGTTCTCAAATTTTTACGATGTATTCCCCCCAAAAACCATTCACATATCGCTCCTAAGAGGTGGAGTTAAATTTTCGATTATAGTAGTCGATTTTAAAAAGAAATTGTTCAGCGTCACGGGCACGTGAGCCCAGGAGGCAATTAAGTCTCTAAATCAGCTGTTCTCAACCGATGGGTCGCGACCCCTTGGGGGGGGGGTCGAACGACCCTTACATAAGGGTCCCTTAAGACCATAGGAAACATATTTATGAAGAAGAAACGAACATAATTTTATAGTTGGGGTGGGGTCACCATAATACGAAGAACTGTATTAAAGAGTCGGCTCATTAGGAAGGTTGAGAACCACTGCTCTAAATGATAGTCGTCTGTTTATGTTAGAAACTTGATGAAATGATAATTTCTTTGGATGCTCGTTTTCCTTTGTTTGCAATCACCGGTGTAACTGAAAGTCAGCGGATTCATTTCACATAATACAATATAAACTCATTAGTCATGTATGCATATCGGGACGCAATGGCGTAGCTAGGGTTAGTCCGACACGGGGCGGGCCAAAGTTTTGCCGCACACCTTTCAATATTTTTTTAAAAATAAAAAATGCAGCACTTTTTCCGCCCCCGCCCCGACCCCCAAAAGCCACACCACATGAAGAAAAAAGTGGCGCCCCGAGTCGACCCCACACTTCGCACCTCTTCTCACTTCATTGTTTTAACGCATGTAGTATTAAAAATAAACTGCGCGCAAAATGATGTGCGAACGCTTTTCTAGATTCAATGAGCAGCCACTTGTTTGTGCTCAGTGCACACGATCAAATGGTCGTCAAATTGCTTTTTTGAACGCACTATATAGTAAAAAAAAATAGTGCGTTCAAAAATAAATTTTCACGAAAGTTTGATCGCGCGAACTGAGCTTATCCCATGGAACTAACATTAACAGTTTAAATTGATTTCTTTGTCGCAACCACTGATGGTAATGGAATGTACGTCTGCCTTATAAAGGTTCAATAACGTTTTTTGTCCTTCGCACTTAGTCACGTTTAAAGACTCAAGTCCATCTAATGTCCATTTACTTCTTCTGTAAAAATAAAATAAAATTCCACCATTCGCATGTGCACCCTAGATTTTTAAGGTTATTTGACACTAGACCAAATGTTTCAGAACACAACGGAAGCACAGAACCACAGAGCCGCCCCCCCCCCCCCTGCCCATACGACCCCCTCCTGCATTCGCTCGGGGGCCTTCAGCGCCCTCGCTTTCTGCTTCTGCGATCCATCTATGAGGTTGTCGATCTTACCAGCGTCAACACGTGCTTTAATAACACTTTCGTTTACATGAAAAAAATCTGTCAACTTTTTGTTTTCGTAATGTTTTCACGTGTTTGTATGACGCAAATAATTTCGTGTTTTGGCTGGCGCCAAATGTGCGCACTTGTGACGCAAAACAGCTGGGTTTCCCGCTGGCGCCGTATTAGTGTCGGTTGCTTTATGTGCGCTCATGTGACCAAAAAAAATGGCGCTGAGCGTTCCTGTCTCCAAACATTTCAATAGCGCTAACCATGATGGCCATTTAGACATCGAAGTTACTTGTATACAATATAAGGTAAATGTGAAGAGATAGCATCCACGTTTTTTACCATGGCCGCCAACTTGATTGCCGTGACCCGTAAAATTACGAATAAAACGTTTAAAAATAATGAAAAAACTTCCTAAATGTATCCCTAAACCTAACCTGAACGCTAAAGTCACGATGCTATCTCTTCGCATTAGCCCTGTATAATAGTAACACAACGGATAGGATCTATGTGGAGAATAAATTAATAACAACATTTGGTACGTTGACTCCATACGGGATAAACCAAAGCCACAGTTTTACGTAACAGTGATGTCTTTTTTCCTAATTTGGTTTTTACATTTTGCTTCAAGTCACTTCCTATCCGCTCTTCTTTACTTTGCGTCTGTCTGGTTCTTGCGTCCACTCTTATTTTTTTTCCCTTTTTAGGTAGGATAAATGGTTTGTTGTTGTACTGATGAAGGCATGTGTGGAAGCGTCTCCTTAAGTATAATGTAAAATTATGATTAAAGCTTGTACTTGTCTAATTATTAATCCAGACAGAACGAAAGAAAGACATATAAAAATATGTACGTTAAAAAAAGGCTGGGGGTGTGGAATGTTAAACAGGCCGCGTCGAATGTTAAACAGGCCACGTCGAATGTTAACCAAGGCCACGTCGAATGTTAAACAGGCCACGTCGAATGTTAAACAGGCCACGTCGAATGTTAAACAGGCCACGTCGAATGTTAAACAGGCCGCGTCGAATGTTAAACAGGCCGCGTCGAATGTTAAACAGGCCACGTCGAATGTTAAACAGGCCGCGTCGAATGTTAAACAAGGCACGTCGAATGTTAAACAAGGCGCGTCTTAAAACCAACCGCTGTTATTGCTACCCCCCCCCCTTTTTTTTTTGCAATACCAATAAAAATACATTAAAAAATTGTCGGTCTTATTCCACCATTCAGAGTCACGGGACATAATCCAGCATCGAAACTGAAATGAAATCATCTTGACGGCAGTGTGAGGACCTCTTTTTGTTTTTGTTTAGCTTTTCTACTAAAAAGGAGCGCCGATGTGGGGGTGCTTTTTAGGTGCTCAGGTGGGACACGGGTTTTGGGGGTGGTTGGGGGGGGGGTTGTAAAAGATGGGAAATATTGTTTGTTACTTTCCCTGGAATTTTCTTTAGTTACCAAAAAGATTAATATGCACCATATAATTTCTTAGTTTGAGAGACATTGGACGGCACGATATAGTTTTTTAGTCTGAGAGCTATTGGACGGTACCTACATTTTCCTAACTTGAGAAACATTGGACGGTACCTAGAGTTTCTTAGTTTGAGAGACGTTGTTATGTATCTGGAGTTTCTCGGCGGACACATGTTTTAACTCACAGCCCGATGACGTCCATCTGCTACTCGCAGTCAAACGTCCCTCGACCAGGTGCTGTTCGTAACCCATCCTTTGAAGAGTCTGCTCTATCCAGTTCTAACTCTCACATAAAACTGTTTTTCTTGTGTTAACTTAAACAGATTATACGTCTAGGTTATCTCCAACAGATGGCGACGATAATAGAAAGACATTTTAGTTGGTTAATAATAATTCTGTGCAGTAAGGGGTCCGACTTCAAGATTTGTAAATACTTTTTCACTTCATGATTTTTAAGAAAAAACTTTTTTATGATACATGTACGACATTTAAGGTCAGTTAAGACAATGTCTTGGAATGCCAGAGGAATGCTTTTTACTTGGCATGCCAGTTAAATCAAAAGTCGTAAGTGCCAGAAATGACATGGGTAAAAAAAGAGATGCCAACGTCGAATTTTGGGTATGTTAGATGAATAAAAGGTCTTGCAATGTCAATGTCACGGTATGCCAACTAAATGTCATGGTATGAAAACTCGATGTCACGGTATGCCAACTCGATGTCACGGCACGCCAACTCAATGTCACGGGACGCCAACTTGATGTCACGGCATGCCAACTCGATGTCACGGGACGCTAAATCGATGTCACGGGACGCCAACTCGATGTCACGGTACGCCAACTAGATTCAAGGTACGCCAACTCGATGTCACGGTACGCCAACTCGATGTCACGGTACGCCAACTCGATGTCACGGTACGCCAACTCGAGGTCACGGTACGCCAACTCGATGTCACGGCACGCCAACTCAATGTCACGGGACGCCAACTTGATGTCACGGCATGCCAACTCGATGTCACGGGACGCCAACTCGATGTCACGGGACGCCAACTCGATGTCACGGGACGCCAAATCGATGTCACGGGACGCCAACTCGATGTCACGGTACGCCAACTAGATTCAAGGTACGCCAACTCGATTTCACGGTATGCCAACTCGAGGTCACGGTATGCCAACTCGAGGTCACGGTACGCCAACTCGATTTCACGGTACGCCAACTCGATGTCACGGTACGCCAACTCGAGGTCACGGTACGCCAACTCGAGGTCACGTTACGCCAACTCGAGGTCACGGTACGCCAACTCGAGGTCACGGTACGCCAACTCGATGTCACGGTACGCCAACTCGAGGTCACGGTACGCCAACTCGAGGTCACGGTACGCCAACTCGAGGTCACGGTACGCCAACTCGAGGTCACGGTACGCCAACTTTTAGGAAGATTTCTTTCCAAACCAAACCAGACACCGACACTATTTGCTATCGATGTGTGAACCTAACGATCAACATTAAATCATTAGTAACCATATTAAAACTAGAGACAGACCGAATGGCAAAACCGGAGCCAAAACTGAAAGTTAAACATGACTTTCGGCCAAAACTGAAAGTTAAACATGACTTTCGGCCAAAACTGAAAGTTAAACATGACTTTCGGCCAAAACTGAAAGTTAAACATGACTTTCGGCCAAAACTGATGACGAAACCAAAATGCTTAACGAGACTTTCGGCTGACACCGTGACTGAATGATATACAACTAAGGTCTATAGGTATTTGGAAACCCAAACTATGTCAACGGCAATAATGCATGATGATGCTGGATGTCAATGAATCAATTAAATTAGTAAAGGTTTCTCTAATTTTTATTACCCCCCCCCCCCAACCTCACCCCAACTTAAAATAAAAATAATAATGTAAATGTTACAATTCCCTCATATGTTTTGTCACAATATTTACCTTTGACTTTGACTATGACAACATTTGTGAGCATGCTAATCATAAATCAAAAAAAATGTCACGAATGTATGAACTGAAAAACCTAGGGTCCCAAAATTTATATTTAAAAAAAAAAAATACTTTTCCCATAATTTTTATTTTTTGGGGGGGGGGGGGGTAAAAAAACGATTTACTATAACCTATTGTAATTTATTTTTTGAAATATTGCACAAGTAGGTGACAGCATGTCATCATGCAGCTGTCAGCAGTGTTCGCAGAGGATAAATCATATATCATACCATGACAGCAAGACGCCGAACAATAATGAATATCAGATTGCCGGCCGACGGACAGACAGAGTGACAGGACAGTCAGACTTCTGGCAGACGTCCGAGCGCCTGAATCACTTGGCCGCTAAGGGACAGGACTCGCGAGGAAAGAACCGTTCCCTTTGACTCTCCCGTCCCTTGTTTTTAAAACATTTGAGAACTTAACAGTCGATTTGAGATAACACAACTTATTACAAGATTGCATTGGCCGAAGTTATGCTTAATTTCACACAATCAAATCTTCGTCCAATTTGCTTGAAATTTTCATCCAATTTTTTTTTGAATGCACCATGTGGGTACTCGGTTGGAATTTGGAATATATAAAAAGTAAAAATTTTTAAAAATAATTTAGTTGATGCAGCTTTTTGATAACTAAAAAAAAAAAAAAAAATAAAAAAAAAAAAATATTGTAAGACCTTCGAAATCTTTAAATTTTTCAAAATTATCATTTGCTCTAAAAAAAAAATATAAAAAAAAAAAACAACAAAAAAACAAACAACAAAAAAACAAACTACCAGAGACTTAGGTTAAAACATTGTTTGGACATGGAGCTCTACTATCATACACTGCTAGTAGGGCATGCACTGTCACTCACATGTACCGTCACTCTGACATACACCATTACTCTGACATACATTATCACTCTGACATACACTTTTACCCTGACATACTCCGTTACTCTGACATGCAATGTTACTATGACATACACTGTCACTTTGACATACACTGTCACTCTGACATACACGGTTAAATGGCATGCCCTGCTACTATGACGTACATTGTCCCCTTGACATACACTGTCACTCTGACATACGCTGTCACCCAGACATGCAGTGTCACTATGACATACACCCTTACCATGACATACACTGTCACTATGACATGCACCGTTACCATGACATACGCTGTCACTTACGAAATACACTGTTACTATGACATACACTGTCACTCTGACAAATGCTGTCACTATGACATACACTGTCGCTGCGACGTGCACTGTTAGAGGACAGGTTAAATAGGGACACTGACTTCAAATCTGAACAAATCGAGAGAACTGTGTTGTTCCACTCGACCACATTCCTTCCCAAGCGTGCTGTTCTTGACGGAGTGACAGATTAACCAAAACTGTCGACCTTGGAACGTCACCAGACTAGTTTACAATTTCCCAAAATATTTGCCTTAGACTACAGGATGAATTCCCGTCGCATTATGTGAAAAGGTTGTGTTTTAACATTAAAATTAAAATAAACCATCAATCTGAGGCAAGAGAGTCCAGGGGGTCTCAATCGGTTTTCGTATTTGTGTTAATGCATACTGTGGAGATATGCCACTGTGGTTCGTCTAATGTACAATTTCTGCTCTTACAAACTTTTATTCAGTAAGTTTTCCCTCGTGCAGGTTTTTTTTACCGCGCGCAAATTCCGTCCAAGTCAACTAGGCTTCGTTTTTCCAAGTCATGTAACACCTTATGTCCATGTCCCGTAACACCTTATGTCCAATTCATGAAATACGTAATGTCTAAGTCATGTAACACCTTATGTCCAATTAATGAAATACGTAATGTCCAAGTCATGTAACACCGTAAGTCGAAGTCATGAAACAGTAAATGTCCAAGTCATGTAACACCGTAAGTCGAAGTCATGAAACAGTAAATGTCCAAGTCATGTAACACCGTAAGTCGAAGTCATGAAACAGTAAATGTCCAAGTCATGTAACACCGTAAATCGAAGTCATGAAACAGTAAATGTCCAAGTCATGTAACACCGTAAGTCGAAGTCATGAAACAGTAAATGTCCAAGTCATGTAACACCGTAAGTCGAAGTCATGAAACAGTAAATGTACAAGCCAAATAATCATTCAGGAGATTCTTATAAGATTAACGCCCCTCCTTTAATTCAGGGGTTCTTAATCTTTTTGCAGTACCGGCTCTTGATTTCAAAACAATTCCCTCATCCCCATTTTGAATTTAAAACATGCCCCCCCCCCCCCCACAAAAAAATAAATAAATAAATAAAATAAATAAATTACGATACAAATGGCAAATCAACCTGCTTTTCTGGGCATTTCCTCACTCCTTGATACTGCCACCACCACCACTAGGGTGTGGTGTGCACCCCTGGTTAAGAACCCAAATGGTTTGATTGAAGGCTACTATAATGTGATGTATGCAATTTTTCTGCATCAGACTTTGAGACAAATCGTTTGGTAATCAGACGAGAAGCAGATGGTTAACTGCTCTCCGAGAATCTCGCTACTGAAAGACGGCTTAAGACGGTAGCGCTCTTGAGTTCGAGGATAGAAATGCCTTTATTTATCGGCTCCGATGACGTCATCAGCATGTCGTCGGCACTTCAGGTTGGAGTGAAATGATTGTAAATCATGGCGGGCATGCTCAGCACTTGATGCCAAGTTTGAGGGCGAGGAGATATATTACACATTTTGACCACTCTGCTTCGCTCAGTTCACTCGCAACCACTGATCACTGGGCGATCGGTTTTCAATATGGTTTCCTTTTTAAAAAAAATAATCTCTCTTCATCCGTACGTTGATTACGTTTGATCACCAGTGGCGTAGTGAGAGGGGGGCAAGGGGGGCATCATGCCCCGGGCGCTACTCACAAAGGGGCGCCAAATGGTATATTTTACTATAATATTGTATGGTTTTCGAATAGGGGGGGGGCGCTAAAAAGGTATTAGGGGGCGCTAAACGGTATTGTGCCCCGGGCGCGAGTTAAGCTCGCTACGCCATTGTTGATCACGCTTTTTTTATTTAGACAAATGATCAAAAAGAAAAAAAAAGAAAGAAAGAAAAAGGAAGTGTTTTTTCGACAGCCGATGTCCGGTTTCATTACAATGTGAAAATCTATCTAGACAAGAAAACCATTCAGAAAAAATTGGGTAGGACTGTAGTACATGTGAATCAGGTATGTAAATTTAAGGAGCGGAATCTGATTAAAGATATGAACCACCACAAATTACAGACACTGTCAATACGACATGCACTGTCACTGTGACATACACTGTCACCGTGATCTACACTGTCACCGTGACCTACACTGTCAGCGTGACATACACAGTCACCGTGACATACAGTGCTACTATGACATACACTGTCACTATGACATAAACATTCACTGTGATATAAACTGTCACTGTGACATACACTGCCACCGTGACATAGCACTGCCACTGTGACAGACAGTCAGAGGACAGGCTATCAACAGATATCAACATCTAAAAAAAAAACGAAGCAAATCGTTCCCTTGAAGTTGAAGTTCCCGTAGCAAAATTAAACCAACGCGTGAACCGAAGTGAGATGACTCATTCAGTTTGGAAGTGGTAGACAACACGAATCCTCGGGAAGCGGCTGCTTCTCGTGGCAGCGAAAGACATACTTTGGTGCACATAAGTCAATTTTATTTCTGTGCACATAAGTCAATTTTATTTTGGTGCACTAGAGTTAGTTTTGCTTCACGCCTGCATATATAATTATACGCAGAGTGAGAGAGGGAGAGGAAAAGGTGAGTCAGAGAAATAGAGAGAGAGAGAGGGAGAGAGAGAGTGAGAGACAAGGTCAAGGAGAGATTGAGATGAAGAGATAAGAAAGAAAAAAAGGCAGAGTGGGAAAGAAAAATAAAGAGAATAAAGAAAGAGGGGGGGGGGATACACAGAGAGATATGGAGAAAGGGGTATAGAAAGGGGCAGAGTAGAGAAGTTGTTAAATGAGAAAAAATAATTCCAAAAAAATTAAGTTTCAAAGCAAACCTATGCTTTGCCCCCTGGTACTTTAAGAAATGTCCGTGGCGCCGCCTCTGACTGACACTCAGAACAATGATGTATTAACCGTACTTCTGAATGTAGAGGGCGTATCATTATATTTATTGCAGTCTCTCTCCCTTATTACCACTGTATCTATCAGAATCCTTGATTCTGTGTTGCTTTTAATGACCATGGTTACTTACCCTGATTGTTACTTAGCAAATTATGACCAGGTTTACTTAACCTTGATTGTTACTTAGTAAATTATAACCAGGGTTACTTAACCTTGATTGTTACTTAATATATTATGACCAGGGTTACTTACCCTGATTGACTACTGAGTAAATTACGACCAGGGCTACTTACCCTGATTGATTACTGAGCATATTATGACAGGGCTACTTACCCTAGAAGCTTTTGGCGTCCCTTTGTGTGAACCCATGTCAGAGATATCCTCGTTGGAGTTATTGTGTTCATCTGCCAGAAGTAGAGATCATTTCAGTATTAACTTGACATAATAGAAAAGAACTAAAAACATATATTTTTTTTTCTTACGATGAAAATCATACTCCTTTTAGTGGAGTCGATTTTTTTTCTTACGATGAAAATCATACTCCTTTTAGTGGAGTCGATTTTTTTCTTACGATGAAAATCATACTCCTTTTAGTGGAGTCGATTTTTTTCTTACGATGAAAATCATACTTCTTTTAGTGGAGTCGATTTTTTTTCTTACGATGAAAATCATACTCCTTTTAGTGGAGTCGATTTTTTTCTTACGATGAAAATCATACTTCTTTTAGTGGAGTCGATTTTTTTTCTTACGATGAAAATCATACTCCTTTTAGTGGAGTCGATTTTTTTCTTACGATGAAAATCATACTCCTTTTAGTGGAGTTTCTTGAAGAATCCCGGATAAACATTAAACAATGTGTCGGGTGTGGAACATTATGTTTCTATAGCAGAATTATGTTACTGGCACACGTTGGAGAGGTAAGTATTCAGTGCGCCGTAGATTAAACATAGCCACAAAAAAAAAAAAAAACCTGCACAATTTCAGCGCGTCTTAACGATAATCTGTTTTACCGATCATTTGCTGCTCCGTGAGATTAACACAGCTGCCGAGCTACCTACCATCCCCGAAGTGTGAGCTGATATCGAGTCTTGTGACCCTGAAGCCCCGATGGTTGCTCTATGAGATTAACACAGCTGCCGAGCTACCTACCATCCCCGAAGTATGAGCTGATATCGTGTCTTGTGAACCCGGAGCCCCCGATGGTTGCTCTATGAGATTAACACAGCTGCCGAGCTACCTACCATCCCCGAAGTATGAGCTGATATCGAGTCTTGTGACCCTGAAGCCCCGATGGTTGCTGTATGAGATTAACACAGCTGCCGAGCTACCTACCATCCCCGAAGTATGAGCTGATATCGTGTCTTGTGAACCCGGAGCCCCCGATGGTTGCTCTATGAGATTAACACAGCTGCCGAGCTACCTACCATCCCCGAAGTATGAGCTGATATCGTGTCTTGTGAACCCGGAGCCCCCGATGGTTGCTGTATGAGATTAACACAGCTGCCGAGCTACCTACCATCCCCGAAGTATGAGCTGATATCGAGTCTTGTGACCCTGAAGCCCCGATGGTTGCTGTATGAGATTAACACAGCTGCCGAGCTACCTACCATCCCCGAAGTATGAGCTGATATCGTGTCTTGTGAACCCGGAGCCCCCGATGGTTGCTCTATGAGATTAACACAGCTGCCGAGCTACCTACCATCCCCGAAGTATGAGCTGATATCGAGTCTTGTGACCCTGAAGCCCCGATGGTTGCTGTATGAGATTAACACAGCTGCCGAGCTACCTACCATCCCCGAAGTATGAGCTGATATCGTGTCTTGTGAACCCGGAGCCCCCGATGGTTGCTGTATGAGATTAACACAGCTGCCGAGCTACCTACCATCCCCGAAGTATGAGCTGATATCGAGTCTTGTGACCCTGAAGCCCCGATGGTTGCTGTATGAGATTAACACAGCTGCCGAGCTACCTACCATCCCCGAAGTATGAGCTGATATCGTGTCTTGTGAACCCGGAGCCCCCGATGGTTGCTGTATGAGATTAACACAGCTGCCGAGCTACCTACCATACCCGAAGTATGAGCTGATATCGAGTCTTGTGACCCTGAAGCCCCGATGGTTGCTGTATGAGATTAACACAGCTGCCGAGCTACCTACCATCCCCGAAGTATGAGCTGATATCGTGTCTTGTGAACCCGGAGCCCCCGATGGTTGCTCTATGAGATTAACACAGCTGCCGAGCTACCTACCATCCCCGAAGTATGAGCTGATATCGTGTCTTGTGAACCCGGAGCCCCCGATGGTTGCTCTATGAGATTAACACAGCTGCCGAGCTACCTAGCATCCCCGAAGTATGAGCTGATATCGTGTCTTGTGAACCCGGAGCCCCCGATGGTTGCTGTATGAGATTAACACAGCTGCCGAGCTACCTACCATCCCCGAAGTATGAGCTGATATCGAGTCTTGTGACCCTGAAGCCCCGATGGTTGCTCTATGAGATTAACACAGCTGCCGAGCTACCTACCATCCGCGAAGTATGAGCTGATATCGAGTCTTGTGACCCTGAAGCCCCGATGGTTGCTCTATGAGATTAACACAGCTGCCGAGCTACCTACCATCCCCGAAGTATGAGCTGATATCGTGTCTTGTGAACCCGGAGCCCCCGATGGTTGCTGTATGAGATTAACACAGCTGCCGAGCTACCTACCATCCCCGAAGTATGAGCTGATATCGAGTCTTGTGACCCTGAAGCCCCGATGGTTGCTGTATGAGATTAACACAGCTGCCGAGCTACCTACCATCACCGAAGCATAAACTGATGGGTCCCTACGACCTGGAGGCTCTGAAGGAATCTCTCTCTCTCTCTCCCACCCCAAGGGATTGCAAATTCAACAACAAGCAAAACCTAACTCATCTACATTTTAAAAAGGCCCCGTCACCCCCCCCCCCCACATCGGCCCAGCATAGTTTTTACTTTGAATAATTGGAGGGGGTGGGGTAGGTGCGTGTAGGTGGTCTGGAAACTCCTTTGGTTTAGAATGAAATGTGAGAGAAAATGATATTGAAATTGTAAATTGTAGATATAACAAAATTCTCAAATTATTTTAATTTTTCCTTCTCTCTCCTCACCTCCCCAATTCTTCCCGTCGTGAATGTCAGCTTAAGAAATATGCAACAAGAGCAACCTATACGAGACAAGACCACCCTATACGAGACAAGACCAACCTATGCGAGACAAGACCAACCTATACCAGATAAGACCAACCTATATGAGACAAGACCAACTTATGCAAAACAAGACCAACTTATACGAGACAAGACCAACCTATACGAGACAAGACCAACCTATGCAACACAAGACCAACCTATACGAAACAAGACCAACCTATGCAACACAAGACCAACCTATACGAAACAAGACCAACCTATGCAACACAAGACCAACCTATATGAAACAAGACCAACCTATACGAGACAAGACCAACCTATACGAGACAAGACCAACCTATACAAATCAAGACCAACCTATGCAACACAAGACCAACCTATGCAACACGAAACCAACCTATATGAAACAAGACCAACCTATACGAGACAAGACCAACCTATACAAATCAAGACCAACCTATTTGAGACAAGACGACTTTTGAAAACCTCTTAATACTTTATATACAATTGTACGCCCTCAAAATGTTGAATTGTGACTCATGACTTGTGACTCATGACTTGTGACGCATGACCTGTGCCTTATGACTTGGGACTTATACCTTGGTACTTATGACTTATGCCTGGTACCTTATGACTTAGGAACTTATGAATTGGTACTTTTGACTTGTGACTTATGACCGGTGACTTACGACTTCCATCCACACGTTTTCCTGATTTCCGGTGCAGGCAATCAACGACAGGAACCAAGTCCAGGTGTTTTCAAATGTTTACCGACTAGCACGTAAATCGAATCAACAGCGCGTTCAACAACACCACCTATACCCCCCCCCCTTTTTTTTTTGTCTTCTCCCCACCACTCCGAAAAAAACCCTAACTTTTCTATTCATTGAATCTGACAGACGAACCTTCTGGAAACTTGGTTGTTTTTTTACGGTTAGTGCTATAGATTGTAAAAAAGAAAAAATAATTCACTGTACATCGACTAGTGTCGCATTCACACAAAACAAAACAGAATTCTATTTTATACGTCACCATGAATTTTCAAACCTTTAACTTTAATATCATCAAAGTGTTTTCACGTTGCATCAGTTTCAAGGTTTAGCAACACTCATAATGAATATTAGATCCACTAGTCCCCGGGTGGATGGGACTCGTTAACCTTGAACGGCAACTCATCTAAGAGAAGGCAAACTTTGAATTCAAACCCAGGAGATGGGGAGATGGAGTTCACATGCGCCTAACTGGCAGCAGTGATGCCTCTCGAACATCGAACCTTGTAACGCGCTTCGAGCCTTTGGGGATGAAGCGTGATTTCTCAAATAAACTTCATTATTATTATTATTATTAGCTCAGCGGTTCCCAAGCTTTTAATTTTGGTGGACCGGTGGAAACAACTTTGTCTTATGCACTAAGATCCTGCGCCAAATATTAATAATTATTTCTATATCTTCATTTTACCCCAAATATGTCTTTTTTTTTTTTTTTTTTTTGAAGGACAGTCCCTCGGACCAGGGGCGTGTCCGAGAACACTCCTTTGAATAAACACCGCACTCACGCACCTTTAATTAATTTTAAAAAAAATAATAAAAAATAACGTAACCTATTTTATCCCAGGCGAAGTTGAGGATTCGCCAGACGTTGGTAGATTAAAAAAAACATGGTCAAAAATGTCAGCACTGAAGTTGAAATAGACGGATGGCTCTCATGACAACAAGATTGCAAGGATTTTAAAAACAACGTGGCTATAAGTACACGGGTACCAGCATTGAGAGGTTGGGCTTAAAAAATGATTTAAAATATTATTGCTGGGTTTGTAAGACCAAATGAGGTATCAAATGAAAG
This sequence comes from Omphiscola glabra, assembly GCA_964017045.1. Classification (NCBI taxonomy): domain Eukaryota; kingdom Metazoa; phylum Mollusca; class Gastropoda; family Lymnaeidae; genus Omphiscola; species Omphiscola glabra. Next base: position 11,361,304 of record OZ024810.1, read on the forward strand.
ATAATTGAATGTACTATACGTTTGAAATCTTAATTCTTCAGTTTTACTAAAATAAACTACCACTGATGACATCCGAATAGCATTTAATCCTAATGGTACCCGGTTGCGAATGGCGGCGCTGCGTGTCCGGGTCCATTTTGACTAATGCTATTCGGATGTCATTTGTAGCAGTTTATTTTAGTTAAAATGAAGAATTAAGTTCAATTATCTTTCATTTGATACCTCATTTGGCCTTACAAACTCAACAATAATATTTTAAATTTTTTTTTAATCCCAACCTCTCAATGCTGGTACCCGTGTACATATAGGTGCAGCCTTTTAAAAAAAATAAATGTTGTTGAAAGCTTTCAATGAAGAATGGAAGCTCCAGGATATTGTTTATGCTATTAGGAATATAATTAAGGAAGCGAACATTTTAATTTTTTTGGGTCCCAAATCCGCTTGAGTATCCGTATCCGGAAATTTGATCGAAAGAAATTTTGTCGACGGAAAATTGATGGACGGAAATTTGGTCGAATCTTTTTTTTTTTTAGTTTATACGTTAAAATTTTTCGTCAAATTTCTTTTCGAACGCATTATTTTGTTTTACTATATAGTATAGTGCTTTCAAAAAGAAATTTGACGAAAATTTTAACGTCTGAACTGAAAAAAAAGGTTCTACCAAATTTCCCGCTCGATCACATTTCCGTAGATCAATTTTCCGTCGACGAAATTTCTTTCGATCAAATTTCCGGTAGCCTTGATTCTCAGATTTAAAAAAAAAACAAAAAAACCCAAACATTAATGCAAATATTTGATAGTATCCTGAGCTGATTAGTGCTGCCGGGAAAAAAAGGGGGGATGTCGGGGGTCGGTGGGAATGATGGATATAACAATATATTTTAACATCGGCCGTTAAAAAGTAACGTAGGCAAAGCTATAGGAATGTAACTGACATTAAATACACGTGTTATGGTGTTGGACGCCTCCAATTACCCTTGGATGGTTTGATACCGGCCATTAAAAAATTGACGTAGGCAAAGCTATAGGAATTGTAACTGACATTAAATACGAGGGCTATAGTTGTTTGACGCATCCAATTACCCGTGGATGGTTTGATACAAGACAAACAACTGAACAACTCAGTCTGGCTTTTCTACAAGCCCAACAAGACATTATCAGGTTTCGTCGAAATCGATCATTCTCCCCCCCCCCCCAACCACAACTTCCCCGCAAAGAGTCAATCAATGTGTCCCCTGTCAAAAAACTAAATACATCGTTAATACTATTAAGTAATACAAGAAAATGTAGTGAGATCTGGGTCTGGAGTTGATTTAGACTTCCCGTGCCCCTAACTCATTAGTAGACATTAAAAAAAAGCATCGCGACCCTCCTAATAAGAAATACATTGTATATATCTACATGGGCTGTAGTGCCACTGATGATGATATATAGATGTACATGGGCTGTAGTGCCACTGATGATGATGCATAGATGTACATGGGCTTTAGTGCCACTGATGATGATGTATAGATGTACACGGGCTGTAGTGCCACTGATGATGATGTATAGATGTACATGGGCTGTAGTGCCACTGATGCTGTATAGATAGATGTACATGGGCTGTAGTGCCACTGATGATGTATAGATGTACATGAGCTGTAGTGCCACTGATGCTGTATAGATAGATGTACATGGGCTGTAGTGCCACTGATGATGTATAGATAGATGTACATGGGCTGTAGTGCCACTGATGATGTATAGATAGATGTACATGGGCTGTAGTGCCACTGATGATGATATATAGATGTACACGGGCTGTAGTGAAACTGATAATGATGTATAGATGTACACGGGCTGTAGTGCCACTGATGATGATGTATAGATGTACACGGGCTGTAGTGCCACTGATGATGATGTATAGATGTACACGGGCTGTAGTGCCACTGATGATGATGTATAAATGTACACGGGCTGTAGTGTCACTGATGATGATGTATATATGTACATGGGCTGTAGTGTCACTGATGATGATGTATAGATGTACACGGTCTGTAGTGCCACTGATGATGATGTATAGATGTACATGGGCTGTAGTGCCACTGATGATGATATATAGATGTACACGGGCTGTAGTGCCACTGATGATGATATATAGATGTACATGGGCTGTAGTGCCACTGATAATGATGTATAGATGTACACGGGATGTAGTGCCACTGATGATGATGTATAGATGTACACGGGCTGTAGTGCCACTGATGATGATGTATAGATGTACATGGGCTGTAGTGCCACTGATGATGATGTATAGATGTACACGGGCTGTAGTGCCACTGATGATGATGTATAGATGTACATGGGCTGTAGTACCACTGATGATGATGTATAGATGTACATGGGCTGTAGTGCCACTGATGATGTATAGATGTACATGGGCTGTAGTGCAACTGGTGATGTATAGATGTACATGGGCTGTAGTGCCACTGATGATGATGTATAGATGTACACGGGCTGTAGTGCCACTGATGATGATGTATAGATGTACATGGGCTGTAGTGTCACTGATGCTGTATAGATAGATGTACATGGGCTGTAGTGCCACTGATGATGTATAGATGTACATGAGCTGTAGTGCCACTGATGCTGTATAGATAGATGTACATGGGCTGTAGTGCCACTGATGATGTATAGATAGATGTACATGGGCTGTAGTGCCACTGATGATGTATAGATAGATGTACATGGGCTGTAGTGCCACTGATGATGTATAGATAGATGTACATGGGCCGTAGTGCCACTGATGATGTATAGATAGATGTACACGGGCTGTAGTGCCACTAATGATGTATAGATAGATGTACATGGGCTGTAGTGCCACTGATGAAGATGTCTAGATCTAGATGAGCTGGGGCAACACTGATGATGATGTCTAGATCTACATGGGCAGTAATGTCACTGGAGACAAAGTATAGATCTCGCTACTTCAAAAAAAAAACCACACACACAAAACAAAAAATAACAAACGCGAATTCTCCGCATCATCTCTTGATCCGCTTTTCCCATTGACCCATAAACCTCAAATTAACCTGCTAAGTGTCAATCTACTCAACTCTCTTACCTGGCAGAACTCCCCACTCGGCCAATCTATTCACCTCTCTTACCTGGCAGAACTCTCCACTTGGCCATTCTACTCACGTCTCTTACAAATGTAACTTTCAAAAATACCAATCTACTCCACTTTCTCACCGACTTAGCTATGAGCTACTCACCGTTCTTCATCTTTCTCACTGAATTAAATCTCTGAGCCACTCACCTTTCTCACTGAAGTAACCCCAAGCTACTGACCTTTCTTCACCTTTCTGACTGATGTAACTCTATGAGCTACTCACCTTTCTTCACCTCTGTCACAGACGTAACTCTCTGAGCTACTCACCATTCTCACTGAAGTAGCCCTGAGCCACTCACCTTTCTTCACCTTTCTCACTGACGTAACTCTCTGAGCTACTCACCTCTCTCACTGATGTAACTCTCTGAGCTACTCACCTTTCTCACTGACGTAATTCTCTGAGCCACTCACCTCTCTCACTGATGTAACTCTCTGGGCCACTCACCTCTTTCACTGATGTAACTCTCTGAGCGACTCACCTCTTTCACTGATGTAACTCTCTGAGGCCACTCACCTCTCTCACTGATGTAACTCTCTGAGCTACTCACCTCTCTCACTGACGTAGCTCTCTGAGCCACTCACCTCTCTCATTGACATAACTCTCTGAGCTACTCACCTCTCTCACTGACATAACTCTCTGAGCCACTCACCTCTCTCACTGACGTAACTCACTGAGCCACTCACCTCTCTCACTGACATAACTCTCTGAGATACTCATATCTATCACTGACGTAGCTCTCTGAACCACTCACCTCTCTCACGGGCATAACTCTCTGAACTAATCACCTCTCTCACGGGCATAACTCTCTGAACTAATCACCTCTCTCACTGACGTAATTCTCTGAGCCACTCACCTCTCTCACTGACGTAACTCTCTGAGATACTCACCTCTATCACTGACGTAGCTCTCTGAACCACTCACCTCTCTCACGGGCATAACTCTCTGAACTAATCACCTTTCTCACTGACGTAACTCTCTGAGATACTCACCTCTATCACTGACGTAGCTCTCTGAACCACTCACCTCTTATACGGGCATAACTCTCCTAACTAATCACCTCTCTCACGGGCATAACTCTCTGAACTAATCACCTCTCTCACTGACGTAACTCTCTGAGCCACTCACCTCTCTCACAACATAACTTTCTGAACTAATCACCTCTATCACTGACGTAACTCTCTGAGCGAGTCACCTCTTTCACTGATGTAACTCTCTGAGGCCACTCACCTCTCTCACTGATGAAACTCTCTGAGCTACTCACCTCTCTCACTGACGTAGCTCTCTGAGCCACTCACCTCTCTCATTGACATAACTCTCTGAGCTACTCACCTCTCTCACTGACATAACTCTCTGAGCCACTCACCTCTCTCACTGACGTAACTCACTGAGCCACTCACCTCTCTCACTGACATAACTCTCTGAGATACTCACCTCTATCACTGACGTAGCTCTCTGAACCACTCACCTCTCTCACGGGCATAACTCTCTGAACTAATCACCTCTCTCACGGGCATAACTCTCTGAACTAATCACCTCTCTCACTGACGTAATTCTCTGAGCCACTCACCTCTCTCACTGACGTAACTCTCTGAGATACTCACCTCTATCACTGACGTAGCTCTCTGAACCACTCACCTCTCTCACGGGCATAACTCTCTGAACTAATCACCTTTCTCACTGACGTAACTCTCTGAGATACTCACCTCTATCACTGACGTAGCTCTCTGAACCACTCACCTCTCTTACGGGCATAACTCTCCTAACTAATCACCTCTCTCACGGGCATAACTCTCTGAACTAATCACCTCTCTCACTGACGTAACTCTCTGAGCCACTCACCTCTCTCACAACATAACTTTCTGAACTAATCACCTCTATCACTGACGTAGCTCTCTGAACCACTCACCTCTCTCATGGGCATAACTCTCTGAACTAATCACCTCTCTCACGGGCATAACTCTCTGAACTAATCACCTGTCTCACTGACGTAATTCTCTGAGCCACTCACCTCTATCACTGACGTAGCTCTCTGAACCACTCACCTCTCTCACGGGCATAACTCTCTGAACTAATCACCTTTCTCACTGATGGAACTCTCTGAGATACTCACCTCTATCACTGACGTAGCTCTCTGAACCACTCACCTCTCTCACGGGCATAACTCTCCTAACTAATCACCTCTCTCACTGGCATAACTCTCTGAACAAATCACCTCTCTCACTGACGTAACTCTCTGAGCCACTCACCTCTCTCACGGACATAATTCTCTGAACTAATCACCTCTATCACTGACGTAGCTCTTTGAGATATTCACCTCTCTCACTGACGTAACTCTCTGAGCCACTCACCTCTCTCACTGACGTAACTCTCTGAGCCACACATCTCTCTCACTGACGTATCTCTCTGAACCACTCACCTCTCTCACTGACGTAACTCTCTGAACCACTCACCTCTCTCACTGACTTAAATCTCTGAGCCACTCACCTCTTTCACTGACGTAACTCTCTGAGCCACTCACCCCTCTCACTGACGTAACTCTCTGAGCCACTCACCTTTCTCACTGACGTAACTCTCTGAGATACTCACCTCTCTCACTGATGTAACTCTCTGAGCCACTCACCTCTCTCACTGACGTAGCTCTCTGAGATACTCACCTCTCTCACGGGCATAACTCTCTGAACTAATCACCTGTCTCCCTTACGTAACTCTCTGAGATACTCACCTCTCTCACTGACGTAGTTCTCTGAACCACTCACCTCTCTCACGGACATAACTCTCTGAACTAATCACCTCTCTCACTGACGTAACTCTCTGAGATACTCACCTCTATCACTGACGTAGCTCTCTGAACCACTCACCTCTCTTACGGGCATAACTCTCTGAACTAATCACCTTTCTCACTGACGTAACTCTCTGAGATACTCACCTCTATCACTGATGTAACTCTCTGAGCCACTCACCTCTCTCACGTACTTAATTCTCTGAACTAATTACCTCTATCATTGACGTAGCTCTCTGAGATACTCACCTCTCTCACTGACGTAACTCTCTGAGCCACTCACCTCTCTCACTAGCGTAGCTCTCCAAGGACTGTAACGAAACACTCGATCCACCAAGTCCCCTCTCTTTCACCGCCAGGAGATTTGAGCCCACGGAGACCGGCCTGGGCATTTTCCCCTCGTGAACATGCCTGTGGGGCTTGTGTAGGGCAAGTTTCAATCCACTCTCCAGGCTCCTGTCCAAATATCCACCTTGTATCCATGCCGACGTCAATTTATCTGTTTGAGAAAATAAATTATGGTTGTCTTTTTTTTTTTCTTTCGCATTACGTAGCGTTACTATTTTTAGATAATGTTTTCGTGGAAAACAATGTATTTCTAACAATGTATTTCTAACAATGTATTTCTAACAATGTATTTCTAACAATGTATTTCTAACAATGTATTTCAGCATCAACAATTAGTTTGTAAACTATTTTCTAAAAAAATATATTTGTAAACGCGTTTTCGTCTAGGCTAAGACCCACCATGCTGGCTCACATTAAACGTAGAAGTACCGAACAGCAGTTGGGAGACTGGCCAGATGAAATACCAGGATGTTTTTGCTAATATCTTAATGAGATTGGCCAGGCGGTACGCCCGGATGTTCTATTAATAGATATCCGCCATTGAATGACAAGCCCTATTAAAGCGGCAGCCAGATCTCTTGAGGACACCAATAGGAATAAAGAGCTTCACATTATGTCAAGTATTACTGAGTGAGTATCCAAAAGTATTACTGAGTGAGTATCCAAAAGTATTACTGAGTGAGTATCCAAAAGTATTACTGAGTGAGTATCCAAAAGTATTACTGAGTGAGTATCAAAAAGTATTATTGATTGAGTATCAAAGGACTTCAGCATGTTCACGCCTCTGTGTTTTTTATTTTACTTTGTCAAAATGATAAACTAAAAAAAATTTAAAAAAACGGGCGGAATTTTTATATACGAAACAATATGATGGCGACCGCGAAACGGGAAAAGGGTGAAACGTTTCAAAATAAGGTAAGTCAAAACATTGTTAAAAAAAAATAAAATAAAAATAAAATAAAATAACAACAAAGAACAATGAGGTTGATATCTTAGTTTGCTTACATTTCCCAGCTCTGTAAAAAGGGGGCCGTGGGACGGACACACCGCGCCATTTTTAATATGATCTAAGTTAATTTTAGACTTCCTCCTATTCATTTTTAGGTTTTTCTTGACATTTTTTTTATTTTTTATCCGGCAAAGAATTTATTTTTATTTTTTTTTTTGGTATTTTTTCTTTGGTCGTGTCGTTGAGCAAGATTTTTTCAAACAGCGCTATTTGCCTTTGTCGTTAAATCCTCACTTCGGTGACTCGGGTCCGTCTTATTGATGGGAAAGTTAATAATATCTGGACTAAATGAGTAACAGTTATTTATAATCATGGCGCATCGTCCGATAGTGATCGATAAACTAATTGTGAGGAAAAACAAACGATTTTAGTTGATGTAAAGAAAGAAAAAGAGCGAGAGAGAGAGAGAGAGAGAGCAAGAGAGGGATAAAGAGAGAGAGGGAGAAAAAGAGAGAGAGGGCAGAGAGTGAGAGACGAAGAGAGAGAGAGAACGAGAGAGAGACATACAGAGAGGGAGGGAGAAAAAGAGAGAGAGAGAGGGGGAGGGAGGGAGGGATGTAAATATTCACACAACAAACGATTCATCTTGACGTGATAACCTTTCGTTTTCCAGGTACGGGGGTCGGGAGTGGTAAATCTGAAAATAATATATTCCCACCTCCCCATAAAACAAACACTCTCCCTCACACACACACACTCTAAATTCTCTTTCCCTCACAAGAGTATATATTTATTTAATTATTTAGGGGGGGGGAGTACGCTAGTGAGGTAAACATTGTCAAAATTTTGTTACACGATAACAATATACACTTGTTTTTGATTTGCCAGTCATCCCCAAACACCCCCCCCCCCCCAAAAAAAATAAAACCAAAAACCAAAAACAATCACACTACAGGTGAGAACACACACAAAGAAGTGTCAAGAAGTGATTTCTCAACAGCCCCTAGCCTGGGTTTTAGTCGGGCAGCCAATTATTTGCAGGTTACGGGAATGGGTCGTTCTTTATAAAGATTTTCTGGTTAGGGAGACGACGCAAGCTGGTATGTTCAACAGAGAGCTATTCATTTGCTAAAATTGAATAGAGAGCATTATTTTTTTTTTAAATAACAAAAAAAAAAAAAAACATTAAAAAAAAAACTTTTAAAAAGTGGATGCTTGAATGAGAAGCTGGCCGGATAATTTGTACGTTGGACAGCGTCTGTTTCCGGATTAAGATTAAGACCCGATGAGTCGAAATTCTCGTGGTCCTCTCGCAATTGACTTTTTAATGACTTATCCTCTCGCAACTGACTTCTTAATTGGCTTATCCTCTCGCAACTGACTTCTTAATGACTTATCCTCTCGCAACTGACTTCTTAATGACTTATCCTCTCGCAACTGACTTCTTAATGACTTATCCTCTCGCAACTGACTTCTTAATGACTTATCCTCTCGCAACTGACTTCTTAATGACTTATCCTCTCGCAACTGACTTCTTAATTGACTTATCCTCTCGCAACTGACTCCTTAATGGCTTATCCTCTCGCAACTGACTTCTTAATGGCTTATCCGTTACGATGATTTGGAAGTCATCCCTTTAAAAAAATTGGGAAAAAACCCCCCACAGACGTGACTTAAAAATGAAAAATCTTTTCGTTTGAGATTTCCTTGCATTTTTGTTTTCACTGACCCCGTGAGATCCCATCCCGTTTGATCATGATTTTCCATTCTTCCCCACAGGAAACAAAACTTAGTCATTGCCATAGTAGGTAACTAGAAACAGAGAAGAAACACAACAACAACAACACATTAATAATAATTTAAAAAAATAATAATTTGGATCCATTGTCGCGGGGCCCCTAAAGTATTGTGGGCCCTTAGGCATGTGCATGTTGTCTCGTTAGGTAAATCCGGTGCTGACAGCGGTAGGTTGAAAACCAGCGCATAAATACCCCCGACCTCTACGGCTTCCATAATGATTCCTTCAAAGTGAATATAAATTAAACAACTCCTAAATACATGTTTTTTTTAATATTATAAATGCTTTATGATTTGTAATATCAAGCAATTTGGGGGGGGGGGGGGGAGGAGGGGGGACGGGAAATTTGTTATATAGAGTATGTTGTAATCGTTAACTAGTGCCAAGTTTCAGCTCGACAGTGTGACGGGAAGTGGGTCAGTTAGCTGTCCAAAGATTTTGCCAGCCAGCCAGCGGACAAAAGCGAAGTTACATATAGAGGATTTAAACATAAAGGTAAAGAAGGAAAAAATAAATTTGATAAGGAAAGTGGACGATATCTTACAGACGCCACACACACATGGTTTTGTTATCATGTTTTTGTTATCATGTTTTTGTTATCATGTTTTTGTTATCACGGTTTTGTTATCACGTTTTTGTTATCATGTTTTTGTTATCATGTTTTTGCTATCATGTTTTTGTTATCACGTTTTTGTTATCACGTTGTGTTATCACGTTTTGTTATCATGTTTTGTTATCACGTTTTGTTATATGTTGTGTTATCATGTTTTGTTATCATGTTTTGTTATCATGTTTTGTTATCACGTTTTGTTATCATGTTTTTTTATCATGTTTTGTTATCACGTTTTGTTATCATGTTTTGTTATCATGTTTTGTTATCATGTTTTGTTATCATGTTTTTGTTATCACGTTTTTGTTATCATGTTTTGTTATCACGTTTTATTATATGTTTTGTTATCATGTTTTGTTATCACGTTTTGTTTGTTGCGGACACGAGCAAAGCCGATTAAGAGCTGTGAGCTATTTTTTTCCCTTTCAATATGTCGAGTCATCAGGGTATTAGATGGTGCGTGGAGCGGGCAAGGTGGCGAGTGAAAGCTGTTTAGGAATGTACATCAAGTAACTCATGGAAATTGATGGAACATTCCTCAACTGAGCGGGGAGACGAAGGTCACCTAGATATTGGACCTAGGACAGGAATTATTCTTGTTTTGTTGTTGTTGCTCGGAATTATTACCATCATGACTGCCATTATCATGACTGTCTTTGTCATAACTGTCATTATAACTAACATCATTATTATTACTGTTATTATCATAACTGTCATTATCATTACCATCATTAGTATTACTGTTATTATCATAACTGTCATTAGCACTACCATCATTAGTATTACTGTTATTTTATAACTGTAATTAGCACTACCATCATTAGTATTACTGTTATTATCATAACTGTCATTAGCATTACCATCATTAGTATTACTGATATTATCATAACTGTCATTAGCACTACCATCATTAGTATTACTGTTATTTTATAACTGTAATTAGCACTACCATCATTAGTATTACTGTTAATATAATAACTTTCATTAGCACTACCATCATAAGTATTAGTGTCATTATCATAACTGTCATTAGCAATACCATCATTAGTATTACTGTTATTATCATAACTGTCATTAGCACTACCATCATTAGTATTACTGTCATTATCATAACTTTTATTAGCACTACCACCATTAGTATTACTGTCGTTATCATAACTGTCATTAGCAACACCATCCTTAGTATTACTGTTATTATCATTACTGTGATTACCATCATTGTCATTATCATTACTGTCACAATCATTACTGTCATTAACGTTATTACTCTTATTAAATAAAGAAGTGATTCCAAAACACGAGCAATACAAAAAGAAGCTTTTCCAATATTAACAACGTATGAAATATTGTTGTCTTGAGGTAAAATAACAACAAGAAGACAACAACACAGAGAAGCAAAAATGCAAACTATAATGAACGAGACTGCCAACCACGGGGCCCTATCATAAGGGAAATATTAGAAACCGCATTAGAGACCTTGTCAAGAAATCAAGGGCCCCAGTTGATGCGCCAAGTGACTTCACTAGCGTTTATGGTTCACAGTGCGGTAAACTCATTGTGTGTCACCCCCACTTTCAGACTCCGCTCCCAACCTCCAGATTTCCCCAAATGGACCTCCACTGTATCTTCCTGTCTTCATATCTATATGACAAATTGTAAAACAGTTTTCCTCAATCTTTGAGGGACATAGAAAATGGTGCAAGTTCATTTAAGAACAATTTAAAGACTTTTTTTTCCGTAAAATGATATTAGGACATCAGAGCGTCGTGAGCATGATAAAATGGCATGGACGCAAGAGCTATAAAAGTACTCAATCAATCCATTCCTGCTCTGGGGACAACTTGCTCTTGTACTTATCTGAGTTCTGTTGTGAAACCGACTCCAGCGAATTCAACCAAGTTTGCTTAATGTCCCGAGCCTTCTGTCACCCGCTACGGGATCGATCTAAACTTTTAATCACGTGACTTATCCTCTGCCCTTAATTGTAGGTTTTTAATTTTTTTTTTTTAAACTATTATCTGCCACTGCAGCCTGATGAGATCTTTCATTGCTTTCATTGATAACTCATTCGGTTTAATAGAACTAGTGACGGCTCTGACACGAGCCATTGCTCATTGGTGAGCCAAAGACGCCTTTTTGTTGATGAAGTTTTCCAAATAAGGAATGGATATAAAAAAAAAAAAAGAAACAAAGTAGATAAATAAGCATGGCAAATTGTTATTTTTAGACAAGGGCCAATTTAAAAACGCAATGGACCCCCCCCCCCAGAGCATTTGAAGGTATTTGCTGTTAAATTGTTCCCTTGATAAATATAAAACTAAGTTGGTTTCCCCGTATTCCTGGCGCCTCTACTCACTTCCACCCAATCTCCTTTGTATCCTTTCTCCCTGCGAACTCTGCTGCCTTCAACCCAACCTCCTTTGTATCCCTTCTCCCTGGTTACTCTCCTACCTTCAAACCCACCCTCATTTGTATCCAATATCCCTGATTACTCTCCTACCTTCAAGCCCAACCTCCTTTGAATCCCTTCTCCCTGGGAACTCTGCTACCTTCAACCCAATCTCATGTGTATCCAATCTCACTCGGAACTCTGCTACCTTCAACCCAATCTCATTTGTATCCAATCTCCCTGGGAACTCTACTACCTTCAACCCAATATCCTTTGTATCCCAACTCCCTGGTTACTCTGCTACCTTCAACCCAATCTCCATTGTATCCAAACTCCCTGAGAACTCTACTACCTTCAAACCCAACCTCCTTTGTATCCAAACTCCCTGGGAACTCTACTACCTTCAAGCCCAAACTCCTTTGTATCCAAACTCCCTGGGAACTCTACTACCTTCAAACCCAACCTCCTTTGTATCCAAACTCCCTGAGAACTCTGCTACCTTCAAACCCAACCTCCTTTGTATCCAAACTCCCTGAGAACTCTGCTACCTTCAAACCCAACCTCCTTTGTATCCAAACTCCCTGGGAACTCTGCTACCTTCAAACCCAACCTCCTTTGTATCCAAACTCCCTGGGAACTCTACTACCTTCAAACCCAACCTCCTTTGTATCCAAACTCCCTGGGAACTCTACTACCTTCAAACCCAAACTCCTTTGTATCCAAACTCCCTGGGAGCTCTGCTTCTTTCAAACCCAACCTCCTCTGCACGCCAATCCTCCTCCACACACACTGCGGCGCATTGATAGAATTGAGTTTGAAATTGGACTCACCAATCAAAGAGTTAAAATCAGTCACATCCGGGTCCAGTAAAAATGGCGCGTGCCTCAGCTCCTTCCGTAACGTCGTGAGCGATCTGAGAGACAAAGACGGCACATGTGGCTTGGACCAGCGGTTGGCGTCCTCGTCCAGCCACTCTTCAAACTTGATCCACCTGCCGGAAACAAATTTTCAACCAATCAGCGCTTAGCATCTTGTACTGCTGAAGTGACCAAAAGAATAATGCGAAAGTTGTTTTTGAAACGCGTTTTTAAAAGATTAAATAATTTAAATAAAACCGATCAACAGCAAACTGTCCGACCACCACAAAATCTTATTTTAAAAATGTGACCATTTAATTGAAAGCACTTCACAGCGGAACATCTGTTTATTTCTAACTCTTACAAATGGCCAATATCTCGAGATAGCACAAAATGATATACCGAAGATGTATTTGTTACGGGCGAGGTGTGTAATGCAGGCATTCTATATAATTTGTGTGACGATTAAGTTTGAAAGCCATAAGACATTGTACATCATTGCACATGTGTTCTATGGCATGACTGGTGATTCTGGTCAAAGTGTGAAAGACATAAGACATTGTACATCATTGCACAGGTGTTCTATTGCATGACTGGTGATTCTGGTCAAAGTGTGAAAGACATAAGACATTGTACATCATTGCACAGGTGTTCTATTGCATGACTGGTGATTCTGGTCAAAGTGTGAAAGACATAAGACATTGTACATCATTGCACAGGTGTTCTATTGCATGACTGGTGATTCTGGTCAAAGTGTGAAAGACATAAGACATTGTACATCATTGCACAGGTGTTCTATTGCATGACTGGTGATTCTGGTCAAAGTGTGAAAGACATAAGACATTGTACATCATTGCACAGGTGTTCTATTGCATGACTGGTGATTCTGGTCAAAGTGTGAAAGACATAAGACATTGTACATCATTGCACAGGTGTTCTATTGCATGACTGGTGATTCTGGTCAAAGTGTGAAAGACATAAGACATTGTACATCATTGCACAGGTGTTCTATTGCATGACTGGTGATTCTGGTCAAAGTGTGAAAGACATAAGACATTGTACATCATTGCACAGGTGTTCTATTGCATGACTGGTGATTCTGGTCAAAGTGTGAAAGACATAAGACATTGTACATCATTGCACAGGTGTTCTATTGCATGACTGGTGATTCTGGTCAAAGTGTGAAAGACATAAGACATTGTACATCATTGCACAGGTGTTCTATTGCATGACTGGTGATTCTGGTCAAAGTGTGAAAGACATAAGACATTGTATACATTGTCTTGGTATTCTTTAGAATGGCAGAGTGGACTAAGGCAATGTACGTAATAACATGGAAGTTATTGTTGGAGTTTTTATATACACAAAATAAACGGTAGCGGCCAAAACATTTTAAGATAAAAATCTACTATCAGACATTCTGTGGCATATCTCTATTCCGTCAACTGGTGCCAAGCAGTATCATCCACATGATGTTGCTTTGGGTTATCCAGCGACGGGGAGAGAGGCGATTTGCTGTTGTTAACCACCTTGTAATCCTAGAAGAATAATCACAGGCCTTGTGGATTTCGTCCTGCGAATTCCACACCATCGTCACCTTGTGACGGACGGATGCCAGCATATATATATATCTCGCAGTCTGGCATATGTCTTTCAGTCTGGCATATGTCTAACTGTTAGTCTTATGTCTAACGGTCTGGCAAATGTCTAGCAGTCTGGCATATGTCTAGCAGTCTGGCATATGTCTAGCAGTCTGGCATATGTCTAGCAGTCTGGCATATGTCTAGCAGTCTGAATAAGAAATGCATTGTGAAGATACTGGTTTTATTGTTGCTTTTTGTTCAAAAAAAAAAGAAAATGTATTGTATTTACATGCACTTAACAAAACATTGCCCGGGTTCAGTAGACTGTTGCGTTGCAGCGAATCTAACGTTTGCTTGACTGTCGGGTCTGTTCCAATCATGTTGTTTCTATCCCCTAAACAACATTGACCCTAGGCTTAAGATTGTGCACGTGAAGCCTCGGCAAAGCCAAAGTCAAAGGAGCGTGTAGATCGTGCGATGTTCAAGCGTTGAAAACATGCTCTCGACGCGGATCACTGCACGGGTCACGGTCACGGATCACGGCACGGATCACGACACAAATCACGGTCACGGATCACGGCACGAATCACGTAACGGTCACGGATCATGGTCACGGATCACGATACGGATCACGCATGGATCACGACGTGGAGGCGAGACGAGAGCAGCAGTCATTGGATCGTTCGGTCCACGGTTTGGTAAGATTTAAAGTAAAATTCAGGATTTTTGTTTAGACTTCCAAGAAATGTAAAGTGATTCCTGGATTTGTTTTTGAACGCCTCCTCGGACTGACGTCAGTGAAATCCCGACAACCCCCACACCCCACCCTACTCCTCATTCTGTCATGAGTCACTTGCTGGTTTCATGACCGAAGTAAACATGACACATAGCAGTGCAGGGCACAGAGCAGTCCATGGGTCTGCCAAGATGTGCTGACGCCGTATTCAGAAATGTTTACTCTTACGATTTTGGTGTACGATTTTGAGGTGTATACTTCACAATATATACTATATGTTAATTTTTTTTTACTATTAAGATAATGTATTGAATGATTTCGTGATGATGTTGTACGATTTTAAAGAGTTTGAGGGTTAACAGGTCTGGCCGTATTGGTCCCAGTGTTTCTCAACATGGCTACGACGCACAGCACATGATGGGAGCCCAGCGGCGCCAAGGCATTTTTTTTGGTGAGATAAATTCTGAAGTTGGTTTCACGTCCTTACAACTCCAACCCAGAGATTCAAACCCCCCCTCCCTCCCCCCCCCCCCCGATTTAACATCCCTTCAGTGCGCCGCTTTTACTTTACCATTACAAGTGTGCCGCATGGCATGTAAAGTAAGAGAAACCCGTGTTTTCAAACGAGCAGACAGCTTAAAAAAAAAACTGAAGAAAAAAGTATGACAGGTTCTCATGTCCAAAACTTGAATAACAAGTTCATCGGTTGTATGTAACAACCTTGTTTTTTTGATGCCACTTCCATTTCCCCCCGCCGCCCCCCCCCCCGCCCACACTCTTCACGTCTTGTTACTACTGGCATGGGAGCACTTTTTATGTCGTTTGTCTGTCATTTAAATAATTAGGTTTTGGGATTGCCTTGTTTTTCACCAACATTTTTTCACCATCTTTTGAAGTGAAAATACTGTTGTATTTTTAATCCACAACAGTGGTTCTCAACCTTTCTAATGCCGCGACCCTTTAATACAGTCCCTCGTGTTGTGGCGACCCCCCAACCATAAAATTATTTTCATCGCTACTTCATAACTGTAGGGTATATGTGTTTTCCGATGGTCTTAGGTGACCCCTGGGAAAGGGTCGTTCGACCACCAAAGTGGTCGCGACCCACAGGCTAAGAACCACTGATCTACAATGTCATAACGCTATTATTGACCTACAGTTTTTAAATATAAATAAATAAATATATATATATATATATTTTTTTTGCGCGTGTTCCGTCCGTCGTAAAGAGGCGATGGTTTTTATACGGCTAGAATCGTTTTTAGCTGGGGACCCCACAGAATGAAAGCAGGACATTCCAATGTCTGCTTTCACGGCAAAGATGTTGCAACGTTGTCTGACGTCGGTTCTGCTCAACCTGTTCCGGCGGTCGTCAGGCAAGTGGCGTTTTTGTTAACTACTTGCGATTCTAAGGAGCTACCGCAAATTCAAGGCATCCGGAATAGCGCCTCTTTCAGGACGATGAGCTCGACTTCGCACAGGTAGCACTATAAAACTGTTTAATAGCACGAAATAACTTTATAGTGGTAGCACAAAACAACTGTAGGTAGCGCTAAACAACTTTATATGTAGCACTAGACAAATATACATCGGTAGCACTGAACAAATATATATAGGTAGCCCTAAAAATGTTTTACATGTAGCACGAGACAAATATATATCGGCAGCGTTAAACGAATACATATAGCATAGGTAGAACTAAACACATTTATATGTAGGACTATTAGTAGCATGAAACAAATCTACAAGCAGCCCTGAACAACTATAATATGTATATCACTTATCAACTATAATAGGTGGCACTAAACAAATATATCGCTACCGCTTAATGTCTAAGACATGTGATAACACAACACCCACACACTTCGTCCAGGACGTACCTGGCCACCTCCATCCAGATGATCTCCGAGCCTGTGTCGGTCAGTCTGTTCATCTGACAGAACATCGGCAGGACCACTTCCGTCCGTCCGTCCAGCACCCTGGACACCACCAGGATGTCCATCTTCGTATCATGGTCGGGGTCGTCCATCGCGTAGCCTCACTAGATCACACAATAAATAAAACCATGTTGTATGTAGTCATCATCGAATGATTAATTTCTTATTTTATATTACACCTTATCTTCGTCTTTGGTTCCCCGTTCTGGAACACTGTCATCCTTTGCCGGTGACGCTGTCTTAAGTGAGGAGTCGAGGTTGTATAGTTTTTCCTAATCAAGAGCTGTTTTTTGAAATGACGGTATGTTTGTTTTAGTAATTGTAATCTGTGGTAACACGGTATGATTGTTTTTTGTACTTGTACTCTGTGGTAACACGGTATGATTGTTTTTTGTACTTGTACTCTGGGGTGACACGGTATGATTGTTTTTTGTACTTGTACTCTGGGGTAACACGGTATGTTTGTTTTTTGTACTTGTACTCTGGGGTAACACGGTATGATTGTTTTTTGTACTTGTACTCTGGGGTAACACGGTATGTTTGTTTTTTGTACTTGTACTCTGTGGTGACACGGTATGATTGTTTTTTGTACTTGTACTCTGGGGTGACACGGTATGTTTGTTTTTTGTACGTGTACTCTGTGGTAACACGGTATTAAACATGACTCTATGACGGAGGTGTCTTACGATCAATTTTTTTTAAAATAAACATGCAAAAAATAAATACAATCACAGAAATGGAGCAAAGAAGTCAATGATTGGGCGTTTCATATTAAAAGAATGCTACTTTTAGCACCAACCGTTCATTTCCCCCAGGTTTTTATTTTGTAATTATAATAAATGTTAGATATTTCTGTAGTATAATAAATGTTACACACGTCTGCAATATAATCAATAGCGTATGAAGGGGCGCGGATGTGGGAGGTTCGCCCCACCCACCGTGGCACTTTTTGCTTTAAATTGTAGGGCGCGGGTTTCGGCCAATCGAAGAGGTTGTTTTTTTGTTTTTTTTCGTGAGAGAAGGCGACAAAAGCTTGGTCCAGCCCGGGGGTAAAAAGGGGGGGACCCTAGCTTCGCCACCGAGTATTACAAATATTAGAGATGCTCCTCCAGATCTGGACTGACCCGTTCGCCAATGTTACTTGACGTGCAATCCGCTAAACTTAACGCTAGCGTTGAGAGTTGAACGTGATTCTTACTCGAAGAACGCCAGCGTTCCTGTTACATGTATTTTATTTTAAAAGCTAACACTTTACAGACAAAGTTATTATTTATGACGAGTTCGCGTTCGCTTGCACTTTGCACGGAAAATTAAAGTGGACTCCTCCAAACAGTTCCTATCAAATAAGTGGACCCGTCCAGCTTTTGTTATTCAATAACGGAAAAGACTTACAAACTTCGAATGTAAAAAAAAAAAAATTTTTTTTTTTTTTTTTACTTCCATTGGAATTCATTTATAAAAACGAACTACTTTTGAGTCGAAGAATATTTGGTTACTAATTTTAGAAACTGACATGTTTTAAGGCGCCGGCAGAATTGGATTAACGCTGTAGCGAATGCGAGGAGGGGGGCAGGGCGCCGACATGGTGATAAAGAACTACTAGAGTAGAAGGCGTCTTGGGAGGAAAAAAACAACAATAATGGAGGGAGCCCATGAACAGGTAGCCTGCAGTAAAACCTTTTAAAAAAAAAAAAAATTCGATATCTAAAAGATCTTTCTCTCTCCCCCCTCCCCAAATTATTTTAGGTCCCCTCCCTAACAAAAAGTACCTCTAGCCGTCCGAATATTAAAAACTTAAAAAAACAGTCTGAAAGTAAAATCCTCTAACACAGCGGTTCTCGACCTGTGGGTCGCGATCCCTTTAAGGGGGGGGGGGGGTCGAACGACCCTTTCCAAGGGGTCGCCTAAGACCCTCGGAAACACATATACTCTACAGTTATGAAGAGCTCCGAAAATAATTTTATGTCTGGGGGTCGCCACAACAGGAGGAACTGTATCAAAGGGTCGCGGCATTAGGAAGATTGAGAACCACTGCTCTAACACAATTCTGATTCTGCTTGAACCGGGGCGCAAACAATTTTTTCAAAGAAGGTAGCCATCGCTGGGCCTTGCGCAAATAAACATGGCGCTGAGCTGTTGAAAAAAAAACACATCGAGTACCATATCAGTGTGATCTATTGATTGATTTTAATAACTATTCTAAATAACTACTTAAATAGAAAAAGCAATCATTAATTGTATGAAGTCTAGTCCGGCCTAATGCCATTTTAATGAACATCTCAGAATGACGAACACGAGTGGATTGAAAGGATTAGTGGTTGGCTGGAATGTGACAAATGGGTGGGTTTAGGTATGTGGTCAAATGGTTGGTGTGGGAATGTGGTCAAAAGGTTGGTGTGGGAATGTGATCAAATGGTTGGTGTGGGAATGTGGTCAAATGGTTGGTGTGGGAATGTGATCAAAAGGTTGGTGTGGGAATGTGATCAAAAGGTTGGTGTGGGAATGTGATCAAAAGGTTGGTGTGGGAATGTGATCAAAAGGTTGGTGTGGGAATGTGATCAAAAGGTTTGTGTGGGAATGTGATCAAAAGGTTGGTTTGGGAATTGATAATAGTTTTGGTTTGGAATGTGATCATATGGTTGGTTTAGGAATGTGATCAAAGGTTGGTTTGGTAATGAGCTCAAAGATTTGATTAGGGAATTTGACCAAAGATTTTTTTTTTCGGAACAAGGACCAGGGGTTGGAGTAAGAATGTGACAAGTGGTTGGGTTTTGTATCATTTTCGTTACCCACGTAGCGGATGAAGTGGGGGGAAATTGGGTAAAGAGGTACTCGATGGGCCCATTAACCTACACATTACTACTGTGCAGCAAATAGTGTCGTCTTTACATTTTTTACTATAACGTTGCTTTGGTTCGTGTGTTTGTGGCTACATCTTCGGACGGCTCGCTGACCTACTTTCCGCCATCCTATCGAACTGAAACTTGTCGCTGCCGATGACAACACATTCCTTCGAATTTTCAGCCCCACTGCCCCCAAAAATCAGTTTTCCCCGGTTTTTCGAGGGGGAGATGAATGAAATATGATTTGTTCAATGGGTGCGTGTTTTAGTGTAGAGATTAATTGTGTCTATGTGCTTTGTATTTTTGACGTATTTAGGTTAAATTATATCTTAAGTATATAGCTTTGCATGCATTACGTTTGATTAAAACCACTCCAACACCAAAACTCTGTTGCTACAATAACATAAATGATAAGTCACTAACAATCACATAAATGATAAGTCACTAACAAGCACATAAACGATAAGTCACCAACAATCACATAAACGATAAGTCACCAACAATCACATAAACGATAAGTCACCAACAATCACATAAACGATAAGTCACTAACAAGCACATAAACGATAAATCACCAACAAGCACATAAACGATAAGTCACCAACAAGCACATAAACGATAAGTCACCAACAAGTACATAAACGATAAATCACCAACAAGCACATACATGATAAGTCACCAACAAGCACATAAACGATAAGTCACCAACAAGCACATAAACGATAAATCACTAACAATCACATAAACGATAAATCACCAACAATCACATAAACGATAAGTCACTAACAATCACATAAATGCAAACAAAAAAATGAATATAAAGGATTTATAATAAAAGCTATATTTTTTAGTGGTTATTTAATTAAATCCGTTTTTTCCCCTCTGTTTCTGTGTGGCAAGACCTTTGGAAGGCTAACCGACCCACTTCCCGTCATCGTACCGAGATGTAACTTGGCAACTAGACTCGTTGCCGATGGCAAGGCATACTATCAAATGTTCACCCCACCGCCTGAAAATAAATAAATCAGTTTTTCCTGTTTTTCAAAAAAAAAAAAAAAAAAAAAGGGGGGGGGTGTGTGTGTGTGTGAAATGTTAATGATTAATTTAATGGTTGCGCGTTTGTGGTGGGGAGATTAATTGTGCATATATGACGTATTTTAAACGGTTATAGAGAAGGAAATATGAAACGTGATTTCGCCAGAAGTTCCCCCATTTACATAACCGCTTCTTAATAATCAGTAAATACCATAAGGGAACATAAATGCCAAACAAAAAATGCATATAAATATTTATTAAGGATTTATACGAAAAGTTTTGTTTTTAGGAGTTTTTTTTTTTTTAAATTTAGTTTTTCAGTTCGTGCTTTCAGAAGAATTTACTTTTAAATTTTAAAGGGTTCAAATATTGTAGTGTTCCCAGAAGAAAATGAATGGCTTAAAATGTCGAAGAAACCTGTCAATTGTAACGAGGTGATAATTTTTTAAGCTTTCAAATTAGGTGTAAAACAGATAAACGATTAATGTTTGCCGAGCTGTGCTTTGACACGAAACATAAAACTCTTTCCAGGAAATAACCGCAACTCTTCTTAGGAAACAACCGCAAATAATTTGTGGTAGTTTATTTTAGTTAAAATGAAGAATTAAGATTTTAAACGTATAGTACATTCAATTATCTTTCATTTGATACCTCATTTGGTCTTACAAACCCAACAAATATATTTTAAATAGTTTTTTAATCCCGATCTCTAAATTCTGGTAGCCGTGAATCAATAGCCACTTCGATAAATAAATAGTGCAAAACAATTTTTTTGTCTCACACAACATTGAAATTAGCTATAGCCGGTATTAAAATGGCGACCTCGTCGCAATCAAATAACGCATTTCATAAGATTACCAATTCATGCTTCCCCAAACACCCCCCTCCCCCCGCCTCGTACGTCACCGCCTATATTGATAATCGCAAACCATTATTTTTTAGGCCACAGACTTGTTACACCAACTATATCCGTGAAAACAAAAGAAAATATTACGCATCGAGCCCACATGCGGTATTTTTTAAAAATGAATCTCATTTTAGCGCAGTCATCGCGGAAATTTTTATTTTGATCGCCATTGGACGCCTGGCGACGTTAGACGATTGCAGCGTGGACATTTTGAGGCTTTCCGTTTCTCTTCTGTCCAGGGTTGAGAGTCATTCTTTGGACTACCTTCGAATGTCATCTAAATCCTATGTCCCTACCGTCGAATGTCACCTGAATCCTATGTCGCTGACAACGAAGGTCACCCGAATCCTATGTCACTGACAACGAAGGTCACCTGAAACCTACGTCACTGACAACGAAGGTCACCCGAATCCTCTGTCACTGACAACGAAGGTCACCTGAATCCTATGGCACTGTTACAAGAAACAATTTTAAATACTAAAGTTAAATTTTTTACCACTGACTCCCATTCAGAATATTATCGAACTGGGTTAATTAGAAAAAACGCTGCAAACAGTTGACACAAAACAAAAATTATTACTTACGTCGCCAAAGTTAAATATAATTCATAAAGGGCGGCAATTAAAAACATTCACAAGGACCACTTGAAATGAAATCCTGGCATGTTGATTTTTTTTTAGAAAGTTTACACGATAAATCCCAAACCAAAAAAAAAAAGTTAGGAAAATTCCAAACTGGTAGACCGTCTAGTTCCCATGCCTGATACACGTGACACGTTCCGTGGAAGTTCCCATGTCTTATAACTGTTGCGGAGAGCCCAATTCCCGCCCCCCCACACACACTTTTTAGTGCTCTCCCCCCTCTCTCTAAGCTCACCGCGTACATGCGACTGAGTGAGTCTAAAAATCTATAACGTCTGACTGGTTGTTTCACGGCAGAGCTGTTCGCCGGCAGCTAGCTGGCTTGGCTGGACAGCAGGGACATCTCTTCCATGCTCGGCAGGGAAAGAAAAAAAAAGTGGGGGGGGGGGGGGGGAGATTTCTCATGTGTGGGGGTGTGAGGGGTGCCGTGTTGGATAGGGGGGACATCGCCGGACCCAACGATTTTTTTTTTGGGGGGGGGGCGGGGGCGGAGGTTGTTTTTTTTTGTTAGAGGAGTATAGTTAGTTGTCGTAAAGAAGTGAGGACGATAACGTCGTAGAGCTAAGGAGTTTGCCAACAAACCTCGGGCTCGAAAGAAAAGGACAACGCCAAGTGACATTCATAAACACATGCCTTAGAAAGATCCTTAACATCAAATGGCCAAATACCATCACCAACAAAGATCTATTAGAAAGGATATACCAGGTGCCCGTTGATGAAGACATCATAAAGAAAAGATGGAGGTGGATTGAACATACTCTGAGAAAACCCCCGGGATAGCACCACCAGACAATGTCTAACATGGAATCCACAGGGAAAAAGAAAGAGAGGAAGACCTAAGAATACACGGAGACGCGAACTAGAGACGGACACGCAAAATATGGGATACACCTGGAAGCAACTGGAAAGGAAAGCACAGGACCGGGATGAGTGGAAAATTCTTGTGGACGGCCTATGCCCCAGACGGGGTAAAAAGGCATAAGAAGAAGAAGAAGTGAACGTTACGGCCAAAAGCCTTCTTTGGCAGACAAACCACAACCCCCCCCCCCTCTTTAAAACAAAGAAGCAACAGAGAAATAGTGACGAGCTTTAAAAAAAATCCCAAGATGAACACGTGACACTTTGTCTTGTTTGCTGAACAAGGCGTTTGGCCGAAACGTTCTATTTATACAATGTACTGTTCTTTCACGTTAAGCTTCAACGTACCTTGCTCTAATATTTCCTCAGACTCACTAGTCTTCGTGGACATGCGTTTTGTAATTTAATAATAGTAAGGAAATTCTACACACGCACGCACACGCGCGCACACACACACGTACACACACACACGCATGCACGTGACGCACACACACACACACACAGATAATATATATATATAAATACACATTTTTGGGAGGGTATATGGTATATTAAAAAAAAAAGGGGGGGGGGGAGGAAGAGGTGAAAACATATTTGATATCAGGTTGCTGCATTTCAGTGAATTGATTTTAAGACATTAAATAACGATGTGGCCTTTTACCTTAAAATAATTCCCTTGTCCGCAGTATCAATAAAACCAATTTGACAAACATTTGAAAAAAAAAAAGAATAAGCATACGAAAAAAGGAAACAACAATTTAATTCGGTTGAATTCCATCAAACGTGTTTTTTCAGCCTCTCTCTCTCTCCCCAGCTGCTCCCACCCCCAACCCCAGCTTCTGATTAGTATTAGAAACATAAAACATGGCCGTGTCATTCGAGGCCTACTTGTCGGAAATCGACATCATTTTCGTCAGTAAAAATTAATATGGCGGAAAGTGTTAACGATTCACCGAATACAAGTATTGCAATAACCAATCCAGGGGCGTCTACACAGGGGGGGGGGGGGTGGAGCAGTTGCTTGCAATTTGAGTTGGGGGTGAATAAAAATCCCCAGACCCCACCCCCAACCGATTTAATAGCTGAAATATTGTAATGCTTTCCTCCTTTGCTGCGTACGAACACATTGTTACGTTGCTCTGAGTTGATTCCCTCCAAGCCGTGGGTTCATGTATGACACAACCGAGGTGAAGTCTGGGTAGTCACGCGAACTCGCTTCAGGGGGCATTAACAGCATCGGCAGACTCACGAGGACAACTCAAATTTACTCCCCCTTGATATTAAAAATGTTGTGTTACTGGACAAGTTCAAACAGGCTGCCGGAAATTTTGTTTGATAGGAAATTTCATCGACGTAGAATTGATCGTTCGGAAATTTGACCGAACGGAAATTTGGTCGAATCTTTTTTTCAGTTTACACGTGAAAATTTTCGTCAAATCTCTTTTTGGACGAACTATACTATATAGTAAAAAAAAATGGATAAAAATGAAGAAAAATTTCCGGATGCGGTCCAAACAGTTTTAATTTTTTTCAAAATATATTCAAAAAATCAATTAAATGCGATGTTTTTAACAAAAAAAATCTGCAATTTGGTCTTCTGCCTCACCCGTCCTATCAAAATAACGCCTCTTTAAAAAATGGGGGGTGGGGGGTGGGTGTGGGGGGTGTCTATTTCAGAATTCGAGGACAGTCTTTTTGTAGGATATCACGTTTTAACAATTGGAATACATTTTAAAGATTTGTTTTTGCTGACGTTTGCGTGTTTTCAAATGTCCAATCTGATCTACTTTTAAGAAAATCAGCTCCTAAAGTCTTCCCCAAGTGGGTCTCTATTCCAGTCAGGCCGCAGAGCGGCACGCCGGGAGCCTTCCGCCCCTGAGACAGCCTCATCCACCCTTCCACTCGATTGACTATGCGAGTGAGGCGGCCCTACCATAGCAGGAACGCCTGGCCGGCCGGGTTGCTGCTTTCACACAGCAACCGGGCCGGACTTTCTTGGGCTTGGTGTGGATATATCATACTTCTCTAATATCTCCCCCACCCCCCTTTCCCCCACCCCCGGGGAGACGCATAGGTGTTTTACCGACGCCCTCTAATATGGGTTTACATGGTTTTCAGCGGTGTGACTAACTCACACCGCAGCTGGGAGAGAAATGAGGTTGCCTAGGAGCAGTAAATGTCTAAATGGCATAGTTCTGGGTCACACACGGTGTGCGTGTTTGTTTTGAAACCGGTTGCTTTGGTGAAACGTTCGGCTCAACTGGAATATTTAAAAATACATTAACGTTTAACACACAGTTAAACACCCCGAGAATGCGACTCATTTGGGCATGGCGAGTAGTTCGCAAGACGAGGGGGGGGGGGGGAAATTGACACACTTAAATAAATAAATTTTGACTCGACATACGAGTGACGACTCGCGATACGAGCGCGCCGTGTTCGTGTGTGTGTCGAGCCTCATTCCTGATGACTGCCGAGCAAAGGAAAAAATGCATCTCAATCCCCCCCCCCCCCCCCCCACTGTCACATTTTTTCAGGGAACACAGGTTTCAGAGACCTGGCACTGTGGTGTTCTGACCACTTAAGTTTTGTGTCCAAGTCAAATGACTGTTCTTTAGTAACTGCAACAATGAAGAAAATGACTTGAAAGGAAATGCAAAGGCCGACGTAGTTGGGAATTTTTTCCCCGCTGATGTCGCACAGAACGAAATAGAGATTCCAGGAAACCCCCTGTGATCAACGGGAATGCTTAAAGAGACAGTGAAAGTCGCCCCCACATAATAACCCACGCGCCGTCCACATAATAACCCACACGGCCCCACATAATATTGTAAGTCATATGACTGTATCCACTCTGATATTTCTGGAAACATTTATTTTATAATTTTTAGTACATCTTTTGAACAAGCGTTTTTTTTTCAAAATTCTTAATTTTATATTGTTTTTTTTTTTGTATTTTAAAATCTTAGCGTTAAGGTCGACCTATAGGAGACTGCAACTTTCATTGTCACCCAGAGTTATCGTTCATACCGGGGAGTACAAAGAACGTACAAAGATGGCTGCGCACATCAACAAAGATGGCTGCTCACATGTCGAAAACAGCATTTGAGACCTGGCGAGTTGAGGAAATTAAGAAATATTTACGGGAATAATTGCATCAGCCGGTATCTGGAAATAAAGCTGAACTTATAGATCGGGCACGCGGCTGTGTAGCGTTGCGAATTTGTGGGGGAAAAAAACGTATGTATCTGAGACAATTTTCTAATCTCTAGGCGAAAAAGATTAACAAGGGAAAAAAAAACCTGCTTGTTCAGGAAGTTGCAGTCCCCTATAGATCATGAAGGGTTGTAGCGTTATCGGGGTCGGGGGGTCGGGGGGTGTTGGTAAGTGTACGAAGCTTCAGCTCATCTGGAGATCAGGGAAAGTGTAAAAATTGAAAATGAAAGGTTTGATCTTCAGAGGTTACTTAAAAGGAAGTACCGGAAATATCCGGCGACCCAATGGTCACCAAGTGTTGTGTTGTCATCGGGCGTGGGGAAGTGTACACAGTTTCAGCTCAGTTTGAGATCAGCAAGTGGGTTAAAATTGAGATGCGAGATTTGACCACACACACACAAACTAACAAATGGACAGAGCAACCTGAGAAAAGTATACAAATGAATCAAAAGGACAGTTTAAATTATGACTTTGGTATCAAATTCAAGACACATGAATCAAAACCTCGACTCTCAGATACTTCAAACTGACAAATGGACAGAGAAACCTGAGAAAAGTCGTATGAAGATGAATCAAAAGGACAGTTTAAGTTATGACTATGGTATCAGCTCATACCTAAAAAAACTCGACCCTCAGACACTTGATAACGGTTGGTTAAGGTACTCATCCTCTCTCTCGGAATGACGTCCATAAATCAATACCCACGATGAGATCCAAAAAAAGGGGACATTTACATTACGCGTAGTGACTAAAAGATCCATGAGTCTCATAATGATCTTTGGCACGGGACAGGCTCGATGTGGAATACGAACTGTTTACATACTCTGTTGGATATATTTATAGGTTCTCTCGTTATCTGCGAACTGACACCCCAAGTGCTTGAATTGTTTATAAAGGTTTGAGTTAAAATCACATTCTTGAGGACTCATATAAAATGCTTTATAACCTCTTATATATATATTACGCTTCTGGTATGACTCTTGGACTGCTTCCTAATGGACTGCTTCCTAATGGACTGCTTCCTAATGGACTGCTTCCTAATGGACTGCTTCCTAATCAGCGAATTTGGTATTGAGAGTATATTACAAATAATTCTAAATGTTTGAAAGAAAGTAAGGTTCAATAATGAGTTCAATAGCGCGCAAAATATAATTCCCGGTAACTACCTAAATGATATTTTTTTGGATATATAACGCAACTGGGTGTGGCGCATAATATTTTCTTTTCAGAAAATGAAATCGTCTCTATTTAAGTATGGTGTAAAAAAAATTCGGTTTAAATGTGGTTGGGACATCAGGATATTTAATATAGTTCATGGGCGTGAAATAAAAAGAGTTTAGCGACGTATCATGGGGGAAGGGGTGTAGCAAAAATTGGGATTCTTAAATGTGCGTTACTTGTGTTCATGTTTTGTCAAGTAACTTTAGTAGATGGGTAGTTCACGCATTGCTGACGCCAATGTTTGGCGGGCTATATCTAATTAATAATATTGATTGATAGCTTGGAAGTGCAGATTTTCAAGATCAATTTTGTATGCTGGTTCTTAGTAACTGTATGTCCCCCCCCCCCATGAAATATTAATGAAACTGTACGCCCCATGGGGATGGAGTCTGGGAAAATAATCGAGACGGAAGTTGTTGAAAACGGTGATTCTGAGCTAATGTGAGACCACATCTGATATGGGGGTCAAGGAAAAAAAAAGCCAGGCGATTCGTGGCTCACCGTGGGGGAGTTGAACTTATGAAGTCGTTTCCCTACTTAACAACACGCCGAGCACCCGCTTCTGCTCCAGCAGTAGAGAAAAAATAAATGGGGTTAACGGTCGACGTACATCTGGTTTTAAGTCGAAGTTTTGGTGCTACAAATGTCAAAGTGATGTTATTTTCGTTGGGTTAGTGGAGCGCGGACGTCCCGACTCTGCGTGCTTTCTTTCTTTGGTTTCTATATTCATGTGTAGCCTCACGGCAGTCCTCTGACTGCGACGAATCTCTGAGATGTAAGTGCAATAAGGAACACACGTATTAAGACAGTCGTAGAGCTCGTAAAAGACAACCCAGAAAAACCCCCGTGTAACTCGAACCCTGGTCCTACCGCCACAACAAATTCCGGCCTACGGCAGTCAAATGATCCTAACACAATTCGCACAAAGTCCCATCCCCCCATCAAATATCCTTGAAGGTGATACATGACCAACATAAATATTCCCCACCATGTCTTCTTGAAGGGGATACATCACCAACATTTCCCCCACCATGTCTCCTTGAAGGTGGTACATCACCAACACATTTATCATAATGTCTCTTTATATTCACCGCCATGTCACCTTAAAGGTGATACATCACCAACATATCCCCCACCATGTCTTCTTGAAGGTGAAAAATCAACAACATTTCCCCCACCATGTCTCCTTGAAGGTGGTACATCACCAACATATTTATCATAATGTCTCTTTGACGGTGATACATCACCAACATATTCACCGCCATGTCACCTTAAAGGTGATACATCACCAAATATCTCACAACCATGTCTCTTTGAAGGTGATACATCACCGACACATTCCCCACGATGTCTCTTTGAAGGTGATACAGAACCAACATATTCACCCCCATGTAACCTTAAAGGTGATACATCACCAACATATCCCACCACCATGTCTCAATGAAGGTGATGCATCACCAACATATTCCCCCACCATGTCTCCTTGAAGGTGGTGTATCACCAACATATCCGCCCCACCATGTCTCAATGAAGGTGATGCATCACCAACATATTCCACACCACGTCTTTTTAAAGGATTTACATCAACACATTTTCCCCCATCCCTAGTATCCACCAACCCTTTTGGTTCTGCAAGTCTTCTTCCAAGTAGAGATTTCCCAACCTCGCCAACCCACGTGATCATTCAGCTGATTGTTTGACAGTGAAATTCTCTTTACGGATAAAATTTTTTTTTTTTAAAAAGAAAAGATAACTCTTCATCATATATCCTTCAGGAATCAGGGAGAGGTAAAGCACAATAGCACCACAAAAAAAAAAAAAAAAGGAATTGCCCCCCTTAAATGGCAGAGTGATCTCGCTTGGATTTTGTAAATTATTATTAATATATATATATATTTTAAAATCGTCATTCATTGAAAGTCTTCGTGAACTACCTGCTGACAACACTGCTGACAACACTGCTGACAACACTGCTGACAACACTGCTGACAACACTGCTGGCAACACTGCTGACAACACTGCTGACAACACTGCTGACAACACTGCTGACAACACTGCTGACAACACTGCTGACAACACTGCTGACAACACTGCTGACAACACTGCTGACAACACTGTTGACAACACTGCTGACAACACTGCTGACAAAACTGTTGACAACACTGCTGTCAAAACACTGCTGACAACACTGCTGACAATACTGCTGACAATAGAGCGCGGTATCCCAACCTAGGGGTGGGATCACCGCTTTGTACATTAAAATAGTAGCAAAAGAGACATAATCGTGACATTAAAATAAAATACATTTGTGTAATAAAGAACAGCTGTACAACAACAAGACAAAAACAAATGTATGTTCACCCCACCCACTCCAGAACTTTTACACGTCAAGCCATGGGCGGCACCCAGCAGCATCGGGCAAAAAAGTGTGTGTGGGGGGGGGGGGTCAGTCGGGGCAGTAGAGTTTAAATTTTGAGTGCAGTTTTGAAGGCCTGGAAGGTTGGTATTTTGCGGATGTTTAGTGGCAGAGAATTCCATTGTTTGGGGCGAAGAAAGAGAAAGATCGTTCACCATATGTTTTAGTGCGTGTCTTTGGGAACGGAAATAGATTCTTCTATGTTCCCATGCAAATTAAAAAAAAACGAATCCACATACTCAGCTTTAAGTTACAGATACAGGAAAACAGTTGCTCTTGAATTTAATTATTGCACCTACGGGCGTAAGGCGGTCGAGCGTCATTCAAACACGCGTTAATGTAATGATAGTAACTTGGGTGGATGATAGAGATGCTTTGTATTTGCAGTGATGATTATGGAAACAGGATGATGATTATGGGAACATGGAAGATGATTATGGGAACAGGATGATGATTATGGGAACATGGAAGATGATTATGGAAACAGGATGATGATTATGGGAACATGGAAGATGATTATGGAAACAGGATGATGATTATGGGAACATGGAAGATGATTATGGAAACAGGATGATGATTATGGGAACATGGAAGATGATTATGGAAACAGGATAATGATTATGGGAACATGGAAGATGGATAATTTGTTTATTGGGCCCACGTTTGGATTTTTCCTATCACCTAGTCTACATGACATTGTTTACATGACTTAGTTTATATCACCTTGTCTACATGACCTCACTTATATGACCTCGTCTACATGACCTTGTTTATATGAGTAGAGTATATTATTTTTAGAATAAGGGGTTCCTTTAATCAGATTTTTCATTTGAGTGCTCCTTTGGCAAGGCTTATGTTTAAAAAAAATGAAATAATGAGAAACTAGAAAATAGAATACAGAATTGGAAGTTAAAAGAATGAGACACATCAAATAGAAGATGTGAAATGGGAATTGGGTTTAAGAGAAGGTGAAATATTATTATGTGAAAAGGAGAATAAGAAATACGAAACTGTGAAATTGCATATTGTGAAATGGTAAACAGTGAAATAATGGCTTACTGTGAAATAATGGTACACTGTAAAGGTGCACTGTGAAATGGTACACTGTGAAATGGTACACTATGAGATGGTACACTGTGAAATGGGGCATTGTAAAATGGTACACCGTGAAATGATGGTACACTGTGAAATAATGGTACACTGTTAAATAAGGGTACACTGTGAAATGGTGCACTGTGAAATGGTACACTATGAAATGGTACACTGTTAAAACATGGTAAACTGTGAAATGGTGCACTGTGAAATGGAACAGTATGATGTAATGGTGCATTGTTAAATAGTGGACGGTGAATGACGATGTGTTTGAGAACCCTTGAACAGTAGGCATCCCCTCTAACATGTGGTAGTTTTCCCGAGAACTCTATAAACATGTCAGGTGCACATACCCTACTCTACCCAGTAACACCACTACCCCCTTTTTTTCCTTCTCCAATGGACCCCACTTGCCAGTGGCGTAGCGAGCTTAACTCGCGCCCGGGGCACAATACCTTTTTAGCGCACCCCCCTATTCGAAAACCATACAATATTATATGTAAAGTATACCATGTGGCGCCCCTTTGTGAGTAGCGCCCGGGGCATGATGCCCCCCCTCGCTACGCCACTACCACTTGCATAAAAAACATGAGACAAAATATATACTCTAGGTCGGGCCTGTACACCTCAAAATGTAAGTCGGGCCGTAACACTTTATGAAAAACGTGTGCGGGCCAAAAGAAAGTAGGACTTGTGCGGGCCAAAAGAAAGTAGGACGGGGGGGGGGGGGGAAAG
Organism: Omphiscola glabra; assembly: GCA_964017045.1. Classification (NCBI taxonomy): domain Eukaryota; kingdom Metazoa; phylum Mollusca; class Gastropoda; family Lymnaeidae; genus Omphiscola; species Omphiscola glabra. The sequence continues at coordinate 11,393,403 of OZ024810.1, forward strand.
CTATTAAGAAAATAATAAGAATAAAGAATATTTCGTTACTTCGTGGGGCTGCAAAGTGGGTGCTGGCGGGCAGTATGTAGCCCGCGGGCCGTATGTTGTGCAGGCCTGCTCTAGGTAGTTGTATGATAAATCTAGCATCTATGTGCATGTATCATAAGTGCATGTAGCATCTATGTGTGTATTGCAATTATGTGAATGCAACATATTTGTATATCTAACAACTATGTGCATGTAGCAACTATGTGTAAGTGGCCTCTTTGTAAATGTAGTATCTTTGTACATGTGGTAATCTATGTGTGTGGCATCCATGTGAATGTAGCATCTATGTGAATGTAGCATCTGTGTAAATGTAACATCTGTGTGAATGTAGAATCTTATCATAGGTAGCAGCTATGTGCATGTAACATCTATACAAGTGTAGAATCTTTGTGTATGTGTTGTCTATAATATGTGTATTAGCACCCATTTGAATGTAGCATCTCTACGTTTATGATTATGGCAAGTATGTGATTATAGCACGTGTGTGAGTGTAGCATATATGTGAAAATAGAATATATTACAATTTATCATCTATGTGAATGTTGTATTTATGTCAATTTCAGGATAGATTTCAGGGAGATGAGGATAGGCACCATTGGAAACCGCGAGAGCAATTTCTAGAGCTCTTAGGTAACGGGTTGGATTTGGAAGGCTTTAGGGATGGAGGTTGGTGTTGACCTGGAAGGTTTTGGGGATTGGGGGTTGGTGTTGACTTGGAAGGTTTTATGGATAAGGGGTTGGTGTTGACCTGGAAGGCTTTAGGGATAAGGGGTTGGTGTTGACCTGGGAGGTTTCAGGGATAAGGGGTTGGTGTTGACTTGGAAGGTTTTAGGGATGAGGCGTTGGTGTTCACCTCGAAGGTTTTAGGGATAAGGGGTTGGTGTTGACCTGGAAGGTTTTAGGGGTAAGGGGTTGGTGTTGACCTAGAAGGCTTTAGGGATGAGGTGTTGGTGTTGACTTGTTTTTTTTGAGGCAGGCTTAAGGTACATAATGAAACTAGTGAGTCGTGGTCTCTTAGATTGCGTCTTGATACATGGGAGATAGGGAGGCGAGAGAGAGATAGAGATAGAGAAAAAGATAGAGATAGAGATAGATAGATAGATAGATAATAAATAGATAGATAGATAAATAGATAGATAGTTGAGATATGTGCAATGTACATAGAATTGAGACATGTGTAGTGTGCATACAATTGAGATATTGCAGTGTGCATATAATTGAGATATGTGAAGTGTGCATACAATTGAGATATGTGCATTGTGCATATAATTGAGATATATGCATTGTGCATATAATTGAGATATATGCATTGTGCATATAAGAGAGATATGTGCAGTGTGCATATAATTGAGATATGTGCAGTGTGCATGGAATTTAGATAAGTGCAATGTGCATAGAATTGAAATATGTGCAGTGTGCATATAATTGAGATATGTGCATTGTGCATACAATTGAGATATGTGCAGTGTGCATAGAATTGAGATATATGCAGTGTGCATATAATTGAGAAATGTGCAGTGTGCATATAATTGAGATATGTGCAGTGTGCATATAAGTGAGATATGTGCAGTGTGCATAGAATTCATTCACATATGTTTTCTCCAAACTATAGCTTGGTGTCCAAAAGTGCCTGAGAACACTGAAACTGCCCCCTTTTTAAAAAAAGCTTTGATGACCACGCAGTATTTTCTTTTAACTTCCGTTTCCTTTTTGTTCGTTTCACTTTCGTTTCCAGCAGGTCAGCTTGCACTAGAACACCACAACTAGAGTAACGTTTAAATTGTTCGAAAATGAAACAAAGAAAAACAACACCAAAATATCGCCCCAAACAAAACTGCATCTCCTGTAAGGCGTGATATAGACGATGCATTACTGCGAAGCACTGCACCTGACCTTTCACCTTAATTCCGGACCCCCCCCCCCCCCCCCCGGTTTTAGTTATGGGGCAATTTGTCTCCACTGCGAAATGTTTATTAGGCTTCGGCAACTAATTACATCCGTTTGTTTGTTTGTTTGTTTACGTGGGGTTAGCTCACACTAATTAGGAAGGTTATGTTGTCTTGGTGACGAGACACCGGTAAAACGGGGGAAGGGGGGGGAGGGGAAAGGGAGGGGGAGGAGTGGATGTGGGAGGAAGGGAGGGTGAGGAGGGGAGGTGGGAGGAGGGGAGACGGCATGAGGGGAGGTGGGAGGAGGGGAGGTTGGAGGAAGGAAGGTTGCAGGAGGGGAGGTGGGAGGAGGAGAGGTAGGAGGAGGGGAGGTGGGAGGAGGGGAGACGGCTGGAGGGGAGACGGCTGGAGGGGAGATGGCAGGAGGGGAGGTTAGAGGAGGGGAGGTTGGAGGAGGGCGGTGAAGTCGACCATCTATCTCAGAGGCGGCCAACCCAAAACGCTTTGCGGGCCCACATGTCACTACATCTTACGTTATAATAACAAAAAAAAATATTTACAAAATGCATAGCTATATTTATTCTTGACTAACTATAGCCCACCAAACAAGTTACTTGACAAAATATGCGCTCAAGTAAAGCACTTTAAGAGATTCCTAATAAGTGCTCCCCTCCCCCCAGTAACCCAAATGCACACCTTTTTCCTCGCCCCTGAACTATACTAATAGATTAATGCCCCCCCTCCCCCGCAGATTTAGAACACCTTATTTAAATTGAGCCTATATCCGTAAAACAAAGACTAAAATATTACGCACGAAACGCACATGAGGCATTTAAAATAAAATCTCATTTAGCTCAGCTATGGGGAATTTTCTTTAGTAATAGCAACGCCATCTGGTAGTAGCGTCAGGGACATTGTTACATAGAGAATGACGTATTGTCACGAATGACGCACACAATAAATTGCTAAATAGCAACAAAGAATAAGACTATAGAGCAGTGGTTCTCAACCTTCCTAAAGACGCGCCCCTTAATACAGTTCCTCATGTTGTGGCGACCCCCCCCCCCCCCCCCCCCCACAACAAAATTATTTTCGTTGCTACTTCCTAACTGTATATGTGTTTCCCGGTGGTCTTTGGTGACCCTTGGGAAAGGGTCGTTCAACCCCCAAAGGGGTCGCGACCCACAGGTTGAGAAGCGCTGCTATGGATGAATGTAAATGCATTTGATCTTTTCTCTCATTAAACATTCTAAAATTAATTTTTTGGCGCCCCACCCCCCTAAAAAAAAAACAACAAAACATTTCTCTCATAAAGTGGCTGGCACAACACTGAACACATAAAGTGGGTGGCACAACACTGAACACATAAAGTGGGTGGCACAACACTGAACGCATAAAGTGGGTGGCACAACACTGACTGAACACATAAATTGGGTGGCACAACACTGACTGAACACATAAAGTGGTTGGCACAACACTGGCTGAACACATAAAGTTGGTGGCACAACACTGACTGAACACATAAAGTGGGTGGCACAACACTGACTGAACACATAAAGTGGGTGGCACAACACTTACTGAACAAATACAGTGGGTGGCACAATACTGGCTGAACACATAAAGTGGGTGGCACAACACTTACTGAACACATACAGTGGGTGGCACAACACTGACTGAACACATAAAGACTCATTGAGCAAATTTTGACGACATTCGTCAGTTTATTTTGTGACGTCACCTGTGGTATTTTTTCTCCCTTAATTTCCCCCACCCCCTAGAACAATTAGCCCCCTCCCCACCCCGCCCCCCCATACGCATGTCGGCCGTCCATTAAGGAGGCCACGAACTCCCAGATAAAACTAATGGATAAATTGTGGATTTCTAGATGACGAGATGGATCAAGCAGTTAACAATGGGTGGCGGGAGTGTAAGAAGGTTGAGCTGGGGTTGGGGTGGGCTGTAGGAATATCCAAGGCAAAGAGCATTTAATAGTGTAAAAAGAGTAAAAAAATGATAAGGAGGGTTTTTAATTTGATTTTTGTGTCCTTGCGATCAGTATTAATGGTGCACCCTCTGTTGATCAGCAATCCAACCATGCTCTGTTATTCCTAGTCACGCCACTCCCCCCCCCCCCATTCCTAACAGGCACACACAAAATTCTGCATTTATATATCCGGTACTATTAAAGAGCCTAATCCGATCATATAGGTTGTTGTTCATCGCAACATCATTATCCCCCCATTCCCCCAGCTATAGTCTCACTATGTAGGTTGTTTGTTGATCATGACATCTTTGCCTCCATCAGCTATAGTCTTGCTATATATGTTGTTTGTTGTTCATGACAACATCTTTGCCTCCATCAGCTATAGCATTACTATATAGGTTGTTTGTTGATCATGACAACATCTTTACCTCCATCAGCTATAGCCTCGCTATATATGTTGTTTGTTGATCATGACAACATCTTTGCCTCCATCAGCTATAGCCTCGCCATATAGGTTGTTTGTTGATCATGACAACATCTTTGCCTCCATCAGCTATAGCCTCGCTATATAGGTTGTTTGTTGTTCATGACAACATCTTTGCCTTCGTCAGCTATAGCCTCACCATATATAGGTTGTTTGTTGTTCATGACAACATCTTTGCCTCCACCAGCTATAGCCTGACTCTATATAGGTTGTTTGTTGTTCATAATACCATCTTTGCCTCCATCAGCTATAGCTTCGCTACATAGGTTGTTTGTTGTTCATGACCACATCATAGCCCCCCCTCTCCCCCCAGCTATAGCCTTACTGAGTCAAAATTTTCCATTACGTCTTAATCAGATCATAATTGAATATCTATTTTTAGATAGTTTTTTTGTCTTCCTCTCCGTGTTGGTATTTGTTGACAACATTCGGAACACGGGGAAACTTTTGTGCGGTGACGGACAGGTCGGGATCACTTCATCCTCTTCTCTATCGTGGACGCGTACTTTTAAGAGTGATTTATGGACCAGGGAGCCTTTTCGTTACCTGACATGACGAGAAGATGGTCAGAAATGTACAAAAACCTAGCAGACGTCAAGAACCCCCTGTTTCAGGTGAAGGCCACGCGGGTCACCGGGGTTGACGAGAAGCGGGAATCATAAATTAAGTGGTTAACTCATTACCAGATTACAGCTTAGATACTACATTCTTGTGAGGCTCACTAAAAGCTTTACTGTTAAGTGCAACGTATGGTTACGAACCGCTGCTTGAATAAGTAGTTTAACAGCTTCGTTTAGTCCAGGGGTAATTCAGTACCAACACCAAGATCATGATTTGATACGGTTTCTTATTCAACAACAAACTCCGCAGCGTGCCCTTCTTCCTCCCGCTATCTCTCTGCAACTCACTAATTAATAAAAGCAACAAAGACAACAACAACAACCAAACAACGTCATCTCTCATACGCAAATACGTCTCAAACACAAAGCATATAGCAAAACGGTTACACAATTAATCTCCACACCGAAACACGCAACCGTTGAACAAATCATGAGCACTAAGACTTATCACGATAGGTTTAATATAACAATCCAAAATTTATAGATGCGGCCGTGGAGCCACTACCTTACGATAGTGTATTGGCAGCGCTCCACTTCTTTACAGGCACTGTTACGAAAAAATCACTTCCAGTTACACTTAGGCTTTCAGATATTGCAGTTACTGGTATACTTGTATACCATTAATAGTAAACCCGAGAGGTATATAAGGAAAAATATATTTTTAAAAGGATCTAATTGTTCTGTCTTTTTTAAAATTTCAAGCCTAAATATATTATGTTGTTCTTCTATTTCAGTGGTTCTCAACCTTCCTAATGCCGCGACCCCTTAACACAGTTCATCATGTTATGGCAACCCCTCAATCACAAAATTAATTTCGTCGCGACCCACAGGTTGAGAACCGATATTCTATTTATTTAAAAAAGATTCCGTATGTTGGTTCAATACGGTTTTAACGGCATTCCTTATTTTAAAAACCTGCAATGTCTTTTCCTGCTTGGGTTTACATTAAAGTACTTCCGCCAAGAGGCGTAGCTAAGGGGGGGTCAGAGGGGGACAGACGTCCCTGGGCGCCAGACAGTGGAGTAGCGAGCTTAACTCGCGCCCGGGGCACAATACCTTTTTAGCGCCCCCAATACCTTTTTAGCGCCCCCCTATTCGATAACCATACAATATTATAGTAAAGTATACCATTTGGCGCCCCTTTGTGAGTAGCGCCCGGGGAATGACGCCCCCTTGCCCCCTCACTACGCCACTGGCGCCAGACTAGTAAGGGGCGCCATAATGTGTTTTGATATTATAGCAGTGATGAAAATAATGGGTTTGAGAGTTGACATAAGAAAGGGAGGCGCTATAAAATGAATCTTGTCGCCGCCGTCGACCCCCCCCCCCGGGTGCCAAACACTCTAGCTACGCCTCCGCCCACTTTCGCTCTGTTCTCCTGATTTTTGTTTTTGGTGAGGAACACGTGACAACCCTTTTTAAATAATTTTTTTATCTTGCACTTATGCAATATAATAGTTTAGACAATAAATATATTTATGAACAATTTTATGAATTTAGACTCGTGCAATTCGTGTCCATGTTGTGCCGATGAAGGCATGAGTGGAACATGCAATTCGTGTCCATGTTGTGCTGATGAAGGCATGGGTGGAACATGCAATTCGTGTCATTGTTGTGCTGATGAAGGCATGAGTGGAACATGCAATTCGTGTCATTGTTGTGCTAATGAAGGCATGGGTGGAACATGCAATTCGTGTCATTTTTGTGCTGAGAAAGGCATGGGTGGAACATGCAATTCGTGTCATTGTTGTGCTGAGAAAGGCATGGGTGGAACATGCAATTCGTGTCATTAATGTGCTGATGAAGGCATGAGTGGAACATGCAATTCGTGTCCATGTTGTGCTGAGAAAGGCATGGGTGGAACATGCAATTCGTGTCATTGTTGTGCTGATGAAGACATGGGTGGAACATGCAATTCGTGTCATTGTTGTGCTGATGAAGGCATGGGTGGAACATGCAATTCGTGTCCATGTGGTGCCGATGAAGGCAGGGGCGTAACCGTCGTAAACTTCTAGTTGTCTTTTCTGTTAAATCCAACTTATCCTCCAAATGTTTGTGTCTTATTAATTTATCCTGTACCACATAGCCACTGACATTCACTGTTACTTTATGACAGTGCCACCGAAATCCATTGCTACTTTACGACGGTGCCACTGACATTCATTGTTACTTTACGACGGTGCCGCCGACATTCATTTGTTATTCCAACCTTGTGCAATCACTGGTTTCAGACGAAGACGTGTATTTTCAAAGAGACAGAACACGGCCTAAACTGCCCTCCCTCCCCCCGAAGCTCAATGTGTTAATCATGAAATGAGCAAAACAAAGCACGGGAAAACCTAGGGTGGTGTCGGGGCGGGAATGGCGCAATAAAACTACGAACGTGTCGGCTAGAAGCCTTCTTCGGCGAACAATCACAACAATAAAAACAATATACAGTTTTTAAAAAAAATATAAACACTGAGCTGCACTGTAGCATCCGAGAGGACAGCAAGACAGGCGCTTGCAGTGCATCCACTCTACACTCTACGATTGAGTTACTTTATATATTTGAAACTAGGGAAGCCAGGTTTTAGCTGATCGAACTAAATTCTTAGAAAACTAGAAATTACCCTGTCACTATGACGCAGGTGTCGAGGACCTTTTTTTGACATTACCCCACTCCCCCCACTCTTTTTTTTTCTCTTTCAACCCCTCAATTTACAAGTAAGAAAAGGATATAATATTTACATTCAAATTGTTTTTTTTTTGAAACTATTTATGTGGAGAATACAATTATAAAATGAAAAGTACAAAAATGAATGCGATGATATAAATTTGTGAAATTCTCAAGGATCTCTTGGAAAAATTAATTAACTTCAAATTTCGGAAAAAGTATGCATCATTTTATTTTATACCATGTAATCGGAACTGATTTTTTTTTTTTTTTTTAACATCAGAACAGTTTGGATACTGTCACAGGCACGGGGGTTAAGTAATCGATTCCTCTGGTTCGTATTTAATTTCATAAGAGTGGAAAATCCTTATTCGCAAAGGTAGGTTGTTGCGTAGGCAGCGAAGGGTGTGGCGTAGGCAGCGAAGGTTGTGGCGTAGACAGCAAAGGTTGTGACGTAGACAGCGTAGGTTGTGGCGTAGACAGCGAAGGTTGTGACGTAGACAGCGAAGGTTGTGGCGTAAGCAGCGTAGGTTGTGGCGTAGGCAGCGAAGGTTGTGGTTTAGACAGCGAAGGTTGTGGCGTAGACAGCGAAGGTTGTGGCATAGACAGCGAAAGTTGTGACGTAGACAGCGTATGTTGTGGCGTAGGCAGTGTAGGTTGTGGCGTAGGCAGCGTAGGTTGTGGCGTAGGCAGTGTAGGTTGTGGCGTAGGCAGCGTAGGTTGTGGCGTAGATAGCGAAGGTTGTGGCGTAGGCAGCGTAGGTTGTTGCGTAGGCAGCGAAGGTTGTTGCGTAGGCAGCAAAGGTTGTTGCGTAGGTTGTTGCGTAGGTTGTTGCGTAGTCAGCGAAGGTTGTGGCATTGGCAGTGAAGGTTGTTGCGTAGGCAGCGAAGGTTTTTGCATTGGTAGCGAAGGTAAGGTATAGATAGGTAATATATAGAAAGGTAATGTATAGAAAGGTAATGCATAGCAAGTTATTGCTGTCATATGCAACTTTAAAAAAAAATGAAAATTCACATATTACAACTGAAAGTACTTTTTATTTATGGATTTGTACTGAAAACCGACCAAACATGGTCACACGAGAAGTGTACGCCAAGATACATGGTCACACGAGAAGTGAACGCCAAGATACATGGTCACACGAGAAGTGTACGCCAAGATACATGGTCACACGAGAAGTGTACGCCAAGATACATGGTCACACGAGAAGTGTACGCCAAGATACATGGTCACACGAGAAGTGTACACCAAGATAGATGGTCACACGAGAAGTGCACGCCAAGATACATGGTCACACGAGAAGTGTACGCCAAGATACATGGTCACACGAGAAGTGTACGCCAAGATACATGATCACACGAGAAGTGTACGCCAAGATACATGGTCACACGAGAAATGTACGCCAAGATACATGGTCACACGAGAAGTGTACGCCAAGATATAAGGTCACACGAGAAGTGTACGTTAGGATATATTGTTACACGAGAAGTCTTCGTCAAAGTTCTTTTTTTAAAAAAAACGAAAAGCGATGATATGGAAATAAAAATTAAGGGTCGTTCGCAAATTACGTCACGCAAAAAATGACCTTTTTACCCCCTCTCCCCCCCCCCCAATGTCACGTCCCACCTAACAAAAAAGTTCAAAACATACATACCCTTTTCATAACTAAACTAAGATTTGATTTTAATCTTTAACATTTTACCATGATGGATTCAGATGTAGTGTTATTAGAAAACTGGGACGTAAAGCAACGAAGTCCTCCCCAAGCCAAATGTAAAATGGCTACAACAGTTTTTGTGTCATTTTTCGATATGCGCAGAAGGTGTGCGAGTCTGAGTTTCACGGTACCTATAATACCCGAGGCAATTTCGACCTCAAATTAATGTTTAAAAAAAATTATTGAATAAAAAAAAATTCTAAATTCAAAATATTTTTTTGTGACGTCACAATTTATTTTCACCCCCCCTCCCCCACGTCTCAAAGTGTCACAAATTCTCGACCCCCCTCCCCCCCCCCCCCGAGCGTGACGTAAGTTCCGAACGACCCCTAAAGAAATGTCACAATTTTGCTATCTAGAGGTAGTCGTCGGCAATCCGAGGCTCTGGATTCACATGCGGCTCTTAAAAAAGGTTTATACTCATTCATACACATAGACACGATATTTATATAAGTTATATACATTATATACACATAGTATTATATACATATACATTATGTACACATAAATGCCTGCCCCGTTGCAGGTCCCGGAATAATCTGCAGCTATCATTTATAAAAGTGTAGCCACTAACAAAGAAAGAAAAAGCAAACAAACAAGTTGATTATGACCAGTTTATGAAGAGAATTGGGAACGAGTAAGAAACTTTTAGCTTGAAAATAATTTTACTAATACAAAGTATAAGTACAAAAGTGAAAAAAAAAAAAAAAAAAAAAGACAAACTACATCCAGAAAAGAAACAAACCAGTTTCAAAATTTCTACACGGAGTCCTCCAGCTACTCACAAGGTCGTCTTCGTCCCACGGAGCCCACCGATCTTGTTTTGAAACTGGAGCATAAGACAAGTTGGCTGTCCCGGTCAGGGGCGTCTATAAAGTGATGGAAGACAATCCCCCCCTTCCCCCCCACCCACCTAGACCTTGGGCTTGATAAGTTCTTTGTGTGTGTGTGTGTGCGTGTGTGTGACATTCCAGTCATGGTGTTGGTGTTTAATTCGTGTGCTAAAAATGAATGTTACTATTAGTAATAACAAAAGTTACAGCTAAATAAAATTGTTAGAACCTTCATTTTTACCATTCAATAATAATAATATTGATAAAGAAAAATTATAACGTCACGAATAGCTCAATAGTTTTTTAAAATTTTCAGCAAATCAAATTATTAAATTTAGAGATTATAAATTTGAATTTGTTTTTTTTATTTTAGTAGGCCTATAATTTTAGTTTAATTCAACTTCTTCAAAAATCGTTTATTGTTTTATGGTGCTGGATTGTTGTGCGGTCAGAACATGGGTCACTCCCCAACCTCAGTCAGAAAATGTATATATACTTTTGTTTTCTCCTGAAAACAACAACAACCCCCCCCTTTTTTTTTTCCTCCAAATAATAAAATAAATAAAGTAATACAAATAAAATAAAATTGAAATAAATAAATAAATATATATATATATATATATAGGTCACGTGGAGCAGTCGGTGTCTGCCTTCGACGTCATATGCAACCATCGTATCATATATATATATATATAATTATATATATATACATATATATATATAATCGAGTATTTGTATTTTTTTCTTTTCATATTAATTTTATTACCTGAAGAAATTCAAAAGAAGTGAAAGGAAAAAAAAAGTGGAGGCTGTCCATTTTTAACCCCCCCCCCCCCAATCTGACTGGAAGCTATTGCTTTCTTTCCCACCCTTGCAGGCGCCCCCCACGGGTCCAGTGTTTCTTTCAGAAATTTTCCCCCGAGGGGGCACTTTTGACGTTCGGGGGGGCAGTGCCAGTTTTTCAGTGGCCAGAGGCGTAGCTAAGGGGTGTCAGATGGGACATATGTCCCCGGGCGCCAGACTAGCGGGGGCATCTACTGGGCATAGTGTTAATGGAGGAAAATAATAGGTTTCAGAGCTTAGCGGGGGGGGGAAGGGGAGGTGTAAAAATGAATATTGTCCCCTGTCATCAAAGACTCACGTCAGTGACGTAGCAGTGTGGGGGGGGGGGTGAACATTTGGTCTTCCCAGGTGTCATTTTTTCTTTAGATAGAGCGGCGGGATTTTACGGACATCTGCAGAGTTTCTATCGAGAAAGGTAGCGTAGCAAAAAAGTTAACCCACCTAGGGTGGCGCTAACACTAGGCACGCCGCTGGGCAGTATATATCAGCACCAAATTTGGCTGTCATGGCAAGTAATTTTTATCGGGGAGTAGGGCAGCAGAAAATGTGTGATTGTTTAACAATCAAAAGGTGCATTTTGGAGTATACATGATTCGAATGTTTTGATAAGACTTTCATTTGATCAAGGGAAATAATTTTTCAAGCGTCGGGGGAGGCATTATGGCGACCAGTGCCAGACACAAACTAAATTTCTTCTTCTTTTTCTGTCTATTAAGGGCCCACGATCAATTTATTGATCATTATGGCTCCTATGAATGTAGATGGGATTTGCAATGTTTCTGTGCCTGGTGTTGATGCGGATATTTCACTGGTAACAAGAGTTACCTAGTGAGGGTATCATGCACTGTATTCAAAGTATCTTTAAGACATTGTGTTAAGGGGCATTTCAAACGTTCATATATTTACTGTTAGATGTCTCGTAGAAAAATGCGAAGAATACATCAACATACACCAACTATATCTGGACTACAAATCAGGTTATGATAGCATAGACAGGAAATACATGAACGATGCTGTGCTGGAACTTGGAGTCCTTAACAAACTTACCCGACTCATACATATGACGATGGATAACTACAAAAGTAGAATCAAAGTACAGAGGGAGTACTTGAGGGAGTTCCCAATCAATCTGGGCCTCAGACAAGGAAATCCGTGTATCATTTTCAACATCACTTTAGAAAAAAGCATTAGAAACATACGTGTGAGCACCTGAGAGGTGGTATAGAACAACCATAAGGAACTTTATAAAGCCAGCCACTGCAATACCTGGCCTACACAGACGATATAGCACTACTTGGTAGAAACAGCATTGATGATATAATTAAAACTTTCAGGGAACTTGAAGATGTGACGGTCAAAGCTGGTCTTGATGTAAATAAAGCGAAGGCAATATTTATGATAATGTCAGGAAATATGCACTGATGACTTCATCAATATGAACATCTACGCCTTTGAGAGGGTAGCTACTTTCAAATATCTAGGGGTGACTATAAATAAGCAAGAGGAAATACAATCGGAGATGCAAGAAAGAATAACAGCATGCAACCGTTCTTATTTCAATTTACAAAAGCTACTGCAAAGCAAAAATCTCGCTAAGGGAACAAAGAAGGCAGTATACACCACTATCACAAGACCGGTAGTGAGACTTGGTTCCTACCAGAAAAGCAGAGAACCTGCTAAATATATGACCCGATGATAGACAATTTTGTTTTGGGAATCCGTACAAACCAAGAGCTATATCAATTGTACAAATACCCATCCATAGTCACAACAATATAAAAAAAGGCAGACTGCCCTAGGCAGGACACATTGAAAGGATGCCGGATTCTGGAGCAACAAAAACGATCTACATGCAGAAACCTGGGGGCAGACGGCTCACCGGTCGACCAAGACTGAGATGGATTGACGATGTAGAGAAGGGCTTACAAAGGTTGAGGTTCGCACATGGAGTTGTAAAGCGATGGATCGATCCCAATGGAAGAATGGGGTGGAGCAGGCCAGGGCCCTAAATGGGATGAAGCGCCACTGATGTAAACATTTCAGATATTTGGGTGGGAAGCGCTAGAAATAACGATAATAACAGGACATCACTAACTTTTCCACCAGCACATTATTAAATAAATTCACTCCAATTGGGAGCCCTTAGGGTATGTTTTTTATCGAGAGATACTCCTTAGCTTAGACTCGCCCCTTAAAACGTCATAGGCCCCGGAAATTTTTTGATAAATTCAAAATGCATTATTTTTTTTACATACCGTAGTGAAATTTAGTTTCGCATCATTAAACACTTAACTGTAGAGCAACGGGAGAGATGCTAGTTAAGATTTTAGGTGTCATTTGACCTAAGAGCCATCGTGTGAGGTCTGCAACCCACATAGCTGCATGGGGCCTCGTATATTTTAGGGGCTTAAAGTTGGGCTGTAATTACATTAAATTATCCACTTTTACTGCTAGGTAGGGAAGGAAAAAACCGAAAAGTAGCACGGGTGCCATAAAAAGTCAAGCGACGTCTCTGCTTGACTAAGTGTGGTATGCAAATATTTTTTTTAAAATTGAAAAGTAATGTATTTTTAAAGTTATTATTTTAAAATATTTTTGGGATCAACTCCATACAAATAATGAATTTACTAAAAAATATTTTTAAAATTAAGAAAAAATAATTCCTTCCAAAAAGGTATCCATCACAAAAAAGAAATGCTAAAATAGTTTTACATTTTGAACGAAAAAGAAAAACCAAAAACATACGTTTATTTCAAAATATTTCCAAGTTTCACCAAAGTCAAAAAGAAAAAAAGCTTTTCTGTACAAAGGGCTAAAGACTATATCTTTATGGGTTTTCAAAATTGGTATTTATTTAAAAATCATATGTAACCGACATAATTGTTCAGAAGTCAAGAATTGTTTATAAAAGACTCATATATTTATTAATGTGTGATTTTTTTCATAAATAAAATTAATGTTTCAATTCTCAATCTCAATATTCAGTTGATTGAAATGTTAATTAAGAAATTTAGACTACTTTAATTTGCTTCAGATCATTACAACTTGCCTCTTCGATATTATACTTGAAAATTTTTTTTTTTTACCAATTCCATATACTTTTTTTTTAACTACTACCAAAAATGGCATTTACAAGATAATCGAAATACTCGATTTTTTTAAATTCGTTGTTTAAATATATATTATATTCTTTCTACTGGATTATCATCTTAAAATATTTTTTTTTTAATAGTTCAAACAGCTGGGGAAGATTGTTTATTATTATTATTATATTAACAGAGAAAAGTCTTTGGGGATTTAATAAATAAAGACTACTTTTTAAATCATTTTACTCTGTTCCCGAAACTGTGTTTAAAAATTAGAAACACTCGATTTAATAATTATGATGAAATGTCCACTATTTGTATGTAACCGGTAAATTCCTAATTTTTTGTTATAAAATTATTATTATTATTATTTTTAAATGTTCATTTTATCTATGTCAGCATACATCTATGGAATCTACTACATTAAAATGTTTGCTAAAAATGATTTTTTAAAGCATGATACTATTTTACAATATCATTTGAAAACAGATTGCACATGTTTATTTCTTAGCAAGAACTACCGGTATATTTAATTTAAAGACATTTATATCGATGAAAAGGTAGTTTAATACAGGGTTATTAAAAAGTCTTTCAACTTTTGCAGCTGCAAAATGTAATTAAATAAAAGATACCGATATCTGCGAATCAGAAAAAGTAAGATTTAACTTATGATCAGGAGCGGCCAATTTTCAAAACAATACCATATTTATAATCGATTTCTGCGAGCCTGTAACAAGATTAACCTGAACGCTATGGATCATCAATATATATCGAACAAAGCGATATTTTATTTGTTCCAATAATTGTAATCGATTAAAGGCACACATTTCAATAACTTAAAGAAATTTTATAAAAATTAAATTTAGAGTATTTTTTTTTTTAAATTATTTTTTCTTACACATTTTCCCCAGGGGGGGGCACTTGACTTGCTCCGGGGGGGCAGTGCCCCCCCCCCCCGGAGGTATGCCTGAAAGAAACACTGCACGGGTCCCAGCAACAGCTCATTAGGGACTCGGTGCTGCGCCAGGAATCTGCTAGTGTAGGGACGCCTCGGGTGAAAGGAAACAAAACAACAACATCCGCGGTCATAGGGCGCAGGGTGCAGACCTCTCTACATGAAGTATCAGCTGCAGTAAGTGGACACATGGCGTGCCAGCGGGGATTCTCAATAAGGCGTGGGGTGTGTGTGTGTGTGTGTGTGTGTGTTCAAGGCATATTATTTGTTTTTGGTAAGTACACAAACTACTGGAAGTTCGAGGTGATTATCGAGTCAACGTTAACTTCATTTAGCCATTACTTGGCCTTCTTATTCGAAGACTTGGCCAGCTATTATTGCTATTAGGGAAATTGACCCCCCCCCCAAATTTTTTTGATGACAGTTAGAGTTAGGTTAATATCTCAGTTTCTTATTCACAGATAACTTGTAATGTCTGCCCATGTCAAATGCACCCCGGCCACCCCAACCCCGCAAATGATACGTCACATAGGAGATGGCGTCGGTGGGCCGTCGAGCGCGAGCTCTTAGTGCCCCCCCTCGGGAACACCTCCACTCGGGCCAGACGCCGGGTCTCCCCGCCGACAGACCGTGCGGTGGCACGCCGGGACCCCCCCCCCACCCGGCCAGGGAGGACGTCCGGTCGACCGAGAACGCTGCGTTTAAGGCGTTCGCAGTCCACTCTCCCAAGGGTCTCCGCAAATGATTCATACGTTTATGCTGAACTTTGTGAATCAAAGATTAGAGTTGGTTGACGAAGATTTGAAGCTTGTGTTAGAGTTTGAGTGCATCAATTCTTTAGTCAGGGGCTTAAAAAGGAACAAGCAAACAAACAGAGGTAAGTCCTTGCAGACAAACCCTTTTTTTTTTGGGGGGGGGGGATAAACGGTGTAATGGAGAAAGAAATAGCGGCTGGTTTGTTATGCCGTGGAAGATTGTCAGTTACCCCAATGGTAGAGCAATATGCAAAAAGAACTATTCGGAGGGAAAAGAATGATGTCGTGAAACTTTAAAAAAAAATGCATGGGTGATACCGGTACACCCCACCCACTTCATCACATCCCACCCACCTCATCACAGATACTTAAGATCACATCACAGACGACTAAGATCAGCTCCATCAGGGCGAATTCTTTCTCTTATTTTAGGACTGAAATATAATACAAAATCATTTATTCCCCAGTCTGTAATGATCACTAACTAAGCCATTATTGTCAGTAACGGAGCTCATTTATAGCTGATTTCTACGCTAGAGAATTACTCATTTATAGCTGATTTCTACGCTAGAGAATTACTCATTTATAGCTGATTTCTAAGCTAGAGAATTACCTACGATGTCTTGTGTTTAATATTTATTTATTTTATTTGCTTAAAATAAATATGTAAATTGTTATAAAATTTATTTTTAAAAACATATTTGGATCAATTACCGAATCCTATCTTATCTTATCCTATTAAAGAGGGGTGGGGTATAATCACCTGCCGTGATCTCCAGCCAGCCACACCACTGTTATAAACGCGAGAACGGAATTTCAGACCTACGCCGCTACGGGGGGGGGGGGGGTGTTGTCAGGGTGGGGGGCAGTAACAACAAGTAATCAGTCATATTCAAGCCATGCCCATTAGGTAGGTGCTGACGTGAGATTGTTGAAAGTTTCAGATTTGATCTGTTGTGCCTGACATTTGGGAGTAGGTCATACAAGAGACGAACAACAACCCCATTAACTTTATAGAAACCTGATATGTTTACGTTAACATTGTGAGGTCATGCGGTGTTCTTTGTTGGACGTCTTTGTTGGACGTCAGGTTAAGCGTTGAGCGTCTTTGTTGGACGTCAGGTTTAGCGTTGGGCGTCTTTGTTGGACGTCAGGTTTAGCGTTGGGCGTCTTTGTTGGACGTCAGGTTTAGCGTTGGGCGTCTTTGTTGGACGTCAGGTTTAGCGTTGGGCGTCTTTGTTGGACGTCAGGTTTAGCGTTGGGCGTATTTGTTGGACGTCAGGTTTAGCGTTGGGCGTCTTTGTGGGACGTCAGGTTTAGCGTTGAGCGTCTTTGTTGGACGTCAGGTTTAGCGTTGGGCGTCTTTGTTGGACGTCAGGTTTAGCGTTGGGCCACTTTGTTGGACGTCAGGTTTAGCGTTGGGCGTCTTTGTTGGACGTCAGGTTTAGCGTTGGGCGTCTTTGTTGGACGTCAGGTTTAGCGTTGGGCGTCTTTGTTGGACGTCAGGTTTAGCGTTGGGCGTCTTTGTGGGACGTCAGGTTTAGCGTTGGGCGTCTTTGTTGGACGTCAGGTTTAGCGTTGGGCGTCTTTGTGGGACGTCAAGTTTATCGTTGGGTGTCTTTGTTTGACGTCGTACGCCGTAGTCGGTGTCTTAATCGGAGCTGGGGGATGCCTAGACATTTTCACAAAGGCAGCACGGTTAGATAGTCAAGTAGCTCTGTCAGTCAGAGTTCCTTCGTATCCGGAAATTAGTTCGGAAGACTTTTCGTCGACGGAAAATTGATCGACGGAAATTTGATCGAACGAAAATATGGTCGAATCTTCTTTTTCAGTTCACACGTTAAAATTTTGCAATTTCTTTTTGAACGCATTGTTTCGTTTTACTATTTAACTAAGTTCCTTATATCAAAAGGTTGTTTCTATTTGATTAAACAACAACAACAACAACAAGAAATAAAAAAAACAAAAAAAAAACAAAAACAAACAAAGACGCTCCCTAGCCAGCTACTTGTCCATCCTTCATATGTGATGACTCCTGCTGTCTGGCCTCGTATTAAAGGTGGTGTTTTGTTTAAATGGCTTCGTTTTCAACGACGTCATTTCTGGAAGATGTGCATACTGGAATCAGACGTCATAGTAGCTTAACCGCTTTAATGAATACGCTAACAAGGTATTGTGCCCCGGGCGCGAGTTAAGCTCGCTACGCCACTGTGAAGGATACAAATAAAACTCTAAATCTCTCGTAATTGCAGATGTACAAAAATCAATATCAATAAAAAAAAAAAATATATATTTAAAAAATGAACTCATCTTAAAAGGGTCCTTTTGAAAAAATCTTCCATTTTTCTTTGAAAAAATCTTCCAAAAGTCATAGATTATTACGAAAGCTAAAAAAAAAACTGGCAATGGACGTATCCCGCTCCACTCCTCACGTGCAGTCGTGTATATAGGCTTATATTTTGTGCGCATGGTCCTTTTCTTTTAGAACGCTGTCCTTATAAGTTCGCTAGAGACTGTGTATGCATATTCCTTATATTTTTGTTTTACATAGACTTCATTTTTTGTGTGTCATAGTCATCCGATGCTGTGTACATAGTTATTGAAAGCTGTGCAAATTTGTCCTTAGATGTTGTGCACCTATTCCCCCCCAGAATAAGATTTTTCTTGCATACATATTCGACGATGTGTAAAAAGAGTGGACTAGAGCAGCGGTTCCCAAACTTTTCAGTTTGGCGCACGCATTTCAAAAATTGCACCAGGGACCAATGCCAGATGGATATATATATATTTTTATTTGACAATAGATATTCATGTTGTGCGAACGGATACGTAAAGTTCGAAAGGCGGTGCAGGGCCACGGACCATCATTTGAGGTACGCTGGACTAGAGCACGCGGCGTTCAGTGTCAGATGATAAGACAGCATAGAGGCGTGTATGTGAATATGAGTTTCTGTGTATATTACGTGGGGGAGTGGGGGAAAAGTAGAATTGTTTAATGAAGGATGAAATTATTACTCATTTTTGCAGCCTGGGCAGCTTTTGGTTCCACCTCATAATATTTTTTTGGATCCGACATTGTAAATATATATTGTTTGTGAAGATTTATGAACATTTTAAATTTAATTTCCCCAACCGTGAAAAGTGTTAAGAAGCATATACTAACCGTTGAAGAATGAAAAAAACCAATGATATATCCAAGACTGAATAGTTCCTTGTCATGTATAGAGTGAGATCGTCTGCTGATCACGTGCGTCTATTTTCGTTGTATTCAAAAACCAAGTGCTCTCCAACACAAAAGTCCCGCTAATCCGTTTGTGAATCTTTTGTGGTTTGAAAACAAGAACATTTTCTCCCTGTATCCAACCGCCTGGTTTGAGGTTATTTATTGTTTCTAGCCACGCCACGTTGGAGGAATGACGCGATTGGCGCTAACAGAACCCGCTCGCGCGTTGTTACGATGTTGTTATTAGCGTGTTTTTTTTTAAAGGTCTATGGCGTCACAGGTAAGAAGGGAGGGCCGACAAGGTGATGATTAGACGAAAATACAAAGTGAAGGATGTATATTTGTGAGGGATGTGATAGTGGCGTAACTACAGGGTTGGGTGCAGCCTGGGGCGGCCCTGGGGCTGGATTAACTGAGTGGCAAATGAGGCATGAGCCTAGGGGCCCCGAAGATTTTAGGGGCCCCGCGACAAAAAAAAAATTAATGTGGTCTATAAAATAGGTGTAGGCTTAATGACTAGGGTCTCTCGCATAATCTCACATAATTTTTAGTAAGGCAAAGACTAGGCGGGTAATTTTCCCATCCACGGAGATCCCAGAGAATCCGCGGGCACAAACTTTTGTACGGATAACCGAAGTTAAGGGTAATTGTCTTTTGGGAATCTGGCACTACTGTTAAAACTTGCACGGAAAACATGGGGTGGGGGAATTTTGGTTGGCATCTAATAAATGTCTTGAAAAATATTGCGCAATCAAAATTTCCACAGAAACAAAATTATGATCGAGTCAAGAATTTACTTAGGGGTGTAATGATAACAAACTGTAACTGTGAAAGTAGTTCTAATTGTGAAAGTAGTTCTAATTGTGAACGTAGATCTAATTGTGAACGTAGTTCTAATTGTGAACGTAGTTCTAATTGTGAACATAGTTATATTTGTGAAAGTAGTCATAATTGTGAACGTAGTTCTAATTGTGAACGTAGTTCTAATTGTGAGCGTAGTTCTAATTGTCCACGTAGTTCTTATTGTGAACGTAGTTCTAATTATGAACATAGCTCTAATTGTGAAAGTAGTTCTAATTTTGAACTTAGTTCTAATTGTGAAAGTAGTTCTAATTGTGAAAGTAGTTCTAATTGTGAACATAATTATAATTGTGAAGGTAGTTCTAATTGTGAAAGTAGTTATAATTGTGAAAGTAGTTCTAATTGTGAACATAGTTCTGATTGTGAAAGTAGTTCTAATTGTGAAACTAGTTCTTATTGTGAACTTAGTTCTAATTGTGAAAGTAGTTCTAATTGTGAACGTAGTTCTAATTGTGAAAGAAGTTATAATTGTGAACGTAGTTCTAATTGTGAAAGTAGTTGTAAGTGTGAACGTAGATCTAATTGTCAACGTAGATCTAATTGTGAAAGTAGTTCTATTTGTGAAAGTAGTCCTAATTGTGAACGTAGTTCTAATTGTTAACGTAGTTCTAATTGTGAACGTAGTTCTAATTGTGAACGTAGTTCTAATTGTGAACGTAGTTCTACTTGAGACCGTATCATTTTGAAATTAATATAGTTTACAGAATATATTAACGCATAAATGTATTTACTTTTAAAAATCAAATTCCAGTTTTAAAAAAAATATGAAAATTAAATTTCATATTAATGGCACCCTTGATTGTTATCTTGCTTAATATTGTTTACACTAATAGCAAAGATAACAAAGGTGAGTTGAGACATTTGCTGGGTTGGGGGGGGGGGTGGTTCAAAAAAGTCTTCTGCCTAGAAGTCCCCCACAGGGTTTCATCAGGCAATGGGGTGGGCCAACATATTTTTTTCCGCGCTCACCCAAGAAAAATACCATCCGAAGTTAACCGAAAATGCCCAATGCACTCGTACACTAAGCCAATAGTACACAATGCACTCGTACACTAAGCCAATAGTACACAATGCACTCGTACACTAAGCCAATAGTACACAATGCACTCGTACACTAAGCCAATAGTACACAATGCACTCGTACACTAAGCCAATAGTACACAATGCTCTCGTACAATAAGCCAAAAGTACACAATGCACTCGTACACTAAGCCAATAGTACACAATGCACTAGTACACTAAGCCAATAGTACACAATGTACGGGTACACTAAGCCAATGTCAACCGGTCTCACCTTACCATTGCCTCACCTCCACTACTTTTTCTCCTCACCACCACCATTCTCCACCCTTAAAGCGCTGTCGTACCCTTTCTCACCACTGTCCCAACCCTTTCTCACCACTGTCCCAACTCTTTCTCACCACTGTCCCAACTCCTTTTCACCACTGTCCCAACCCTTTCACACCACCGTCATAACCTATTCTGATGCCTGTCCGAAACATTTCTCACCACTGTCCCAACCCACCCCTCTCGTCCCAAACCTTTCTCAACACTGCCCCACCCCCTTTTCACCACTGTCCCAACCCTTTCACACCACCGTCACAACCTATTCTGATGCCTGTCCGAAACATTTCTCACCACTGTCCCAACCCACGCCTCTCGTCCCAAACCTTTCTCACCACTGTCCCACCCCCTCTTCTCTCGTCCCAAAACTTTCTCACCACTGTCCCACCCCCTCTTCTCTCGTCCCAAAACTTTCTTACCACTGTCCCACCCCCTCTTCTCTCGTCCCCAAACTTTCTCACCACTGTCCCAACCATTTCGTAATACCGTGCCAACCATTTTTCACCACCGTCCCCACGCCCCGTCACAACTTGAACCCTAAACCCCGACCCACAACAGCCCCCCCCCCACCCCAACCACCCCCCAACCGCATTCCCATTACAGGCTCGTCCCTGCTGACGGTTAAGATAATGAACCCCACGCCCGTTGCCCGAGACGATTCGCTTTCACGCTTGCCGTGACATCAGCCTCTGTGATCAGAAAAATGACGCTCCATTGATAAGCTATCGCATTACCACTGGCTTCGATCAGCACCCCCATCTTCTAAAGTCTAAAGCAGGACGCTATTGATGTTTCACTTGAAAAGAGCGTACCCTCTAAGTGAAATCTTGTCTGTAGCGTTTACCCTGAAACCTTGGCAAGCAATTAATTGTTTTGTCCGTAGAACTCCATGGCCAGCGGGGTTTTTTTTTTTTTCGGTTTTTTTCGTTTTTTTTTTTTTTTTTCGTTTGGTTTTTGTTTGTTGATACATGAACAATTTAAAAAAAAAAAAAAGTTGATTTAGAACTTAACCTGATCTGTGCCATTTTAAAAGTTAGATTTAAATTACTTTAAAAAAAAAAAAAAATGACACTGAGTTCTTTCAGCCAAACAAAGAGTGTTTTATTTTGATGGATACCAAACAAGGAACGCAGGAGAGTGATGAGATTGATAAAGGTAAAGATATGGAACGGTTTTTCTGATGTATTCTAACATAGAATCTTCATGTAGCAACATTAACTTTGTAAACTTGTATCATGTACCTGGGTAGCACAAATGTATCATGTATTATACATAAATTGTAATCTTATATCGTGTACAGAAGTTTTAATCTTATATCGTGTACATGAATTGTAGTCTTATATCGTGTACATAAATTGTAATCTATATCGTGTACATAAATTGTAATCTTATATCATGTATATAAACTGTAATCTTATATCGTGTAGACACAACTCTGACCCAGCAGCGCCATTAAACAACTCGATAAACTAAAAAAATAAAAGTATTTTTAAAAAAATCCAGGAAAATTGATTGGATACTTCTATAGCGCTGGTATCCATGCTACTTTAGCCTGCTCACTGCGCTCTGGTGTCATCAAATCTATTAAACAAAAAAAGTCTTTAAATGTTTCCTAAATAATTTTCTGTCCTTGTCAGTACTCCTCAAAGATGGAGGTAAACTATTCCATAACTTTGGCGCTATCGCTTCCAAAGAGCGCACTCCGTACGACTTTTTTCTGTGTTCATCCACACTGGGAATTTTCAGTAAGGACTGAGTTGAGGACCGCAGGTTCTTTATGGTTACATGTTGATAAAGCAGTTACACAGCCCCACCACCAGCCTGTTTTGTGACTTTCTGATTTCATAGACACAAGACTGAGAATTTGGGAAGATTATCTGTATGGCATATAGCAAAATCAAACGGGCTTGTAATACAACTGAAATGCGTTGACTTTCAAATAAATGAACTCTTGCTTATCGCTAATGTAATCTTTTTTTGTTTTGTTTTGCAGCTGATTAAATTTTGGATCTAGACAACGAAAAAATGTATAGTTCGTATTTCTGAGCACTTCTGTCAGTTTAAGAAAATTTCCTTAAAAAGCTTACGATAACCGCTATAGTTAGGGCGCCGAAATGGACTTGTTTTTAATAAACGTACGATAGCCATTATAGTTAGGGCGCCAACAATGACTTATTTTAAATAAACAAACGATAGCCATTATGGTTAGGGCTCCAACAATGACTTGTTTTTAATGACCATACTATATCCATTATGGTTAAGGTGCCAACAATGACTTGTTTTTAATAAACATTCGATAGCCCTTATGGTTTAGGGTGCCAACAATGACGTCTTTACACGTTCGTGGCTGCTCATTCGAGAAATTAAAAAAAAAAATAACCATTGCCGAATTTCTCCAATATATTTTGTGTCATTCATCGCCTACATCAGTTAGACGAAAAAAAATGGAACTGTCCGGGACATTCAGTTACCACAGTGAATTAAATTTGAGCACACGTCCACAATGACTGACAGACAATGCCTGGCGCTCTGTTTTTGAGAATTATGAAGTATTTCCTGCTGCCCACTGATGCTCGTTGCAGGACCGGAGTCTGGGGAAACAATTACGTCATTAAAAAAAAATTACCTGACAGAAAAACACAATTCTCAAGTAGGTGTAACGCCCTTTTCCAGCACCATGGACAACTTACACTCACACGATCTCTCTCTCTCTCTCACACACACACACACACACACACACACACACACACACACATACACGCATACACGCATACACACACACGCACACACACACACACGGTGTGTGGTCACAGTTGTGATTGGAAGGGTATCGTTATTTCACTACCAGCTGAGGACGTCCACAAAATAAATTGTTGTAAAAAAAACACAACATAATGAGATAAGCAATTAGAAGTTATCGGACTATGTGGATGCCATGTTTTTTTATTTTATTTATAGCGTAACCATAA
This sequence comes from Omphiscola glabra, assembly GCA_964017045.1. Lineage (NCBI taxonomy): Eukaryota > Metazoa > Mollusca > Gastropoda > Lymnaeidae > Omphiscola > Omphiscola glabra. The sequence continues at coordinate 11,417,661 of OZ024810.1, forward strand.
CAACTGTAAAACAATCACCAGTGGTACTTTTTTTCGACAAAAAAAAAAAAGAGGCGATCATCACATATCATATCAGCAAAGATTACTCAACCTAGAGGCTCCCACTTCAGCTTGTTTCGGTGCGGTGACCTGTTTACGCTTCCCGTTAAATGGGCGTGTCATTCTTCGACCGCACATTCCTCCTGAGTTCAAATAATTTGTTTGTCTTGACAAGTTCATTTTAAAAATTTTTTTTTTTAAATCGCAAAAGTGACTTTGAGAAATAATTTAACTTAACCTGAGTGGGTGTTCCTAGTCAGTGGGTGTTTCTTGTCAGTGGTTGTTTCTTGTCAGTGGGTGTTTCTTGTCAGTGGGTGTTTCTTGTCAGTGGGTGTTTCTTGTCACTGGGTGTTTCTTGTCAGTGGGTGTTTCTTGTCTTTCATTTGCGTCAGCGGACGGTCAAGGGTATGACAGTTGTGATTGAAAGGGTATCGTTATTTCACTACCAGCTGAGGACGTCCACAAAATAAATTGTTGTAAAAAAAACACAACATAATGAGATAAGCAATTAGAAGTTATCGGACTATGTGGATGCCATGTTTTTTTTATTTTATTTATAGCGTAACCATAACAACTGTAAAACAATCACCAGTGGTACTTTTTTTTCCGACAAAAAAAAAAAAGAGGCGATCATCACATATCATATCAGCAAAGATTACTCAACCTAGAGGCTCCCACTTCAGCTTGTTTCGGTGCGGTGACCTGTTTACGCTTCCCGTTAAATGGGCGTGTCATTCTTCGACCGCACATTCCTCCTGAGTTCAAATAATTTGTTTGTCTTGACAAGTTCATTTTTTTTTTTTTTTTTAAATCGCAAAAGTGACTTTGAGAAATAATTTAGCTTAACCTGAGTGGGTGTTCCTAGTCAGTGGGTGTTTCTTGTCAGTGGTTGTTTCTTGTCAGTGGGTGTTTCTTGTCAGTGGGTGTTTCTTGTCAGTGGGTGTTTCTTGTCCCTGGGTGTTTCTTGTCAGTGGTGTTTCTTGTCACTGGGTGTTTCTTGTCAGTGGGTGTTTCTTGTCAGTGGGTGTTTCTTGTCAGTGGGTGTTTCTTGTCAGTGGGTGTTTCTTGTCACTGGGTGTTTCTTGTCAGTGGGTGTTTCTTGTCTTTCATTTGCGTCAGCGGACGGTCAAGGGTATGACCTCTAACTTGGACTACACTTGTCACCCATTTTTTTTTCAAAACTGTCACTTGCACAGAAACAACGTTGCTTCGAATTCATCCCTCTCTCTACCTCTCTCTACCTCTCTCTCTCTCACTCTCTCACTCTCTCACTCTCTCTCTCACTCTCTCTACCTCTCTCTCGCTCTCTCTCTCTCTCTCTCTCTCACTCTTTCTACCTCTCTCTCGCTCTCTATCTCTTTCTCTCGCATATAATATATATATATATATATATATATATATATGACTTGCGGTTTCTCATGTGAAGCAAGTTTACAGGATAAAACTCCGACAGACAAAGCTGTACTTGACGGTCCGACAGTGACCTCATAATCATTCCGGCAACTCTCTCTGGACGTCCTGGTGTCCAGCCATGTTGGCTCGGTCATTGGTTGCGCCAAATCGATGAAGATTTGGGGGAGGTCTGCTGCCTGTGAGGGGGTCTACTGCCTGTGTGGGGGGTCTCCTGCCTGTGGGGGGTCTACTGCCTATGGGGGTCTATTGCCTGTTGGGGGTCTGCTGCCTGTGGGGGAGGGGTCTTCTGCCTGTGGGTGTGATCTTCTGTCTGAGCTGATCTGGTGCTCTTGGGGGGTTGTCTGCTGCCTCTGATAATCTGCTGCCTGTGGTAGGTCAGCTGCCTGTGGGGGTCTGCTGCCTGTGGAGGTGTGCTGCCTGTGGGGGTCTTCTGCCTGTAGGGGTCAGCTGTCTGTGGGGGTCTGCTGCCTGTGATGATCTGGTGCCTCTAGGGGTGTCTCCTGTCTGTGGGGGGGGGGGATTCTACTGTCTGTGGTGATCTGCTGCCTCTGGGGGATCTGCTGCCTGTGATGATCTGTTGTCTGTGCGGGTAAGGGGGTCTTGATTGATTGATTGAATACTTATATAGCGCTTGTATCCATGCTATTTTTTGCATGATCACAGCACTCTGATGATATTAAATCTATTTTAAGAATTTTTTTTTTAAACGTTTCTTAAATGCTTTTTAAAAATATTATTTTCAATTTCCCCTCAAAGATGGAGGCAAACTGTTCCATAATTTTGGCGCCACGGCTTCAAAAGAGCGCACCCCTTATGACTTCTTTTCTGTGTCCATTCACTCACTAGGGACAGCTGGCGATATTGTTGCATGAAAAATGGTTCAGCATAGCTGTGTAAAATGGTTAGCTGTGTAAAATGGTTAGCTGTGTAAAATGGTTAGCTGTGTAAAATGGTTAGCTGTGTAAAATGGTTAGCTGTGTAAAATGGTTAGCTGTGTAAAATGGTTAGCTGTGTAAAATGGTTAGCTGTGTAAAATGGTTAGCTGTGTAAAATGGTTAGCTGTGTAAAATGGTTAGCTGTGTAAAATGGTTAGCTGTGTAAAATGGTTAGCTGTGTAAAATGGTTAGCTGTGTAAAATGGTTAACTGTGTAAAATGGTTAGCTGTGTAAAATGGTTAGCTGTGTAAAATGGTTTGCTGTGTAAAATGGTTAGCTGTGTAAAATGGTTAGCTGTGTAAAAAAATGAACCACCCAGAACCCGACCTACATCACAGGTGCAATAACCTGTCATATTGGCTGTAAGCAGTGCTACGTGCTGCAGTGACGCACGTCTGCGTGCGTTGGATAAATACTGGGAGCCATCAGAGAAGCGTGACCAGGTGAGGGGGCCAAGGGCTGAACGCGGCCCAACAAATATAAATGATGCCCGACTGCCAAACAAGTAGTTTGACCCCGGAGCAATCTGGCAAGCAGTCATTGGTCTTGCTGAAACACAAAAAAAAAATCCTGACCACACCTGTTGGGCCGACGTTACGGGGAGTGGTGGTGGGGAGGGGGGTGGGGGTGAAGATGTATGTTGAAAAGCTGTATACAATTTATATCGGGGCCTGCGCTGAAGACTTACAAGAGCTCCTTGTGTGTTTAAATCATGTGGGCGTGGGTGAGGCTGAGTCGTGTTGTTTTTTTGGTGTGGTATAAACGAGGTTTCAGTTAATGCGGAAGTCACTGAGGTCATTAAATATTAAAAAGTGACCCTGACTTAAGGATTTTTTTTTTGAATTGAGGTCATCATAATTTTGTTTCTGGAAGAAGTTTAATTGTCACGCCCCGCCCCTAAACCCATTTAAAATTATTTTTTAAAAAGAAACTCTTTTCTGATTTGAGCACACAACTTTGTGCAGCCGTACATGAAAAGGTTGTCGTTTGCATGATAAGCTAAAAGAACTTTAACTTCTGCCAACTTCTTAATCCCACAGTTTGGCTGTTTTTAATTCAATATATATATATATATATATATATATATATATATCCCCATGAAATGTCCATCTTCCCACCCCCCCTGAAATGTCCATCTTCCCATACCCCTGAAATGTCCATCTTCCCATACCCTTGAAATGTCCATCTTCCCATCCCCCTGAAATGTCCATCTTCCCATCCCCCTGAAATGTCCATCTTCCCATCCCCCTGAAATGTCCATCTTCCCATCCACCTGAAATGTCCATCTTCCCATACCCCTGAAATGTCCATCTTCCCATCCCCCTGAAATGTCCATCTTCCCATCCACCTGAAATGTCCATCTTCCCATCCCCCTGAAATGTCGATCGTCCCATCCCTCTGAAATGTCCATCTTCCCATCCCCCTGTAATGTCCACCTTCAATCCTCTCCACCCAAATGTCCCACTCCACATCTCTCCTAAAATTGTCCACTCCAAACCAGCTTAAAATGGACAACTCCATTCGCCCCTCTTAAAAAGCCCTACTCCATTTTTCCCTCTGAAAATGTCAACTTCATATGTCCCCCTAAAATGTCCAACTCCAAACGCCCCCTATAATGTCAACCTCCAAACCCCCCCCCCCCCCCTCTCCCACTGAAATGTCCAACTTCACACCCTTCCTGAAATATCCAAATCACATCTGTATTCAATATATAGGCCTACCAATGCTATCCAGAGGCCCAAGCAAGGCTTCTTTCATCTATATCTCCGGGGGAAGGGGGGGGGGGGAGGCAAAGAGTCAAGTGACTCCGCAGCAAAAATACCTACAACCAGGGCCGACCCTAACAATTGCGGGGCCCTATGCGAAACGGATTGCATCTGTCCCCCTGCCCCCCTTAGCTACGCCTCTGAAGTTTTGTATAACGTTTTAATGAGCCAATTAAATCTGATGGGGGGTCACGACCCCGAGTTTGTCTTACCAGTGCTCTATGTTTTATGTAATGTCGAGCAACCAACCTTTGAACACGACATGGATTAACATAATTAGGCTGACCCTCTGATGCAGGTTTATAATAACGAGTCATCGGCGTCATTAATCACGTTGTCCTACCTGCGTCAGTGGGGAAGGTGACGTGACACGAGTCTACGTCTGCTTGGTGACGTCACGTGGGGTGGGGGGTTCTTATTAAATGAATGAATTCTTTTTTTCTGTCTACCAGCTGTGGTGTTCTACATCAGTGCATGTCATAGGACTTCAGAGTCAAGGGTTTGTTTTTTTTGAGGGGGGCGGGGGGGGGGGGGTTAGGGGGATAGATTTGTATATATTCACTTTTTTTTAATAAAAAACTCAAACTCTCAGCGGAGTTAGGAACAGAAATTTGAAGACGGAAGATTTATTATTGACTTTGTTTATCTTTAGAAATTCTAAAACTGGCATAAGAAGGGTGGGACATGTGGGTGGGGGGGGGAGGGGCGTCGGACAGCCCCTGGCGGTACTTTTAAAATATATATATATATTGAGGTGCGGCATTTTCGACCACCCGTTTGTGGGGGGGGGGGGGGCTGCAAAAATAGTATTCCGACCCGGGCGGCACTAACTCTAGTTGTAGTACGTAAGCTTGTTTAAGATGTTAGAGCTGTGTCCTCGCGTTGCAATTTGAGGACCTTTGCCCTTTTTTGGAATTTTGCCCCCCCCCCACACACCTTCTGCCTTCAAGATTGATATTTTACATATTTTCTATTAGGTTTAGGCCCTTAAATAATCGGAGACTCCCTGCGGCCGCAGAGACCACGCCGCGGCCCTAGTGCTCGAAACAAGTAGAAGTTGTATAAGTGTCCGGAGCAAGAGACATTCTACAGCAATTAAAAGAATAATAAATAAATCCGGACGTGTACTGCAACAGCGCCACGTCTTGCTAAACAGATTCTTTCATTGAGTCTGATGGTATAACGCACAAAGGCTATCATGCTGTATCATGTCATCTCATGTAATAAGATAATGTCATATAATAAGATAATCTCATGCCATAAGATAATCTCATGCCATAAGATAATCTCATGCCATAAAATAATCTTACGAGATAAGATAGTCTCATGTGATAAGATAATATCATGTAATAAGATAATCTCATGCCATAAGATAATCTCATGTAATAAGATAATCTCATGCCATAAGATAATCTCATGTAATAAGATAATCTCATGTTACCAAAACCTACTTTACACGAATAAATTAAGATTTTGGCGCCCTACTGAAAAATGCGCCCTGTGACCCTTCGCGACCCCTCCTCTCCCCTCCCCCTCCTTTTCCCGTAATTTTCTCAGGGCCCTAATCCTTTTTTTTTTAAATCACCGAATCAGAATTAATAAACACCACCGACTGACGCCATTTAATTAGATGGACATCTTAAGGCAGAATGTCCATCGACTTTCTCTGGTTTCTAACTACGTCTCTGTCATGGCGTTTCAAGCTAATCACTTTTATGTGTTGCTGACTTTACTCTCTCTTTCTCTATGCCCCCCTCCCCTCCTCTTCCCCAAACCGTCTCCCACAATAAGCCAATCAGTGTTTGATTTGGAAGATCAGAACGTCAACAGACAAATAATGTCTCTCACATCCGTCTCTGCAACCACCACCCCCCCAGCCCAAAACACCAACCATCTCTGTCTCTCAACATTGTTATTGTTCATTCAACGGCAGAGAATCCTGCCATTGTTTTACTGGTAATGAATGCCCTTTGTTTACTCTACCTCAGACACATCGTGGGTGGGGGAGACAATGCACGCAAAACCGCCACGACGGACGGATAGATTGTACAGCAGTTGGATTACTGGAATGATATATTGTACAGCAGTTGGATTGATGGAATGATAGATTGTACAGCAGTTGGATTACTGGAATGATAGAGTATACAACAGTTGGATTACTGGAATGATAGAGTATACAACAGTTGGATTGATGGAATGATAGAGTATACAACAGTTGGATTGATGGAATGATAGATTATACAACAGTTGGATTGATGGAATGATATATTATACAACAGTTGGATTGATGGAATGATAGATTATACAATAGTTGGATTGATGAAGTGATTGATCATTCAACAGTTGGATTGATGAAGTGATTGATCATACAACAGTTGGATTGATGAAGTGATTGATCATACAACACAGTTAAAGACTTGACAACAACCACCTACACATTTTAGTTCCATAATTTAATGTCAAAACTGTTTTAAATATAGAATATAGCGAGAAATGAAAACAAAATGGAAATAAAAAGTCATCCTAATCAAAACACACGCACACACACACACACACACGAAGATACTGCCAGGTACTGCCTTCCACACTTGACTTGTTTGCACAGTGGTTCTCAGCCTTTGTAATGGCCGCGACCCCTTAAAGACAGTTCCTTATGTTGCGGTGACCCACAACCATTCACTATTTTCGTTGCTACTTCATAATAAATATGTGTTTTCCGATGGTCTCAGGCGACCTCTGTGTAAGGGTCGTTCGACCCTCCCAAGGTGTCGCGATCCACAGGTTGAGAACCGCTGTGTTAGCATCTTTTTAAGAAGTACATTTTTAAGTCACAAAAATAAATATGTAACAGTCATTCATGGTCTTCACAGAGCCATTGATCAAATTGTGAAATACCAGTAGCAGAGACTTAGCAGGATAGCTTTATTTATCACAGTGAATACATATTTTAAATGAAAATAATCTCAAATCTTCCATAATTTTGACAGAAATGTTGACTGCAGTATTATAATTATCGTAATGGTGAACATTGTAATGGTGTGCATTGTAACGTTGTTTGTTGGCATTTTTGTAATGATGTGCATTGTAATCTAAGTGCACTGTAGTGGTGTGCATTGTAATGATATGTATTGTAATGTTGTGCAGTGTGGTGGTGTGTACCTAAACTAGTGGTGTGCATTGTGATGTACCTTTTGTAATGGTGCGCTGTGCACTTGTGTGTATTTTAATGAGTGTCTGAGACAGCTTGCAATAAACATATCTAAAGAGTATTAAAATTTGCTTAGTAATTTAATTAGACGTTGCAAGATTTAAAAAGAAAAATAATTGTTTGGTTTAAGATGCTAGGACCAATGGCGTAAAATATTCCCGAGTTTTTACTCTTTTCAACAACTGAACCCACCCATCCCATTCTTTTAAGTTAGTCCAGCATTGATGCGCTCCCCTTTAAGTTAGTCCAGCATTGATGTACTCCCCTTAAAGTTAGTTTACCATTGATGCACTCCCCTTAAAGTTAGTTTACCATTGATACACTCCCCTTAAAGTTAGTTTACCATTGATGCCCTCCCCTTTAAGTTAGTTTACCATTGATATACGACCCTTAAAGTTAGTTTACCATTGATGCCCTCCCCTTTAAGTAAGTTTACCATTGATATACGACCCTTAAAGTTAGTTTACCATTGATACCCTCCCCTTAAAGTTAGTTTACCATTGATATACGACCCTTAAAGTTAGTTTACCATTGATGCCCTCCCCTTTAAGTTAGTTTACCGTTGATGCCCTCCCCTTTAAGTTAGTCTACAGTTGATACACTCCTTACTGACAAATGAATGAAATAAACGATAGATTAATGTTTTAAAAAGAATGTGATTATTTCATATCAGAAAATCCAGCAAAAAACATCCATGGATAATTTACACAGTACACATACATTATAATATGATTTTTTTATGTACATTATAATCCATGCTGTTGCTTATTTACATGGCATGTGTAATTTCTATAGTGACACCAACAGACAGGGCTAACATAACATATGGAACAAACATACTCCTCACTCACATATTTGTAATACCAATACCATTTACTCATTCATAATGAAACGGTCAGACTTGAGATTTCCTTCACACTAAAGACCCTGGCAGAAAGTTACTTCTGCTGTGGTGATTGTGTTGTCCCAGTGATACGTCCTGCAGGTCCACATGCTGAGGAATGTCAAGCCTGGAATCTTGGGTTTAATTTGCAGTCATCATTAACATGGTCCTTTACTGAATTATCAACACTGTCTAGTTAGTAGCAGAATAAAAAAAAACAAACATGTAAGGGAATTTAAATATGGGTGATACTTTCAAATAATAATATACATAATGGTGTGAATTAATAAAAGGGAGAAGTGAAAGAAAAAAAGAAGTAAAAGAAAAAAAGCCGAACATTTCAATGGATGTAAGAAGTCTTGAAAGATTGTTTTTTGTTTTATGTCTATGACAGATTTTTAAAATACCAACTTCCTGTTCTAGTTTCTGAATTTTGTGACTTTCATAGCATGGCAATGTTTGTTGTAAAATAACAGCTATATCTGTTTGAACATCCGGATAGGGTGGGATATTTAATTTCTTAATACATTAAATTCTTCTTCAATTATTTTTCAATGATTGCATTTTTAAAATTGAATATCTATTTACATATTTTTTTTGGGTTGCAAACATTCTTTTATCAGTACCAAAATTCAGCAGCAAGGAAGATAGCAAATTGTCACTCCCAACAAAACACTGCTCTGTGAAATGTGGACCGAGTCTGGGAACATCAATTTTAATGAGACAGAGCGCATTTATTGCTGGTTTTTAAGTTCTGTTCTTTCATTTAAAACGTTCAAACTCCCTTACTGGCCCGCTGCTGCAGTAGCTTCCCATTGTTTTAAGCAATTGGCAATTATTTTTTTTGGTTTAATGTTGACATAGACCTAGGGGGAAAAAATTTATCATTGTAAAAATCAAAGCTCATGAGCTCTAAGACATGCATGTTCTCACCTCATGTAAGAAAGTTGTCCTACACTACTCCGCAGGTGATGCTTCACCTTCAGGATTCTCAAGCTCTTCATGAGGTTCCGCCTCTGTGGAGTAAAAATTTAAAAGAATATTATCTTGACACATTCCAGCCATCTCAGCTGATATCACCGTATGATAAGTGGTGCATTCTCAGTATTTAATTATATTCATTCATGTTTCAATAACATCAAATAGTTTACTCATTTCAACCATCTTATTCATTTGATTTAAAACAAAAAAAAAAAAAGATTACAGTCATACAGAAAAAAATTGTATATTATTCAAATTTATTAAAGGAATTGTTTAATTAGGTAGCTGGGATTCAAGGATATTATAGTACAGGGGGGGGGGGGGGGTTTGCAGGGGATTATAAAGGTATAAAGAAAAAATATGCTCAGAGATTTCTTATTGTACACACAAACTTGTGATTGAGTTTTTATTTAACCATGCATTGCCTTTAAATAAAATGAAAGCAAATAAAACAATTAATTAAAAAACTGTGAACACTAAACTGAACGAATTAAAAAATCTGAAAAGGGGAAAGGAGGTGATTCAAATTTTTTTTTCTTCTTCTTGTTATACGAATCAGTTTGAATCCCACTGTGGATTTCTGAAAGGAGCATCGTGGAAATGGGAAAGGTTAATTCAGTACAAAACTTTAAAATAAGTTTTATTTAGTTGTAAAATGTCATCTTTCAAGGCACCAAAGGTCAACAAATCTTTCTCTTCATATATATATATGAAAAAAAAATAGAAGAAAGATTTTCAGAGCAGGAGTTAATCAGGAAAGTGTGCTGATAGCAGACATGGTCAAACTAGAGCAAATTATTATGTGAGCACAATTTCACTTTGATAAAAAAAAAATGATTTTTATTTTTATTATTAAGAACTATTTTTTTTTTCTTCTAAAAAAAAAATAAAAATACTTGTGTTGTGATTGGCAAAAAAAACACAACACCAAAGCTCCATTGTCACAGGACTATTTTTGTTTTATAAAAGTTTGAGACCAAAGGTTTCAGGTCTCCAAGAGATTTGATGCCAACCCCCAAAGAGACTCAACTTGAGGATATAAATTTAGCCGTATCCTGACACTTGTTTGAAAGAAATTTCATCGACTGAAAACTGATCGACGGAAATTTGATCAAATGGAAAGTTTGAGTCAAATTTCTTTTTGAACGCATTATTTTTTTTTTTACTATATAGTATAGTGCGTTCAAAAAGAAATTTGACGAAAATTTTAATGGGTGAACTGAAAAAAAGATTCGACCAAATTTCCATTCGATCACATTTCCATCTATCAATTTTCCGTCGAAGAAATTTCTTTCAAACAAATTTCCGGTAACCAAATTTAGCAGCAACTGGTTGATATCAATTTATCCAATATAAACTCATTTTTATTCAAAAAATTTCATTTGAACCTTCACATCTATCTGCTGAGCCTACCTTTATTCTGTTGACTTATCTGCCCTTGTTCTCCAGGTATATGAGGTTTGGTCTCAGTTACATCCCCTACTTGTTGAGTGGTGTCATGGTGCTGCTGATGTTGTTCGTGAGCAGCTTATGTTATTTATATTGCCGAGAAAAAAACACATATTAAAAAATATGTATATGAAAACCCAGATTAAGAGTGATTAGATTATTGGAAAATATCACTGACACATGTGACTCTCAAGTTAATGAAAAGTGATCTTTAATCATATTTTACATTTATTTCTTAATGCTGATACTGTGTAATGTCTTGATAACTAGATTTTAAGACAGTCTAGTTTTCAATCATGCCAATACAAAGGCATCCCCAATGAAATAATAACATGTTCCACCGCTAGCCGCACCAATTCCCCATTCAGGGGCCTTACCATAAAAAATTAAGCGGTTACCATAAAAAATTAATCAGTTACCATAAAAAATTAAGCTGTTACCATAAAAAATTAAGTGGTTACCACAAAAAATTAAGCGGATCATTTTTCAACTAAAATTAGAAAAAAAAAATATTTTTAAGATAGTTTACCCTTTCTGAGACAAATGAACAGATACATGCTTATAGAATAATCCAGTGTAAATAAATTGGTTTAGTCAGTAAAGCTGTTAATTGTGGCAAATTTAACATAAGGTAAGTCTGAGCTTTCATTTTTTTAAATTATATTTTTTTGTGCTAAATATTCATAGCAACACTTGCTATTTAGTATTCAATACCTTTAAAAATTAATAGTCCTTTCACTGCAAGTAAAGTAAATACATTTAAAAGAGTAATTATCTTTAAATTTTTAGTAACACAATAGAGATAAGAAGTTAGTTTATGTAAGTTCTTTAGATTAGTAATTACATGTATTTTACAAACTGTTTCAGGAAGTCAATGAAAAGTCAATTACTAAATCAACTTATTTGTTATTTGTTTACATTTTGGTAAATCTATGAAAATTGAAAGTAACATCATCTCTGCAAACAAGCCTGTTAGCTGCCAGGATTCATCTCTACAAAGTTGTTTTGTTATCACATGAGCACTCAACACAATTATGATTTGGGAACTCTTAACAAGTAAAGAAATTTCAATTAACAAAAATTGACAACCATCTAGAAATAATCAGCAAGTGTGATAAGGAAATATAATCAATAAGGTCTGTCACAACTTGAAATAAATCACCACAAAAAAAAACCCAACAAAAAACAAGTCAGACAAAAAACAAATCAGACAAATAACAAATCAGACAAAAAACAAATCAGACAAAAAACAAATCAGACAAATAACAAATCAGACAAAAAACAAGTCAGACAAAAAACAAGTCAGACAAATAACAAATCAGACAAAAAACAAATCAGACAAAAAACAAGTCAGACAAAAAACAAGTCAGACAAAAGCCTTCCTTGGTAAACAAGAAAGGACAATTAAAAATGTGAAAAAAATGAAACGAAAGAAGAAACTTAGCTTCTACTGATGTTAATTGACCAGCGCTGGATCAAAAAAAAAAAAAAAAAAGGAGAAAGAGGCAACAACTACACACTCTAATCAAAGCTGGACAGGTGTAGGACAGGAATATCTGAAGTGCAAGTAAATTGGATGATGAAGAGAGAAGCAGGAGAAAGTTAGGTGAGGAAAAGAGTGAAGTTGATTGAGACCACATGGGGGCTGAGAGGGTGCCAAAATTATGAGCCGATTCTCAAACAAAACTCTGGCATGTGTATCAGTAAAAAAAAAAGGTCAAACGACCACAAGCTGTTGACCTGATCAAGGTGTCTACTGGTTAGCTTCATATTTTAGGGTAAGATGGGTGGACGGCTTGTTTTTCTTAATGTTGCAAAGTTGTTTGCTGAGTCGTTCAGCCAATCGTTGCCCAACTTCAACAGTGTGACATGTCGGACTGACACCAGTATGACATGTCGGACTGACACCAGTGTGACATGTCGGACTGACACATCACATTTATTTAAATTTACTTTTTTTTAAAAAGTGGGATGGGTTGAACAGATCATATAAGAACAATGTAAACGTGTTTTTCCTTTGAGAACATGACATGACATGTATGAAAACAGTTGAAAACATGAATTAATACATTTCATAAAACAAAAAAAAGGCCACTTCACTGCAATGAGGTTATGATGGTAACTTTAAAAAGCCCAAAAAAATAAATCAAATCAACAAAATAAAAATGTCATCTGATCCATTGCGATATAGGAGCAAGTTACGACAAGATCAGTGCGTCTCAAACATTTCAATGTGATGGACCATCAAGAACTCTCAAGAAGTGCATACTCTATGAGGCAGGGACCCCATCCCGTATCAAATAGTTATTGTGTATTTTAAAAACTCGTAAAATGTTTCATGCCTATGGCTTTACCAAACAGTGTTATTTGTTGAATAACTACTTAGAGGAGCCTTAGTTTTAGTACTTTAATAAAAGTCCTACTATCAAGAGATAGATTATACATTTTATTAAAGTCCAACTATCAGGTCCTTTACAATTTAATTTTAGTTTTTGTTCAGTCTTTTTGCTGAAAATTGTTAAAATATTACAGAAGTCATTTTTTAAAAATTAAAGCTGGAATAACACAAAGGATAGATTTTTGGATACAGCAGCTGTTGGATGAGTAAGAAGCTGTTGGGCAATTTATACAGTCTGGGGTATGGGATACATGGGAAACATAATTGTACCCTTTGATTCTTGTGGATCCTTTTCATGGATTTCTGATGTTTTGGTCCCTTCAGTCTGGGAGACTTCTTTAAAAGATTTAATTGATGCAGTGTCTTTGGGGGTTGATGCACGAGGGCCATCTTCAGGCAGATTAGGTTCCACAGTTGAAGAGGTTCCCTTGGTGGGTTCTGCATCTGAGGGCTCTTCTTTGGTGGGCTCTGCATCTGAGGGCTCTTCTTTGATGGGCTCTGCATCTGAGGGCTCCTCTTTGGTGGGCTCTGAATCCGAGGGCTCTTCTTTGGTTTGTTTAACATCAGAGGGGTCTATTTTGGGTGAATCTGCACCAGAGGGGTAACTTTCGGTAGGCTCAACATGGGAACTTTCTTTTTCAGGGCTTTTGGCGCCATTGTTCTGATATTCAGCCGTTTCAACTCCTGCAGCCGTCTTGTCATCAGGCTTCGTCGTAGTCTCTGAGAGCGTTAATGAGATCACCAAGATGACTAATAAATGGGCTTTACAACTAAGAATAAACCATCGGTGATGGCAAACCTTTTTGGGCTTTTTGAGTAAAAAAAAATAATTGGAAAGAATGATCTAATAGGACAATAATTCCCCCCCCCCCCCCCAATTCCACTACGGCAAATGAAAAATAATATATACTTATTTAAAACAAGGTATAAATCACTTGCTGTCAACTCATAGAATGATTTTGATTTGTTTTCGGATTATTGGCACTGAAAAATTGCACTCTAGACCTAACAGAAATATTGTATTGGTAGGTCTCAACAAGGACATTGCATCTGGTTGTGAAGGATGGAGTGTAAACTAATATGTTCTGACATTTTCCATGACTTGTTGGGACGTGCTATTTAAATTTTCAGACCTTTTTTACTCACATGTCAGGTCAAAAAATTTTTTGAAAGTGACATGGCCCTTTTTGGCAACGGTTTGCCATCACTGATCTATGGTGTATCAGATTGTGCTTTCACATTAGGACAGAAATGGACATTGAGACATTGAAGGTAGTGATTTAGATGAGAAAATACTGAAGCATTGAGTTGTAGAGATATGAAATAGAAATATGAAGTTAGAAAATATATTTAAAAAACATTGAAACATCAAGAGATAAAAAATGATTTAGATAAGAAATATGAAGTTAATAAATAAAGTTAAAAAACATTTAAAAAATTGAAAGAAGAGATTTAGATTAGAAATCTAAAGTTTAAACTTTGATTAAAAATATAGAAACAATAAATAAAAAAATTCTTCTTTAAAAAAACTATATTATGGGAACTAAATGCACTAAGAAAAATGGATTTTCCATTTCTGAAATGTTCTAATTTTTTAAAAAGTAATATTAAAGGGAAGAAATAATTGAATGAAAAGAGAGTGAAAGAAGAATAGTGAAATAAGATTCTGAATAAAGGCAAAGTATACATATATATTCTTACCATCAGCCTTGGAGTGATCTGGAATTATAGCAATACATTTTTTAGTCACATCTCCAGAGGTGGAAGTTTCTAAACTAACATTTTTGGGGACATGAATAATTTTATTTTAATTAAAAGATATTAAGAATTCTAAAATGTTCTTTTGTCTCAGGGGTATATTTATAATGCTGTTACTTTGTAAGCACTTTTTAAAGCTCTTGTTTGTTGATATTCGACATGGACAAACTAGATACATCTACAAGATGGCACTCATTGGAAGTCACTGAACAATAACAGTATTGCAGTTTTTCCCCTTTTGTTGTAAATTGAAATTTGTTTAGAATAAAAAGCTATGGTTGACTCTCACCTTGCTGCTGACTGGCATCCTGTGCTCTGTTGGTATGCTCCTCTTGTTTACCGTCATCCACCGTCTCATCTGTCTTGTCTTCTGCCTGCCCCTCTTGCTCACCGTCCTGTGCCATCTCTTCTGTCTTGTCTTCTGCCTGCTGTGTGTGGTCATCTTCCTTTGTGCCCTGGTCGCCATCTTGTACTTCTGTTCTCTCATGGTCTGCATCATCATGTTTGGAATCTTCATTTTCATCTAAGGACGTGTATTCAAGTATTATTCCTCTCAAAACTATCAATTGTAAATGACTACACATTTCTGATTAAGGATGGAGTTAAAGGGGGCTGAGTGCCAACATCTTATTTATACTTTAATATAATGAGATTGATGATATATACCCCATATAGGAATGTAGGCTGGGTTATTATATACCCTATCTAGGAATAGATTAGAATTGGCTGGGTAATATATACCCCATCTAGAAATGGGCTGGGTGGTATATGTAACCCATCTAGGAACATATTAGATTAGGCCAGGTAATATATATCCCATCTAGAGATTAATTAGAATGGGCTGGGTGGTATATATACCCCATCTAGGAACATATTAGATTAGGCCAGGTAATATATATCCCATCTAGAGATTTATTAGAATGGGCTGGGTGGCATACACTCCATCGAGGTATGTATTAGAATGGGCTGAGTGGTATATACCCCATCTAGGTATGATCTGACATGGCCAAGTAGAAAAAATAAAAATTTGTATAAAATGGAAGCCAAAAAACAAAACAAAACAAAAAAAATGGATCAGTAATGATTTTGTGTCAAAAACAATTTTTTTGAAAAGATCACATTTTAAGTATTGTTAGGAAGCAAACAAATCACTTCATTTTCAGAACAAATTAACTAGTAGTAGAATCTGATTAGTCAGTTCAGAAACTTGCCACTTGTCTATCGTACTTACATTTAACCATGTCAAACTTCAAAACAGTGTGTCAATTTAATCATCTACTGAAAACTCATGTGCCTCAATGTGCACATTTTGTCATTAGTTGTGGAAAATAACTCTACTTTTGTTACATCATTTTGTACCACTTGGAACAGTGTCATGTAATAATACAATGTAATTGTGATACATTTGTGTCCTGCTTTGAGAATCCCCGCAGTCTAGCCTGTCTGCATGTAACACAATATCTCTGGAATCTTTGTTTATGCATTGTTTTACCTGGGTGAGCTTTGTGTTGGTCTGGGGATTTTTTACCACCTGTGAGAAAGAAAATATGTTTGTGTTCAGAGCACGCTAAGAGATAATGGGAGCATTGAAATAATAGCTAACATTTTAATAATATCTTCCTTTGAGACTGGTTTCCTTATTTGAAATGTATGTTGTTTTTTTTGTTTCGTTAAGTTTTAACTGAGAGAAATGGCTTTAGAAAATATTATATTTTATGAAAATTTTTGTTTCTTTAATTTTTAACTGAGCTAAATGCCATTTGAAAATATTATGTTTTATGAAGAGAAAATTTAACTGACTAAATAATTTTTAAATGATAAAATTAGAAAAGTTAGATTGTGGGTTAAACAAAAGTTTGTTTTTTTTTATCTTAAATTCTAAAACATAAAAGTTCAATTTTTAATTATTTGCTTGAAATAGAAGAGAAAATTTCAATATTTGAAAACAAAAATAAAAAGCAACAGAAAAAAATGTAATAGCATAATTACAAATTGTGAAGATAAAAAAGTTGTAATCATTATTTAAATATGATCCTCCTCTTGAAAGATTTGTTTAGTTTAATAACTCAAATTACAGGCATTATTCAAATGAATCACCTGGCATGTACATACTAAAAGAATTAGTTTGTAAATGCTGTAAATGTAAATATTAGAAAAAAAAGAAAATTAAAAAAATTTAGTGCTTGAATTCTGATTTGCCAAAATTTTACTCAGAATTGTTTTAATTATTGTTTATCATTTAGCTGCTTCAAAAATGGAATCAGCTACGCCATGTATTCCCCACACACATTCCCTTTATTCCCATACCCTCCAACTTTGTTTTTGTCAGGGACTTGTGCCCATTATTATTCTTTTCTTTCATTTGTAGATAGGATACATGTATTTATATATATATATATATATATATATATGATTTAATTTATACTCATATGAATATTTTTAATGTTTTTTCTTTTGTTGTTGTACTGAACAAGGCATTTGTTGAAACGTTTGAAATTGTGATTCTTTAATAATGCTTAACCTTTATTGTTTTATTTGCACAAATTGTTTATCTCCAATTAATCTAAAAAAAATGAAAGAACAGTCGTTTAACAGTTGACTTCATCAATAAATTATTATTGTTTAAAATGGCATTTAAATTTAAGCCTTGCATGAGAATTTTTGCCATTTATTTACCTTTGGATAGTAGGCTATATATAGGCCTATTATACTTCAGAGTCAAGAACATATTTGTTAAATCACAAGAAATTAATGAACAAGAAAGACTACTAATTACTTCAATGAATAAAAAGTTGTAACAAAGCTGGGCAAGCTATAGTACAAGTTTGTGTGTACATCCAGTGGTGGAGGGAACAGTTACATACACAGTTGATTAAAATGTTACAAACTTTTAAATCTTTAGTTATTCAACGTTACAAATTGTCTATTGCAGTGGTTCCCAACAATTTTGTCTCACTGGAGCCCTTTTTTCAATTTCAATCTATTTCTATATTTCTATGCGGGGGTGGGGGGCTACCTTATGTCTAGAAGTTAAAACTGTTTAGGGGTTTCATCGTGTAGCCATGGGGCCCCTGGTAGAGGCATGCAGAGCACAGGTTGGGAACCACTGATCTCTTGGTTAGTTAAACTTCTTATCTATCATCAATAACTTCTAGAAGAAAATCTCTGAGAAGTAATGTCATTTGCAATGTCATTACGTCCCCAATGTTGGTTTCATTTCATATATCTTCAGTTCATAAGAGAATGTCATTGCTATGTGTCATCACAATGACATTGCAATGAAAAAATACTGAATACATTAGTCATTCACATACCTTCTTCTTCATGCACTTCTTCTTGTACTAGAAAATGAGATTCCAAGAATATTTTTTTGTAAGATTACTGACATAAACTAAGGAAGATAAGTACTAGTTACATATTATAAAACACAATTAGATATGCTTGCTCCCTTTTATTTCTCATGCTACCGTATTTTACGGACTATAAGACGCATCATCATTTTTAAGCAAATTAAAAAAAACAAAAATATTTTTAACATTTTTATTATTAGATTGCAAAGCCCGACTAAAAAAAATTCTTAGTTTACAAAACCGAACTGACCTTTTAAATGCCAGTTGAATCCAATTTTGCCAGATATATGTTGAATATATGGCCAGTTTTAAGACTGGCGAGAATTTTAAATCAAACACTGGAATTTTTTAAATTAATTTTGAGTATAAGACGCACTTAAATTTTGAGGAAATGTTTCGAAGAAAAAAGTGCGTCTTATAGTCCGTAAAATATGGTATAACTTCATAAAGTGTATACAATAACACTGTTGAGTTTTTTATTTCTCACTCTAATATCTGATTTAATGGAAGTAGGAAAATAATTTTTTGATCTCCAAATATATTTTTAACATATAATTCCAGAATAAAAAAAAAATGCTGTACATTTTCATAAAGTTAAAGGTTTAGTGCCTGAGATTATGTAAGATTTGAATTTCAATCCATCCACAGGCAAGATTATACATTTAAAAAAAAAAACTATTAAACAATAGCAGCAATAAAAAAAACTTTAACTGTTTTACTTTATAAAACTGAAGAATTATTCAATATATGTATAAATAGGTTCACAAATAAGAATGACATTCTCCTACCAAAGTGAATATTTTTCATTAGGGTGCAGCAGGTTTCAGTAAATATGTTTTTGAAATTTCTGGTTGTGAATTTAATCTTATAGAGCCCAATAAATATATTTAAAAAATCACAAAAGGTAAATTGACTTGACCAGGTTTGACAAAAAAATGTGAATATTTACATCTACATCACAGAGGTGACACAATGTGAATGTATACTTTCCAAGCGGTTATTTAGCCAAAAACAAACAAAACAACTATTGATATGAAGTGAAAATGATGATACATTTGTAAATACAGATAAGTATTCAATTGTTCAAGATAATGACATCATTAATCAAACGTTAGAAAAAGATATTAAGGATGATAAAAATGCACGTATACTTTGTTTGCAGTTAACATTTAGGTAGAGGATTTAAGAAATTTGTTTAATATTTGAGTACATCTCCATACTGAGTTTTTTTTTTTTTACAAAAGTATATAAGGAAAGAAAATATCATTTATTTGGCAGAAGACAAGAGTAGGCTATGTACTGTGTTAACATAACAGAGAAAGATCAACTTCCCAGTGACCACAGGTTTCAGTCTTAGTATTCACTTAAGCAGTAAGCATTATCAAAACAAATTTTGCTTTACTTGTGGTAAGATTGCTGGCTTAGCGCCATTGTTCAGGGCTTGGGTTATTAATTCTAACAAATTTTGCCAAATATTTGATGGAACTATGCATTTTTCTTCACATAAAATTAAATTCAAGATCATAGAAAAATTTTTCTTCTTTCACAAATAATAAATTATAGTGGAGCATTTTGTAAATGAAGTACATCAATATCATTTACAATGATGGAAAATTTGAAAGGGTTTGATGAAATTAAATTGAACTTTAACTGAACTTCAGTCAGACTGATTTGTGGTAATGCTAAGAAGAGATTATCACAGGTGACAGAACTCGTAAGATAAATTCTCAATGATACACTTTCAGGATCAACATGACCCCACCCCCCCACCCCTAAGGGAAACAGGTGTCAGTGTTCACAAGGTTACACTAATAATTAGTCTGTTTAATCAGCAAGATGTAAATATAGAAAGCTATGCAAGCCTATAAGTATAGAAAAAAATGTTTGATCTCTGGGGTAAGGTAAGTTGTTGTCTACTAGACAGATATGAAACTGTACAAAGCTAAGTATGACTAGATGAAGTTAAAAGAAAAAAAATGTTTGATCTCTGGGCTAAGGTAAGTTGTTGTCTATTAGACAGAGATGAAACTGTACAAAGCTAAGCATGACTAGATGAAGTTAAAAGAAAAAAATGTTTTGGTTATGCACAAGAAAGGGTTAAGGCTAACCACCTTTCCTCTCTGATCGAGGGGATTCCTTTGTCTCTTCATCCTCTCTCTCCCTCTCTATGACTAGATTAAAACAGAAAACAGGCACAGACAAATGAGAATTACCAAAGTATGAGCATATCAGGACCAAGTATAACACACAAGTTTTATTTAGCAGCTATGTAAAATGATGTTTCTAAGAAGGCTAACAACAAAAATATTAGCAAAACAATAAAGCAAATTTGTTAATTTGATCCAGTTGTGGGACTTAAAAAAAAAGCAATAACAGTAATTCTTCCCCCACAGAATGGGGTGGTGGATCAAATAGGGTGGTGGGTCAAGTGGGATGGTGGGTCAAGTGGGGTGGTGGGTCAAGTGGGGTGGTGGGTCAAGTGGGGTGGTGGGTCAAGTGGGGTGGTGGGTCAAGTGGGGTGGTTGGTCTAGAAGGGGAGGTGGGTCTAATGGGGTGGTGGATCTAATGGGGTGGTGGGTCTGGTGGGGTGTTGGGCCTAGTGGTGTGGTGGGTCTAGTTAAGCGGAGTTTACTAGTTTCATGGGGTGAGGGTCTTTTGAAGCCGACATGTCTAATGGGGTACTGGGTCTAGTCAAGGAGAGCAAACCAGTTTTATGGGGTGAAGAGGGTGATAGGATAGTGACTGGTCTAACAGGTTGGTTGGACTTATAGGATGGAGGGGACTCATAGGGTGAGCAGGTGTATCAACGAGGATTTAAATTTAAAATTTTCACATCAAGTTTATTAATTTATATGTACTTACCATGTGATGCCTCATCTAAATTAGGTTCATCTCCTGAAAGTGGGCAAATGAAATTTTGCTTTGTGAGCTGACATTTGTCTTAGTGAAAATGTATGAGCTATACACTTCATATTCTCTACAGCTCTCTGCTCCAAGATCCTACTTCAAACATAATAATATTGTCTATAGCTCTTAATGTGATCTAATCTTGGTTTATAGGCAGGGAATCATTTTTGTCTATAGCTCTTAATGTGATCTAATCTTGGTTTATAGGCAGGGAATTATTTTTGTCTACAGCATTAAATGTGATCTAATCTTGGTCTATAGGTTAAGAATTATTTTTGTCTATAACTCTAAATGTGAACTTTTGTCTGAAATGAATATTAAAAAATGTATATTTGAAAATATGTTACAAAATGATTGAATGAGCATAGCTCGTTCTGTTCAGAATAAGACCTGATGTATAGCTATCTCATAATGAATGGTCAAGATTTGGAGACTCTGCAAATATGGTCGGCCTGCACTGCTAAAAAAACGTAGGTTAGGCTTTTACATTTCCTATTACTTGTTGACTCACTCCATGAGTAATAATGACTAACTCAGTCCAAAAACATATCTTATATAGTAAAGGGTTCATTATTTTAATTTTTCATTTAAGGTTAAATTCACTCATCTGTTTAGCCAAGTTTAAATTTATTAAACATTTTTATTGGTGTGGGGGGGGGGGGGGGGGGGGGGTCCCAAATTTTGTATTGGTTTACTTTAGTGGTTACCTCTGAGGGAGCCGTCAGGGTTGAAGCTCAACTCTCCAAATATCCTGGTCATTTCCGCGTGGACATGTTCAGGATCTGAACTTCCGTGGACAACATTGTTAATGAGGTCAGTTCCATATAAGGCTCGGATGCTGAAAGAGAATTAACGTTTGATTTCATTTCACATTCTGTATACAGCTTTATTTTTTTTATGCCAGCTTGAACATAGAATAATTCTCATACCCTGCTGAACCTAAGTTAAAAAAAAAATTTTGTGCTAAGTTTTGATTAATTAATACAACAAGTAATATATCCCTGATTTAAAACTCACTCGTTTGTTATTTGGGAACAAAAAATTAAGACATAAGATTCTGCAAGTTTTCCCAGGCATAACTGCTGATGGCAGAATGTAAATAACAACTTACGATGTAGGACTTTCCTCCTTGGCCTGAGCTGGATCCGTCTCCCCCATTTCTCTCCTCCACCCGTTGATGGCATCTTCACGAGACAGGACCATGAACAGGGATGGGCCGCTGGGGATGGTAGAGCTCTATTAAAATGGCCATGAACTTGGTGATTCGCTAATTCCAGATGTTATTATTGAGGTCAAGTGTTAAACTGATGAATTACTGACTGTCAATTTAATACCCCAGGGCTTTGATCTCAGTGAGAAATGTTTTCTACACCAAGGAGCTGACTCACATTGTGACTCTGGCAAAAGAATAAGATCCAACTCCTCTCTCACATTACAGTTTCAGAATCCATTTTTTTTTACTCAGAACCAGACTCAAAAAGTAATTTCGTTCTCCTGTGTTTACCTGTTTCAGCACTTGGTTCTGCTGCAATGGTTGAAAAGGTTGATTTAACCCATTAAAAAGATGACGAGTTGAAGGTTATTGAACTCACCTGGTAATAGCATGGATGATGTCATCATAAAAGTCACTCTGAGTCAGCTTGGGGTAGAGAATATCAACATATAGTCTAGGCACGGTTGTCTCGACCTGGGCAGCGATCTTGAAGTTGGCTCTCTGTATGATGCCGATTATTGTTTCTGAAAAATTTCAGTTATAATTCAGTTATATAAATTGCCCCTTGTGCAACCAGTCCTTTGGGCAACCACTTTCCTTAACTATCAATATAGACGATATATCAAAGCAAAGATATACTCAGTAGGCTCCATTTGGTCGACTGTTCAGCTTTTTTACTTACGGATCATTTATTGCATTTTTGGAAGCCGGTTTTAACAGCGACAATTTGACGAAAAAACCCCATCTTTTTTGTGAAATTTGAAGGTAAGTCGTTGATTATGTTATTTATCATTAGTATTTGGCGTGAATGAGTTGCTAACATTAAGATAAGATTATGTACAGGTTAAAATAGGCTGTAAACACTTTGAAATGTGATCGACAAGTCCGATTTCTTGCTGGTTGCACATAGGGCTAATCCCTGGTTGCGGGGCGGGCAGGTGGTTGCTTAAGGGGCAACTCAGACACCAGCATTTTCCCCTATTATTATGCTAGTTATCTGCTAGAACATCTCTAAACACTACCAAGTCAGTGACTTCACTTGGTGCCCTTTAAGCAACCACTAATTTTTTTTTTTTTTCACTTTGTAAAAAGTTGTGAGGAAAAGTTGACTCGTGGTTGCATTGGGGCAAGTTACTCTAGTTATAATTTAAAAAAAAAAAATTCTGGTAATCTGGCATGGCAAATCAAAGTCTTGTATTCAAAGAAGCAATAATGATAATTGTTTAAGAATTTTAAAATTGCATTTAAGAAATAACAAAAAGATTCAGACTGATTTATATAACAAGCATCCAATCCCTTATTCTAGCCATTGAAATATTTAAAATGTTGGTTTCTGCAATCATCCATTCATATTGAAATATTTAAAAAATGTTGGTTTCTGCAATCATCCATTCATATTGAAATATTTAAAAAATGTTGGTTTCTGCAATCATCCATTCATATTGAAATATTTAAAAAATGTTGGTTTCTGCAATCATCCATTCATATTGAAATATTTAAAAAATGTTGGTTTCTGCAATCAGCCATTCATATGAAATATTTAAAAAATGTTGGTTTCTGCAATCATCCATTCATATTGAAATATTTAAAGTGTTGGTTTCTGCAATCAGCCATTCATATGAAATATTTAAAAAATGTTGGTTTCTGCAATCATCCATTCATATTGAAATATTTAAAATATTGTTTTCTGCAATCAGCCATTCATATTGAAATATTTAAAGTGTTGGTTTCTGCAAACAGCCATTCCTGTTGAAATATTTAAAGTGTTGGTTTCTGCAATCATCCATTCATATTGAAATATTTAAAAAATGTTGGTTTCTGCAATCAGCCATTCATATGAAATATTTAAAAAATGTTGGTTTCTGCAATCATCCATTCATATTGAAATATTTAAAGTGTTGGTTTCTGCAATCAGCCATTCATATGAAATATTTAAAAAATGTTGGTTTCTGCAATCATCCATTCATATTGAAATATTTAAAATATTGTTTTCTGCAATCAGCCATTCATATTGAAATATTTAAAGTGTTGGTTTCTGCAAACAGCCATTCCTGTTGAAATATTTAAAGTGTTGGTTTCTGCAATCATCCATTCATATTGAAATATTTAAAAAATGTTGGTTTCTGCAATCAGCCATTCATATGAAATATTTAAAAAATGTTGGTTTCTGCAATCATCCATTCATATTGAAATATTTAAAGTGTTGGTTTCTGCAATCAGCCATTCATATGAAATATTTAAAAAATGTTGGTTTCTGCAATCATCCATTCATATTGAAATATTTAAAATATTGTTTTCTGCAATCAGCCATTCATATTGAAATATTTAAACTGTTGGTTTCTGCAAACAGCCATTCCTGTTGAAATATTTAAAGTGTTGGTTTCTGCAATCATCCATTCATATTGAAATATTTAAAAAATGTTGGTTTCTGCAATCAGCCATTCATATGAAATATTTAAAAAATGTTGGTTTCTGCAATCATCCATTCATATTGAAATATTTAAAGTGTTGGTTTCTGCAATCAGCCATTCCTGTTGAAATATTTAAAGTGTTGGTTTCTGCAATCATCCATTCATATTGAAATATTTAAAAAATGTTGGTTTCTGCAATCAGCCATTCATATGAAATATTTAAAAAATGTTGGTTTCTGCAATCATCCATTCATATTGAAATATTTAAAGTGTTGGTTTCTGCAATCAGCCATTCATATGAA
The DNA here is from genome assembly GCA_964017045.1 of Omphiscola glabra. Taxonomy (NCBI): domain Eukaryota; kingdom Metazoa; phylum Mollusca; class Gastropoda; family Lymnaeidae; genus Omphiscola; species Omphiscola glabra. Next base: position 11,442,674 of record OZ024810.1, read on the forward strand.
ATATTTAAAAAATGTTGGTTTCTGCAATCATCCATTCATATTGAAATATTTAAAATATTGTTTTCTGCAATCAGCCATTCATATTGAAATATTTAAAGTGTTGGTTTCTGCAAACAGCCATTCCTGTTGAAATATTTAAAGTGTTGGTTTCTGCAATCATCCATTCATATTGAAATATTTAAAAAATGTTGGTTTCTGCAATCAGCCATTCATATGAAATATTTAAAAAATGTTGGTTTCTGCAATCATCCATTCATATTGAAATATTTAAAATATTGTTTTCTGCAATCAGCCATTCATATTGAAATATTTAAAGTGTTGGTTTCTGCAAACAGCCATTCCTGTTGAAATATTTAAAGTGTTGGTTTCTGCAATCATCCATTCATATTGAAATATTTAAAAAATGTTGGTTTCTGCAATCAGCCATTCATATGAAATATTTAAAAAATGTTGGTTTCTGCAATCATCCATTCATATTGAAATATTTAAAGTGTTGGTTTCTGCAATCAGCCATTCATATGAAATATTTAAAAAATGTTGGTTTCTGCAATCATCCATTCATATTGAAATATTTAAAATATTGTTTTCTGCAATCAGCCATTCATATGAAATATTTAAAAAATGTTGGTTTCTGCAAACAGCCATTCCTGTTGAAATATTTAAAGTGTTGGTTTCTGCAATCATCCATTCATATTGAAATATTTAAAAAATGTTGGTTTCTGCAATCAGCCATTCATATGAAATATTTAAAAAATGTTGGTTTCTGCAATCATCCATTCATATTGAAATATTTAAAGTGTTGGTTTCTGCAATCATCCATTCATATTGAAATATTTTAAAAATGTTGGTTTCTGCAATCATCCATTCATATTGAAATATTTAAAATATTGTTTTCTGCAATCAGCCATTCATATTGAAATATTTAAAGTGTTGGTTTCTGCAAACAGCCATTCCTGTTGAAATATTTAAAGTGTTGGTTTCTGCAATCATCCATTCATATTGAAATATTTAAAAAATGTTGGTTTCTGCAATCAGCCATTCATATGAAATATTTAAAAAATGTTGGTTTCTGCAATCATCCATTCATATTGAAATATTTAAAGTGTTGGTTTCTGCAATCAGCCATTCATATGAAATATTTAAAAAATGTTGGTTTCTGCAATCATCCATTCATATTGAAATATTTAAAATATTGTTTTCTGCAATCAGCCATTCATATGAAATATTTAAAAAATGTTGGTTTCTGCAAACAGCCATTCCTGTTGAAATATTTAAAGTGTTGGTTTCTGCAATCATCCATTCATATTGAAATATTTAAAAAATGTTGGTTTCTGCAATCAGCCATTCATATGAAATATTTAAAAAATGTTGGTTTCTGCAATCATCCATTCATATTGAAATATTTAAAATATTGTTTTCTGCAATCAGCCATTCATATGAAATATTTAAAAAATGTTGGTTTCTGCAAACAGCCATTCCTGTTGAAATATTTAAAGTGTTGGTTTCTGCAATCATCCATTCATATTGAAATATTTAAAAAATGTTGGTTTCTGCAATCAGCCATTCATATGAAATATTTAAAAAATGTTGGTTTCTGCAATCATCCATTCATATTGAAATATTTAAAATATTGTTTTCTGCAAACAACCATTCCTATTGAAATATTTAAAATGTTGGTTTCTGCAATCAGCCATTCACAAGCGAACAACTGAATATAAGTTAAACCTTTCTGAGTCATTCCACTTGGTTTGATCATAGCCACCGTCTGCTCGATGGGGAAGAAGCCAGCAATTTCCTTCAGAGCCGCCTCCTCCGAGCTAGAGCCATGGAACTGGTTCATGCCATTTGAGCCAGGGAATCTTGCCCTGAGGCTGAAAAGGAAAGGAGCTCAATTTAAAAAAAAAATCAGTTCATCATTTTGAGGAAAAAAAATGCTCTGTTGTATGACATAAGTAGACAGCCATTTAAAACAAAGTTATTTGCAAAAATCCTTAATAAAATGTAATACCCAGCAATGTGGGGTGGTTGGGGCGGGGGGGGGGGGATAAAAATTTGTTAAAACATGCCTACAAAAACCCCATTTTATAAGAATCCCAATAATTGCTCCCTCATCCACCCCACCCCCACCCCACAAGGCTCGCAACCGCACATTTTTTTCACACCCCTGAACTATATTAATATTCTAATGACACACCCCTGAACTATATTAATATTCTAATGACACACCCCTGAACTATATTAATATTCTAATGACCCACCCCTGAACTATATTAATATTCTAATGACCCACCCCTGAACTATATTAATATTCTAATGACCCACCCCTGAACTATATTAATATTCTAATGACACACCCCTGAACTATATTAATATTCTAATGACACACCCCTGAACTATATTAATATTCTAATGACACACCCCTGAACTATATTAATATTCTAATGACCCATCGGCTTTAACACCACAGATTTATAGACATATTACGCACCAAACGCACGCCATATTTAAAAAAAAAAATATCTCCATTTAGCGCAAATATTGGGAACTTTTTTATTTCATGAAATATATGTCATCATATTTCCTCCATCTTTCCCTTGAAAAACCGGGAAAACTGATTTTTGGGTTTTTGTGCGAAAATTTGAAAGAATGTGGAGGAAAGAAGGAATGTTGTAACTCTTCTTTCATATGATATTTATTTTCATTTTTGTGCAAGTAGCTGATGTTCTGCAAGGTTGATGTTCCCTGCGGTTCAGGAAGAACATATTAAGAAGTTGATGGCCCATTGGTTGTTAAATAGCTTTCCTGGTCTTTTTTGCTGACCTCTTGATTTCTTTTATAAACTGCCTTCCTCCTCCTCACCCCTCCACTGCATAGACATCTACCCCCTCACATCTTCATAGATGTTTCCATTCAATGCTGCATACACATGCCTCCCCCCCTTAACTTCTTCAGAGGTATCTCCATTCACACCCCCCCCCCCCATCAATAGTTACCAATTAGGGGCTTTCTCAATGGCATCGTCTATATTTTCTGGTCCCAGCATTTCCCTCCACTTGTTGATGGCCTCATCTCCTGACAGCCCCAGCGCCAACAGTGGGCCACTGAAACACAAAAAAGTTACACAAGAATAATTTAAATATCCGATGACTGCCTAAAAAAAAAATATACACATGAATTGTGAAAATAGTTGATCATCAACACCTTATATTACAAATTTTAAAAAAATTCCACAATGAATCTTCAAATAATAGAGGAAGTGTGACACATTTGATCAGTTGTAATGGATATCTCTCAGAGTGGCGAGACGCAAATATGAAAAATATTCATTTATTTATGTAGTGAATGGGTTGAAAAGGGGTTAAAAGACTTCCAGGTCCTCATAGAAGAAATCAATTTAAGTTTTTTTCTTTCTTTTTGTTGGTTTGTTAAAAAGCCTTATCTTTTTATTATAAAATTTATTTGAGAAACATGTATTGTGGATTAACTTCAAGAGAAGTGCTTAATTTTTCATAGAGTAATTTAGGTGTGCGGTACAGGCCGCTGGTGAGATTCATGTCACTGCTGGAAAACAGAAACTTTCAAAAATGCCCCCCCCCCCAAAAAAAAAAAGATAACAACTTGGGTAGTGCACACTTCTGACCTGCTCATTGTCTCCAACAACGTGTCAAAGAAACCAAACTGCTCCTGCTCCTTGTAGAACTCTGCTGCCTGCTCCTTGGTCAGCTCAACTTCTTTCATCAGCTCAATCTTGAGAGGTGACTCTTTGATGGTCTTCAGAATCTCCTCTGAAATGAGACAACTTAGACATGGAATAGAACCAACATGAAGAAAGCCTAACCCATGGGATCAATAGTGTAAAATATCCTAACCCATGGGATCAATATTGTAATATATCCTAACCCATAGGATCAAAATTGTAAAATCACTTAACCCATAGGACAAATACTATAATATATCCTAACCCATATTTTCAATACTGTAATATATCCTAACCCATGGGATCAATATTGTAATATATCATTACACTGTAAAATTTTGCTGTCCCAAGCACACACGAATTTCATACTGAGCATTCTGTTGTACAAGGCACACACAAATTTCATACTGAACATTTTGTTGTACAAGGCACACACAAATTTCATACTGAACATTTTGTTGTACAAGGCACACACAAATTTCATACTGAACATTTTGTTGTACAAGGCACAAAGAAATCTGACAGCTCAAATGTGTTGTACCAACCTTTCTTATTGGCGTAGGCCTCGGGTCTGATCAGTGCAAGTGTTCTCTGCAAGCTCAACTTCTTCTTCATGTATGTGGGTAGAACAAAGTTGGGGAAGAACATAGCCAGCTCCCTAGGATGTAAGTGGGTAGAACAAAGTTGGGGAAGAACATAGCCAGTTCCCTAGGATGTAAGTGGGTAGAACAAAGTTGGGGAAGAACATAGCCAGTTCCCTAGGATGTAAGTGGGTAGAACAAAGTTGGGGAAGAACATAGCCAGTTCCCTAGGATATAAGTGGGTAGAACAAAGTTGGGGAAGAACATAGCCAGTTCCCTAGAATGTAAGTAGGTAGAACAAAGTTGGGGAAGAACATAGCCAGTTCCCTAGAATGTGAATGTGTAGAACACCAATCTGCATTTTAAAGGCCTCATTAATCAACAGAATTTTTTAAAAAAAAAGTGTTTGATATAATGAGTTGTCTTACTTGGCAGCCTCTTCTGTGGTCTCTGATCCATGCAGAGCATTCTGGTAGCCTTTTTCTCCATACCTCGCTCTTAGGCTGGAAAAAAACAACAACAGAAAAGTGTTGCAGTTATTGCAAGTGTGTAATGACATGTCAGTGTGCTTGCAACATGTAATGATAGTGCAGAGAGGTGTTTCTGGTATCGAGCACGCAGCACACAGATAATGGTGCTGTTACACCATAGACTATACCAGCGGGGTTCTGAACCTGTGGGTCGCGACCCCTTAGGGGGTCGAACGACCCTTTCCCAGAGGTCGCCTAAGACCATCGGAAAACACATATGCCTCACAGTTAAGAAGTAGCAACAAACATACTTCTGTGGTTGGGGGTCGCCACAACATGAGGAACTGTTTTAATGGGTCGCGGCATTAGGAAGGTTGAGAGCCACTGGACTGCACTGACTAGGGCAGCCAAGGGGAAACAACAAGAAATCTATAAACTTCTACCCATAAGAATACATTTACATCTGGTGACCAACACTGACCTGTTAGGCTCTGCTTCCCTGGCCACTTCCACTTCATCTGGACCAATCAGTTCATTCCATTTCTGTATCACATTGTCACCTGATGCCCCAAATGTCAGTACAAGCAGACGTGATGGACCACTTGTGATGAACTTAATAAGGTCATCATAATGGCTCTGTACGTTGGATTAAAAAAAAAAAGACATTACATTAAAGCCATTCCTCAATTTAGATTGACTGAGTTTGTATTTTCTTTTTGGGTGGGGTGGGAGTTTGAGAGGGTGGTTTGATTTGTGGGGGTGGGGGGGCAGTGGAGTTTCTTTAAACTGAAAACATTTTAAGTAACTACACTCATCGATTTTGACCTTACGCTTTGTTGACCTTTGCCCCTATATTTTCCACCGTTGACAGTGGTGCCTATTTTCTAAAAATAACTTATGAATACCTCTGTGTCCAAATGAGCATAGAGTTCCTCAGCTTCATTTTGAGTTATCTCCCTGGGTTCATCGGCCAGTATCTCAAAACCTTCTTCTTTAATCTACAGAAATAAAAAAATTTGATTAATGCTATATGAGTCTGCTCCTATGCCCTCAAGAACATACCATGCCTGAATTCTATATGTAAAATATGTTAAAAAAATTGGATTCATTTGACAATAAAGGGCCTATTTGCTCATCACTCTTTGATGCTCAGCTCAAGCGATAAAATTGACGTCAAATTTCTGTTTTAAACGCACTATGTTGTAATACAAAAAAATGCGTTAACAAAATTTTAACGTAAATTTGACAAAAATTTGATGAAAATTTGACGAAAATTTGACAATAATTTGATGAAAATTTGACGAAAATTTTATGAAAATTTGATGAAAATTTGATAGTATGAACTGAGCATTAGAAGTTGAAATGAGCTGTTCAGTATTTTTCTAGTTCATTTTCTTATCTATGGAGTCCATATATAAGAAATAAACTGGAAAAATAGTGAACATAATGGACGTTGTGGTAGCAGCACACTACATCATTACGATCTTTTCATTATTATCTCTTATACCCCCACTTTTGCTGACCACTCAAAGGGCTGCAGTGTAAAAGAAAGGACTGACATATTTCAGCAACGTCATGAATTCAATATTTTTGCTGACCACTCAAAGGGCTGCAGTGCAGATGAAATGACTGGCACGTTTAAGTAATGTCATGAATTAAATATTTTTAGGCAGAAATGAATTTTCATTGCTGCTAGAATGTTCTTATGGGTTGTAAAAGGCTTAATTTAAAATGTTTGGCCAGCAGCTGTTTTGAGCTTTATTTTGTTCCACTGTCTTAGTTTCTTTCTTTTTTTAATTTTTTTATTTTACTTTACACATTAATATGAAGGGCCGAGTGGAAAAAGTACTTAAGTTAAATTTTTTTTTTTTAAATGAGTAAAGACTGGCATTATATTTGATTACTTCCCCTGAATCATTCCTGCAACTATCATTCATGAAAAATGTCCACAGGTGTTTTATTCAGACTTACCTCACACATCTTTTTAGGTATTTAAATATAAATTAAAAAAATTTTAAACTCATTTTTCTCAAAAATGAAAAAAAAAAAAAAACCAAAAAAAAAACGTAAGTACTTTTTCCTACTCGGCCCTTCATAATGTTCTGCTTCACGGACTTGGAAGTGAGGATGGAGCCCCTAGGTTAAACTAGGTATAAATAGATATTTAAAATATATATACATCGGTAGAAACTCACAATAGAAATGATCTCCTCATCTTTGCCCTGTACCATAGCATCAGGCTTAATGATGGCAATGGTGACACCCTTCTCCTCTGTAAACAACAGACATATGTGATTCATTTATATTTATATATATATATATATATATGTATGCTATTAGTTTATAGTTTATTATTCTATATAAGATTTGGTTGTTAAAGAAATGGTGTAATTTTCAAATTGTTTAATTTTATTTAGCTTTTAATTCATTCACTTGTCCAGCATTTACTTTTTTTTTTTACTTTTGTGCCTTACTAGTGATACAGATTTTTAAAGAATGTAATGTAACAAAGCTTTTATTGGCTTCGCATGGCATTCTTAGGACAATTAATTATTCAACTTAAAAAGACGAATGATAATGTTGAGCAACACAAAAAGAGTAAACTATACTGCATATTGGAAAGGTCATAGGTCATCTTGTCAGTAAAAACAACAGAAATAATTGTAACAAATTTGTCTTCCTAATTACTTACAAACACTGCTAATTTAAAAAGAATGAGAATACCTCATGTAATCTTAAGAATCAAATCACATTATATTATTTTAATTAAAAATATTTTTTTTTATCTCATTGCTCCAGTTCATGTAACTTTCTCACATATTATATTTATCAAATAAGATTTAAAACTCGTAACACTCAGTTAGAACTTTTAAATATTAATGCCACCTCAAAATAAATACTTTTATAATAATAACAAATAACGTTAGTATTTATTGTTATGTTAAAATAAATTTGGGGAACGCAATTCACTGAAATTAAATATATATATATATTATCATGTTAAAAGTTTGGAAATTTCAGATACAAGAACATGCAGTGATGGCAACAGCAACACTTTAACGGCTTAAAACACTAACAGGGAACTTAGGCAAAAAGGGGGTGGGGGGGGGGGTGGGTGGAAAGTGGGGAGTCTTCTTAACTTTGTAATAACAGGTGTTAAACATAAAATGGCACTTCTGAAAACTCAAGATATGTTTACTCACTTTGTGTCCCAAAAAAATGAAAAGTATATGACTGCACGCCTAACGGCTTGTTTTGTAATCACAAGATATGGTACTGAGTACATTTAGAAATCTTTTGTTTCCCCGCAAAACTCCACTTCCCAGAATTAATGTTGATTATTAATGCAAGAATGCAAAAAAAAAAAAAAAAAAAAAAAGAAACATTTATTTTTTTAGGCGAGAAAGACAAATGGGGCTACTTTAATTAATATCTGTTGCACAATATCATTCAAAGTATCTAACTCTGATATTGCCAACACAAGACGTTTAATTAAAGTCTATAGTTTTTAATGTGATACTTCATTTTTTGAGGTAAGGGTTGGTTAAAAGTCATAATAAATACACTCAAACCTGGGCTGCAAAGTCAGAGTGTGATAAAAATAAAATCATTGAAAAAAAAAAGTTTAGACTCTTGTGACTTAACAGGCCTGATTCAAACCAGTGTAGAAGCAATGTAATTATGGCAGGACAAACAAAGTTGTTAGCCCACTTATGAAGATATTATTATTAAACTGCTATCAATATGATTTGAACATATAGTTATCAACAGCAAGACTATCTACCAATCTGGGAGTTAAACAAAATAAGACAGAGTCTGCCAAAATTGGGATTAAAAAGATCCAACTAAAAAGATCCAACTATGAACAGCTTGGTGAATTAAAAATCAATTGGATAGTTAGATATAAATTTTAATACCGAACATTGGGGATTAGTATTTTTTTTGAAGTAAACAGAATCTTAACTATCTAACAATGAGATTAATATTCCAGACACAAAATGTTGTGATTATTTGACAGTAGGGCAATATTTGTATGAACATATAGAGTGTCAAATCATGACAAGGGGAGACAACATCCATGGGGAGTAACCTGAAATTTCATCATGCAATTTTTCTGAAGTTTCAAAGTCAGAAACAGAGGTTTGGTCTTCACTATATGAATGAGGGGATAGGATATCTTCAGAATAGGATCCTTCTGAAATGTGCCAACATATTACACATTTAACTATTGAAATTAAGCATCCACTGTAACAAAATTATTTTTACAACTTCTAAATCCCATTCCTATGGCAGCACCACCAGACAAAAGAATAATTTGTTCTGGTGTCTGTGCTTGGTATTGTGAGAAATGGTTGTTATAAAAGTAGATTGAAACATATCTACTTTCCTAAAAACTTTAATTAAAATTTAAACCTAAAAGGCTCAGTGTATCTGGGGTTAGCTACCATGACAGAGCAGGTCAATAGAATCACTAATTCAGATACGTGATTCTCAACCCATGGCCTGACTCTCCACGTTCCAGCCTCAGTGTTACAAGCTAACACGGATACCATTCCATACAACGCAATAGCTAAGTTATATCAGCTGTTGAGCATATTCAGTTTGTCTATGTCTGTATAATGTGTGATATTGTCACACAACAAACTTAACATCATTGCAAGAAGCCATATAAGTATTAAAACATCATTCTTGTTTTAATAAAGGAAAGTTAAGTGAATTCCCTAAATTCATTGTCAACAAATCTATTTCCAGACCAATGGGAAGGGAGACAGTCAGTATATGTTGGTCATCTTCTGTAACTTGGTCTATTTTTCAGTCGTCTTGACCACTTCTTGCCATTGGATAAAAAATAGGCGTTGATGAGAGAGTGAGTCTGGACAATTTAAGCAACCCTCCCTCACTTTAAACAAGCTGCAGCTCAAGTCAAGGGTGCTGCTCAAGTCAAGGCTTCAGCTCAATTCAAGGGTGCTGCTCAAGTCAAGCCTGCTGCTCAAGTCAAGGCTGCAGCTCAAGTCAAGCCTGCTGCTCAAGTCAAGGCTGCTGCTAAAGTCAAGGATGCTTCTAAAGGCAAGGCTGCTGCTAAAGTCAAGTCTGCAGCTCGTCAAGACTGCAGCTCCAGTCAAGGCTGCAGCTGTAGCCAAGCCTGCCGCTCAAGTCAAGGCTGCTGCTCAATTCAAGGCTGCAGCACAAGTCAAGGCTGCAGCTCAAGTCAAGGCTACAGCTCAAGTCAAGGCTACAGCTCAAGTCATCTCCAAGTGTGGAGAACTAACAACTTAAGCTGATGTGATTGTTTATCCACACAAAGTGAATATCTTAGTGTTATCTCCAGTCAGTCTAGATTCTGATCCCTGACAGGTGCCAGGTTTATAGTTAAAAATCTTATACATATCAACACAGCCTGCATGCAGCTTGAATGATATCAGGATAGTGATAAGTTTCAAAGAGCTACATTCTGTAATTTCCTATACACACAAGACAAGGGAATTCTGGAGGTCATGTGGGCTTTCTGTTGAGAAAATTTTCTGAACATGCAGCAAGTACTGATAAAGAGGCGAGACAAATTTCATATAGTAACATTCATTTTGATTGGCATCAGCATAAAAATGACAGACACACTGTGAAAAGCGTTGTGATACAGGGCACACTGTTAGGGCACGTGGATACCTGCTGGTGAGCCACCCTTACGCTCTCCTGATGCAGGTGTCTTAGGGACTTCAGGTGAAGCTGGGTCTAAAGTTGGAACACATCTTTTGTTTTACACTTTGTGATTAAACTTAATTAAAACATGTTTTTAGCATTACACGTGTTGTGAGTGGGTTTTAATTGAGGCTAAAAGTTGGAAAAGGAGAAGCCTTCAAACTAAACTTAAGCTATAATTAACATTTTAAAAACATTTAATAACCTATTTAGACATACTATTAACAATAATAAGTTTGCAAAACATGTTCATTAGATGTTCAAATATATCATTCAATTAGTTTTTAAAAAAAATTGTTTTTTCTATTTTTAAAATTTTTCACATGAGTCTCCCAGAATCATATAGCAAAGGTCAAATTCGGTAGAAAGGTCTTCTTGTCCATACCTCCTTACAGAAGAAAGTTTAACTTAACAGAATAAAAAAAAACTTAATTAAGATAATTTTTTTTAAAATCTGATATCATTAATCTGCCCCTTGAAAAAAAAAAAATTTCGGACATTTTCTTGGAATTTTAATTGAAATTAAGGAAATAAAGCTAAAATACTGCTGAAAAAATGTACACAATGCAAAAATTAATTTTTTGTAAAAAAAAAAGGAGGGTAAAATTAACAGCAAATATTCAAATTCAAAAGAACATAAATGAGTTTTGTCCCATGTCATACTCTTTTCAAATTTAGCAGCTGTGGAATTAAACATAGAAAGAAAAAAGTATACTATTTATGCCAGGGAACAAGTTTTGTCTTTAATAAGAGTGAAATTTAGTTTCAGAAATAAATATTTATTATCTAAGAAACTGAAGATCAATGAGTGGATAAAAATAAAAATAAATGCATCAAGTTAAATTTTTTTTATAAGAATCATTCTTTTAAATTTCTCTGATCAACAGTTACTGTAATGTGAGAAATTCTTAATCCAATGCATATTATGTAAAAATAACAATTGAATAGAAGTATTTGTAGCAAAACTTTGAACGACAAGAAAAGCTCTACATTAGTTATAAATAATCTATTGAATAGGATTATAAAGAAGCAAACCTTTTTACTCTTAGGTGGAAATAAATTCCTGCTCAAGTAAAAAGGAGGATAAACCAATAACCTAGAAAGATGTTTGATCACTTTTTTTTTGTAATTAGCCGAATGTTTAAAAAAAGAAGGGGCTCTTAGTTTAACAGTTGGTAGACACATCAGGTAAGTCCATGAAGCCTACAGGCTCCTTACAACAAGAAAGTCCCAAGTATAGTTATTATTATTATTATTATTATGGGTAGTTTTCTATAGCATGGGAGCTAAGCTGTCAAAGGGGTGAATAGACAGAGAGAATTTCGGTTAGATATGAAGGGCAGGAATTCGAGAAAAAGTGGTGGCACAGAACAGAGAGTTTATAATCAATCCGTGCTTGTACAGGGAGGCAATGAAGTGAATGAAGTAGTGGTGTGACGTGATCACGTTTTTTTTGCCTTTAAAACTAGCCTAGCAGCTGCGTTTTGAACCTTTTGTAATCTTTCCAAGAAGTGTTTTGGTGAGCCTGACAGAAGAGAGTTGCAGTAGTCAAGACAAGAGAGAACAAGAGCACAGACTAAGGTTTTTGTTGCACTAACTGTCAGGTAGTGGCGGATGGAGCTGATCTGACGGATAGCAGTGTATGCTAAAAAATATTGGGAGAATAACTTGATAAAGTAAAGCCAAAAGATGAGTGCTGCTAACAGATGAGTGCTGCAAAAGATGAGTACTGCTAACAGATGAGTGCTGCCAAAAGATGAGTGCTGCCAAAAGATGAGTGCTGCAAAAGATGAGTGCTGCTAACAGCACAAACGAGTGCACCTACCCAGAGCTAACTGTCTTGCAGCCTCCTCTTCCTTCTTCTCTGACTCAATTTCTTGCTGGCGAGTGATGACAGGATCTTTTACCTAAAATCATTTCAGACACAAATAAGGTTGAGGTCAGCACATGCATTGGATAGATCAGTAAAGTGTTTGATTGTTCCTAACTTTAGGTGATTTTAAAATCCTAACGTCAAAGAGAATGAAAAATAACTAGCTAATTAGGTCTCTTCACAAAACAAGTCAAATATTTTACTCTGACATGGCAAATCAAGAAAAGTTTATTATATAAACAAAACCCACTACAACACCATCTAAAAAAATTCCTTACTTCTTTCCTTTCAGCTGCACCTTCCAAAACCTTATGTTCATGTGCCAGTTGTTCTGTTATTACTCTCTGAACCTTGGGAGAATTTGCTCCGTGTATAAAGCTTGTGAGGATTCCTCCCTAAGGAACAGATGTTTTGATTCCATGTAATTACAGGTGTCTATCAATTGTCCAAAAGCAGAATGAAAAATAATTTTTTTTTGTTGTTTGATTGTTTGGGTTTTTTTGTGTGGGTGTGCTCAGATGTTCACACGAAGTGGAAACTTATTTTTAGTTAAAATGTTAAGGAACAAACATTTTAAAATCTTACCGCATAAAATAAGAATGTTGGTTCACACCGACCTCTGTACTTTTCTAAGGCGTCTATAGTGTCTGCTTTTGCCTGTCAAAATATTTCAGACTTGCCATGAATTAAATTTACATAAAACGTTGCTCAAAGTAAAAGTTTCTGACTTTACTACAGTCTGGTTACCTTGATTTGTGCACCAGCAGTTTTGATACAATCAGTTGTTTTATATTTTGAAGTTCACAAATTAATGCTCTATCCCAAGCAAAGCTATTGAGCAACTTCAAGGAATAAAAAAATTTGGATGGTACGGGCTTACAAACGTTTGTCGTAGCCTGTTGTTTTAGAAAAATCACAGAATTACGGAAAACTGTTTTTAAATCCTTTACATTAACTTCGCTTTTTTTTTCTCAGTGTGTTTCTTAGCGGCAAAAAAATCTTTGGAAGTATAACTGAGCAGCATATCCCACTGAGCTGAAACTTCACACATAGACTCGTTGCCGGTGGCAACACATTCTATCAAACTTTCAGCCCCAGCCCCCACCCCCAAAAATCTGTTTTTCAAGGGGAAGATGTAGCAAATACGATGCAATGATGCCTGTGATGATATAAGGGATTTATAGAAAAAAAAACTTTGTTTTTAGGGGCAATGATTTTTTTTAAAATAATTAAAAATAAGACAACAAAAACAGAAGGTCAAAGAAATGCTTACAATAGCAAAATTCAGCAGATTGTCACCAAGTTCATTTTTCAATCTTCGAAAGTTTCCAACCAGAGCCAAACATGGGCCACACCATTCCTGGTAGACGTCAACAACTGAAAGTGCAAAAGTGAATACAGCAAACTATGTAAAAGGGATTTTGAAAATAGGGCCCTCTACTTGTTTGTATGTTCAAGGACAATGAACAGCATCAATGTTACAAATTCTAAAATAATAGTGTGTATCATGAATGTTTAATAGCTGACTTCATGAAGTAAATCATGTTTGTTTATCCACTCTCTGGTAATAAGGGAAGCACAGTCATAAGTATTTTTAACATCTTCTTAAAACTTGAGATTTTAACTATATGTTGAATTTTAGGGTCAATTTTAAATTGAGGCATATTTTAAAAACAGTGTTTTAGTTATAGCAGATGAGTAGCTATTAATTTGTAAAGGTTATATCTGAACAAACACTTCATATGTGCACTAAGTTTTTAAAGGTCTTGATTTTAGTCAACACAACATAGGTTCCTTATTAATTTAATTATAATTTAAAAATGTTTTGACACATTTAATTAGTTTTTACAAATAAAGTATTGACCTTTGGTCTAGGGTTGAGCTTAGTAAATGTATTATTTGGAATATTATAAAATCAAATCATCACTCTTATTGACATTATGAAAGTGAGGCTTTACGACACATATTGGCTGATTTTTTGTTTGAAAAGTATTAACAAGTGTCGAACGTTAACATTTTTCTTATTATAAATTGTTATTTTGGCCAGCATGTTTACTGTCTGTGGGTTTTTAATGGATATGCTGAAAATGAATGTGCATAGTGAAACCTGCGAATAGTGAACCTTGAAATAGTGCTTCCCAAGGCAAATGGCTTAACTCACCACTGGCACAAAAACCCAGGTCAAATGCAAAATGTGCTAGGGTGTCTGAGTGAAAAAAAATTATGTTTTTCCCAGCAAATAGCATGAGCCATGGCATGCTGGTACCAAACTCTATCATGCACAAGGTATGATGTAGATCTTTTGCTCCATTATTTTTAGTCTGCTAGTGATTTCTGTATTTCTAAAAATCACCATGAAGCAGAGTGTTGTCAGAAGATTTAATACGAGACTGAAGGTTGAGAATGAGCCATGGAACTTGTGTGAACATTTTCCAATGTATAATTAAAAAGCAAGACAATAAAAATAGTGACAATGCACATATATTTTATGTCTAGATGTTCAAAACTCAGAATAACTGACTTTACAAATACTCAACTTGTACATGTTGATGTAAATGAAGTGCATGCACAAAATTTGTACACACAATAAATCTTATTTAGTGTCATAAGTGTTCTGTGGTTATAACACAAAACATGTAAATGATTAGTAAATGTTTGCACTTTCTGTTTGTTTTCTAATTTTTTCTTATTTACAATGTGTATAGACTTCTGTTATCAAATTATTGTGCATGATCCTCATTCTGTCTGAGCCTGCAAATAGCACCATCATGACAAAAAGCACCTCTTTTGGTTCGGTCCCAAGGAATTATGTTTTCCCAGGTTTCACTGTATAATGTAATGAAAACACATTTTAATTTATTTGGATAAATAAAAGAATCTTATCTTATCTTATTGTCTCTAGAATTTTTATTAGCATTATATTATTATAGCTTATCACTGTTGTTTTAAAACCTGTTATTGATTGTGAAAATTAACAGTTGTTTACAAAATGCATTTCAACACATGACTAACTTGGTGGTGTAGCTAGCCTAAGTTCCACCCGGGGTGGACAAGATTTTTGTTTCCCTTTCCCATAAAAAATGCTACTGTCAGTTAAAACGCTACCCCTCCTTGTAAAGAAAAAGTCCTGTCCATGGCAGACCAGCCTCCTCTGCACCGCACCTTTCCTACTTTAGTAGACTTACCCCAAAGACCTTCCATAGACATGACTTCTTCCCATTCTTCCTGTGTTTCAATCTCTCTTTGCAATTGTATCTCTTGCTTTTTTCTTGCCATGGTTTGTGTTTGTCAGTTCTTGAAATAGATCTGTAAATGTATAGTATAGTGAATAGTGTAAGCCTACATTATTAACTTCATTTAACATTTTTTAAATTGATTATAAATTATATGCATTATTTGATCACCATTATTATGATCATTTTGATTATATTAGTGACTGTTTCTTTGACAAGAAATAGAAAAATAATGTCACCAAATTTTAAAAAGTGAAAAATGACGTGCCCATGCCATACAAACTGATACCAAAATATGATGTAAATATGCAAATAAAGTACTTAGAAAAAGCCTTTAAGCCCTTTATTACTATTAGACTAGCCAAATCCTAGAATTAACTAGATCTAGAATCTCTAGTTACTAACTAATACTAAAGACTAAATTAATACTAGTTTTAGTTTTTACATTAGGTCTGTGAACTTTATTATTTGACACAGGCTTATTTATAAGAACTTAATTTATGAATAATTGAAACACAATACTGCAATTGTATTTGAGAATTTATTAAATCCTTACCGAAGCAAGACTCGCTAGCGTGAAATTTCACTTAGATGAAACTTGTTGATAGTAACGGTAACTTCCGGTGTTTCTAGCGATTTACGAGTTTAAAAAATATGCATTTTTTTAATTTTAAGGAACAAACTTTTTAGCATGTGCCGAAACGTTTACTTAAAATATGTATATTGTAAAATTATGATTAAAGCTTAATATATATTGTTATATTGACACAGATTGTTCGTGTCTATTTAATCTATTTTAAAGCTTTATCACGGTCCAACACTTTTATAATTAGTTATTTAAAATTTAAATGATAAAATTAAAATTATTCTCTCCTGTCAAATTCCATTATTTGTCCATGGCGACCATGGTCCATGTGAAATACGTAATGATATTATATGGGCACATATCAACTTGTTTTTGAACTAGAGACAAACTAGAGATTGGAATCGAACCCTCTTTTGAAAATTCGGGCTCGGTCAGGTTCAGCAGTTCATTCATTATTTACAAGTTAAGTTTGGGTTCGATTTTTTTAATAAGTTTGGGTTCGGCTCGGTAACAACTTATTGACTCAATTGAGCCCTATAAATATTCGAATCGCTAGCGACGGCTCTGGGTCTATTTAATTTTTAAAACATATATTTATAGATTTCCAACTGCCTCTAAATCGTTATTTTAACCGTATTTTATTCCCGTTTTAGTGCTATTGAATGTACTTTTATATGTTTTAGGAAATGTTTGTCTTATTGATCTGTAACAGTGGTCCTCAACAGAGGGTCCGCTGCCCTATATACCGAAGCCATAAGAAGGATATATTAGACTTATAAATATTGGTCCACGTTACAATTATTTCTGTTCATTTTTTTTACAGTATAACTTATTTATAGCCATATAGTTTAGCCAATTCTATTTTTTAAAGCGAAATTTAAATAAAATGTTTAAAATTCTACAAAAGAGGCCCTTTTAAGCCTTAAGCATAAAATATTGTAAAATGCGATTCAAACGTTAATGCTTGAAATGTAAATAAAACACGTGGAAAATTTTTATCATGCGTCTCCGCTTCTAACCGACAGTCGAAACTTAATGGTAATTTTAAAATTATTCTCAGGTGATAAGCTGTATTGGCACGTTCCCATTGTATGTGTTGGTAACTGATATTTTGCTCTTCAACTATGGTATAAAGTACATGTGCAGATGGTCTACCCCATTGTATGTGTTGGTAACTGATATTTTGCTCTTCAACTATGGTATAAAGTACATGTGCAGATAGTCTACCCCATTGTATGTGTTGGTAACTGATATTTTGCTCTTCAACTATGGTATAAAGTACACGTGCAGATGGTCTACCCCATTGTATGTGTTGGTAACTGATATTTTGCTCTTCAACTATGGTATAAAGTACATGTGCAGATGGTCTACTCCATTGTATGTGTTGGTAACTGATATTTTGCTCTTCAAACATGGTATAAAGTACACGTGCAGATGGTCTACCCCATTGTATGTGTTGGTAACTGATATTTTGCTCTTCAACTATGGTATAAAGTACATGTCCAGATGGTCTACCCCATTGTATGTCTAAATTCATGATATCATTTTCACTTCTTTGTAGTCTAATTATAAATATCACTGGTGATAGATGCAGGCTACGCTCTTTACATTAATATTGAGTTGTTGTTTTTGCGTGTGTGCGTTTTGTTGTTGTTGTTGTTGTTGTTGCAGTACAAGTACAGCAGATACAGGTCAGATAACTCTCTATCAGATGTTATCAGTTTCATATATGAGGTGATATTTTCAGTGCATTTAAAAATAATAAAATAATATCTTCATCATGAAAATCACCTGAACTTTGACCTATTTATGATTTAAAAGTGTATCTAGTTGTGTTATCATTGAGATTACTTACATACGGAAGTGGGGGGGGGGTGTCTACCCCATGTGGCGCCCTTTTTCCTTATATTGATGGGCGGAATTTTCGTGGAGGAAAAAGTGGGGGTGGGGGCGAAATATAGAATTGTAGATCGACGTCTGAAATCTTTTGTTTTAAAGAAATGAAGTAACACGTGGGTTACTCTTTACTCTATCATTGAATATGTTTTATTTAAAGTATGAATATACATGAGAGGGCTACATGACAGCATCGACCATGATACTTCATCGACTGACAGTTTAAATACAATATGTCCATAGGTCAAACTTAGTAGACATACCCCCTCATTATTCAGAAGGATTGAAGCTGGTAGTTTTACTCTATTTCGCTTGGTTTTGGGGGGGGGGGCAATTTTAATATCTGAAAAGGCGTAGGCCTATCTTTTGAGTTTATGGGCCAATTTTAAAGAGACCACATTGAGAATTTAACATAAAAATGAACTTTTGGTTTAGTAAAGGTAATAATCTTTTTTTTTTTAAATCCTATTTCTTTTTTCTTTTTAAAGTAGGCCTAACTGATTCCGATCCATGTATTAAAATGTGATTCTTTGCCCCAACCAAACAAAGATCAACTTATATGTTTGCTTTGGAGCAGCTCACAAGAACCCCCCAAGGCAAGGACTTAATCCTAGGCCCAATATGACAGGCTTGTAACCAGCCCCCCTTTCGCGCATGTTCATATTTTCCTTTTGATGCTGTTAGAATAAAAAGATGCTTATCTAACTTTTTGGACTTTTCAATTGGAAAAATAGTTCAAGAATAACCTTGACCCTTAAAGTTCACTGTATCATTCAGGCGTTTTAAGATCGTTCTAAAATGAAATTTAAAAAAAAAAAAGGCAAATAGAGACTTAATTCAATGATTTATGGATTTCTGCGAGGCAAAGGTTGCTTGCAAACTTATTCCCTGATGAAACATTTGGATCCCAATACATGCAACTTTAAGTTAAAGAAGGGAAATATTGCAAGGTCAGTTACCTCCAGAAGTGTATCCATGGCGATAACACGAGGTCCACCGACATCGGTAAAGAAGATCCCCCCCACCCCACCCCCTTCACAATACCTTTGGGTAATTATAAAAAGAAGCAGCTGTTGTTGTTCATTCCTGGAACCCCTGAGGAAATACTAACAAGTGACCCAAACTTTGTGCATGAGTATTTCGTGCAATGTTTTGCCTGTATATTAATGGCAATCGTGCAACGTCTTTAGCGGATCATCCTTCTTACTTTCTTAGACACGTGTTACTACAAAAGGAGCAATACCTAAAAAAAGTCTCAGCGACTCATTTACTAGTACCAGTGTGTTGATGTTTTTTTTTAAAAGTAGCTGTTTTCGAGTGTGCCGTGAAGTTTCAAAAACAAGAAAAATGGCAATGAAAGGTTCTTGAAACACCTGAAGTCATTTCCATTGCACTTTGTATATTTTCCTTAGGGATGAAATGATAGGAGGCGCCCGGACTCCAAATGAGGCGACACGACTCAAATGAGGCGATTGGACTCCAAATGAATGAGGAGCGTATACTCCCACGAGGCGCTCGGACTACAAATGAGACGCCCGGACTCCAGGTGAGGCGCCAAGACTCCAAATGAGGTGCCCCAGACTCCAGATGAGGCTTCCTTACTACAAAATGAACTATATTAAGGTTAAATATTTAACTATAAATGGTTAAACATTTGTTCTTTAGGGTGAAATTAAAAAAAATAAGATTGCATAGATATAAAAAAAAAATAAAGCTTGATTTTAACTTTATATTCAAAATGACTTACAATTATTTTGATCACAATTTTTTCAAACATCACACCCATTGATATTAACACACACACACAAAAAGAAGCGCTCCCGGCTCATGTAATACATTATGTTTATGTTGCTATTTTATTTTTCATATAACACATTCTCACACATACATGTGGGGCATTAAAAGAGCACCAGATGGGACATGAGACTGTTTATATCGGGATCATACGGTTGCCTGGATAATATGATGGACTGGATCATATGGTAGCCGTGGTTTGGATATCCCGGGGGTACACCGAACTCGTCCGGAACGTCAGCGACGCACACGAACCATCGGGCGTCTGCGACGGACGCAAGGCTGGACTGCACGCTGAGGTAGAAGGTGCCGTTGTCGTTGTTGAGAGCATCTGTGCAATGAGAGGAAATTATTGTCTCAGGCTTGACGTCCCAGTAAAACATATTCACGCTCTTATAGTGTCGCGGATTCATTAGACATGAACACTTTGTGTCAATCAGGTAGGATTATATGTTTATGTATATTATGTACCTTTAATTTATGCTTATTTAAATGTTTTGTTGTTATACTGATGAAGGCATGTGCCGACACGTCTACTTGTATATTATGTAAAATAATTATTATTAAAGCTTAACGTTTATTGTTTTAGTGACACAGATTGTTCTAGTTCATCTATTTTAAAGCTTTATCGCACTCCAACACTTTTATAATCTAGTGTCGTGGGAGTTGCTGTTGCAAACACTGTGGCTGGAGTCTCAAAAATCTCTCCACTTGGTGAAGTAGATAAAAATATTTGACAAAAAAAAAACAATAAAAAAAAACTGCTTCCAGGTTTAGACATACTGCAGAAATGTATGTCAATAACTCTGTTATTCTACGATGGCATAAGCCATTTGTTTTTTTTTAATAATATAGTATGCCATCTTTTAAAAAAAAAAAACGCTTCAAATGATGTTTAATGAAACTGTAATGGAAAAGATCTATGAGCTAGGCAATATATTTAACAGTATATTGAACAGTTACTGATGGTACCCCATACCCTCCAACCCAAATACAATACAAGGAATTAAAAAAAAAAAAAAAAAAAAAAACAAGACACATATTTCAAAGTATAAATATTTTATTTTAGAAACCTAAAGATTGAATAAATCAGTGGTTCTCCACCTTCCTAATGCCGTGACCCTTTAATACAGTTCCTCGTGTTGTCGCGACCCCCAACCACAAAATTAGTATCGTTGATGCTTTATAACTGTAGAGTATATGTGTTTTCATGTAGTCTTAAGCAACCAATGTGACATTGTCGTTCGACCCCCAAAAGGGTCGCGATCCACAGGTTGAGAACCGCTGGAATAGATGATGCAACTCCATGCTGCCATGCCGTATTTAATGATAATTCCCCCGAGACTTTCGTCGGCTGATTCCGTTGATTTGTAATCTAGGACTTGTTTCATCAAATCTGCGAAGCTCAGATGATGACGGCGACGATATACGAAATACAATTTTCATTTTATGAAAGTCACAAAAACGAGGGTGTTGTGGGACTTGATTTTATCCTACTCTTTATTTTAAAATCGTTTATACTAACCTCGCGTTTGTTCGCTAATCGACCCATTTCCCGTCAACCCATCTAGCTGAAAATGGGCACATCGACTCGTTACCGATGACAACACATTCTCTCAAATTTTCGGCACCACTCCCCAAATCCCAACCCCCCTCCAAATACGTTTTTTCCGGTTTGAAGGTGAATGAAATATGATGACGCTGATTTCAAATAATAAACCGATGACTGCTCTAAATGAGATGCTTTAAAAAATAAATAAATAAATAAATCTATCGCCATTGCGTTTGGTGCGTAACATTTTCTGATGTTATTTTCTGAAATAGTTGATGAAATAAATGTACTGTGTAAACGTGGGTGGGTCATTAGAATATTAATATAGTTCTGGAGCGTGGGGAAAAAAAAGTGCGTTTGAGAGCCTGGGGGTGTGTTTGAGGGGGGGGGGGGCACTAATTGGTATTCTTATAAAGTGTGTTACTTGTATGTATGTTAAGTAAAAAATTTCTGCGGCCCCCCCCCCCAAGTGCTCGATATTACTTTTTATAATGGATTTATAAGAAACAACTTTATTTTTTTGTGGTTGTCCAATTTTTATCAAACGCATGTTCTAAGACAGGAAACAAAAACACCACGCTTTCCAGCGAGCCTATTTCATGTATTGTATCGGACCGCGGAGGTTGTTATGCGACACGCATGTTACGGGTTCAAGTTGGTTGCCGTCTTCACCAGGGTGTCTCTAACATCTCTGTGATCAGTTCTTACCTTTGACAAGAGCGCTCCGGAAATCCTGTCCCAGCATTGGCGAATCGGGGTGAAATATGTTGATGGATGCTAATTCTGTATATCTGAAGTGATGGTGTGGGGAAATAATACAAGACAACATTGATTTACATTTTTTTTTTAATTTACAGAGACATATATATATATAATGGGACAATTTTGAACCGCTGGGGTTTATATAGATTTTAATTTGAAGTGTGACTAATCTTTGAGGTGAGTTTAGAAAATACGTTGGGTTGAAGAGAAGCAATTGTAATTTTTTCAATTTAGGAAACCCTGTTGCAGTTTTACAAAATTCCACTGTCCTCAAACATGGTACACTGAATCCAACGACAAGGGGGAAGTTTGCGCTAAATCTGAACTCATTGTGTGTGTATGTGAGAGTGTTTGTTTTGGAGACCGTAGAAGGCGAGTTTCCTAAATCAGATTGGCTGCTATTTTCCAGCTTCAGTAGTTGATATTTTTCTAGAGCGATTGAAAGATGTAAGAATAGTTTGTCATCTGTGATGAACTCTGTCAATCCGGGCATTCCACCATGGTTTCTGACGCCCCGGGGTGGGGGTGCGAATTTGAACATGATGCCTCTTGTCAGGCAGAAGTTGTCACCATTGCATCGCAGGGGTTTTGTCGGGCAGAAGTTGTCACCACTGCGTCACAGGATCTCTTGTCAGGCAGAACATCACTGCGTCACAGGTTCCTTGTCAGGCAGAAGCTGTCACCACTGCGTCCCAGGATCTCTTGTCAAGCAGAAGTTGTCACCACTGCGTCACAGGGTCTCTTGTCAGGCAAAAGTTGTCACCATTGCGTCACAGATCCGGCGTGCAAAAATACTTGATGAGGACACAGACAACGAAAGGATTCGTCATTTTTAAAAAAAAATTAATAGATCAAAATGTTGTCGTTTAACGCTACTCACCTGGGAATGGGTTGACCGCTGTATTTAGATATGATCAGTGAAACGACGCCGACGGTACTGCGTGGGAGGACGTCCAGTTGATTGACGGACTGTCCCCGCCGCTTGGTAGTGACGAGACGGTCAGATGCAGCAAACCAGCCACTGAGGAAAAATACAATTTCTTAAAAAAAAAATTACCGAATAGGAAATTTTCTTGGCGGGGGAGGGAGGGGAGTAAGGGGTTCTTTTCTAACCGTATCCGGAAATTTGATCGAAAGAAATTTGGTCGACGGAAAATTGATCGACGGAAATTTGATCGAACGGAAATTTGGTCGAATCGTTTTTTTTATTTATACGTTAAAATTTTGAATCAAATTTCTTTTTGAACGCATTATTTTGTTTTACTATATAGTATAGTGCGTTCAAAAAGAAATTTGACGAAAATTTTAACGTCTCGACTGAAAGAAAGATTCGACCAAATTTCCGTTCGATCAAATTACCGTCGATCAATTTTCCGTCGACGAAATTTCTTTCGATCAAATTTCCGGTAACCTTTTCTAACACATATGATTATGTCACTACTATGTGCGTAATGCAGTGTATCTATTGAAAGCAAGAATTCCCTTAGTGCCAAATCCCTAGTTATCATATACGTAGATTTATCTATTGGGCATGACATGATTTCCACCCCCCCCCTCTCCCCCCCCAAAAAAAAATGTTGTTTTTGGCGTCGCAAAGCAGTCATTTCGAGTATTGTATATTGAATTTTTTTATTTATTTAATTTTTATCATAGGAAGTTTGAAAACTTAAAAAACTCGCAGAGTCATTGTCCTCCGACTTTGACAGCGTAGCGTGACGTCACAGGGACAAAACACCATATTGTCATATACCGAACGTTTTTTTTTTTTTCTCCCCATTAGTTCTGTTGAATACTCACAAGGCAGGTATAGGCTATTTTAAAGGATGTAAGACTTACAGTGAGGACGTGTCACCTCCCACGTGTCGTACAGGGTGGTCAGAGTTCCAGGGGGCGCTTGTTGGTATAAGTGCCTGGCCGTGTACTCATCTGGGGATTTCCTGTGCCGTACAGCGGTGTTGGTGGACGCTAATTGCTTGTTCCACCAAGCGAGCCCAGCGAACTGTATTGTCTACTTGTCTCCCAAGTATGGATAACCGGTGGCGTAGGTTGCAGGGGGGGTTGGGCTGTTGTGGATGCGTGTCAACCAGTAGGGATGCGTCGTGCAATGGTATAGAATGGATCCTTGACGGTGGATGGTTGTATCCAGGCTTCAGATGGCGTAGAGAATGGTTTGGAAGTAGCTTGGGAAATAAGCATGTGTGGTTGGGTCATTGCTGGAACCTGTTTGCTGATATGGGTAAGTTGAATTCACAAGTGTCTTCGAGTAATGGTGCAGTCAGACTCTTGCTGGCTGAAGACACATGTCAATTTCGACCAACAATTTAGTTTCTCTAATAAAAAAAAACATTTTTTATTAACACACACACAAAAATTTTTTAATTCCTTAGTTTTCTCAAAAAGATAACTGGAAAAGGGTTCACTTTTCTGAGCTGTATCTTAGGTTCGGTTCACACGATCGAATTTTCCTTCAATCATTTGATGGAATTCGTGTATGAAGCCTTGTCACAACTTTCAAAATACTATTTGATCAAATTCCCCCAAAAAGAAACCACGCACAAAATAGTGCGTTCATACAACAATTTGACGCGAAATTTGATCTTGTGAACTGACGCTTAAAATGCTAGAATCAAAAACAAGGTTCTCCCACTGGTGTCCATGAATTCAATATTCCTTTCTCTAAAATTTAAATTTGAATTAAAATGAAAAAAAAAATTAATTGAGGTGAAAAATATTTATTGAATTTACTAATTTACCCCAGACCCCCCCCCCCCCTTTTTAAAAAAAAAAAAATTCGGTAATTGCACGCTACTGGTACCTCTATCGCTCACCCTAACCTGAACCCTAAATCTATCCCAAACAAAGTGCAGTGACTCCCAATGAGGGACCACAGATAGCAATTAGCCAAAAATTCTCCAAGATTCCCAGTAGATGCACGACGGCAAATATTACTTCTTGATAATTAACAAAAAACAACAACTATAAATCTGGACAAAAAAAACTGACCTCGAAACTTGAACGCAATAGCCGCTGTCCACCCTAAACACTGTCAGTTGTTCCGATGAGCACATTTCGGGACATACGAACGATTCTGTTACGAAATGCGAGTTCCGACACAATTAACTATTATAAACCACCCCCCCTCCCAGTGGCGTAGCGAGCTTAACTCGCGACCGGGGCACAATACCTTTTTTTGCGCCCCCCAATACATTTTTAGCGCCCCCCCCCCATTCGAAAACCATACAAAATTATAGTAAAATATACCATTTGGCGCCCCATTGTGAGTAGCGCCCGGGGCATGATGCCCCCCTTTCCCCCCCTCACTACGCCACTGCCCCCTTCTTTCCCCACGCCTCCCCCCAATATTTTTTTTAAATTAAAAAAATCTAATAACCGGCACTAATGGAATCGTACTGTTTTTTGTTTGTTTGTTTTGTTGTTTTTTTTAAAATTATTTTTCAATAAACAATAATGAATAAAGATGGTGGCATTTACCTGCCAACAGCACCAGCAGCAAAAGAACCAGCTTTATGGATGCGAAGTGTCATGGTGAGACAGAGGATAACTGATATATGTGCTGACTAACGATCTCGGTCCTTTTTATCGCAGCCTAAAAGATTGTCGATGACGGCACGGACAGAAATAGCCGGATTTGACGGCCCGGGCAGAAATAGCCGGATTTGACGGACCGGTCAGGGATAGATAGGATAATCAAAGGTCTGCCTCTAGTGTTTAAAACAAATCTTTTTCTCAGTTTCTATGTTTGTTGTGATTGTATTGTAAAGAATTTTCAAAATAATAAAGACACATGAATCAATTCTGACAGGTCTAAAACCTTTGTAATATAAGTGGCCTATCATTTTTTTTTTTAATTTACAACTGAAATAATATCATTCAGAAACAAACTATTTTGAAATCAATTGTTACTTGCAACCGAAAATAAATGTGCATGCATGACTGAAAACTTCATTTAAAAATAAGTAATGCTTTTATTATTTTATTTGGTTAAAGTTAATAATAACGAATGGCAGTTGTGGATGGATACGTAAGGGTTAAGTGTAATATCGTCCTGACATGGTGATGGCACTGAACACTGTATGAAGGGAACCCATGTTGTAACTTTAAGTTGTTAAATTAAAGACGCAATGAACTGTTTAGGTTTGAGAGTTTCTATCCTTGTTATTCGGAGTGATGACGTCATCAAAATTGAAACCGTTGAACCAATAAACGATCAGTTTGTGATCTTGACAAACCGCCCTGACACCCGATGGTCCGAAATGGGGATTTTGTGCAGTGAATCTCAAAATATTGTATTGCTCTTTACTGAACATACCCATAATGTTTTTTGTTATGTGTTTATGTACTCAGAAACTGAATTCAAACACCGTGTTTCTGGTTTAACACCATGAATGTAAAGCTGGTTTCCTTTCTGCACAATTTGAAAATCTTTTATGTGAAAATACTTTTACAACTATCCACAACGCGCGACAGACTGGTGTCGAAAAGCCACAATGTCTAAATATAGCATCGGCATCACCACACTGTTATCCATATGTGAACGTACACGATAGTCAAGAACTAACATACACGACTTTTCTTTACATTCTTTTTATTTTTCCATACTGATACTAATAATCTAGGCCTACTTGATGAGTTATTTATTCGTTTATTATTTGGGAGGGAAAAAGTGCTCCCTATTTGTTGTTAGAATTTAATTTCGTGCGACGTCTCTATCAACTCGAATAAATTTATCGTGAAACGCTTACAGGGCGTGTTTTCAATTTCCGGGGGGGGGGGGGGGGGGGGGGGGACGAGATGGCCAATAAGAAAAATTTAAACTTTTTAACACTTTTGTTTTCTTTTGCCAAACTCAACAATTTTCTCGTAAACGTTTTCTAAAGTTAATTTAAAACTCCATTTGTACGTCTTCAATTATCTTAAAAAAATACATTATTTTTTTAAACTAACTTAACCCTACTCATTCAATTTTTAATTCTAATGTAAAATTAGTGGTCACGTTCCATAACTCTGGTCGCGTGAACTCTGCATTAACGCCCCCCCCCCCCCCCCCCGGAAACCTTGATATAAAAAAAAACGGTTTAAGTTTCTGGCGACTTGTGTAACTCTATCTTGCAATGCTATTGGCCGTAGCAGTTTGTTATACGCGATATGATGGGAAATAACTCGAAAAAAAATAAGACGAAGGTGTTTGTATAGAATATACCCCGAAATACAATGACGTTTGACATGTATGTAAAAAAACAAATTCAAAACGAAAACGAAACAAACAAATAATAATGATAATAAAAAAAAAATTTAAAAAAGAGAATAATTCAACAGACACTAAAATATTACTTTATTTGTTATTATTTTTTTTTTTTAAATTGTCATGGGCGTACCATTATTTTCATCTTATGCACCACCCTCAATGTAACACCTCTGCCATAATACAAGGCGTAAAAAAAAAAAACACCAAAAAAAACGAACATGCATAATGCAATAAACTCCAAACCGCAACGTTGTTGAATGCTGGCGTAACATTGCTGAATGCTGACGTAACATTTTTTGAATGCTGACGTAACATTGCTGAATGCTGACGTAACATTTTTTGAATGCTGACGTAACATTGCTGAATGCTGACGTAACATTTTTTGAATGCTGACGTAACATTGCTGAATGCTGACGTAACATTTTTTGAATGCTGACGTAACATTGCTGAATGCTGACGTAACATTTTTTGAATGCTGACGTAACATTTTTTGAATGCTGACGTAACATTTTTTGAATGCTGACGTAACATTGCTGAATGCTGACGTAACATTGCTGAATGCTGGCAACACACTCAGGAAAAAAACCAACATAAAAAACAATACTTCTTCGCATTACACATACTGCTTTAATTTGAACTCGCTGATATGTGGCGTGTAGTATGGCATACATAACATTCAAAGCCCGATGCAACCAGTATATTGGACTACAATACAGATATAATGACTTATTACTTAGTTAATCTAGTTATGTAGATAACGGTGATGAGCGACCCTTCGTAAGCCTAACCAAAAGAATTTTAGAAAATCGAACAGTGAACAATATTTTGTTAACATTTACCACTTTAAGTTACGATATTGTTACAAAATATCACTACAAATGTAGATATTTTGACAAACCCCATAAAACGGCCGAGCCACATCGACTCCTTATTAAGGCCCGAAACTCTTGAGGTCGCGACACATTGAGTGCACACAGCTTATTGAGGTCATGACCCGTATGTTGGACACCAGTTATTGAGGCCATAACTCGTTGATTGCACATCAATTATTGAGATCATGACCCCATTGATTGCACACCAATTATTGAGGTCATAGCTCGTTGGTGGCACACCACTGTTCTACAACTCAACTCACCACAGCAATGAAAGCAAGATGAAATTTTAAAAAAAATAAAATAAAAAATAAAAAAGAATACAATAAATAACAAAACAAATTATTATTATTTCACAATATTGCATGAATATTTGAAGCCGATTCTAGGTATCAACCAAAACTTAAAAATGTCAATTGCTGGCTGCTTCTCGCTCACTGTGAGAAAGCAGACCAAAAAAAAAACAATAACAGAATCGTGAACAATGTGTGCAACTACTGAACTGTAGAAATAACCGTAAAATAGTCTATAAATATAGTATAGTATAGGAGAGACTACGTGCTATACAAGAATTTGGCGATAATACTAAGACATTCTAGTATCACAATATAGATGAAATTTCCTCCACTTGGGCGTGATATTTATAAGGCTTTTTCCAGTTTAATATACATAAGATATTAAAACATCAACAAAAAAAAAAAAAAAAGCGAAAAAAAACAACAGCCCAGTGGCGTAGCGAGCTTAACTCGCGTCCGGGGCACAATACCTTTTTAGCGCCCACCAATACCTTTTTAGCGCCTCCCCCCATTCGAAAACCATACAATATTATAGTAAAATATACCATTTGGCGCCCCGTTGTGAGTAGCACCCCGGGCATGATGCCCCCCCTCACTACGCCACTGCAACAGCCCAGAAACAAACGAACAAAAAACGCATTTATAAATTCAGAAAGAGAAGGTATATTGCACAGCTATCCAGGCAAATCGTTAAAAGAAAGCCATATAATAAAGATTGATCTGCAGAAGATCTTTATGTGAACCAATTAAATTCTTTATAAAGTCTGTGAATAAGAAGATGGAGTTTTTACTTTTTTAAATATCAAAAGGTAAATAACTAAAATAAATAAGAGTCTTGCCATTACGCAAAAAAAATAATAACAAATCTCCCAAGGCAAATCGTCAACATTGCAAATTGTGCATCACCAGCCAAAAATCTTACTTTCACAGACACGTCTACCCAGACAAAAGTGTAACCACATTAGGTTTGAGAACCGCTGCTACAGAATTCATGCGCAATGTCAGCTCAGATAAAAAAATAAAAATAATTTCTACATTCAGTCTACACTACATTTATTTTGTTGGCTGTAAGTGTAAGCACGCTCATGACGTAATTATTCCATCTATGTACACTATTTTACAAGTCGTTCAGCTTGATACTAATGATACGTTTACTCCATTTATCTTAAAGGCCCACAGTCCACAATTGATTAAAAAATATAAATAAAAAATAATATTAGAACGGCATAATAATAGTAATAGCTTTCATGGGACTTTTGGTTTGTTTGTTTTAAAAATTGTTAAATCAACTAAATTAGCATGTTACATCGATACAAATTAAAAAATGTACATATAATATAAAAAGGGGACTCGCGTAAGTATCAAACACAAAATTTTAATGGTAACTAGATGGCACTGTGTAACGAAGTAATTATTTATTATTTTGTAAAGAATCGAAAATACTTTTAACTACATGGACTCCATTTTAAAAAACGGGAATATCAGGTCAGGCAGCTAGTGACAATTAATGTTTTATTTATTTTTTTGAGTAGATGATATACATAAATAGAGGTGGAGGCGTGCAATGTGGTATTGAATTTGAGGTCTGATAATAAATTTAAATATATATTTCAGGTTAAGCTCCACACTTTTTCAAAATTGACTAAGTTAATAAATGTGGGTTACCAAATAAGTGTTCTTCACAATATAATAATAGGCTACATTCACACCAAATAAAAATACATCTATAAACAGAAAATCTGGCAATTGATATTAAAAAAAAAAACACACTGAAATATTGGATTATACCAGAGCTCAACTGATCTACAGAATACGGGTGACAGTCCAAAATGCGTATGTGTCAATAAAATAATACTGATCTAAGAGTCATTCTATTGTGTACAAACTTGGATTAGGTGTGGTAATCGAGCAAATCAAGCACACGTTTAAAAAATCTTTGTACAGTTATATCAATTAAATATACAAGTGGTGATACCTTCCTTTAAAAAAAAGAACAACGAACAAACAAACAAAAAAATACCCCCCCCCCCCAAAAAAAAAAAAAACAAAAAAAAAAAACACCTACGTTTCTGGAACAATTCACCTTGACAAACTTGTTAACAAGCACATTTGTCTCTAAATTTCTCTAAATTTGTCTGACTCGGTGAATTGTTCACACACTTTAAAAAGAAAAAATTGAATGCAACCAGCCAAGCGCAACATACACTTCATGGTACCCGAGGCTTCAAGCTTAATGATGATAGTATAATCAATACCACTGATCTGATCCCATTCATTTTACTTGTCAATAATTTTTTGTTAGTGAATAACTTAACGTGCGCGGGTTAAGGGAATCCACTCACGACTTTAATTTAGCCGGCTAAATATCGTATTTGGTCAATAAATAAATAGTGCATTATGCAAATCATCAAGGGGCAAAAAAAAAAAGTGCGTTTAAAAATGCCAACGTAATACTAATAGTATAGCAAACAAGGTCAAGGCTGTAACGCTGTTAGGTGGTGAGGGTTATTTTTGGATACTGGACTATTAGACGGGAGTAGTAACCGGATATTTTTTTTTACCACTGCGTCATCTATTTATGCAAAGAAAAACATTGAAAGCAATAGGTTTTTTTTTTTTCAGTGACGAAAGTTCGAAAAATGCATAAATAAAACATAGTGGAACATTGTAGGACCGCACGAGAGAGTCAGGGGATGGTGGGTCAATGTTGGACCGTACGAGAGAGTCAGGAGATAGTGGACCATTGGTGGACGGCACGAGAGAGTCAGGAGATGATGGGCCATTGGTGGACGGCACGAGAGAGTCAGGGGATATAACTGAGCATTAGACTGATACCTGATGACAGTACCCTGCTCATAGTCAAAAGTCAATTCAGATACCCGTGAGGTCGTTAAATGGGTGACCATGCTTTGTTTCGTGTCTAATGCAGGCACGCGTCTAAAAACGTCAATGTCTACAGTGTTGATTCTTTCAAATGCATTTCCTAATTAGACATTTATAACGACAATTAAGTTGAAAAGTTTCATGGTTCCCCTTTTTTTCCTTAGTTGGCGAATTTTTTCAACGACTGAAAATAACAAAGACATATTATATATATTAAAGATTTGTTACACGTGAATGGTTTCCTTATCAAGGCAATAATTTATTAAAAGTTTCCAAGACGGTAAGAGTTTTAAAGAACTCAAGCAAGCATAATTCATGGTGTTTATCTGTGTTGATTGCAAATATTGTACCAGCCCGTTGTACCGGCACGCTGTACCAGAACGCTGTTCCAGCACGTCAGAGATAAATATTTCTGTTAAACATACGTTTTTATATCTCAAGTCACATTATGTTCTTCGTAAACTTTAATATTAAAAGTCATGACGCTTCCTAATATTTCGCTAAGTCAGGAATGATGCGTTTTAGAAGTACAGTGTTTAAAAAAATTAGGACCTAGCTAATATAACTAGTATTTTAAAGGAGCCAACGACAGCTAGGAAAATCCAATACAAGATATGCAGATTTCTTTACACAATCAGCTTTTGAGTTTCATCTCAAATTTTAAAACAACCTCATTTTTCCAGGTTTCCTGGTCACCGGACGGCAAGGTCAGGTCGGGTTCTGATCGAAAGATCTTGTCCACTAAAACCTCTGTGTTGACCGCATCGGCGGACGCACATTTGCGGAAGCGGTCCAGCCTCTGGAGTCTGTTGGGATCCTTCTCAAAACACGAGATGAGTTCATGAAAGCTGTGCGGTCGGCCGCCTGAAGGACCTGTCTGGATTTTACGGTTCGGGGGTCGAACCCTGCGGAACCCTGGACTTTCGTTTCCGCTCGGTGTCAGTGAATCGGTAGGAGAGACTGGCGTGTTCATGCCGGGGTTGACTGTTCTGGTCATTTTGGAAACCACCTTCGGAGACCCGACGTGGATCACAAGAGTGGACTCCACGTTTCCTTCGGGACACTGCTTGTCTGGATCTGAGGAAAGTCTCTTCCAAGGATGGAGTGGGGGCTTGTTGGGAGAGGACGGCTGCGGGGATGAAGTTTCTGAACTCGTGGTCTTGGCCTCCGGGTCAGTGAGTTTTCTCTCGAGGGACGACACCACTGTGGATTTAGTGACTGTAGACTTGGCATCTGATAGATTAAGTGGTCGTATTTTATCTAGAGAACATTTGATCTGTGGCGAAGGTGTGACCTCCTCCAATTTGAAAGCGCTTGAAATCTTAGCTGCAGCTTTAGTCGACTGGTTAGACGTATCACCAAGGACTGGGTCAGCATCATCATTCGCCGACGAGACCAAGTCGGGTGCACTGCGAGTTCCCAGGCGTTTCTTTAATTTATCAACACCGTCCTCGGAGGAGTTGAACCTGTCCAGCATCATGGCCACGCCAGTTCCCAGTCGCCGCTTTGATCTGTGCCCACCGCTCGAGCTGGACTCGGAATCGTTAGTCGTTTGCTGAACGGCCGTCAGCTTCGGCTGGCCGCCCTCAAACACAGGTGGTGTGAGGCTGATGCTCGCTGTGGACGCCGCCGATGAAGTCACAGTCACCCCACTGGTACTGCCGCTGTCGCTCGCGGTAGATTTGGTCACGTTAAGTTTGAGGTTCGCGACGGCTTTGGGTAGCTCCTGTTTTGAAGTGGCCTTGTATAGCGATGGTACTGCCACCTCCGTTCTAACGCTTGGTTTAGCAGCAGTTGGTGGTGGGATTTTCTTTTGACTGGCGGGTGACATGGCCAAAATAGAGCCTACGACTTCACCCTCACTAACCTTTATCGCGTTTTTATTCTCAGCCTGTGTTCTTTGCAGTTTTGCAGCCGGTAGCTGGTCCTTGGGCAGGAGCACGGTGGACCCTTCTTTCGGCATATCCTGAAACATCTGCGGCGGCTGCAGTTTTACATCGAGGTCGAGACCATTGTTGTATATAATTTTTCTCGTTACTTTAGGCGAAGGCTGAGGCGACGGGGGCACCCCGAGTATCTTTTCATTGCTTCCCCGTCTCGTCCTGTCATCCTGAATTATTTTGTTATCCCTCACTGGCCTCATCCGACTGCGGAGCTTAGAGGCCGGGGTCGGGTTGACCACCTGGTTTTCAACCGTGCTTGCCGTCACCGTTGTCGTCGTTGTCCTGGATACATCACTGGCCGTATGGTCGTGAGATGCGTTCAACAAATCGGACGTGTTAGAGTCCAACCCGGGGACGGATTTGGATCGGTTTTTCTTGACGTTCGGATCGTCCTCATTCACCACCGGCTCTGGTATCCTGGACCTGAATCTACCCCCCTTTGCTTTCACCTCCTGGGGTTTCGTCGCGGGAGACGGGGCCTCTTTGACGGTAGCCGTTTCCCGCCCAATGCTCGTAGGCGCAGTGGTCGTTTGGGAGCTTTCTCCGGGCTTCAACGTGATCTTAAACGTCTGCTTCTGCGTTTCAGGGGCCGTGTTGTCGTGACGCGTTCTTTCGACCGCCTTGCAGAGCATGTCCGTCGTTTGGTTCACCTCGTCGACGATGGCCTGGAAAGATTTGGAAATAATGTCGAACTCGGACTCCGTCTCCTTGTCAAGATCCTTCTTGCTCTTCTGCTCCAAGCCGGGCATGTAGAAGGACGAGATTCGCGTCTGCATCGGTTTCAGGTGCTCCGATTTCGGTTGTGGGGCGAAGATGTATTCAATCGATTTACTCGCTTGGTAAGGTTTGTACCTGGCCCTGTCGGTCACACTGGCCAGGTCTTCACTCTTGAGCTCCAAGCTCTTGTAAATTCGGTCCAGCTCGGCCAGTGCATCGGACAGCTTTGATTTCTTGGTTGTGTAATAATCTTCAAACGACGACGGTTCTGCCTCGCTGGTCTTGACCTCCGGAGTCAATTTCTTCAGGGAGCTCAAGATGCTGTCCAAACTCTTCTCGTCTGCTGACTGGAGCTTCAGTTTGATGACGTTGATCCTTCGTTCCACGGTCTGGGCCAAATCTTTTAAATCGTCCATAGACTCGTTGACCTGTTGTAGGGTCGCCGCAGAGGCCCGGGACGGTGATTCCGAATTTGAGAACCTCGACTCGGTGTCTTTACTCGGTAACTGGTATGCCCATCCGGTGGATTTTGTGTTTGGTCCTCTGGTCGTGTCGAATCCAGCGTCTTTGAATGATTCGAACTTGGCAGTACCGTACAGAGACTCTGGGCCGGGCTGGTAAGATGTCGATCTGAACGGAGCCAGCGCCTTTTGTATTTCATCCAGCGCGCTCGTCCCTGATTGATTCTGTGGCTTAGATACGGGAATGGGCTGGGTGATAGCCGATGTTTGCGGCGTAATATAAGCGGTCGTGGTAACAGACTTTCCGGTAAAATTTGAGTCGACGTTGGACGGTTTTGAGTACGAGGGCGCCACGTTGCTGTAGGATCTGAATGATGGGACAGCACTGCCGAGAGATCCACTTCTGTAGTGCGTGACTGGAGGGTTGTCCTCAGTGTCTGTCTCCACAACCAACCCTGTGCTCAACAACTTCTGCTTCAACAGATCCGGGTCGAGCTGGTAGCTGTTGACGCTTCCCGTAAGCATCTGTGACTGTCGGTTCGGTTGGGGTGCAGCCGGCTGACCTTGATTCTGCTGCCTCTGCTGTTGATAAAACTGCAATGGTTGCTTGGCCACAACAGGCACCTGTTCTGCTCTCACCTGGACGAGGCTTCCTCCAGTTTCGTACGTTTTAGCTGGCTGCAGTTCCGCGGTGGGCTTGATGAATGTAAATTGACCTCCTTCAAATTTGAAACTCGGCTGCGTTGGGTCGTGTTTAGTAGCGCCTGAAGCCTTGTTTTGATTTGATTCCATTTCGTGGGCTCTCTTCTTCGGGCTGAGCTGCTTGCGTTCGATGGACGACCTGCCAATGTCGTCGAGGACCTCGTCCAGAGCGCTGACTGCGCTCGACGGCGCTTTGTCCACATTGATGGACAGCGGCGTGATGTTGGGCGTGTACAGAGATTTGGATCGGTGCATACGGTCTTTCGTCGACATCAGGTTGCTCCTCGGCTGATTGGGTAGCGTGGAGCTGTGCGGAGGCGTCAGCTCCACCTGGTACTGTGACCTGACCTGGTCCAGGCCCCCCCTGTCTTGTGTGTTGCCGAAACTGAGATGACCGGCCATGCTGCTGGGATCGAATGATGTCATCTCTTCGATTTCTTTCCAGAAAGGATCCTCGGAGAATGGTATCGTCTGCAGCGTTCTGGCGGTCACACGCTCGATACTAACTGGTACCCCTTGTGTGCTTTCAAGATTTGGTGACCAAACTTCTGAATCTTTTATCTTGCTTTGATACCCTGGGATCATCTTAGACCAATCAACGGATTCTGATTCCTTCTGGGTGGGTGAAATTTTGGACGGGCGGCTGAGCCTTGTGGACGCCGTGGAGACAGACTTTTGGTCGTCCTCTGATGTCATGGTGGCCGAGTCCGTATCGAAGCGGCGCCTGAGGTTAACAACAGAATCGGACTTAACGCTGCTAATTTCGTTCAACTCTTCCTGATATCTGGAGCCTCGCTTTGCGAGATCGCGAGCAGCGCCCAAGGTTGGCGATCTCTTGACCACCGGTGTGGACTCATCCTGCGAAGAGGATATCGGGTTGTAGCCCGGGGCGTAATGTATCACCGCCGGACTGGATGATGCGGCGGCCGAGGTGCCGGCTATCGCATTGTGGCGATTCGACAGCATGTGCTGGCGGAGCTCATTGGCGCTCATGTAGCTCTTGTCTGCTTTGATGGTGACTGGGGCTTGGAAGACTGAGCTGACACTTTGGGACTGAACGCCGAGCCGAGGACCAGTCTGTGGATCCTGGACCACCTGAAAGAACCTGTGGACATTCGTTTCAACTGAAAACAGTTTCGGCGGCGTGTCCGCACTCCTGCTGATGGAAGTGTCTGAACTGAACTGCCGTTGTTTCGCGGGGGGCGTGTAGGTGGACTCCCTCGGATAGGCCGTTCCGAAGTCCCCGTGTTTGCTCAAGAGCACGGACTTTCTGACTTCACTGGGCAACATCAGGGCATCCCCTTCGTGTTCCTGGATGGTCGTTAAGTTCGCGTTCTTCTTTTCGTTACCCGTTTGGACGTCCTGCACCTTCATGAATGTTTCCCACTTTTTAACCCGCTCCGATACCTCGATGTCGTATTCCACATCTGAGAACATTCCTCTGTCCATCTGTGGTAGCTGCAGGCCGGACACGGTGTCCGATCTGAGATTAATGTCACTCACGCAACCCCTGGCGTAGGCCTGATCCGGGTGCAGGTTGTTGCCCAGGTAGCTGGGGATGACCACCTGGGCGTTGAGTTGGCTGTCCGACTTGGAGAGGTCTTCTCGGTCGAAGTACTCACTGTTCGGTCTGGACATCAGCGCGTGGCTGTCGTAAGAATATTTCCTCGGCACTACGTCCGGTTGCTGCGACCTCAGTTGGTTGTCGTAGACGTAACTCGGTTGGTACTCCACTGAGTTCGACGGCGCTATTTTAATAATGGGGGGTCCTGACAAGCCCCCTTGGCGTGTATCCTGGGGTAAAGACACGTGGAATTGTATGCTGGTACTGGCCTGCACTTGTATGGTTGGCTGATCACGTAAACTGGGCGTAGAGGAGGCGTGACCGGCTAGGCGTCGTGGATCGGGTAAACTTGAGGACCTCGAAACAATTTGAGAATTCCTCTTCGCTTTGGCCTTATCGATTTCACTGTCTAAATACTGTATGTTGGATTCGATAAGTTCATCCAGGGAATCCTCACTTGTACTGAAGACTCCAGTGTTTTCCAAATCATTCCGTGGGATCTTCTGTTGTGGTTTAGGTTTGTTGTCAACGCGTGAGTTCTTCAACCTTAGCTCAACAACCTCATTGAACCGAGAAGGTAGCCTACTGCTATTTGTTGGCTGAGAAATGATAACCGGTCCGTTTTTGCTCTGACCGAAAATCGTATTCTGGCTGCTAGGCCTAATCTCCGACTCCAGAATCGAGTCAGTCGATGGTACTCTGACCTGGGTGGTGAATCTGCGAACGGCCACCTCCGGTGAACTGTTGTACAGAGCCCTTGACGTCTGCGTTGGATTGGGCTCCGGGAAAGTGTAGAACGCCGGCTTGGCGCCCGGTACATTGGGGGGTGGGGGTCGGGCCGGGGCTTGCTTCTGTCCCGGACTTTGATTAATAACTGTTTGTTTCGACTGCATTGACATTGCAGCAGGGGCGTACTGGGATGAGGTGGTTTGCGGTGTTTTTGAAACAGGCTGGAAGACTTGGCCCTGAAGACCCGTGTTGAAACCGTGCTGCGAGCTTTGCTGGGGTTGGGAATATGTTTTGAAATCGTAAGACGTGGG
Source organism: Omphiscola glabra (assembly GCA_964017045.1). Classification (NCBI taxonomy): domain Eukaryota; kingdom Metazoa; phylum Mollusca; class Gastropoda; family Lymnaeidae; genus Omphiscola; species Omphiscola glabra. The sequence continues at coordinate 11,480,559 of OZ024810.1, forward strand.
CTGTTTGGCCGGGGAGATTTCTGGCGTGTACTGTGGTCTTGCGGGCGGAGCTGGGCGAGAGAAAACCGATCCGGTGCTGTTTGAAGAGAGTCTTTGCCCGCTGGGCGAAATGAAACTTTGCTGGGTTTGTTCTGGCTGCGGCCGCTGCTGCAGTCTGAGATTTTTGACGTTGTCGTACTGATTCACGTCGATGGGTTTTACGGGGGTCGTGGTGACCGTGGCCTTGGCCTGCTCCCCGAGCCCGCTCTGAATCGCTCTTTGCCGCAGCCGCGAGATCCTAGAGGCGGGCGTGCTTTCCTCGTCGGACGTCACAGACAGGTTTATCCTCCTCTTCCTCATCTCCTCCAGCTTCTGGTACTTGCTGCTTCCCTTACCACCGCTGCTGCCCCCACCGTCCCTTGATCCAGAGTTACTCCCACCCAGGCTGCTGCTGCTCGCATCTTGATCGACGCCCTGGTAGAAGCTATCCCTCGGTTTCAAACTTGTTCCGTTTTCCGTCCCGCTCAAACGTTTTTCGGCCTCCTTTTTATCTGACCTCTTCATCCGCCTGACGATCAATGGATTTTTCGTCCATTTTTTGGGATCGCTGTCCGAGTCGGAATTCGCTCTCCCGAAACCTGCCGGTCTCGTCATGTCATCGCTCTCCTCAGAGTCGGGTGAGTCCTGTTCCCGCCTGAACCTGCCACCCCCGTCATACGTCTGCTTTTTCCCGCCCTCCCTCTCGTCCATGGACTGGCGTACTCTTCTGTTTGGGCCTTCACTCCTGGAGCGCCGTTTCAGCTCCGACCGCTCAAGTTCGTCTGCCGCGACACGTAGGCCGTTTCGTTCTCTTAGCCCCTGCCTGGCGATGGCGCGGCTCGCCATGCCGTCCGGACCGCTGGCAGGTGGGCAAACTTTCTCCGATGTCGCCTCGGGTGCTTTCTTCTCCTGTTGCCTCGCCCGTTCCTGCTGTTTGGATTCTAGCTGTGGATGCTGCTGCCGTGGAAGCTGTTGCTGTGGATGCTGTTGCTGTGGATGCTGTTGCTGTGGATGCTGTGGCTGCTCTTGCTCTGGCTGCTGAAGCTGCTCTTGTTTCGTCGGACTCTTGTAGTAGGTGAACTTCTGTGTTTGCACCACGGTCGCCGATTGGTGCTGATGCTTTCCAATACTTCGGAGCTTCTCATCAGCAGTCTGGAAGGATGGACAAAAATGGAGAACCGATTAAAAATAGAGTTGCTTGGTTCGGAAACAAAATCAAAACTTAACAAACAACAACAGAATGTTTGATTAAAGTATTTCCGGGACACTATGTGGAAACGACGTACGGGAAACAGTTTTAGCAGGAAACTGGTTACGGTTATAAGCAAATAGCAGTCCGTGAACGAACTTACAACGTTAACTGAGTACAAAGATGTTTTATTTTGATGTAATAATTTGAAAGTGTGGCCGAGTGTTCTAACCTGAGAAAATCTCAAGTTTGATGGTCTTGAGTGCCATCCCCACCAAAGCCCAGTCAATCAGAAACCTCACCAGCACCCTCGGGTGGATGGGACTCGTTAACCTTGGACGGCAACTCATGTAAGAGAAGGAAACTCTGAATTCAAACCCGGAGATGGAATCCCGAAGTCGGATAAAATTGATGCAATGAAACATTCCGACAGTTCCTGCGACGCCACTGGCCAAGCTACATCATCCACATGTTGTTGGGAACCATCTTATTATCCTAGAAGAATAATCCCAGGCCTCGTGGATTTCGTCCATCGAATTTCACACCACTATCACCTTGTGACGAACGGCTGCCAGTAAAAGTCTTAGAATCCAGACATTCTTTCTCGAGAAACAATTAATGTCTTCCACCGTCTTAGAATCCAGACATTCTTTCTCGAGAAACATCTAATGTCTTCCACCGTCTTAGAATCCAGACATTCTTTCTTGGTTAGCATCTAATGTCTTCCACCGTCTTAGAATCCAGACATTCTTTCTCGAGAAACATCCAATGTCTTCCACCGTCTTAGAATCCAGACATTCTTTCTTGGTAAGCATCTAATGTTTTCTACCGCCTTAGAATCCAGACATTCTATCAGTCGAAAGCATAATGAACTTTTCAGGAACAAATTCAGTCACTAACCATTAAGGTCATTTGAGGTGTGTGTTTTGTGAGTGTGTGTTGGTGAGGGGGGGGGGGGATTATGGATGCTAGTTTATCACACAAAAAATACTCGCTGTACAGGTGTACGTCCTAAATGTCAGACATTTTCTTTAATCTTTGAAATTTGTTCGATGGAATTTTTCCATTAACTGGTGTGTCACAAAACTATCATTGTTTCTTAATGGCTTTGTTTCTTAATGGTTTCGTTTCTTAATGACTTTGTTTCTTAATGACTTTGTTTCTTAATGACTTTGTTTCTTAATGACTTTGTTTCTTAAGGGTTTGTTTCTTAATGGCTTTGTTTCTTAATGACTTTTTTCTTAATGGCTTTGTTTCTTAATGGTTTTGTTTCTTAATGGTTTGTTTCTTAATGGCTTTGTTTCTTAATGGCTTTGTTTCTTAATGGCTTTGTTTCTTAATGGCTTTGTTTCTTAATGGCTTTGTTTCTTAATTACTTTGTTTCTTAATGACTTTGTTTCTTAAGGGTTTGTTTCTTAATGGTTTGTTTCTTAATGGCTTTTTTCTTAATGTCTTTTTTCTTAATGGCTTGTTTCTTAATGGTTTGTCTTAATGGATTTGTTTCTTAATGGCTTTGTTTCTTAATTACTTTCTTTCTTAAGGGTTTGTTTCTTGATGGCTTTCTTTCTTAATGGCTTGTTTCTTAATGGCTTTGTTTCTTAATGGTTTGTTTCTTAATGGCTTTGTTTCTTAATGGTTTGTTTCTTAATGACTTTGTTTCTTAATTACTTTGTTTCTTAATGGTTTGTTTCTTAAGGGTTTGTTTCTTAATGGTTTGTTTCTTAATGGTTTGTTTCTTAATGGTTTGTTTCTTAATGGCTTTGTTTCTTAATGGCTTTGTTTCTTAATGAATTTGTTTCTTAATGGCTTTGTTTCTTAATGGCTTTGTTTCTTAATGGTTTGTTTCTTAATGGTTTGTTTCTTAATGGCTTTGTTTCTTAATGGCTTTGTTTCTTAATGGTTTGTTTCTTAATGGTTTGTTTCTTAATGGTTTGTTTCTTAATGGCTTTGTTTCTTAATGGCTTTGTTTTTAATGACTTTGTTTCTTAATGGCTTTTTTCTTATTGGCTTTGTTTCTTATGGCTTTGTTTCTTAATGGTTTGTTTCTTAATGGTTTGTTTCTTAATGGTTTGTTTCTTAATGGCTTTGTTTCTTAATGACTTTGTTTTTAATGACTTTGTTTCTTAATGGCTTTGTTTCTTAATGGCTTTGTTTCTTAATGGTTTGTTTCTTAATGGTTTGTTTCTTATTGGCTTTGTTTCTTAATGGCTTTGTTTCTTAATGGTTTGTTTCTTAATGGCTTTGTTTCTTAATGGTTTGTTTCTTAATGGTTTGTTTCTTAATGGTTTGTTTCTTAATGGCTTTGTTTTTTAATGGCTTTGTTTCTTAATTGCTTTTTTTCTTAATGGCTTTGTTTCTTAATGGCTTTGTTTCTTAATGGTTTGTTTCTTAATGGTTTGTTTCTTAATGGCTTTGTTTCTTAATGGTTTTGTTTCTTAATGGTTTGTTTCTTAATGGTTTGTTTCTTAATGGCTTTGTTTCTTAATTGCTTTTTTTCTTAATGGCTTTGTTTCTTAATGGCTTTGTTTCTTAATGGTTTGTTTCTTAATGGTTTGTTTCTTAATGGTTTGTTTCTTAATGGCTTTGTTTCTTAATTGCTTTTTTTCTTAATGGCTTTGTTTCTTAATGGCTTTGTTTCTTAATGGTTTTGTTTCTTAATGACTTTGTTTCTTAATGGCTTTGTTTCTTAATGGTTTTGTTTCTTAATGGTTTTGTTTCTTAATGACTTTGTTTCTTAATGACTTTGTTTCTTAATGGTTTTGTTTCTTAATGACTTTGTTTCTTAATGGCTTTGTTTCTTAATGGTTTTGTTTCTTAATGACTTTGTTTCTTAATGTTTTTGTTTCTTAATGGTTTGTTTCTTAATGGCTTTGTTTAATAATGGCTTTGTTTCTTAATGGCTTTGTCTCTTAATGGTTTGTTTCTTAATGACTTTGTTTCTTAATGGCTTTGTTTCGTAATGACTTTATTTCTTAATGGCTTTCTTTCTTAATGGATATGTTTCTTTCTGTGGTGAGGAATTGATCTTGGGTTTGAATGTGCTACAATGGCCAACCACATTATTTAGGTCAGTTTTCGGACATTAGATTGCCAAGAAAGAATGTCTGGATTCTAAGACGGTGGAAACCATTAGATGCTTACCGAGGAAGAATGTTTTAGTCGCTAACGTAAATTTCTGATTGTTACAGAAATAAATTAGGAAAACCATGAAACTTCTTTTTTTTTCAATGAATGTTACGGGCAGTGTTACACATAGACTGGGTAACACACATCTCCTCACTCCTCTGGTCTCCATCCACCGCTTGTTTAAAAAAAATGGTGATTTGCTTTTAAACTATTTAAAAGAAATAATTTAAAATAAAATTAAGATGTATTTTCAAATAAATGTAATTTAATCCATTAGGCCAGGTCTGCACAACATACGGCCCGTCAGCAACCACCTTGTGGCCCGCGAAGTGACGAAATATTCTTTATTTCTTTTTATTTTCATTATAGCTTTCACCCCTGTCCTATTTTGTTTTGGCCCGCACAAGTTTTGCATAAGGTATTACGGCCCGCCTTACATTTTCAGTTGTGCAGGTCTGATTTAGACTTTAAAAAAAAAAATTTAAAATTATGCTTTAGAGCCTCACAATTTATTTTCTAATAAACATATTTTGTTTAGGGCCGGATTTCCCTCTCGAAAAGCTCTAACCTAGGGCCTCGCAACCCGGAAGAGCCAGCATCAAGGTATAAATCCAGAATTTGAAATCCGATGAGTATTATACCTAAAGATTCTGCACTTCAATAAACGAATTCCCAAATCGCCGTTGAGGTACCCGGTGTCCTAATTGATATAAATTATCACCGTACCCTTAATCAACACGTAGGATCACGATCGCCTGGAGAGAGTTAACATAGCAAGCATTTTTTTTTTTTTTAAATAAAGCTGGCATAGTTCAAAAAGTGCACAAGTAGATACAAGTATAAGCGTCAGCACAGTGATAACTTGTGCTCGACTTAGATAAATAGATGACATCTCTGACTTAGATAGCAAATGACATCTCTGACTTAGATAGATGGCGTCTCTGACTTAGATAGAACAATGTCATCTCTGACTTAGATAGTCAAATGGCATCTGTCACGGTCAGATTGTGTGGTTACTTTTTTGTGTGTATGTTTGGGGGGGGGGGCGGAAAGAGAGTGCTCGTGGTATTGGCTATATTTTTCCACGAGTATGACCGTCTTGGCAGGGGGGGGGACCCAGGGGAGAAAGTGTTTGTTGTGAGTTGTGAAAACATTAGAGTGGTGAATGAATGTGAACATTTTTCTTGTTATCACGAGTGCATGGGCAATAATGGTATAAAAGGAGAGACAGATTATTATTAGAGGAGAACGATTTATTATTGCGTGTGGATTCGACAGAGTGTTTTTTTGAGTGAGGACTTCGTATAACTTTATGATGCTATTTTGTGTATTCATTGGATGTGTTAGTCACTTCACATGACTATTCAATAGAAGGTGCTGTGTTTGAACACTTATATTTTCAACAAGTAATAAACATATTCGATGACTCTTAAACGACGTTGCGTGGTTTTTCCTTTTAAACTATCGGCTTTATAGGAGCCAGGAAAATGTACAAGTACCAGCTTTCCAGAAGCTTAAGAAACGGAGTTGTAGACTCGGAAACGATTTTCTGCGGCTACAGAAGGGACCTAATCTCCTAGACAACGTACTTTTCGCCACAGCATCTCTGACTTAGATAGACCAATGGCATCTCTGACTTAGATAGACCAATGGCATCTCTGACTTAGATAGATGGCGTCTCTGACTTAGATAGGTGGAATCTCTGACTTAGATAGATGGCGTCTCTGACTTAGATAGGTGGAATCTCTGACTTAGATAGACCAATGGCATCTCTGACTTAGATAGACCAATGGCATCTCTGACTTAGATAGACCAATGGCATCTCTGACTTAGATAGACCAATGGCATCTCTGACTTAGATAGATGGCGTCTCTGACTTAGATAGGTGGAATCTCTGACTTAGATAGATGGCGTCTCTGACTTAGATAGGTGGAATCTCTGACTTAGATAGACCAATGGCATCTCTGACTTAGATAGACCAATGGCATCTCTGACTTAGATAGACCAATGGCATCTCAGACTTAGATAGATGGCGTCTCTGACTTAGATAGGTGGAATCTCTGACTTAGATAGATGGCGTCTCTGACTTAGATAGGTGGAATCTCTGACTTAGATAGACCAATGGCATCTCTGACTTAGATAGATGTCATCTCTGACTTAGATAGACCAATGGCATCTCTGACTTAGATAGACCAATGGCATCTCTGACTTAGACCAATGGCATCTCTGACTTAGAAAGACCAATGGCATCTCTGTCTTAGATAGATGTCATCTCTGACTTAGATAGATGGCATCTTTGACTTGGATAGAACAATGGAATCTCTTACTTAGAACAATGGCATCTTTGAATTCTCCAATTAAATTATAGACATCACTGAATATCTCCTACACTATAATACAATCTCTACAACTCACAAATTCGATAGACACCAACATATAACATATATTGTGAATTCTCGATACCCCACGCTGGTCATACTGTCGGTATTCACCCTCCTCCCAACTAAAGTACCTCACCTTATCACTAACCCTAACCCCCATCACATGTCTCTCAGAGACCTACAGCGACTAACAAGAGAAATTCTTCCAACACAATAACGCCAAGACTGACTCCCTACTTCTTTTGTTTATATCTCGCCCAGGTGGCGCTGCCCCTCGCCCCCCCCCCCCCAGCGCACCTGAGCACTTGAGTCATCAATTTTGGGACAGTAGAGCGGACTGGAGCCTTTTGTTCTACTTCTAAATTGTTGACTTGACTGTATGTTTAATGTTAGTTTCCTCCTTCATATATTAGTTAATTTATACCATGATAGGTATATCTAATGTATACCACGGTAGATTTTGTTAATTTATACCATGATAGATTTACATAATTTATACTATGATAGATGTAGTTAATTTATACCATGATAGATTTAGTTAATTTATACCACGGTAGATTTAGTTAATTTATACCATCTAATGATCTGATATAGCTGAATAAAAGTTTTTACTTAGACAATAAATAAATACAGACAAAGAAAAAAATTAGCCTCTCCCCCCCTCCCCCGCTTAATAAGCTGAAAATAAAATAATATTTAACGAAAAGAATTGTATACAAACAAGCAAACGGACATAGTTTATCTGTTATCTGGGACCTTATTAAAAAAATAATAATTGCCAACAGCAACTCAGTGGTGCGTTCTCACAGTCACGGATGAACCCGGCGGAGAAAGGGGAGGGGGGGGGGGTTTGACTCACGAGGGGCTAAAAATAGATTTTTAAAAAGAGGAACGGGTGCTGTTAGCACAGGTAAGACCGAGAGCGATGCCGGCCAGATATAAATGTCCCGGGATGCTTGGTAAGTAATCGGCTCCGATAACAGGTAGGTTGGAGAACTACGATACTCAGATGCTAGGGTTCGTGCCATTCGGGGCGTGCAAATCTTTTTGGGCCACCCCCTTCCACGAAAACTATTTACAGTTGGGTGAAAATGCCGCCCTCTTGTAAATTGAAAAAAAGTGCCCCCCCTCTACACCCCCTTTCCTAAGCCCCTGAATATACTAAAGAATTACGTCAATAAGAACTATGATACTAAATGCGATACTCAAGGTCTACGATACTAAAAATAAAAACAACCTGAGATCAAAAGAAACGACATACAAAATAACTGCGATACGTTTCGACTTCGATACCGCCCCCTTTTCAACGTGCCAGATTTATCGAGAAAGTCAAGAGTCTTCGTTTCACTGGGGGCAGCGGTTCTTATCGTTTCAGAGATAAGGGACCCCAAAACATTCAGCACATTATATCGCACCCTCTTATATGTAGGCCAGTGTTTCTCAATAAGAAGTGGAGAGGCATTAGGGGGGGGGCATGGGGGGATGGGCTGGAAACCATAAGTATAGGATGCTGAATTATTTAAAGCAACGTGGGTCCGGCAAAACAACCTTTGTACAAAAAAATGTAATTATGTTTTGATTTCGGTGGCTCGGTTACTGGAATTATACGGTTTCAGCAAAGATACTCTTAAAAAAAAAAAAAAAAAAAAAAAAAAAAAAGAAGAAGAAATTTTCAAAGCGACTTGCTAGTTAAAAGAAATATGCAGGTCAGAACCGCAGACACATACCACATGACAGCAGGGTGGCTATTTTTAGCAACAATGCAAGAACAGATCTAGACAAGAAAACTCGTTAATGTAATTAAATCAGACGCAGGAAGCCAGCACAAATTGGGTGGACTTCAAAACTAGTGAAGCAGGAGGTTTGGGTTGTCCAAGTACACACCGTCATTGAACACACCATCATTAGTACACACCATCTGACAGAGGCGTAGCTAGGGTGTTTGGCGCCCCAGGGGACACGATTTATTTTAAAGAGTCTCCATTTCTTTTTTCAACTCTCAAACCCATTACTTTCATCGATAAAAAAATATCAAAGCACATTTGGCGCCCCTAAATAGTCTGGCGCCCGCGGACATCTGTCCCCACTCTGCCCCCTCCCCTTAGCTACACCTCTGCCATCCAAGAACAAAGTACACACCTTCAATTAATCCAGGCCTTAGTAATATAAATACAACAGAGTCACGTGAAGAAAAAAGGATAAAGCTATTTATAGGTATGGACGGAAGCGCATTTGCTCTAAAAATAGATGTTTTTGAAAATATTCCTTACAGCGGTATGTTCTAAATCTGCATCAAATAGAGACACCGGAAATAACAAACGTGGTTCAATGAAAATATCAGAACATGACGTCATCAAGTCGTGCACACCATCTAATCAGCCTTAAAAATTCAAAATTAAAAAATTGGCCATGTTGTAATTTTTTTTTTTTGCCATCATGAAATCTATTTCACATTCTGATCGAGAAACAACTCACCTAGCAGCAGAAATATGAGGCACATCGACCTACTTAAATATCAGCTCTGACCTACTTACATATCAAAGTGAAAATATTACAAATTCCTTTCACTGAGTCCCTCTGCTTACATCAACAAACGAACCACCACAGTTACTGAAGGTATTTTAAAAGGGAGACTATACCAGCGTAAAGTAGTCAACGGAATGTTTCCCTTCATTCCGCTGTGGTGTAGTTTTGCTGTAATTTTGCACCTAATGACCTGTCCCCGGCAGTAACACCATCCTTATTACCATGCAAAGGGTTCTCAAACGATGACAAACATGTCCATTTACCAAAACGGTTGTGATTTTTTAAGAAAATGTTTGTTTCAAGTGGAGACAACAACGGTCGGCGCAGTACAAGGGGCAGAAGTAAAACTATTGCGTCTTGAAAAAAAAAATGTAAGCAGTAATAGGCAAGGATATCATGCAAGGATATCATGCAAGGATATCATGCAAGGATATCATGCAAGGATATCATGCAAGGATATCATGCAAGGATATCATGCAAGGATATCATGCAAGGATATCATGCAAGGATATCATGCAAGGATATCATGCAAGAATATCATGCAAGGATATCATGCAAGGATATCATGCAAGGATATCATGCAAGGATATCATGCAAGGATATCATGCAAGGATATCATGCAAGGATATCATGCAAGGATATCATGCAAGGATATCATGCAAGGCTATCATGCAAGGCTATCATGCAAGGCTATCATGCAAGGATATCATGCAAGGATATCATGCAAGGATATCATGCAAGGATATCATGCAAGGATATCATGCAAGGATATCATGCAAGGATATCATGCAAGGATATCATGCAAGGATATCATGCAAGGATATCATGCAAGGATATCATGCAAGGATATCATGCAAGGATATCATGCAAGAATATCATTCAAGAATATCATGCAAGAATATAAACATGTGTCCTAACTGTGGACCTAGATATGAGAATTGTCAAGCATAGATCCCTGTGACTAAAAAGAAAAAATTATTTACACCACAAAGATAGTTTGTTACAGTTGCGCTTTTATTTGTGCATACAATTGAATTATTTCGTTTCTTTAAGTTACATTTTTAAACCTGATTGAGACGGATGCTGTTATTTTAATACGTGTCTGAATACAGCGATGTTGTTTGACATCAAGTGTTGGAGAGTTCCTGGCGTAATTTACAAGTCCGTTTTTTTGACAAATATCAAGACAAATTCAAACCCCTGGTTTATTGAAGAGGAACCACTGCAGTGAAGTAATCCTAAACAGATTAAACATGAAAAGAAAATTGTGTCTCACCGACGTCACGTAATCCAAACGGCAGCGTCTACACTGCAGGCGTCACAACAATAACGGTCAACTGATCTAATGATGCGATGGGAATTAGTGCTAGCGATTGTGGTAAAGAGATCCACTTGTGAGTGCTTGAAATCGTTAAAAACTGTTGCAAACAGAGAGCCGTAGCCGCATACTTTTTGTTCTTGTATTTAACACTGGCCCATCGAAGGTGTCTCCATAACCAATGTAGATGACCCCCATAACCAATGTAGAAGACCCACATTTTCAATATATATGACCCCCATAACCAATGTAGATGACCCCCATAACCAATGTAGATGACCCCATAACCAATGTAGATGACCCCCAAACCAATGTAGATTACCCCCAATATTCAATTTAGATGACCCCCATAACCAATTTAGATGACCCCCATAACCAATGTAGATGACCCCCATAACCAATGTATATTACCCCCATAACCTGTGTTCATCAAGGACCCCAGGGTATTATATTTTTTAAAAAAAAGTTGCTTCCAGGTGTGAATGAAACCGAAAGAATCAAGTGACAAATTCCGTTTAAGCCTCCCAGCAACAACAAAAAAGGGGGGGGGGGGGGGGCACATGCTCGCCCCGCAGAAGGGAGCTGGAAATAAGTCATTCTTACTGCGCCTTCGATCAGTGCTAAGCTTACCACAGGGCAGGTGTTAGCCCCCAAGGCTAAAAATATCAAACCTAAATATAGAATTATCGGCTTCAGTTTGAAAGTACTCACAGATCCCAGTTAAGTGAGAAGATGCCTGTACTGATATGTCTGGCTACGATTTTCATACAAGAATGTCAGGCTATGATTTTCATACCAAAATGCCAGGCTACGATTTTCATACAAAATACCAGGCTATGATTTTCATACAAAAATGTCAGTGCTATGATTTTCATACAAAAATGTCAGGCTATGATTTTCATACAAAAATGTCAGGCTATGATTTTCATACAAAAATGTCAGGCTATGATTTTCATACAAAAATGTCAGGCTATGATTTTCATAAAAAAATTTCAGGCTATGATTTTTATACAGAAATACCAGGCTATGATTTTCATACAAAAATGTCAGGCTATGATTTTCATACAGAAATACCAGGCTATGATTTTCATACAAAAATGTCAGTGCTATGATTTTCATACAAAAATGTCAGGCTATGATTTTCATATAAAAATGTCAGGCTATGATTTTTATACAAAAATGCCAGGCTACAATTTTCATACAAAAATGTCAGTGCTATGATTCTAATACAAAAATGTCAGTGCTATGATTTTCATACAAAAATGTCAGCGCTATGATTTTCATACAAAAATGTCAGGCTATGATTTTCATACAGAAATACCAGGATATGATTTCTATACAAAATGTCAGTGCTATGATTTTCATATAAAAATGTCCGGCTATGCTTTAAAAAACAACAACCTGAAATGTCTCTCTAGATTAGTGCACTGCGCATGACACTCTCATAAACAGCGTTAATCGTTATCAGAAGACACACGAGGATGAAATACTTGACCAACGGACGACCTGGACCCTTTACGTCAGGAGCTGCTCCAATGAAGCCGAGAGGCTGTGTGAAATTTACCAGGGCGGACCCTTGCATCAAAACCCTTTCTTTTTTTAACAAAATATAAAAATAAAGCAAGTGCTACAACTCTCTAATGCAGTGGTTCTCAAACTTCCTAATGCCGCGACCCTTAAATACAGTTCCTCATATTGTGGCGACACCAACCACATTTTCGTTGCCACTTCATAACCGTTGAGTACATGTATTTTTCAAAGGGTCGTTCGATCTCTCCCCCCCCCCCCCCAAGAGGTCGCGACCCACAGGTTGAGAACCGCTGCTCTAATGGCCTCTGATAATTTCACTTACCCCCCCCCCCCTCCCAACCGAAAACTTAGGGAAAAATCAAAAGCAAAAAAAAACTAGATCTAACAAATAATAATTTTTTTTTTTTTTAAAAACAGAAAAGAAAAAAAATCGTCAGTTCAAAATTATGAAAACCAAAATAAAATCGATCAAAGCAGACTCTACTTACTATAATGTAACCCTATTTTTCCTTAAATTTTGAAAGCCACGGTCTTGCAAGCCCCAGACTTGATTAGCTCCCTTGGCTGCCTGCCTAAACCACGGAGCTAAATATAGCTGGTACCTGCCATCAAAAATATTTGAACGTTTTGAATTGCTAGGAGGATGGTGCGGAAAGTCTAAACTTGCGCCCTAGTAACAAAACTATTGAACATACTAGCCACAACCCGTCAACAATTATAGAACTAATTTAAATTTATTTATTAAAAAAAAAACTTTTTAGCTAAAATCATTTTAAATATGCTATTTATAATTCCAAAATAGATCATTCTTTCTAAACGAAGACTTTGTAGAAAACTTCTAGATTTTTTCTACTTAATTCGACGATTTTGAAGAACTGTCTTACAGAAGACATTGTAGTAAGTCTAAGGGTAATTAATAACGAAAAAGACGATTATGAAAATGGTTGGATTATGGAGTGTGAATTTTTGCATATCAAACGTGATTACAGAGCATATGATTTTGTAGGCATTGTGGCTTTAGGCTGAAATATCATACTAAAATGTTATAACTTATTTTCGGATGCACATTCGGCGTCATTTATTTGCTACATTGTATGTGGGAGCAAATTGTATCAAGTATTTATGCTGATGAACCGTGAACCAGACAATACAGCCAACTTGTCAGGGGGAGACACTAACTGATGAACCCTGAACCAGACACGACGACCAGCGTGTCAGGCGAGACAATAACTTATATATTGTGCACCAGACATCACAGCTGACTTGTCCCGGGGGGGAAGGGGAGAGCGGAAAATAACTGATGGCGTGGCGAATCATAGCAAGATGTATGAAATCGTACTATATGAAGCGATAGTAAGGCACTCTATGAATTCATTGTAAGGCACTCTATGATCTATTGTAAGGCACTCTATGAAGCCATAGTAAGACACTATATTATGTAGCCATGGTAAGGGACTATATGAGGCTAAAAACATTCTATTGAATTTAGTCGAATTTTAAAAACTTTTTAATTGAATTTTTCTTCAAATTTTTGAACATATTTTCCGCTCAAACTTTTTTTGGTGTAATGAACTTTAAGATTAAATTTTTTTTATATAACTTTTTATTGCGTTTACACTCGCCTTTCCAAAGAAATAAAAAAAAAATTGTTTTATTAATTTTTATGTTCCCTCTATCCAATTGCGTAACAGCATAACCCTAGAGATAACTTGTAAATTCAATGCTTGTTTTATCATTTATATGACTTTTTTTTTTTAATGAAAGAAAAGTTGCGATTGGGGACAATGGCTGGTACGGGTGATTTTAAGAGCACTGCAATTTCGGAACATTTCGACCTGGCTAATTCTCACCCGGAGCAGAATTCACCTGCTTATTTACCAGGTTATTCACCTGGCTATCTGTCTGGCTACATACCGGATTGTTTATTTTTAGCCGTATGGCTCCTTTGAATGAGACATTTGCATGTATACGTTTCAAAAAAAATATTTGCTCCGTTAATAGTTTATTTATGATAATAAAGAGAATAGCCATTTTGATGTCACTCTCCAAACTTAGCGTACACATACCAAAAAAAACAAAAACTCACTGAACGGAAAACTATTTCAAGATGATAATGGTTACCGGCATTACTTGTGGACAGGTAAGAAACCCAGGCGGCAGGTATCTAGCCGTAGTAATGGCTGTACGTTCCGAGAAAGTCTTTCCAGATTTATCACTAAATTCTGGAGTTATTTCTTCTTACGGTTGAGTTAGTCAAGAAGCCGTGGCCAGGGGTAGGTTGGGAGTCAAGTAACCATGGCCAGGGTTGGAGACTGGGAAGATAAGATAAGTGCTTGCGGACCAGATTGCAAAATTTAAAATTTCTCCTTTCAAAAATGGCCTGATAGTTTTTGTCTAATTTAAAGCGGTCAAAATTTGCAACACACCAGGTAAAAGACTAGCAACAACCCAGATACACATCTTACAACAACGCAGGTACACATCTTACAACAACGCAGGAACACATCTTACAACAACCCAGGTACACATCTTACAACAACCCAGGTACACATCTTACAACAACCCAGGTACACATCTTACAACAACCCAGGTGCACATCTTACAACAACCCAGGTACACATCTTACAACAAACCAGGTACTCATCTTACAACAACCCAGGTACACATCAAACAATAACTGAGGTATATAACTAGGAGCAACCCAGTTACAGTACCATTCTAGTTACAGCCCAGGCCCAAATCTAGCAGTTGCTCAGGTACAGTGCAATTCTAATTACAACCCAGGCCCGAACCTAGTAAAAACCGAGTACAGTACAATAATAGCTACAACCCAGGCCCAAACCCTAGCAACAACCCAGGTACAGTTCAATTCTAGCAACGAACGAGGTACAAATTTAGCAGCAGGCCAGGGTACAATTTGCACGACTCCCTGGTATATATCCTCCAGCCAAGACGTAGAGGTGCAAGTCAGTGGCGTGTCAGGCTAACTTGATGCAGAGGAGCAAGTCATCGGCGTGTCAGGCTAAACACGTATTTACTGCGCACGTCAACACAACCAGACGGCTAATCAGTGCCTAAGGTAAACACTGGAGACAAACAAATAGCACTAAAACTTTCGAGACACCTCACATTCCGGGGCACATTTCAACACTAAGGTGTCTCACCGTAGGTCGCCTCCGTCTAGGCATGAATGTTTGTAGATGCTACAGTGGCCGATCTATCTCGTTCGCAAAATGGGTTTATACCCATGGGGGAAAATATCGAAGTCATTCCAAGAAATCTTCGGGCTTTTTAAATATGTGGGTAATATCTGTGCAGCATGGACATGGTTTATAGTATAATTTATGGGAGTGGACCCCCGTGTGTATGTAAAAATTATTGACCAATTGTATTAGTATGATCTTTAAACATTTTCCAGAAGGAGACAATGTGGGGGAGGGATGAACCCCCCCCCCCCCCCCCGAGACACAGTCCACACACCAAGGAGCTCATCTCTGTTCCAGACGTTGAAGTGTTTTTTTTTTAATGCATAATATGGTAACACCACGTCTTGCATCATAGTCCAGTATCTGCGTTGTGTTTACGTTGAGCATCGATTCTTATTTATTTTTGGGGTATTGACTAGACCAGGATCATTGAATAGCTACACCCTTCGTGATTGGCACCTTCAACTAAACGCATCACAGAGTACACCAACTAACAAACCGTATCTAAAGCCAGTAGTTATTTAGTAAATGATATATATATATATATATATATATATACATACAAATTGAAGAAGAAAAAAACAGTTTCTAGCATTTCAATCCACCCCATCCTCCCCTTAACTATTACCCCTTCAAACCGCCCGGAGTAAGTATAAAAAAAATATTGGCTATTTCACACTATTAGTGCCAAGCGTGATTGTTTAGGGTTCAGGTTAGGTTTAGGGATACATTTAGGGTTCAGGTTAGGTTTAGGGATATATTCTTTTTAGAGGTTTGGGGATAGATTTTGGGTTCAGGTTAGGTTTAGGGATACATTTAGGGTTCAGGTTAGGTTTAGGGATATATTTTTTTAGAGGTTTGGGGATAGATTTTGGGTTCAGGTTAGGTTTAGGGATACATTTAGGGTTCAGGTTAGGTTTAGGGATACATTTAGGATTTTTTTTTATTATTTATTATTTAGCGTTTTATTCTTAATTTTACGGGTCGCGGCAACCAAGTTGGCGGCCGTGTGAGACATCGCGGAACTAATTCTTGGAATGTACCAAATTATTTTAATCACAATGAAATCCTATGCCAGCCCCTTCCCCCCCCCCCCTTTTTTTCACCTCTCTCTCTTTTAAACGCCTGAGTCTAGAAATATAAAAAATAAAATCAACCCAAGAAACGAAACAAGACATTTAGCTGTTAAACTTACCGTGAGAGCAGTCCTCGTGTCCTCTAGTCACGACTTGGCGTGTTTAAACCACGATAGAATTATATCCATAGTCAACGCTAAGGTGTTCATGTTGTCAGGCAACACAGTAAAACTAACTTTTACACACACACACACACACACACCGTGGAGCACAGGATCGCCGGAATTTACAGGAGACCGCCGGGCGGTAACCAGTACTGCTGCGGATTTCGGATTGGATTCGATTCTTTCGTGAGCAGCGGTGGGGGATATTGAAACCACGTACGTATAAGCTCAACAACAACTACTTAATAAAAACGCAGGGAATCGTGGAAACACGACCGATCTTAAACGAATAGGCCCAGGGGCGTGGCTATAATTTTGGGGGCGCGGTTAAAAATTGATTGAACATTTTTATATTTAAACCGGAGGCCATGAACATTTTGGACTCTCTAACATGCACGTGACGTCATGGATTGTACCATAAACTTCACGGATCGTACCATACACATCACATTATTGATTGTACCATGCACATGACATTATGGATTGTAGCATTCACATTACATTATGGATTGTAACACACAAAAAACATTATGGATTGTAGCAATAGCAAATATCTTCAAGAACTACATCGGTTTTCCTTTAGGTGTCCGTTGTACCCATACATTTCACCCATACATTACACCCATACATTACACCCATACATTACACCCATACATTACACCCATACATTGCACCATACATTACACCCATACATTACACCCATACATTACACCCATACATTGCACCCATACATTACACCCACACATTACACCCATACATTACACCCATACATTACACCCATACATTACACCCACACATTACACCCACACATTACACCCACACATTACACCCATACATTACACCCACACATTACACCCATACATTACACCCATACATTGCACCCACACATTACACCCATACATTACACCCATACATTGCACCCATACATTACACCCATACATTGCACCCATACATTGCACCCATACATTACACCCATACATTACACCCATACATTACACCCATACATTGCACCCATATATTGCACCCATACATTGCACCCACACATTACACCCATACATTGCACTTATACATTACACCCGTACATTGCACCCATACATTACACCCATACATTGCACCTATACATTGCACCCATACATTGCACCCATACATTTAAAGACGTCATATACGGAAGAAATTTGCAGACGGTATATACGCCCCTGATTGCGTAGTTGCGAAGGTTCCTGTTTTTCTTAAAAGCTTCACACATCAGCGTCACCAACGGATAAGTCAAATATAGCATGACGTCATCATAATAGTTATGGGAATCTAGATATATAGGAGTTTTTTCTTAATGAAGAGATCATAGTAATATGGGGATGTAGATATAAATGGGTTTTCTTAATGAAGAGATCATAACATTATGGGGATGTAGATATAAATGGGCTTTCTTAATGAAGAGATCATAACAGTATGGGGATCTAGATATAAATGGGTTTTCTTAATGAAGAGATCATAACATTAAGGGGATCTAGATATAAATGGTTTTTTTTTAATGAAGACATCATAATAGTATAGGGATGTAGATATAAATGAGTTTTCTCAATGAAGACATCATAATAGTATGGGGATCCAGATATAAATGAGTTTTTTTTTTAATGAGGACATCATAATAGTATGGGGATCTAGATATAAATGAGTTTTCTTAATGAAGACATCATAATAGTATGGGGATGTAGATATAAATGGGTGTTCTTAATGAAGACATCATAATAGTATGGGGATGTAGATATAAATGGGTTTTCTTAATGAAGAGAAGGCGCGATTTCTCATCAGCCTAAACATAGAGAGAAGTGAAACTTTTACATACATCTATCTATACAACAAAAAATAAATAATAATAAGCGTCGTGATGGTCGTGATGGTCGTGATGAAACAAATTGCTTAAAACCCTTAAAATGGCGTTATTGTGTCCCAGTCTTTGGGGTCAGTTGGAAAGGTCGGGGAACTCAAAATGGAGTTTTATGTGTCACAGTCAGTGGTGGTTAGTTGGACCCACCCGGTGGGGGGTGGGGGGGTGGGGGAAATCAGGCCTTAAGCGTCTCTCCCATAACTGTCTTATCCATTGATATCCATTATTATTCAAATTATTGTTGGATACTGTCTGTAGATATTATTTTTTTTTGCAATTCGTTGATAACTGGATGGCGATTTTTTAATCTTGAATCAACTATTTGTGTCTCTGTAGGCCCCCCCCCCCCCTTTAAAAAAAATAAAATCTGCCTTTACACACAAAATATTTTTTTTTGGGCGTGATGGAAATGATTCAGTACAAAAAAAATGACATTCAATATCATTGTGTACTAGACAAAAGATGTACACCAGCTATAAGATTTGCATAAAAAATAACTGGGGAAATATATTATGTTGCTAGTTGTTGCACGCAAGACAACTAGAAATATTGATTCTAGTAAATTAAAAAAAAAATTGTGTTGAGAAACTCTTGCAGGTAGCAGGTAATCTGCTCCCCTTTGATATACGGTAAATAAGAGTATCGATACTTTTGTTACGTAAATTCGAACCACTGTCAGAGTTACTCATCTTAGCACGCGCGCCCCTCACCTCCTCCCAACCGCCCCCCCCCCCCCGAAACCTCGCCAAGGGTTCCAGCTGTGTGAACCAAAAATAAATGGTCCTTCCAAGATGGATAACTCTGAAACTTTGGAATGGAGAACCGCAGTGGCTGATGATTTTTTATAACGGGTTGTCTACCTTTGAACTATTTTAAATGTGCGTCGTCTACTTTAGGGATGAGGGAAGGAAAAAAACAAGAGAGAGATAGAGAGAGAGAGATAAAAAAAAAAAGAGAAAGAGAAAGAGGGAGAGAAACACAGAAAGAGAGAGAGGGAGAAACAGAGGGAGAGAGAGAAAAAAATAAAGAGAGAGAATGATAGTAAGGTGGAGAAAGAGGTAGATAAAGAAAAGAGAGAGAAAAGGGGAAATAAAGAGAAAGAGGGAGAGAAGAGAAAGAAAGATCGCGAGAAAGAGAGAGGGAAATCTACGAAATCCTCGAACCTGCATGAAAATTGACAAACGTATCTCCCTGAATCTGCCGTCATAAAATGTAAAAAAAAAGTCTTAAGAACATGAACATCACTCCTCACACCCCCTCCCCCACCTACACACACACACACACTCTCTCTCTCCCTCACTCTCTCTCTCTCTTTTACTCTCTTTTTCTCTCTCTCACTCTCTCTCACTCGCTCTCTCTCACTCTCTCTCTCTTTCACTCGCTCTCTCTCACTCTCTCTCTCCCACTCTCTCTCTCTCGCATACACACTCTCTCTCTCACTCTCTCTCTCTCACACACACACACACTCTCTCTGTATCTTACTCTCTTTCTCTCTCACTCACTCTCTCTCTCTCACTCACTCTCTATCTCTCCCACTCTCCCTCTCTCTCGCATACACACACACACTTTCTCTCCCTCTCTCTCTCTTTCTCTCTCTCATTCTCACACACACATTGATTTTAAAAAAGTGTGTGTTTCATTTAGAACGAATCACCATAATAATTGTTCAAAATAAACACGACTTAAGCGTCTCGTAGTGACGTGGAAATGGTTCAAAATCAGCCCAGCCCCCCCCCCCCCCAACGGCATAAGTTTAAAACAGACCGTTATAGTTCAACGTATTATGTCACGATTGTAAGGAAAGTAGGTTTTTATGTGCTACCCTTTGAGATCTCGGGGTTGGTTCACGCCACGCTGCATCGGACGTAGCTATGGCTTACTGAGACTAACACCTTTGGGTAGGTGTGTACTTTGCAAATTTTTTTTTTTTTTGTATTTGTTTTTTACCTCAAGTAATGGACCAGTTTTGTTGAGGTAACGTGCTGAGATTGTAGGAACATCTAATGACCTGCAGTGTGACCTCCATCAATGAACTACAAGTTGGGGTGCACCTCGATAAAACAAAACTACAAGACAATAAGTCAAATTGACCCTATGGTCAATATTAATGGGAATCGGTGGTTTGTGGGTTAAGTTTCCTTAAAGCTTTCTCATCTGGAAAAAAAAAAAAAAAAAAGAAAGTTGTGGTCAAGGCGACTTTACCGTGAAAACAGCACAGGCCCCCTTATATACTATGAGAACCGCCGTGGAGGAAAAAAAAAAAAAAGAACAAAAGAAAAAAGAACTATTTCTCTCATCTGTCAGGACCACAGGCGCATAAAGGCTTTTTTTTTTAATTGAGTTTTAAACTACACGCCTATAAAATAAATGATAGGGCAAACTGACATTAAGTTAAGTAGGTCGCTAAACAAATGAAGGAGAGCGAACATCCTTTTCAACACAACCCCCCCCCCACCCACCCACCCACCCCCAACACACACACACACACACGCACAACCTTCAAAACTCTGTATGTGTGCTTGTCCTATAGGACTATGACCCAGTACCCCGAGCCATGGAACTTGTTGCATCTTTCTCCTCGGGACCATCCTTCTAGTTCAGCGGTTCTTGAACTGTTGAGCTTTTTTTATTTTTATTTTTAACGACTACTCTTAACTATTGAAGGGTTAAAAAAAAAAAAAATTAAAAATAAAAACAAAAAAAAACTCTTTTTAAAAAAACTGCACACAAGAAAAATACCCCCCCCCCAAAAAAAAAACAAAACAACAACAACAACAAAAAACAAACAAACAAACACCCCCCCCCCCCCCCTTGATTACAAGTTTGAATGTGTCGAGCATTTGAAAGGGTAAATGTTATAAAATAAACGGTACATCTTGACTGCGATTCGCAATATGTAGCAAAGCTTACTCCCCTGATCGAGAGCTACGCCCCCCATTGTCTGATGCCGTAACTTAATCATCGGTTCATCAAACGCATTTCATACACTATGGACACATAATGATATTCTATAAAATATCGCATACGTTTATTAAGTTAAGAAATCAAGGTGTGAAACCATTATGGCCACCGTACCCCGGCCTCTTTATGGTTCTCCCAGACTGTTTTTCATGTTTAAGATCCCGAGGAGCACCTATTTGAGATCAGCTGAACGCGTTGCCTGCATTAACCTGAAGGCCCGCGCGTAAAAAACAAATACAGCGCAATTAAGATGAAGCACTTTGTAGAGACAATTTCGATTCAGTCGAACACTGCCAGATTTTTAAAGCAATGTGCCCCTTAACCCGACAGACATTTCAGAAAAGGAAATAATTAAAACGTATAGAATGGAAGATTAAAAAGTCAAAAGTAAGGGAAATAACTGGAATAAATAATGAATGATTTAGTAAATGTAAATAATTCCCCTTATATTTTCAAAAAAAAAAATAAAATAAAAAAAATAATTTATTCATTTATTTATTATTAATAATTATTAAAAAAATTAATTTAAATTTAAAAGAAAGACGAAGTAAATTTGCAATTCATTCTGCAACAACGTGACTTTAAAATGGCGATTCCATTTTTCTATTTCCTTTATACATCTTCATACACTTAAATTAAGTAAAAGAACAACAACAAAATAACGCGGATAATTTTTGGTCAGCAGAGAATAATTAACACTGGGGCCATCCTTTGAAGAAAGAAGGAAAAAAGAAACCAAACAGAATAATTATAATCTGAGGATAATGGAGAAAAAAACAACACTATTTTTAGGACGTAATTTACGTCACGTAAAGAGAAAGACGGCCATTTTAGGACGTAAAGGAAGTATGGGTATCTTGATGAATAACTTTCAGTGTGTGACGTTGTATGTCCACATACACCCTAAAATAACAACCTAAAGTTGTACAGCCACATACAGCCTAACATAACAGCCTCAAGTCGTATATCCACATACAGTCTAACATAACAACCTCAAGTTGTACAGCCACATACAGTCTAACATAACAGCCTCAAGTTGTACAGCCACATACAGTCTAACATAACAGCCTCAAGTCGTATATCCACATACAGTTTAACATAACAACCTCAAGTTGTACAGCCACATACAGTTTAACATAACAACCTCAAGTTGTACAGCCACATACAGTTTAACATAACAGCCTCAAGTCGTATATCCACATACAGTCTAACATAACAACCTCAAGTTGTACAGCCACATACAGTCTAACATAACAGCCTCAAGTTGTACAGCCACATACAGTCTAACATAACAGCCTCAAGTTGTACAGCCACATACAGTCTAACATAACAGCCTCAAGTTGTACAGCCACATACAGTCTAACATAACAACCTCAAGTTGTACAGCCACATACAGTCTAACATAACAGCCTCAAGTTGTACAGCCACATACAGTCTAACATAACAGCCTCAAGTCGTATATCCACATACAGTTTAACATAACAACCTCAAGTTGTACAGCCTTACACACACACACAAATTATCAAGCCCAGGCTGTGCTACACCAAAGGAAATACAATAACTGACAAATACACCGTACCTAACAAGCACAAGATGTATGACCAGACATATGAAGGGAAGAAACTTCACATAAAATTATTCTATCCTTCCACTCAGCCCCCCCCCCCCAACCACCAACCCACTCCCATTGCAACAGATTCCTTCTACCTGTGGCCCTACCTAGGTGCTCGCCTAGAACAAGATACCTGTAGAACACAAGGACTTGAACATTTCACATTTACAATCGTGGCTATGAGGTTGTGTAGGGGGGGGGGGGTGAGATGGGAGTTGGGGAAAGGAGGGGCCGTAAACTTAGCTCAGTTGGCAGGAGATCAAACCCCATCGATAAGCAGCCATTGAGTTGCCGGACTTTGCCATAAAAATACAATATGTTGTTGAAAATATTTTCAAAATTCCATCATGAAAATATGTTTTGATGCAGGATAGTAGATTCTTGTTTCAAACAATCATTGACTTTATACAAACATGTAAGCGTGTGAAAATATGTCAGCGTCTAGGAATTTGTAAGCTTGTCCATATATGTAAGCATGTACAAACATGTAAGTGGTGTACAAACATATTAGTGTGTACAAGAACGTAGGAGTGTTCAAATATGTAAGCGTGTACAAACATGTAAGTGGTATACAAACATGTAAGCATGTTCAAATATGTCAACGTGTACAACCATGTAAGCGTGCACAGACATGTAAGCATGTACGAATATGTAAGAGTGTGCAAATATGTGCGCGTGTACAAATAATATGTAAGCGTGTACAAATATGTAAGTGTGTACAAATACGTAAGAGTGTATAAATATGTAAATATGTGAGCGTGTACAAATATCTAATCGTGTACAAACATGTAAGCGTGTATAGATGATGTAAAGCTAATGATGGTCTCGCCATACCACCAAGAGCTAAGTGCTGAACAGTGAGCTGACTGTTAAGTGAATGATGAAAATTAAAAAAATTGTTTGTTTTATTTTTCTCTCTCAAGAACCAATGCACAGATATAGATTAACTTTCACACTCTTCAGAGTACCAAGTCATCTTCACACCTGAGTTAGTTCGAAGGGTGGTGACTTGGTTAATATATATGTTTATTTCGTCTATAATGAGAAGGGAGCTCGGTTAATTTAAAAAAAAAAAATGCTCGCTTATGTGTATAGGACACGACTACGTAGTAAAAGAAACTATTTTTTGTGGGGGGGGGGGGGGGGGGAGAAAAGAGCAAATTGAATTGGTTCCATATCATTTAATGTTGTCATGGTTTAGCGAAGTAAACATCGATTGGATGGCAATACTGCTAACTGAACAAGGGGGAAAAAAATGATTCAGGTTAAAAGAATACGTAACAAAATCATCGTTTTCATCTGTTTCCATTAAGGCTACTCAACTTACTTGGAATCGAGTTTAGAATCAACAAAACGTGATTTTGGAACCAACTCAAACTAAACCAATAAAGGTGAGCGACGGCGTCCAAGTCCAAGGGCAAGCTACCCTTTTTTACTAAACATTTGGACGTACCCCTCACATTTTATAATGTAAAAATTAATGTTTAAAAAAAACAAGAAAAAAAATGAATCAAAACATCTGCCCTAGTTCTAATATTGGAGTAAATGGCACACTACTTACACTTGATTCAGGCCATCCCTTATTGGTCGTAAATGAAGACACTCAGGGCTAAGTGACACACATTTTTGGGGATGTTCTATAAATAGTTCCTATGCAGTGTTTGCGACTTATTTTTAACCTGTCACAATATCGCTGAAAATAGCCACCTGATGAGTTCCGCCCAGCCTTCATTGTCTACGCCCCCACCTGTTGTGATAAGGTAAGCTGTAACGCCTATAAAATTGTGGGTGGACTTGTTATTGTAGCCTAATAGCATAGACGAGTCTCAAACTATCAATTTTTTGTCTTTCCGGGCTCCACCCGAAATCCAGACCAGACGTCTGTCGGCAATATGCTGCTGGGGGCACTTTTACTCACCAATCGGTAACGCCATTTTTAAACCTTCGACTCTGCCTGTGGCTCCCCGGATTTTTTCGTGGCAGATTTCATTCATATTTCAGCTCTTCAATCAATTATTTTTTTTGCAGGGCCTTGAGATAGACTCTGAACTTTTTTTGCAGGGCATTGGGCTAGAAAAAGGATTCTAATCTCTCTATTTCCAACCACGCTCACGCACGTGTAGTCTATTAGTGAATGATTACATTACATCATAGAATAAAGGTGATGAAAGCCGTGTACTGTGGTAAACTTTATGGTACCTTAAAAGCCTACCCTATAACTATGTATAAAATATTAAATATACATATATATATATATTGATTGATTGATTGGATATTTATATAGCGCTGGTATCCGTGCTACTGTAGCATGCTCACTGCGCTCTGGTTTTCATACATCTGTTTCAACAAAAAAGGTTTTAAATGTTTCTTAAATGATGTTTTATCCTTTTTCAATAACCATCAAAGATTGAGGCAAAATATTCCATAATTTTGGCGCCATCGCATCAAAAGAGCGCCCTCCGTAAGACTTTTTTTTCTGTGTTCCTCCACACTGGGAATTGTAAGTAAGGACTGTGTAGATAAGACGCCTGTACAGCAAGTAATTAGCAGTTCCAACCAATTATAAGTCAAAACTCATAAGCAAAATAATTATTTAAAATAACTTAGAAGAAGATAGTTTGTTCAATATGAAACAATCCATAGCAGCAAAGTTGTTTCGTAAAATCCTTTATAGAATGTTGCATCTTGAAATAAGTGTGAACATTTTTTACAAAAGATGCATCAAAGAAATGCACTTTAAAGAAATCTCTATTTCAGATAAAAAAACAAAAGAAAATAGTACGCACAAAACGCACTTGTGATAAATATTATTGAAAAAAGAATTTCATTGAACGCAGTTATCGGAAATTTTATTTTATCTTTCCCTTTAAAAAAAAACGGAAAAAATTGATTGGTGTGTTTTGGGGGGTGGGTGTGGGTGGGGAGTGGTTGGGTTGGAAAGAATATCTTGTCATCGGAGACAAGTCTATGTACCAAGTTTCAGCTCGATAGGTCGACGGAAAGTGGGTCGATTAGGGTTTAAGTTAGGTTTAGAGATCGGTTTAAGGCTCAGATTAGGTTCTGGGATAGTTTTTCACGGGCCGCAGCAACCAAGATGGCGGCCGTGGCGCGGATTGTCTGGATTTACTCAATGGCGTTCTCAGAACTGAGATCTAAGTATTTGGAAGTATTTCCCTAAACAAAAAAGCTAACAAAATAAAACAAAAACAAAGAAACAGACCAATAATATCATAGAGAACTTCATTTAATCGAAAGTTTGTAATAACGCGAAGGAGTAACCTTTTCAAACTGACTCCATAAATCACACATCCCCACTTGATGATGCCCTTGGCCCAAACGTCTCTCGACATTTCCCCCCCCTTTGTACGAGGAACTAACTGTTTATACTGGCAGGCCTCTCAACCCGTCTATCATTCCATTAGGGCAACTATGTCCCACTTATATATGCGTCCATTACCGCTTCACCTCACGACTCCTTGCATCTCTTCAATTTACAGCAGAACAAGGGTTTCTTCGTCTTCCCGGGCGACCCCCCTCCCCCCCCCCCCCCCCCAAAGTTCTCAAACACGATTGCAGGAAACATTTTATATGATTACAGGTAGTACTGTGTACGACCACAAGTAGTACTTTGTACGAACACGGGTAGTACTGTGTACGACCACGGGTAGTACTGTGTGCGACCACAGGTGGTACTGTGCATTATCACATGTAGCGCTGTCCAGGCGGTATTGTACACTGTTTCAAAAAGTACAATGGTTTCTCTAATCTTATATGGTTGGAGCTACTAACTTATCGGTGATGAAGAATAGGACTTTGGATCAGAAGTGTGGCCTACAACCTCAACCACTGCATAGATAGTTAATGAACCCAAAGGCAACGCTGTGATGACGGGCGGGAGCTGGGGGCTGAATTACACTATCAACTTTTAATACGGGGGTGAGGGCATAAAACTGAAATGTGGCCTGAAGGGGGGAGTCTCTAAAAGTCACCCGAAGGGTCTGTTCCGGATAGCCATGGGGGTTTTCTAAATTATCACGCGACGGGTCTGCTCCGGATAGCCAGGGGTTCTCCAAAAGTCACGCGAAGGGTCTGCTCCGGAAAGCCAGGGGGGTTCTCCGAGTTTGTCACGCGACGGGTCTGCTCCGGATAGCAACGAATGTTTAGACAAACTTAACCGATTCCAAATTCATTGTCATATTCGATACCAACCCATCGGTTAAACCAAAATGATCGACATCACACTGCGCTCCTTTTCACTCAACATCCGGGTCGGGGATCCGAAAGAAATTTTCACCTAGTAAACTATCCCCGCTTATAACGCCTCTCCTGTTACCTATTCCACTGTTGTCTGCACATTTGTCTTTTGTTACCTAGGGATCTAAGTGTACATTTGTCTTTTGTTACCTAGGGATATAAGTGCACATTTGTCTTTTGTTACCTAGGATCTAAGTGCACATTTTTCTTTTTTTTACCTAGGGATCGAAGTGCACATTTGTCTTTGGCTACCTAGGGATCGAAGGGCACATTTGTCTTTTGATACCTAGGGATATAAGTGCACATTTGTCTTTTGTTACCTAGAGATCGAAGTGCACATTTGTCTTATGTTACCTAGGGATATAAGTGCACATTTGTCTTTTGTTACCTAGGGATATAAGTGCACATTTGTCTTTTGTTACCTAGGATCTAAGTGCACATTTGTCTTTGGCTACCTAGGGATCGAAGGGCACATTTGTCTTTGGATACCTAGGGATCGAAGGGCACATTTGTCTTTTGATACCTAGGGATCGAAGTGCACATTTGTCTTATGTTACCTAGAGATCGAAGTGCACATTTGTCTTATGTTACCCAGAAAGCTGAGGATGAACCAGGGTGGATGGTTTGCTATCAGAGAATCTAATAAACATATTTAAAGATCTTATGCTGGAGTGGCTATGCCCGACCTATCCATAATTCAAGAATTCTAGAAAAGATTATTGGTCTATCCTACGTTGTTGTGAGCCAGCGCAGTGGGTCTTAACCTAGACCATCCTAATGCCGCGACCCCTTAATACGGTTCTTCATGTTGTATCGCCCCCCCCCCCCACCCAGCCACAAAATTTATTTTTGTTTCTACTTCATAACTGTAAAGTATATGTGGTTTCAGATGGTCTTAGGCGACCCCTGGGAAAGGGTCGCGCGACCCCCAGATGGGTCGCGACCCACTGGTTGAGAACCGCTGACCTAGACGAAAACGTGTTTACAACTTTTTTTTTACGAAAGATTTTACAAACAAATTGTTACTGTTATATATATGTATATAAATATATGGAAATACATTGTTAGACGATATGTTAACATTACGTAATGGGATGTGACGTTTTCCGGTCTTGGGGAGGACAAACCCTTTTTCCAAAACCATATTTCAGATCACTGAGAAAGAATGAAATCTAAAAGCTACTTTGCTGAAAGTGCAACCTGCTGCATTTTAATTAAGACGAAATGTAGCGAGCGCCTAGCTGCCAGCCGTGCCGCACTAGTGTCTTGGAGAGGACAAACCCTTTTTCCAAAACCATATTTCAGATCACTGAGAAAGAATGAAATCTAAAAGCTACTTTGCTGAAAGTGCAACCTGCTGCATTTTAATTAAGACGAAATGTAGCGAGCGCCTAGCTGCCAGCCGTGCCGCACTAGTGTCTTGGAGAGGACAAACCCTTTTCCAAAACCATATTTCAGATCGTTGAGAAAGAATGAAATCTAAAAGCTACTTTGCTGAAAGTACAACCTGTTGCATTTTAATTAAGACGAAATGTAGCGAGCGCCTAGCTGCCAGCGCTGCCGCATTAGTGTTTTGAGCGCACTCTGTTTAAAAGGAAGTCGAGGCGCTATCTTCCTATTGTCCGATTCAGTGGTAATCTAACTTCAATTACATACTTAGATAACCCAGCCGTTGAATACTTACTAGCCGACAAGCTACACCGTGAGACTGGAACGTGTATCGAATTTCAGCTCAGCAGCGCTCCGACCTCGTTCCGTTATTCACGCTGCTTTTCCTTTCATTTTTGTGTCACTGTCATCTTTGGGATACCGTCATCTCTTTGTCACTGTCATATTCTGGTCACTGACATCTTTTTTTTTCAAATTACAAACGAAAACCCACTATTTACAGTTTACGCATTCAATATGTAGTTCTTCAAAGTAGGTCATTACGTCAGAGTCTGAGTTATAGACGGAAACCACTACTGAGGTTGCATACGCGGGCTGAGCAATTGACATGTAGCGCTGGCATGGTGTTATGTAGACGACGTGTTTACGTCATCTTTCCCCCGTGAATGAACTCTAGCTGACCCCAAGCTCGGAACCGCATATAAGGCCTGGCTAGCTAAAAAAATAGTATCTCTTGACATTGTTTACAACTAAATAAAATTAATAGTCTGTATCCTTAGGATTCTGTAGAATTATGTAGAAATATCTTGAAAGGAAAACGACGTGTAAGGCCTCTCTAGAAAGATCAGTAGAGCAGAATATAAAAGTGGAACGAGAGTAATTTTTGTGGGTGCCATCATTTTTATCACGAGATATTTCGAGAGCGTATGTGTGTTTGTGTGCGCGTAGATTCCTTTTCATCTTTGTACCTTTTTACGACATTGTGTCGTCTTCAACATTCTACCGGTGCAACCCAATCATTATGCTGTAAGTCAATAGCTTGAATTATATTTATTTTGATTTTGCAATTTATAATTAACGTAGTAAAATGCATTAATTGTGATTAGCCCTGGTTTGGGTATCGTTTTTTTTTTTTGTTATTGTATTTAACATTACGGTATCGTCTCTTGTTGTGCACTGTTTTAGAACGAGCCATTTCATTAAATAAGAGATTTCATTTTTCAATACGGATAACAGTACGTAACACATGGTATGGCATGCCAGAATAATAACAGTGCGGGTAGTGCAGATTTGACAATGAGTTGGGGTGTGGGTGGGGTGGTTTCCACACCCATGAAAGGTTTTCGCACAAGTAAGACACATAACGGTAACGACTACACATTTCTCACCTTTAAAAAGTTGATGGCGAGTTTCTTCATCCTCTCCCCTGTATTCCGCCGCGCTTGCTAGTCTGGTTACCTTTAAGTCTCAGATGCTTCAAATAAGATCCCCGAACCGGTGCACAGATAGTCCGTCCGTGCAAGTCTTCCACGGCAGCCTCTGCGCCAGCATCCTGCAGATCGACGTACCCCCCGGGTACCATCGGCTTGATTCCCTAAAAGTCTGTTTCACGAGATGGCCGGCCTTTCCTCCTCCTCCTACACCAGCACTCTCATGCTTGTTCTGTACGGATCACTGGTTCTCAAACTGACACGGTCCACAGCGACGAATCTTAACCACAAGACCTACAGTCACATACAGTTTACTCTTACGGAAGGTAATTCATACAATTCAGGAGTTGTATGTTTTCCCACCTGTAGCGCAGGTTCAAATCCATGACTACATTATAAATTGATTGCATATTCAAATACCTCAGCACCTTTACCTGTATTAAATATTCGAATCCAAAAAACACATTTAAACTAGATTCCAAACTCACATCAATACCACAAAAAAAAACAAAAAACAGTATTCAATTTTTCATTTCAATACCACATCTAAACTAGATTCCATTTTCGAACACAATATCACATTTAAACTGGATTATAATTAAAATTCAATTCCACATTTAAACTAGATTCAATATTGTATTTTTGTAATACCACATCTTCACCAGATTCAATATTCAAATAAAACACTCCATTTCAACTAGATTTAATAATCGATTTCAATAAAAACATAAACTACGTTCCGTATTCGAATACAATGTTACAATTAGATCTAAACTAGATATTATGGCTTTCGAGCTCGATTACGACGTTTTTTTCAACATGACCACAAATCAGTTCTTATACAAATGTGATCGGCGGTGAACAAACAAAACAGTACGTCACCCCGGGGGCACGAGTCCGATATGATGATCAGTGCGCCACCCCGGGGGCACGAGTCTCATGTGATGACGGCCGAGAACGGTGCGAGTGTTTCATAACTTAACGTGGTTTTTAAGTTTCGTTATTCACGGCCTTCATTTTAGGGTCACTGTCATTTTTTGGGTCACTGCCATATTTTTTGTGATTGCCATCTTTGTGTCACTGTCATCTTTGGTCACTGTCATCTTTGGTTTACTGCCATCGTTGGGTCACTGTCATCTTTTGGTTCCTGTCATCTTTTAGGTCACTGTTATTTGGGTCCCTGTCATCTTTTGGGCCAATGTCATTTTGCTCTCTGTCCTCTTTTGGGTCACTGTCATTTGGGTCCCTGTCATCTTTTGGGTCCCTGTCATTTTGGTCCCTGTCACCTTTGGAGTCACTGTCATTTGGGTCCCTGTCATCATTTGTGCCAAAAAATTTATTAATATGATTTATTTTTTTATGATGTTGCTATTGATAATTCATTATAAGAAGTTCCGCCCACTTCTCCGTTCAGATGTTGACAACACATTTCTGATCATGTTAACACATACCCCATTTTACACCAGCGGTTCTCGGTCAGATATGTTGTAAAAAAACCCAAAGATGTGCGATATCGCAGACTTTCAGACGGATTGGCTTTAAAAACGTTATGTCAGATTCCTATTGGCACACTTAAGTCACCTTGACCCCCAATCCCAAGAAAAAAAAAACAAATTATTCTGGGAACAGTGGGCAGTTTTAAGTTATAAAATTTGAAAGAGAAAAAAAAAAGAGTATAGCCATTTTGTTTACCAATATAACCAGGGAGGTAGAGATTAAATTTCGGGGATCTTAAAATACCGTGGGCGGGAATGATGGGTTTACAATAAAGTGTTTTGGACATGGACATCGTGGTCGAAAGAGAGAGAAGTTTGGGAGGGGAAGAGAGAGAGAGGGGGTTGGGAGGCAAGAGAGAGAAGGAACGGCTTTTGCACTAGCTTGGTTTGCCACCAAGGAATGATCTAGAAATTAATATGACCAGCATTTTCGGCTGTTTGGGATCATACTAACACATGGGCATCCTTAGATATAACATTCATATAGTTAAATATATAGCGCTTTTGGTGTGCTTTTTCTCTGTCATCTTCTATTTGAATTATTATACAAATCTGAAATTCTTCCACGATATAATTATCCAGTATTTTTTTTTTTTTTTTGAAAACAGAAAATGCAACATATTCCCAGAATTCCGTGGCCCGTCGGTGTAATTATGGCATGGAGTCATGGAGGGGGGGTGGGTTGGGGGGTCGTAACTCAACCTCCTCGCTATCAACAACAGCTCTGAGCGAACTAGGGGCTAAAAATGTGTTTGGGGTTGGGGGGGGGGGGCGCTGCTTTCTTTATTAGCGAACATTTCATCATCTGTGGTCTGGCTTGATAACCCCATATCCCCCCCCCCCGAGCAGCCGAGCAGATCTTCGACAGATCTACGACTCCGAATCTAGGGGAGAGGGGGGTGGGGGTAATGGAATATGAGTCTAAAGGACAAAGCGAGGCCTGGATGGGTTTGTATGGATGGGTTTCTATGGATGGGTTTGTATGGATGGGTTTCTATGGATGGGTTTGTATGGATGGGTTTCTATGGATGGGTTTCTATGGATGGGTTTCTATGGATGGGTTTGTATGGATGGGTTTCTATGGATGGGTTTGTATGGATGGGTTTGTATGGATGGGTTTCTATGGATGGGTTTGTATGGATGGGTTTCTATGGATGGGTTTGTATGGATGGGTTTGTATGGATGGGTTTCTATGGATGGGTTTCTATGGATGGGTTTGTATGGATGGAGACATTTTCAACAGAAAAAGTAACGTCACAAAATTCAGAATACTTGCTGCATTCATTCAGCGGGCGAATACCAGTAAGGTTACGTCATGTCATGGGAAGCGAATCCGAATACAAGTAAACAGTGTAGTAATCGCCTTAAGGAATTTATTCTTATCAAAAGAGAACTTTTTTTTTTACCCTTCTCAACATAAAATCGTATTCGGGATTAAATACTCTACAAATTGAGCCTCGCGATAAAAATCATTTCTCGATTTCGACTCCGGCTTCTTGGCCTGAACAAGTTTTCGTTTTCTTTTTAAAAAATATCTTTTATGAAAGAAGTTTTATCTAAGTAATGAGAACGTTTAAGTAAACAGCAGATGACATAAAGTTAATGTTGAGTGGGAAAACGTGCAGGAGATGTTAATGGAATAAATAATAATGGAATTATACAGGTCAACAGCAGTGCAAACTGTAATTGTAAAAAAATAATTTTCAAAAAGACAGCTGACCCCTCTCCCCCCCACCCCCCCCCCACCGGATGTAAGGTTTAGTCTCCGTCTTGTCATCGCTCGAAATTTAATTTCTTTTTTTAAGGGCGCGACTTTGTTAATATTCGTGTTTATCAGTTTAAGATAAGGATCTCAAACTCGCGGCCCGCGGGCCATTTGAGGCCCGCAAGGACGATATTTTTCGGCTCAATATCTGGCAGAAAAGTTTAGTGTTAATGCGGTCCGTGCGTCTTCCCCATTCTCACATCTATAACGTGACCCTCCGCGACGGTTTCAGTCGAATCTCACCGACTAGTCTAATTCTGATTTGTAGTTATATTTGTGTAGGTTTGGACGTTGATTATAATGGTAAAGACAATAATATCGGACAAAAAAGTTTTGCAGGAATAACAACCGACAGAGCGCCAGTAATGAGTGGGAAAATAAATGGACTCATGACACGTGTTCAAAGAAAACTGAAAGAGGAGGGTGTGGAAGAGGCCGTTGCACTACACTGCATTATCCATCAGTATGTGCTTTGCAGCAAATTAAGTATGACAATGTGATGTCCGACGTTGTGAAATGCATCCACCAAATCAGATCCTGGAGATTGAATCCTTTTCTTTGTGAGTACCTATCTGTGTGAAAAGCTTTTTTCCACTATGAACTTTAACAGCATCTTCAAGCTATACTCTCAGTTGCTTCCTCACTCAAGCCAAATGGTGCTCAGCTGTGCAAGAGGAAGCGCTGCCAGGTCTCTGGCAACAAGGAGTTGAAGGAAGTAAGTGATGCCTAGTTCTTGAGAACCCTTAATATTTTTATTTGTTATTAATAAAGGTCGAGCAGATTGCACCAGTTGTACTTTATTGAATTTGTAATCGCTCTTTGTGTGTGGAATACTCACTCAGAAAACTTGCCACCAAACATTTTTTTGGCCACCAAACTTTTTTTTTGGCCACCAAACTTTTTGTTTTGGCCACATACTTTTTTGTTTTTGGCCACATACTTTTTTTTTGGCCATATACTTTTTTTTGGCCACATACTTTTTTTTTGGCCCCATACTTTTTTTGGGCCACATACTTTTTTTTTTCAAATACAGAAATTGTGTAACTTTAAGTAGTTTAAGTAGAAAGCTCGGGAATTACTTTCAACACACGTCTGCACTGTTGTTGTCCAGAAGTTATGTTCACGAATTATTTTTTCGCTACCATATAGCTGATGACGCTACGGTTGTTGTTTTTTTACACTAGTTACAGCCAGGATCTTCCAACTTTTGGCTTTACAATGAAGGGTACCAATTACAACTCTTTGGTACTCAAAAAAAAAGTTAATTACATTTTTAAAAAAATTAGGTTACATAAAGTTATAATCGAAACGTAATAAGACCGAAAAAAAAAGAAAGAAGTGTTGACTACAAATCGAAGTATTGATCCTATGCCATGTCTCCCTAATAACACTAGAGGGATCGCCCTCGTGCCAACCACATGCCCCGGCGATCAAAAAGATAAATTGATACCTGGGCCTGGTTCGAGCGCCCCGCTCGTGCCGCTGGCAGACTCCAGCACCGGATGTCCTACAGGAGGACTTTGAACACCACCAGCCTCGGGAAAAAAAAGGTCCTAGGGGTGGGGGTATCGTTGGTACTTATGAGCTTCGATTATCGACTGTATAAAAAAATCGATCCGTTTCATTAGTTAGATTTAATAATTAAGATCGAATAATGCTAATTTAAATAGGACCGGAGGTTGTCGTTTACACAGGGAGATGAGGTCTTTCACTGTAGCACTGTAAGTAAGCATTGTCCTTTTTTAATGTGTTAATAAATCATATACCTTGGATGTATCCACTGCATCCCGGTCTACTTCCAGTCGTCTTGACTAAGTCACGCCAATAGAACAGATAGGCAAAGACGAGAGAGTGAGGCTGGCGAACTGAGCTGCTCCAGTGGCGCAGCGAGCTTAACTCGCGCCCGGGGCACAATACCTTTTTAGAGCCCCCAATACCTTTTTAGCGCCCCCCCCCTATTCGAAAACCATACAATATTATAGTAAAATGTACCATTTGGCGCCCCTTTGTGAGTAGCGCCCGGGGCATGATGCCCCCCTTGCCCCCCTCACTACGCCACTAAGCAGCTCTCCCTCACTTTAAACAAAATACAGCTCAAGTCAAAGCTACTACTCGAGTCGAGGCCCCTGGTCATCGTGGTCACGCGAAGGACGAACAATATCATACTATAACTTATAACATAATCAAAAGATGACAGAACGCAATGACTAATTTACAAGTAACACTTGATCATTTGAGAAGCAGCACCCCGGTGTGGATGGGACTCATCAACCTTGGACGGCAACTCATCTAAGAGAAGGAAACTATGAATTCAAACCCGGAGCTGGAGTCCCGAAGGCGTATAGCATTGATACAATGAAACATTCCGATAACTCCTGGTGACAAGCTGTATCATCATACATGATTTTCCCTTTGGGAGTATCCAGCGGCGTGGAGAGAGGCGATTTGCTGTTGGGAACCAGCTTATAATCCTAGAAGAATAATCCCAGGCCTCGTGGTTTTCGTCTTGCGAATTCCACACCATCGTCACCTTGTGACGGACCGATGCCAGCATTTGATCAAATAAATTTGCTAAGATACCCGCCGCCATCTATTTAACGACTTCTTCACTGACTACGTGACGCATATTTAGCAGTGGTTCTCAACCTTTCTAATGAAGCGACCCTTTAATACAGTACCCCATGTTGTGGCGACCCCCAGCGACAAAATTATTTTCGTTGCTACTTCATAACTGTATAGTATATGTGTTTTTTCGATGGTATTAGGCGACCCCTGGGAAAGGGTCGGTCGATCCCCAAAAGAGTCGCGACCCACGGGTTGAGAACTGCTGCCGTATAGTGAACGGGCGTCCAACAATAATACTTTTCTACCTCGGTCCCTGGTTGTCCATGGTCTTAACACACAAGTCAACACTTCATTCTGGCTAGTCCGAAGGAAATGACGTTATAACTTTAAATGTGGAATGGGGGGGGGGGGGCGCATCAACAATATAGAACTCCAGGCAGAGCTCCATTAATGACTGGATATGTTTTCCAGACATATCCTCTGAAGTTGGCTCATCGGATTGCTGAGCAGACGAGATACGAGTCATGTCAAGGCCATTAAGGTAATTGAGTTGTGCAGGGCTAGTCTACTAATTACCAGATAGTTTCCATGATCTCCTCCCCATCCCCAACCCCCGATTGATACAGGTACAGATATCAGGGGTTTAGTTTCCAGGGATCTAGACTTGACCAATAAATTGGTTCTTGGTTATTTAGATTAAATGACTTGGTTATAACGTGATTAATATTCGGTTTTTGGTCACATTAATGGGTTATTTTGGTCATATTACTCGGTTATTTGGTCATATTACTCGGTTATTTAGTCATATTACTCGGTTATTTAGTCATTTTATTTCAGTTATTTGGTAATATTACTCGATTATTTGGTCATATTACTCGGTTATTTGGCAATAGTACTCGATTATTTGGTCATATTACTCTGTTATTTGGCCATGTTACTCGGTTATTTGGTCATATTACTCGGATATTTGCACATATAACTCGGTTATTGGTCATATTACTCGGTTATTTGCACATATTACTCGGTTATTTGTTCATTTTAAAAATATCTAGATTTAAGCACAGTGTGGAGGGGGGAAAGGGGGCCTGCCAAACGTTAAACACTTGTTTTGTTTTTTTCATTTGATGAGAAGTAGAAGATTAAGATTATTGTTGATTTCAGAGGATAATCCAGCCGGGAAAGTAGGAGGTAAAATTGTCATAATGAATGGAATTTATTTTAATCTGTCGGAGGAAATTTTTCCCGGCGATTACCGATTGACATCTAGTTCTATTCACAGCCGGGGAAATTTCTCCCGGCATTTCACGATTGACATCTAGTTCTATTCACAGCCGGGGAAATTTCTCCCGGCATTTCACGATTGACATCTAGTTCTATTCACAGCCGGGGAAATTTCTCCCGGCATTTCACGATTGACATCTAGTTCTATTCACAGCCGGGGAAATTTCTCCCGGCATTTCACGATTGACATCTAGTTCTATTCACAGCCGGGGAAATTTTTCCCGGCGTTTCACGATTGACATCTAGTTCTATTCACAACCGGGGTAGTTTCTCTCGGCATTTCAAGATTTACCTCTACTTCCCACTCACAGCTATAAGGGCACATGATACATCCACACAATCATGAGAGCGTTTAGTGCTACCACCAAACTGTCGTAGCGGTCTATACTTCCATAAGGACATTCATATCATCAGGGGCGTGGTAAGGGGTTGTGTTTCACAGTTAGATTACGTGCTGCTGTTTCCTGGGGCATTCATTATTTTTTCATGATATGAGTGAACGATTGTAATGTTTGCTTTAATCATTAATAGACCTCAGCCACGTCTGACCACCGAGTGATGTGACCTCGGCCACGTCTGACCACCGAGTGATGTGACCTCGGCAACGTCTGACCACCGAGTGGTGTGACCTCGGCCACGTCTGACCAAAGAGTGGTGTGACCTCGGCCACGTCTGACCAAAGAGTGGTGTGACCTCGGCCACGTCTGACCACCGACTGATGTGACCTAAGCTACCGCTTAAAACGGCTATATGATTCAAAACGTATGTGACAAGGGTGTATGATACAACCCATACTCTCATAAGGCTCTTTGATACAAACTTGCCGTGACAAAAGGCAGAGGTCTATGCAGACATTAAAAAGTCATTTCTATGCATCAAATTTTAATCTTAAATTAAAGAAAAAACACACACACACACAGATTTCTGTCCTGCTCGCTCAGTTGCCAAGCCACTTAACGAAATTGGGAACGCAAGTTAACCTGCTCCATCCCCTTATTCCGCCACCATCAACTTCGTCATTCGTTATCTAACGCCATGTCGCCGAAAATAAGCTTCCCAAAATACAAGAGACGCTCGCACCCTCATGATGTCTTGAGTCACAGAGATACAGATGTGTGGTGTGCCTCGGCTCGGGTGCAATGAATTAACGAGCGGATGTTAAGTCCTACGTCTGTTGGACGGCAAGTCACTGGGGTGAGCTGGGGTTGGGGGGTGTGTGGAAGATACCGAAGAAACAGAAAATCTAAAAATAGAACGGTTTGCAAAAAGCTCAGAAGTATATAAAAAAAATGTTTTATAATCCAAGTTGCTTGGACATTTCATGGAAGTTTCGCGGTAGGTCAAAGATTTTAACGGTTAGGTCCATGTCGTGGTTTTAAAATTCTTATCAGTCCCTGGTCCGAATTTCAAGATCGAAATACAGTCCGGACATTAATGAACTTAGAGAATTATAAAAGATAGTAACAATTTTAAAAAATAATGTACTAGAGCAGTGGTCGGCAAATCGCGGAACGCGAGCCGCATGCGGCTCTTTAGCGACATGAGTGCGGCTCGACCAGTCGGCCACAAATCGGTTTTGACTCCGAAAAAGATGGTTCTTGGCAGATTCTTGAAAAGAAATTTGTCTCTCAATTTTTTTTTAAAAATCGTCCAGCTGCTGATTTTGGGCTCTTTTGACTAATGAGTTTGCCGACCACTGGCCGAGAGAATGTTGTTTTTTTGTTTTTTTGTTTTTTTCGGAATGCCAAAGTGAAGACTTGAAAAGTAAAAAACATTTTTGTGCGAATGTGCTGTGCGATGTCCGTTGTTCACTCATCGTAAATGAAAACGTTCCGTGACGTTCTTATGCTGAAGGAGCCAGGTTTCATGAGTCGTTTTGATCTAGGACTCAAAGCTTATATTACATCCATACTATGTCCATATTACATCCATATTCATGTCCATATTACATCCATCTTCATGTCCATATTACATCCATCTTCATGTCCATATTACATCC
This sequence comes from Omphiscola glabra, assembly GCA_964017045.1. Lineage (NCBI taxonomy): Eukaryota > Metazoa > Mollusca > Gastropoda > Lymnaeidae > Omphiscola > Omphiscola glabra. The sequence continues at coordinate 11,519,733 of OZ024810.1, forward strand.
ATCTTCATGTCCATATTACATCCATCTTCATGTCCATATTACATCCATCTTCATGTCCATATTATATCCATCTCCATGTCCATATTACATCCATACCATGCCCATATTACATCCATACTACGACCATTTCATCTAAATACCATTCTACCCCCTCCCCACCCCATTTCCCTCTCCGCCCCCAGAACCCCTCGTGCATCATCGCAGCCCCGTACATGATACCGACCATCACAGCCTTCAAAACTGCACTCAAAACACATCTCTTTAAACTCTACCATCCTGACTAATTCCCCCGTCTGACCGATAAACGATGCTGCTGGGTGCCGTCCATGGCTTGACATGGAAATAGTTACGGAATGGTTGGGGCGAAGACACGTTTGGTTTTTTTAAATTTAATTAATGTATGTTAATTTTTAAAGTTCATACTTATGTTTGTTAAATTGTATGTACAGCGTGGTGAGCCCAGCCCTAGGTTGGGGTACTACGCTATACAAAAAACTTCTTATAATAATAATAATAATAATAACATACAGAGGACTGTGCCCGAGCCGTGTGAAGGAAATAAATGGGTGGGAAGAGAAAGGTGTAGGTCGTCGTGACGTCTTATGGACGCCATATTTAGGTGTGCCGACGTTGCCTTGTGACACAATATACACACTTGAGAACCTCCGAATGAAATCATTCCCACACATAAGCTAAAATAAATAGTGCATCGATATTGAAGTCGATTACAGGTTACAATATTAGTCATTATGGATAGTAACACGTTACTATGAGGACCACTGCTACATCACAAATGTGTCACAATGTGAGAATCCTGAATCCTTGACGCAGCCGACCGAAGTAAAATGTGGAATAAACAGGAACGACTTGGGCAAATTAGCGAAACCAAACAAAAACTTGGACACATTGACGAAACAAAATCTGTTTGCTTACTGCCTCCTGCATGTCTCCAACACAAAATATGTCCCTACAAACAACCTGGCCCCCAACACAAAACATGTCCCCACAAACAACCTGGCCCCCAACACAAAACATGTCCCTACATACAACCTGTCCCCAAACACAAAACATGTCCCTACATACAACCTGTCCCCAAACACAAAACATGTCCCTACATACAACCTGTCCCCAAACACAAAACATGTCCCTACATACAACATGTCCCCCAACACAAAACATGTCCCTACATACAACCTGGCCCCCAACACAAAACATGTCCCCACAAAAAACCTGGCCCCCAACACAAAACATGTCCCTACATACAACCTGTCCCCAAACACAAAACATGTCCCTACATACAACCTGTCCCCAAACACAAAACATGTCCCTACATACAACCTGTCCCCAAACACAAAACATGTCCCTACATACAACCTGTCCCCAAACACAAAACATGTCCCTACATACAACCTGTCCCCCAACACAAAACATGTCCCTACATACAACCTGGCCCCAACACAAAACATGTCCCCACAAACAACCTGGCCCCCAACACAAAACATGTCCCTACATACAACCTGTCCCCAAACACAAAACATGTCCCTACATACAACCTGTCCCCAAACACAAAACATGTCCCTACATACAATCTGTCCCCAAACACAAAACATGTCCCTACATACAACCTGTCCCCAAACACAAAACATGTCCCTACATACAACCTGTCCCCAAACACAAAACATGTCCCTACATACAATCTGTCCCCAAACACAAAACATGTCCCTACATACAACCTGTCCCCAAACACAAAACATGTCCCTACATACAATCTGTCCCCAAACACAAAACATGTCCCTACATACAACCTGTCCCCAAACACAAAAACGCATGGGCTGAGCACATTGAATCCACCCAAAGGTTCCATCAGTTAACGTTGATGTTAATCTAGAATCCACATAATCCATCAGTAAACATTGGTGTAATCCCAGAATCCACAGAATCCAATAGTGAACATTGGTGCTAAGCTAGGCTCCAAATCCTGCAATAAAGTCTGTAGTAGGGATACAGTGGTAAATAATTTCAATCAGAGATGAAACCAAGAACATCACACAAAACCACAACACTGTTTCCCACACACACACACACACACACAACAACAACAGCACTAACTGCACAGAGTGGGTACTTCCTGGGCCACGCGCGAGTGCAAGTTTTTCATTCAGCTACACGCACGGCTCACGCAAGTCACACGGAGTGCACGGGGGGGGGGGGGGTGGGTGTGCAGAAGGATAATCTAAACCTTGGTGGGCGTGTCTCGTCAGATCGCTCTACTCGGAAATGGCAATTAAAACAAACCACAACTGTTTCCAGGCTGGACTAAACGAGGTCACGTGACATCACTGACCCAAGGGTGGCACCAGGACAGAGTTTTTTTCAAAAAAAAAATTATTACGGTAATAGATGCTTTGAGTAAGTCCGGTGTGCTGAACATAATAGGGTAATAGATGATATGGGTAAGTCTAGTATACAATAACATATTAGGGTAACAGATGGTTCGGGTGAGTCTAGTATGCAATAACATATTAGGGTAACAGATGGTTCGGGTGAGTCTAGTATGCAATAACATATTAGGGTAACAGATGGTTCGGGTAAGTCTAGTATGCAATAACATATTAGGGTAACAGATGGTTCGGGTAAGTCTAGTATGCAATAACATATTAGGGTAACAGATGGTTCGGGTAAGTCTAGTATGCAATAACATATTAGGGTAACAGATGGTTCGGGTAAGTCTAATATGCAATAACATATTGGGGTAACAGATGGTTCGGGTGAGTCTAGTATGCAATAACATATTAGGGTAACAGATGGTTCGGGTAAGTCTAGTATACAATAACATATTAGGGTAACAGATGGTTCGGGTGAGTCTAGTATGCAATAACATATTAGGGTAACAGATGGTTCGGGTGAGTCTAGTATGCAATAACATATTAGGGTAACAGATGGTTCGGGTAAGTCTAGTATGCAATAACATATTAGGGTAACAGATGGTTCGGGTGAGTCTAGTATGCAATAACATATTAGGATAATAGATGGTTCGGGTAAGTCTAGTATGCAATAACATATTAGGGTAACAGATGGTTCGGGTAAGTCTAGTATGCAATAACATATTAGGGTAACAGATGGTTCGGGTAAGTCTAATATGCAATAACATATTAGGGTAACAGATGGTTCGGGTAAGTCTAGTATACAATAACATATGGGGTAACAGATGGTTCGGGTAAGTCTAGTATCCAATAACATATTGGGGTAACAGATGGTTCGGGTAAGTCTAGTATGCAATAACATATTAGGGTAACAGATGGTTTGGGTAAGTCTAGTTTCGCTCTAATCCACTGCATAAACAAAAAAAATAGTCTTTGAGTACTTTGACGAGGAAAGTACATATTGCGTAATACGTGACAACGTCTTTAGATTTTCCAATTCTACTAAAATAACTTCTTACTTGCTCATCTACGTGGTATATACTTTTAAACGTAGCAATTCTACTTAAAAAGCTGGGCAGTCCGCGCACCAGTCAGAGGACCACAAGCTCTCGCAGACATCGGTCCACAAGAGGTGACACATCAAATATAATATATCGATCTAGCCCTCGGAGCACTGGTCCCCCTGTTGTTGCTCTGCGAATAGGTCCTACTAATCCCGCCCCTCAGTAAAGTTTGAGACTGCAATGCCAGATATTCTTTTTGTCAAATCCGTCAACTACAGTAAGAGTTGTCTTTCCATCTCTTATCGCCTTGGAACTTCATTAAACCCAGCAGGGGTTTTTTTTTTGGTTAGCTGCACGGTTGATCTCAGTTCCCACCATTTGTGGTCCAAGAATCGGCCCGCAGCACTGGGGTTGTAGGCGTGTGCCCAACTCACAAACCGTTTGCCTTGTATATAAATATTATGCATAATAATTTGAAATATTGAGAGTGTATCTCAAATTTAAGATGAATGTATACAAGGTGGACGGATACAATGTGTATGGATACAAGGGGGATGGACACAAGGTGAATGGACAGAATGTGGATGGATACAAGGTGGATGGATACAAGGTGGATGGACACTAGGTGGGTGGACACAAGGTGGATGGACACAATGTGGATGATGTGGATGGACACAAGGTGGATGGACACAATGTAGATGATGTGGATGGACACAATGTGGATGGACACAAGGTGAATGGACACAAGGTGAATGGATACAAGGTGGATGGACACAAGGTGGATGGATACAAGGTGGATGGACACAAGGTGGATGGACACAAGGTGGATGAATACAATGTGGATGGACACAAGGTGGATGGACACAAGGTGGCTGGACACAAGCCGAGACCGGCTTCAAACAAACCATCGATATATTTATTACACGCCATCAGGACTAATTTCACACTGGCATTTAGAAACAATAAAATGTTTAGAGCATGGGAGGTGGGGTGGTGGTGAGTGTATTACTTATTTTCCAAAGAGCCGACTTATTTTTAAGAAAGAATTGGAGTACTTGCTAAGTATTTTAAGGATAAAATCTTACGTAAAATGCACAACTTATGACTTAGATACGAAACTGTGCATAGTGATACTCCTACACACGAAATAAGCACACGTCCCAGCAGGCTTCAATGAGTTCCAACACACACACGCACACACCTACGACTGAATGAAGGGAGGAAGAGGAGAAAAAAAAAAAGGCAACAACGAAGGGTAACTCTCATCTAGGCACAAAACAACATGTGAGTTTTCTCCCCTAGGGCCAAAACCCCCACCCCCGCCCCTGAGCGCTCCCTCCAGCCTCCACACACACAACAGGTAGATTCAACCCCAAACATCATCAGTGAGCTGTTTGGCCTCTCTCTGCCTCACCGACCACAACACGAGCGCACATGCTCACACGTGTCCCTGTGTGTGTGTGCACACTTCTAGACCCCCACAAAACATATAAAACAGAAGCAAAGCGTATAAATGTGTACTGTGTGGGGGTTACCTCCCCCCCCCCACCAATTCCCTATAACCCCCTTGCCAGGTTCACATCCTGTATTAACACTCATCTATCAAAGCCCCTCAAAAAAATAGAGTCCCTTGGGTTATCAACAACTCTTCTTACTGCTTATCCTGTGAATAATTACAAGCTATCCGCGGCTGCGGTACATTTTATTTTTTCATTTTCTTTTATAATAAGTATGATAAATGTTATTGCTCAACAAATAGTAAATAACGAGATTCTCACAATAACACCGTTTTCTTTGTGTATAATATGCCTTACAATATTTTGCTCCATATTATTATTTTTTTTTAATGTAACTCATTTGGGTCTGACTACAATGAGGGTGTTTTTTTTTTCAATTATGTCAGCAAAGTCTTAATTGACATCATCAACTTCCCCATCAACTTCACCATCTACATTTTCATCAAGTCTATGCTCTATGTATTTGGACCACTGCGAATTTCAATCATTTGGAGCCCTCCGCATGAATGCACAATGCCATGTGAGAACCTCTGCCCTCCTGAGCGGTGAAATGACAAAACAAAAACTTCAGCATGGTTACATAATGCCATATAAGAACAAAGTATGCTAAAAAATAAATTAAGTGATGAGTAAGGAAAGAGGGGGGGGGGGGGTGATATGTAGGGGATTTGTGGAGGGGAGGGGTGACAGTAAACACAACAATAATTGGTAATGTATGTTTTTTCTTTAAATAGCTATCGGTAATGGGCTGTGTTGGGGGGGGGGGGATCGTTGGCGTGCTCACGTACCACTACACATCCTCTTATCCTCCGCCACTGATCACAGGTATTCATTGCCCCGGGCGAGATTAGCTCCCCACCCCTAAACAAAATGATTCTTTGTGGCACTGTACAGTAGGAACATGACATTATGTAAGTGGGTCGTCCTGAGAGATGGCCGGGTATGACGTCATCCGAGCCACCGGAACGAGCACGGCCAAGGTCAATGTAAGATCTGGATAGCCCACGTGGCCCACGTCATTGTGATCAAATGGGGAACCCAGTGTATGGATAGCAAACGTGACCCATGCCAGTGGGATAAAATTTTGAACCTAGTCTAGATTCAAGCTTAAACATGTTTTGTACAGTTTAGCAACTAATGCCCCTTAACCCAAAGATGTAATAAAAAAAAATTTTTGGTAGTAAGACCAGTTGTGGTGGTGTGTAGATATGCCGGCGGAGGTACACACTATAGGTACACGCGTGAGCTACACGCATTGTTGAACACACTGGACGTACACATCTGATTTACACGTGGGATGCAGACTTCGAACAGAAACATGATTATGTTGCGTGCTTCTGTGAGTTAAAAGACGAGGTAGTGATGAGAACGTTTCGAATGTGATGGGGGGGGGGGAAGGATTGGTTTGGTTTGGGGGGAGGGCGTGTAGAGGATTTTGAGCACCTGTATTTCCCCCCCCCCGCCCACCCCAAGAAGGAAGTTGAGCACTACCATACAGGGGTATCTGGTAAAGTTCAATGCTACACGGGCGACTGAAGTTAAACATTCAAACAAAGGATTTTTTAAAATTTTATTAATTATAAAAAATAAAAACCTTTGTTAAAGCTGAACTTGAGATGTGGAAATGTGGCTACATGGCTGGAAAACTAGAAAGGTGACGTCATTTATCGGTAATCCAGAAGAAAAAAAAAGTTGTATTTGGGCAACCCCCGGGCAACTAAAAAATAAAAGCTAAGGTATATTTAAAAAAAAAAAAAAACATGGAGTGGATACGTTTTAAAAAATAAATTTAATTTAAAAAAAAAACATGGAGTTTATACGTTGTAAAAAAATAAAAAAAAAATTTTTTCAAAAAAAGGTGGGGTGGAATGATGAGGGAGGGTCCTCGGGCAGGATTAAAAGTGAAACCGACTGAAATAAAAAAATGTAGGATCTGCTAAAGCTGGGTAATCTCTGCAGACGCTGGTGGCGAGCCGTTCTGCACACAATGCAAGTCAGAGATATTCTTGACGGAAGTGTCAGATTTTTTTTTTTTTTAAGTGAAGATCAAGTTATTTGCCTAAACAAGAGAACTTTTTTTTGTTATTGTTAATAAATATGCCTTTAGGGAATTTAATGGGTTGCCTTTTGATATTGTTTATAAATATGCATTTATCGAAGTTAATGGGGGTCTTTTGTTAAAATTTAATTTTTTTTTTTTTTAATTGTGACATTATGGAAGTTCGTTGAAATGCGACATTTACATTGTTTAGCTCGGTGACGAAAATGTTTAATGCTAATTGAGACTTCGCACTAGTAGATAAAAAAACCACGTTTTTTTTTTGTTTTTTTGTTACGTCTGGAGACTATCCAAACCTAAATTTTCTCTGTATGTTAGATTTTTTTTAAAATCAGAAGAACATATTTTAAAAAAACAACACTTGATTTCAAGTTTTTCTGAGGTAACTCTCCTATGGGGATATCAAGTTACTGCCAATGTCAAGATGATGTCTCCGCGGCTATATATATATATATATATATATACATATTTCTTTTAAACGTCCAAAATAGATTTATGCATGGATTATATGCAATTTTCCACGTATAATGCTGATAGTGGTAAGAAACAAATAATTCCTTTGTATCGTAACGCACTTGTACCGCGCTCACCAGTTGCAGAATTATATTGCAACACTAGAGTAAGATTGAGAAAATTTCCTAGTTACCCGAATATAACAGAACGGCAGCAGTAGAAGTAAAATGAGTTGCATAAACAAAACCAAAAAACCAAAAAACCTTTCCAGGTAGATGGTTTAAAAACTTTTAAATGCTTTTTTAAAAAAAAGACCTTTAGTCTTCCAAACTTTTCTTTTGTGTGTTGGTTCAGTTGTTAGAGGTTTTGGTCTAGTTAACTTTTTTTCTAATGGTGCAAACTGCGTGTATGTGTGAGCTGTTCGATTTACTGGAGTGGTAGGTAGTTAACCAGAGGTTGGAACGGTGGTGGAAAGGGAGGAGTGGTAGGCAGGTAGGAGTGTTATGGTTGGAGGAGTGGTAGGCAGTTAGAAATTGTGGGCAGTTAGAAATGGTAGGCAGTTAGAACTTGTGGGCAGTTAGAAATGGTAGGCAGTTAGAAATTGTGGGCAGTTAGAAATGGTAGGCAGTTAACCAGGTAGCAATTGATTCCCTCCTTCAAATCATGTGACTTGCTCACTGCCCCCCGCCCCCCGCCCCCCCCCCTTTTTATTTTTTGCTCACTGTCACTACTACTAAAACATGTCAGGCATAGTAAAAGAAAATTGAAAAGGAAAGTGTATATATTTACTATTGTTGTGTATCATCCGTAAACAATGTTTAGAGCACCGGGTGTTGTCAACGTTCACAAGATCATGTTAATTGATTTTGTGAATAATAATAGACTTACATCTGTCGGAATAATTTTTCCCCCATGACATATGCATAGGCGTATCTACTTTCTTTAAAAATAATTGGCTTTCCCGTGAATTTTGTTTTCTCTGCGCCCGTTACTCGTGTCTACCTCCCACCCACCCCCTCCTACCCGTGCAAACGGAGGATTAAAATAGTGTTATATTTATATATCTAAATAAACACCGCTAGTTTAAAATTGGCTTGAAGATGGCGTCTGCTCACTACCAACTTATAAAAGTCAGGGACGATAACAGTGTTTAGATTACACATACGGGGGGTGGTAGGAGTAAATTCTCACCCCGTGAGGATGGAGGATTGGGGTCAGGGGTCAAACTCCTGTCACGTGACGTAAGCCCGACAGTTTTGAAGATAGAACCAAAGGGAAGATAAGATATCATGGCGTTATCATACGAGTTATCGTATGTTTAAGAGTACGAGAGTCCGATTTGGTAAGAACTCGCACGTGCAGGTAGTCACCCTTGGGGGGGGGGGGGGCATTGAATGGGAGACAGCAACACGGCGATCTTCATTTTTAAATAACATCTACAAACCCTAGCGGCTTAAACAATAACAGCGACAAGCATAGAAGCACGAACAGACCCCCACCTTCCCTACTGTGAACTGATTTACAACAAATGAGGATGGTGTTGCATTTTGTTAAGAGCAGTGACTGTTTATTGTGTGGTTATCTCAGTGTTTGTTGATTGTGTGGTTATCTCAGTCTCTGTTGATTGTGTGGTTATCTCAGTCTCTGTTGATTGTGATTATCTCAGTGTCTGTTGATTGTGTGGTTATCTCGGTGACTGTTGATTGTGTGGTTATCTCAGTGTCTGTGGATTGTGTGGTTATCTCAGTGTCTGTTGATTGTGTGGTTATCTCAGTGACTGTTGATTGTGTGGTTATCTCAGTGTCTGTTGATTGTGTGGTTATCTCAGTCTCTGTTGATTGTGTGGTTATATCACTGTCTGTTGATTGTGTGGTTATCTCAGTGTCTATTGATTGTGTGGCTATCTCAGTGATGGTTTTTGTGATTATCTCAGTGACGGTTGATTGTGTGGTTATCTCAATGTCTGTTGAATGTGAGGTTATCTCAGTGTCTGTTGATTGTGCGGTTATCTCAGTGACGGTTGATTGTGTGGTTATCTCAATGTCTGTTGAATGTGTGGTTATCTCGGTGTCTGTTGATTGTGTGGTTATCTCAGTGACTGTTAATTGTGTGGTTCTCTCAGTGACTGTTGATTGTGTTGTTTTCTGAGTAACGGTTGATTGTGTGGTTATCTCAGTGTCTGTTGATTGTGTGGTTATCTCGATGTCTGTTGATTGTGTGGTTATCTCAGTGACTGTTGATTGTGTGGTTATCTCAGTCACTGTTGATTGTGTGGTCATCTCGGTGTCGTTGATTGTGTGGTTATCTCAGTGTCTGTTGATTGTGTGGTTATCTCAGTGTCTGTTGATTGTGTTGTTATCTCAGTGACGGTTGATTGTGTGGTCATCTCAGTGACTGTTGATTGTGTTGTTTTCTGAGTAACTGTTGATTGTGTGGTTATCTCAGTGTCTGTTGATTGTGTGGTTATCTCAGTGTCTGTTGATTGTGTGGTTCTCTCAGTGTCTATTGATTGTGGGCCAATTGCACCATCGGACGTGTAGGCATGACCATCACAATAGTGACAATACAAAGCTCACGGAAAGATGTTACACAAAGACAACACATTGTAATAAACCAGCCACTCTATTTCATTGGATGTGAGACGGATCTCACGAAAATGCCAACGGTGGCTACGCGTTTTAGACATGGTTGTAAACATTTAAAGTCATGATTTGCTACCATTGTCAGGTATGACTGTTATCGTCATGAGACATTACTCATAATTTCAATGGCATCTTTTATTTTCATTGATCCCATGTTAAATCGTTTTTTTTTTTAATGCATGAGAACCGCCGTGTATATTATTATTTTTAAAAAAATGGAAATTCTAATTTTCTTACCTTTAGTTGATTTCTCACGCACTGAAACATCCTTCCATAAACTGCTGTCTTGCATTCTTCCTTCTCTCTTTCTGTCCACGTCTTGCCTACTCTCCTGTTTCCCACGTGCTCGCTCAGTCCATTGCTCTGACCATCTCCTTCATTTCCCTTTTCACCTCTTTGTTTTTCACGTTATCATTTCCTCTGCGACACACGCCGATGTCCACGTTTTGTTATATTCCGCCTTGCTATTGATCTCAAAGGGGAAATAACGCGGGTTTTTTTTAATATACCTTACAGCCAAGACTCCATTTTATTGGCTACTTCCCCTGAAAAAAAAAATTGTAATATAAAATTGTTAAAATATTAATGTAATGCATTTTAAACGGAGAGACTAATATTTTTTTTTATATTAAGTTCATCAAAAATTGTTCTCAGTCGAACTGATTAATTCGATGATTAATGTGTTACAATACAATCCTATGCTTAAATGGAAACAACCCAGGAACGATGACGAACTGAACAATTTTTTTTTTAGCACTGCATTATTATAATCCAGTGTTTTGAAATACCAACATCTATAATAATAAATCCCGAGTGGACGTTGTCCATCCGTCTAAAGATAGGTAATACATTTTAACCCCGTTTAAATAGTTTTTACGGCTTAACTCCTTCACGTAATGCTTTTGTTGTACAAAAAAAAAAAAATAATAATAATAAATAAAAGAAGACATATTAGTCATTCAATGTTTAAAAAAGTATTCATACTTTGTTTTGCAATGTACTATTAGCGAAAGCTAAGAAAGGGAAAAAAAAAAGGGGGGGGGGGGGATTCCAGATGGCACTCCATATTTCCACCTATGTTTAGTAGAGCAACCACAAGTCGGCACTCATCACGGCACACACGCACCTCTTCCTGTTTGTTATATGCGAACCATTATTGCTTTGCCCTCGGCTGATTTCGATATATTCCGAGACTCGACGTTTGTTTATTCCCATTTAAGATGTATTTCGGTAAGATTTTCAAAGTCGGCATGTGCGTTTTTTTTTTTTTTGTAGAGAGGTTTTGTGAGTGGGGGATTGCTGAGCTGTTTATGCTAAATATTGATATTTATGGGGTATTTATAAAGTTATGTGTTCTGTATATTGTTATGTGGGGTGGTTATAAAAGGGCGTCTGTGATATTTATAAAAAAAATCGTTTGGAGTATTTTTAGTCATATGCTTAATTTTTAGTGTTTTGTGGACTTTTTATAGAGGTGGATTGGCTATTTATAGAGTGGTGTGGTGTATTTATAGATTTGCATTGACTATTTATATTGTTTTTAAGGTCGTTTTAGAGGTGTTTCGGCTGTTTATAGAGTTGAGTGGGATATTTATTGAGGTGTTTAGGCGATTCATGGGAACTGATACAATTAACTTAAACATAGTAAAATACTGATCAACCTATCTTACTGAGACCTTCCCTGGTCCTATCTTACTGAGACCTTCCCTCGTCCTATCTTACTGAGACCTTCCCTGGTCCTATCTAACTGAGACCTTCCCTGGTCCTATTTTACTGAAACCTACCCTGGTCCTATCTTACTGAGACCTTCCCTGGTCCTATCTTACTGAGACCTTCCCTGGTCCTATCTTACTGAGAGCTTCCCTGGTCCTATCTTACTGAGACCTTCCCTGGTCCTATCTTACAGAGACCTTCCCTTGTCCGATCTTACTAAGACCTTCCCTGGTCCTATCTTACTGAGACATCCCTGGTCCTATCTAACTGAGACCTTCCCTGGTCCCATCTTACTGAGACCTTCCCTGTGCCTATCTTACTGAGACCTTCCCTGTTCCCATCTTACTGAGACCTTCCCTGGTCCCATCTTACTGAGACCTTCCCTGGTCCCATCTTACTGAGACCTTCCCTGTTCCCATCTTACTGAGACCTTCCCTGGTCCCATCCTACTGAGCCCTTCCTTACTACTTTATTACTGAGACCCGCCCTGCTTCCCCCCAATGCACTTGGGATGCTCACAGCATCAACCCTCAAATTTAACTGTGGCGCAAACAGCCCGTGTTGAAAGGACGTTCGACTCAATTATATCTAACACTGATAACAGCTGCTAGACACAGCGATCAGAGCGGAGCACTGCTGAAATGTTGCAGAGCAATGCTCTTGAGCGGTGGCTCAAGATGAAACGCGCCCGCTGCCCCCCCCCCCCCATTTCACAACCGTTAATGTGGGACCCAGGACCGGAGGACGTCCCGCAAACTAATTTATGCCTGGCTTAGAGTACCCCCACGGTACTTGAGCTATCCTTTTGTGAATGTGGGACCCAAGACCGGAGGACGTCCCGCAAACTAATTTATGCCTGGCTTAGAGTACCCCCCACGGTACTTGAGCTATCCTTATGTGAAAATTGGACGGAACGAACCCATGGGCAGAGCATGAAACAGCTACCTGACACGATGACAATAAGAATCTACCAGAAACAGCTACCTAGCATTGCTACCAGACACTGCTTCCGTACGCGGCTACACATGTATCTAAAAGCTAGACAATAAAGCTACCAGAAAAATCTAGCATGAATAGCAAACAAAGTTACCAGAAAAATATACTGGGCACAGCTTCCAGACAATATCTACCAGACACAGCTACCGAAATAAATATTCCAATCTACAGGCGTCAGAACAACCTACAAGACATAGCTGCCAGAACAATCTACCAGACATAGCTGTAATAACAATCTACCAGACATAGCTGCCATAACAATCTACCAGACATAGCTGCCAGAACAATCTACCAGACATAGCTGCCAGAACAATCTACCAGACACAGCTGCCAGAACAATCTACCAGACATAGCTGCCATAACAATCTACCAGACATAGCTGCCATAACAACCTACCAGACATAGCTGCCAGAAAAATCTACCAGACATAGCTGCCAGAACAATCTACCAGGCATAGCTGCCATAACAATCTATCAGACATAGCTGCCAGAACAATCTACCAGACATGGGTGCCAGAAGAATCTACCAGACATAGCTGCCAGAACAATCTACCAGACATAGCTGCCATAACAATCTACCAGACATAGCTGCCAGAAAAATCTACCAGACATAGCTGCCAGAACAATCTACCAGGCATAGCTGCCATAACAATCTATCAGACATAGCTGCCAGAACAATCTACCAGACATGGGTGCCAGAAGAATCTACCAGACATAGCTGCCAGAACAATCTACCAGACATAGCTGCCAGAACAATCTACCAGACATAGCTGCCATAACAATCTACCAGACATAGCTGCCAGAACAATCTACCAGACATGGGTGCCAGAAGAATCTACCAGACATAGCTGCAAGAACAATCTACCAGACATAGCTGCCAGAACAATCTACCAGACATAGGTGCCAGAAAAATCTACCAGACATAGCTACCAGAACAATCAACCAGACATAGCTGCCAGAACAATCTACCAGAAAAAGATGCCAGAACAATCTACCAGACATGGATGCCAGAACAATGTACAAGATATAGGTGCCATAACAATCTACCAGACATAACTGCCAGAACAATCTACCAGACATAGGTGCCATAACAATCTACCAGACACAGGTACCAGCACGATCTACCAAATAGCAATGAGTCATTTTTCATGGAATCCTTGTAAGGATCCACTGAAACGGATGCCAATGTAACCACATTGCATGTATTGGATGGCGATGACATTTCCTTTATCAATTTTCTACTTTTAAAAATAGTCTTCTGTTCTCTGTAACTATTGCGTCCATTTTGGGCTATGAAGCAGTTTGATTATTCGGCGTAGCGCGCCACAGATGTCATAGTAGGTTGCACCACATTTGTCATATTGCGCTGCACTACTGATGACATTTAGCGGTGCAACCCTAGTGTCAGTTTGCTGTGCACTACTGAGGATTATATTTTCGCTGGACCCGGCATTATTAATGCCAACCGCCAGTACCACATTATGGTGGCCCCCCTTCATACGCCATGCTCTCTTTGTGACTCCGCCTCTGGTTTCCAGCACGTATCACCGTGCTTACCCATTCCCACGTTATTTCTGTCCTGGCCTTGAAAATAAAGCACACGTCAATGACGCAACCAGGGTTTGTCTAAATGAAAAAGAAAAAAGAAAAGGAACAGCAAAATTACCGCGCCTGCTGGCAGCAGACGTGTGCTTTAGAGGAGACTTTTGACTTCCCGCGCACACGTCAGACTCAGTTATGGAGATAACTGAAGCCAGACTTACAGAGAAGTGCTAGTTAGTGGCGTAGGCAAATTTTAGTTACGGTAAAATTGTTGAAACTTCTTCCTCCCAAACCTTTAAGTCCCACAGACCTGTTCCCAAAAATCCCACAGACCTATTCATACAAACTCAATAGACATATTTCTGCAAACACCATAGACATATTCCATCAAATCCCACATACTTAGTCCCCAAAAAATCCCACAGACCTATTCATACAAACTCCATAGACATATTTCTGCAAACACCATAGACATATTCCATCAAATCCCACATACTTAGTCCCCAAAACCCCAAAGACCTATTCCCACAAGCCCCACAGGCATTTATCTCCCCCCCCCCCCCAAAAAAAAAAAAAGAAAGGTATATATCTGACAACAGCGGTTCTCAATCATCAACCACACCTTGGGTAATTTCCCAAGATCTTGGGAATTCACGACCCCCATTGGGATCTGGGGAATAATTTTGAAAATCAGGCAAAACCTTGGGAAATATTAACAGAGGGAAGATTTCTTACATATTTTGAAAAAATGCAAATTGACCTTGTACACCATATCCATAAAACAGTCTCAACAATAAATAAACTGATAATAAATCTTGAAATCTCTAAGGAAATCAATATAGCCTATTAATATTATAGAATTTATGAGGGGGGGGGGGGGGGGGGTAATAGGCTCGGAAACTTTATCAGACATTAGGCTCTTAGACATTAGCAACCATACGAAAAACAGTACAAGCCAAAGAGGGAACGATAGTGTTCAATCAAGAATCGATAGTAAAATATGATGAATTTCAGTTACTTCTACAATGTGTTCAAACTATGATACGGTGCATCTGTTAAAAAATCGAGCCTAATTTTCATCAATTGGAAAAAAAAATAGTTGTGCATTTACAGGTAATTTAGATATTAAAATTATACCGGTACATTGTAGGATTATAGCTGAAAAGTTCATTTACACAGTATTTTGTTTGAAAAAAAAAATTATTATAATTATAATGTAACCTTACAATTTAAGAAAATACTTATTGTCTTCATATAATATCAATCCATTTAACTACAATTATTATTATTAAATTCTGCTTTATTGATTTGCAAACCCCATTACTAATCTACAGACTTACAATAAGAAAACAACATGTTTTGATGATGAACCTTTTGCCCTTGTAATGGTTGTAAAGAGACTTCTGTGTTAATTAGCCCTGTGCGCTTTGTTTCAAAGTGACCTCTATTACACATGTAGATGATATTTTTACTAGAAAAAAATCGAGGTAATATTTAATTTAGTAGCCTAACTCCAATGGGGTATTGATAATTTGGATTAAAAATTAATAAAAAAAATTTTTCAAAATCAATTATTTTTTTTGTGATCAAGATTTTTTTTAAAATGTCTTTTAAAATAAATTTCAGTCAATTACTGTACTCCGAGTTTCAGGGGCATTAATTATTGCTGTAATTACTACATAGAAAACCCCTTTTAAAGAAAACTCTTATATATTTATATGATCTTGGGAAATCCTGGGAAATTTTTTGACAAAATCTTGGGAAATTTTAAAAAAGTGAGTGGCAGCCATGGGAGGGGGGGTAATTTGAACCTGTACATGAGAAATATCTTCAGCGTTGTGGAACACTTTGTATGCCATTTGTCGTCTGCC
This sequence comes from Omphiscola glabra, assembly GCA_964017045.1. NCBI lineage: Eukaryota > Metazoa > Mollusca > Gastropoda > Lymnaeidae > Omphiscola > Omphiscola glabra. The sequence continues at coordinate 11,535,952 of OZ024810.1, forward strand.
TCAACCACAAACACTCCCCCCCCACCCCACCCCGTCCACCACATACTCATCGAGCCCCAAAAGAGCAGTTCTCTGTGTTTGATTGAACTTTCCAGCTGATAGACCCCCACTTTTGACCACGTATGGAACTGACCAATGTTGGAGAAATCTGTGATGAAGGGAGAAAAGGTTAGATAATGCAGGAGCACATACGGATGGGGGTTGGGTGAATTTACCGGGCTAAGCGGGGGGGGGGGGGGGCGTGTTTCGTGATCTAAGGCAAGGTGGGTGACCGTGTTGATGATCGTGTTGTTTTTTCTATATCCCTCTCCTAAACATGGGCAAACATGCATCGCAGCAGAAGTTTTAAGTCAATGGGTGCTACGTGTCAAGGTGACCTTATCGGTCAAAGGTGTGGTCAAAGATGAAAAGAAACCTGGGGAAAAAAAACCCAGCTAATTACGAGATAGTGTGTACACTGATGGGCTTAGCTGGTGTGTGTCGTTGTGACCACGTGACACTGTGTACACTGATGGGCTTAGCTGGTGTGTGTCGTTGTGACCACGTGACACTGTGTACACTGATGGGCTTAGCTGGTGTGTGTCGTTGTGACCACGTGACACTGTGTACACTGATGGGCTTAGCTGGTGTGTGTCGTTGTGACCACGTGACACTGTGTACACTGATGGGCTTAGCTGGTGTGTGTCGTTGTGACCACGTGACACTGTGTACACTGATGGGCTTAGCTGGTGTGTGTCGTTGTGACCACGTGACACTGTGTACACTGATGGGCTTAGCTGGTGTGTGTCGTTGTGACCACGTGACACTGTGTACACTGATGGGCTTAGCTGGTGTGTGTCGTTGTGACCACGTGACACTGTGTACACTGATGGGCTTAGCTGGTGTGTGTCGTTGTGACCACGTGACACTGTGTACACTGATGGGCTTAGCTGGTGTGTGTCGTTGTGACCACGTGACACTGTGTACACTGATGGGCTTAGCTGGTGTGTGTCGTTGTGACCACGTGACACTGTGTACACTGATGGGCTTAGCTGGTGTGTGTCGTTGTGACCACGTGACACTGTGTACACTGATGGGCTTAGCTGGTGTGTGTCGTTGTGACCACGTGACACTGTGTACACTGATGGGCTTAGCTGGTGTGTGTCGTTGTGACCACGTGACACTGTGTACACTGATGGGCTTAGCTGGTGTGTGTCGTTGTGACCACGTGACACTGTGTACACTGATGGGCTTAGCTGGTGTGTGTCGTTGTGACCACGTGACACTGTGTACACTGATGGGCTTAGCTGGTGTGTGTCGTTGTGACCACGTGACACTGTGTACACTGATGGGCTTAGCTGGTGTGTGTCGTTGTGACCACGTGACACTATGTACACTGATGGGCTTAGCTGGTGTGTGTCGTTGTGACCACGTGACACTATGTACACTGATGGGCTTAGCTGGTGTGTGTCGTTGTGACCACGTGACACTATGTATACTGATGGGCTTAGCTGGTGTGTGTCGTTGTTACCACGTGACACTATGTACACTGATGGGCTTAGCTGGTGCGTAGCTGTAACGACGTGACCACTGTGTACATTGATTGGATTAAGCCGCTGTGTAGTTGTGACGACGTGACAGTCACTATGTACATTGATGGGTTTAGCTGGTGCGTAGCTGTAACGACGTGACCACTGTGTACATTAATGGGTTTAGCTGAATGTGTAGGTGTGACCACATATCGCTGCTAAAAGGCGTGCATGAGATGCTTTATTGCAAAGATGTGAGAACATATGCCATGTGAAACTGTAAATAATATGGAAATATGGTAAGATATTAAGATGGAAAGATGGTAATTGTGTGACATGAAGAAGATCTTTAATCTAGCGAGAAGCTGGGAAGATAATACATTTGCAAGGTGTGAGATAGACAAAAAAAAGATGTTGCGCTTATAAGATGAATTCGAGAAGATTTTAATCATGATTAATTGAACGAGAGGGAGCGTTAACACTGACTAATATTAGGCACAAGAATGCAGTGAGACTAGGAGGCATGATACAACCAGGGCCGTGCCCGGGGCAAAGCCTGACAACGACTATCCTATGACGACTATCCTCGGATGACTATCCTCGGACGACTATCCTCGGACGACTATCCTCGGACGACTATCCTCGGTATATAAGGACAAAGGAGCCACCTGGGTGAGACAATAAAGAAAGATGATTTTTTTTGCCCCACTTGTCGTTGTGAACTAAATGAGATTGCATCGTTTAATTCAATATTACGTTTCTGTCTAAAGACGAATTGGGCTTACCCCCCCCCCCCCTGAGGTTGGCAACTGGGGCGAGGGTGCCCCCCCCCCCTTCAACGATCCCCCTCTGTTTGTCCGGTCCTGAATGTACCATACAATACATGAAAAATATGAACCATTAAGCGACGATGGAGAAACGCACAAAAAAAGAAAGATTCCATACAGTTATATGATCTGAAAGAAGAAAAATTTTGAAATCAACATCAGATTAATTTGATACAGTCACGTGATCTGAAAGGTTTTGAAATCAACAATAGAACAATTTGGTACAGCCATGTGATGAGAAAGATTTGATACCACCATTAGAATAATTTGATACAGCCGCGTGATCTGAAAGTACAAAGATATCAGAAGCCTAACTTAAGGGAACGCTATTACATCTACCAATTCATAGACTTCAACAATCGCAAAGAAATGGCCAGTGGATTTCTGGATCTTTACAAAGAAATGGCCGGTGGATTTATGAATCTTCACAAATAAATGGCCGGTGGATTTCTGTATCTTCTCAAAGGAATGGCTGGTAGATTTCTGGATCATCGCAAAGAATTTGCCGGTGGATTTCTGAATGCTCAAACAGAATATCAAAGAGGATTGCGGGATGTTCCGAAATAATCTGCCAGTGTCATTCTGTATATCCACACTTATGTAGCAAGTGGATGGTTGGGTTTAACGTTGGTTACTCAATCTACATGAAAGTCTGACCTTTGCCAGACAAGTAGGACAGGTGAAAAACAACTAACAAGTTAGGTATCTGGAGTCAGGGCGACCAGCAGACAGCAGTGTGTGTGTCCCGGTTTTTTGCTTGTGCACTGAGGTTTTACAGACGGGTTCTCAATCCGAGTTCCACTAAACCTTTTGGGGGTCCATTGATAAGTTTGGGTAACCGTGAACGGGTAAAAACACTATTTAATAGCTTTCATAATTTTCACCAAATTACCAATGTGGTTAATTTATTCACCAAATTACCAATGGGGTTAATTTATTCACCAAAGTACCAATGGGGTCAATTTATTCACCAAAGTACCAATGGGGTTAATTTATTCACCAAAGTACCAATGGGGTTAATTTATTCACCAAAGTACCAATGGGGTTAATTTATTCACCAAATTACCAATGGGGTTAATTTATTCACCAAATTACCAATGGGGTTAATTTATTCACCAAATTACCAATGGGGTTAATTTATTCACCAAATTACACACGAGATTACACACGGGTTCCTGTGGATTAACCGGGAAATCTGGCACAGGTCATGGCTTCCTCATAAGACGAACGGTTGCTTAAGTCCCCATCCGACTGCCCCCTTTTCACAATAGGGCCTACTCCAGCCTAGCAACTGGGGTCCATGCCTACTCTAGACCCTTTAAAACTTACGTGATCACTAAACCCTGATTCTACCAACGGGGTTCAATGCTTCTCAGAACCCCCTTAAAGAACTTACGTGATCACTAAACCCTGATTCTACCAACGGGGTTCAATGCTTCTCAGACCCCCCTTAAAGAACTTACGTGATCACTAAACCCTGATTCTACCAACGGGGTTCAATGCTTCTCAGAACCCCCTTAAAGAACTTACGTGATCACTAAACCCTGATGCTACCCAAAAAAAAAAGGGGGGGGGGGGGTCCATGCTTCTCAGAACCCCTTAAAGAACTTATGTGACCACCAAACCATGATGCTACCAAAGGGGGTCCATGCCTAATCAGAACCCCTTAGAGAACGTTCGTGAACCCCAAACCCTGCTGCTACCAAAGGGGGTTCAGTATAACAAATGGTAACGTCTTTTGAAATGATCCTGTCTTATACAAGAATGAGTGTCAACATTAATCAGCAGTATAAATGTTCCCTTCTAGGATATCAATGTATGTGAGATTTAGGATAATTCCAAAAAATGTGAAATTGATGAGACTGTAATTCCAAATATGTGAACTAGAGTATTTTCCTAATATGTCAGTTTAAGGATAATACCAATTTTATTTAAAGTTCGGGGGAGAATTCCAGGTATCTGAAATTTAGGATACTTCCAAAGAAGTTAAATTTAGTATAAATCCATAAAATTAAAATTTAGGATAACTCAAATGAGTGAATTTAGTATTTCGTGTATTCCAAATATGTCTACTTCAAGATAACTCAATGTTTATTTAGGAAAATGTATGTGCTATTTGGAATAACATATTAAATTCAGGACTAACCCATTCATCCCATGGTATAATGGGTCATATGGTATAATAAGTAAGAAATTAGTTGAGAACCTTAATTGAATATTAGCCTCGTTTAAGTATAACTTATAATCTATCTCTGCAATTTATGAAGCCTTGTCAAAGCTTGCAAATTACTGTTTGATCAAATTCCCATATCTGTCCAGGAACCACGCACAAAATAGTTCGTTCATACACAAATTTGACGCGAAATTTTAAGGCTAATTTGATCATGTGAACTGACGCTATGTCATAAGAACTTAATATATCATCATACTATAAAACATACTAATCCTATCACTATATTTACTATTCAGCGTGTAGGACGTAAGTGCGTCTTAAAATACAGTGATTTTATTCTACCTTTAATGGACTGTAACGGACCTCATCATAGCATTATGTAACTACTCATACAAACATGTGACATAAAGAATCCGAACGACCCCCGTACAAATCTATAAGTAGATGTAACTACTCATATAAACATGTGACATACAGAATCCGAATGACCCCCCGTACACGTCTGTAAGTAAGATGTAATGTAAGAATATGTGAATAAACTTACAGTTCAATAGGTTGCTATCTGCCAGGTTCCGACTCTCTCTCTCTCTCTCCCAGGCACACGCACCAGTCCTATCAGAACGTAACCATTCTCCGTAACATTCCCTCATACCACCCCCCCCCCCAAACTCCCTGCATTCTCTGCACCTTCGCCTTCAACCAGCGGTTCTCATTTAGTTCGTATAGTTAAACATTTGTTGGTGCCTAAGCTCAGTACCCTTAAGGGTGTATTCAGTTAAAGACCCCGCGCGTCTAATACAACGGGAGGGGGAGGGGGGTAAAGGGTGGTTTATTACCTTGCCATATTGTGTTACATGGAGTGGTGGGGATGGTAGAGAGCATTGTTACATAACAATTCTTTTTAAAACATTTCTTTTTATAATTCTTTTTTTTTTTAAATAAAAAATTTCTGCTTTTCAAATTTACGAAATTAGCCCAGATTATTAAACACTGTTTTGAATTTTTTGCTTTAAAAAAAATATTTGGCTATTTTTTTTGTTGTTTGAAATTGGTTTGTTTTGTCTAGTTTTAATGATACATTTTTAGTTCTATAGATTATATAGCCTTCCGGAAGTCTTGCAGGACTGTAAAGAAATAAACATTTGGCTTACAGTAAAAAACAATTTTTTTACAGCACCAGTGCTTTGTTGGTGGGTGGGGGTGGGGGGGAAGGCTTGCTAGAAATGTAATATTATACTATGAAGGGGTTGGTCAATGGAAATGTTATATACCTTATAAGGGGTCAATATGTGTCAAAAAAGGTTATATTTTAGAGTTGTACACGCCCCTTTGTGTATAGAGGAAATTGGTTTCCCTCCAACCCTGTGGCGCTACAGCCCATGTTGGGCTTTGGCCTGCCTCACCACTTCCTTCCACACAGACCATCCATCCCTGTGTCGCTTACAACCCAAGTAGGACTTTGGCCTGCCTCACCACTTCCTTCCACTCAGACCTAACTAATGCTTTTCTTTTCCATGCCTGGATTCCCGGTTACTGTAGATCTTTTTCCACATCATTCATCCATCTAAGCCTAAGTCTGCGTTCGAGCCGTTTTCCTCTGGGGTTATGACGATGTACCCTCTTCTGTCATTTGGCATTCTTTCTAAGTGTCCCGCCCAGCGTAGCCTGCCCTTTTTTATATCTTCTACTAGCGTGGGAAATTTGTTTTGGGATAAAGAAACTCCAATTACCTACAAAAAGCTCTAAAAATTCTATGTTACAATGACCATAATTTTATGTTGATAATTCATAATTGAAGATTAATTGACACGGTGTCAAGTTCAAATTTCCGACTCTTTGGTAAAGCTACGCCTTTTTTTTTTACATTACCCAAAATGAACAAAATAAGATCCGTAAATTTCCCGTTGAATAACTTCCATTTGAGAACCTTTGTCTACAGCTGTTCCAGACTCACCTTTCGCCCCCGCCCACCTTCCCCACCCTCCTATAACATCTCCCTTTTCTTTTCTCGCCTCAAAGCGCTTGGCTATTTCTGTCCTTGCCAAGAGAAACTGAACACATACCAGATATGTAGCTCACCAGAGGCGGAGACGTTCTTAGAAGCCAAACTTAGAAGAGAGGTTGGGCGAACGATTTTTTGGGTAGGCTACATGGGCATACGACAATTTTGCGTTGCTTGGTCCAATTGTTGTTGTATCTTTTTTTAATAAATATTTTTTAAGGAGATACAGGTCAACAAAGGTGATACATTGTCGTTTTTAAAGTATGTTTTTCTTAATATATGTTTGAAACATGGCTATTAGGGGTTTTTTGTCAAGGACAAACATATATTATTAAGAAAAACATATTTTTAAAAAAATTATTTTTTTTCTTAATTTATGTTTGAGACATGGCTATGAGGGGGTTTTTGTCAAGAACTTTTAAGGTGGAAAACATGACCATTCATAAACAAATTAGGCAGCAGGGTAAAACATATCAAATTTGCTGTGTCCCATGACAATATCAGAGCCCTGGGGTCACTGAGGGTTTCTATGGGGTCGCTGGGGGGTTTCTATAGTATCGTTGAGGTTTTCGTGGTGGGATCGCTGAGCAGAGGCGCAGCTAAGGGTTGGGGGGGGGCAGACAGATGTCCCTGGGCGCCAGACTAATTGGGGCGGAAAAATATGCTTTGATATTATTTAATATATGAAAATAATGGGTTTGAGAGTTGGAAAAAGAAGGGGAGGCTCTTTAAAATGAATCTTGCCCCTGGGGGCACGACACTCTAGCTACGCCTCTGGCGCTGATAGTTTCTATATTATCGTTAAGGGCTTCTATGTGGTCACTGAAGGCTTCTATGTGTCACTGAGGGCTTCTATGTGGTCACTGGGGGCTTCTACGGGATCGCTTAGGGTCTCATTGGGATCGCTGAAGGTTTCTCTGGAATCAGTGACAGTTTCCATGCGGTCAATGAGTGCTTCTATGTGGTCACTGGGGGCTTCTACGGGATCGCTTAGGGTCTCATTGGGATCGCTGAAGGTTTCTCTGGAATCAGTGACAGTTTCCATGCAGTCAATGAGTGCTTCTATGTGGTCACTGGGGGCTTCTACGGGATCGCTTAGGGTCTCATTGGGATCGCTGAAGGTTTCTCTGGAATCAGTGACAGTTTCCATGCGGTCAATGAGTGCTTCTATGTGGTCACTGGGGGCTTCTACGGGATCGCTTAGGGTCTCATTAGGATCGCTGAAGGTTTCTCTGGAATCAGTGACAGTTTCCATGCGGTCAATGAGTGCTTCTATGTGGTCACTGGGGGCTTCTACGGGATCGCTTAGGGTCTCATTGGGATCGCTGAAGATTTCTCTGGAATCAGTGACAGTTTCCATGCGGTCATTGAGTGCTTCTATGTGGTCACTGGGGGCTTCTACGGGATCGCTTAGGGTCTCATTGGGATCGCTGAAGATTTCTCTGGAATCAGTGACAGTTTCCATGCGGTCAATGAGTGCTTCTATGTGGTCACTGGGGGCTTCTACGGGATCGCTTAGGGTCTCATTGGGATCGCTGGTTTCTCTGGAATCAGTGACAGTTTCCATGCGGTCAATGAGTGCTTCTATGTGGTCACTGGGGGCTTCTACGGGATCGCTTAGGGTCTCATTGGGATCGCTGAAGGTTTCTCTGGAATCAGTGACAGTTTCCATGCGGTCAATGAGAGCTTCTATGGGGTCGTGGGCTGAAACAGTAAGCTTTAAAAAAATTATTTTTAATAATTTTTTTAATTTTTTTTCCCCCTTCTCTATACCTATGGTGGCGACTCAAAACAAAAAGTTTGAGAGCCTGTGAATTAGCTTAAGGTACAAAATACACCAAGTCTAAATGAAGACATCCGATGGCCAGATAAGTGATCTTGAAATGAGTTTCTTAGCGGCAGATAGCATTAACGACACACGTGAAGATTTCAGAGAATTTAACGGCGGCTACAATTTGGGTTTCGACACCGACCCCCACCCCACAAAACAAAAAACACCCCCCCCCCCCACACACACAAATGTTTTTTAAAAAACGAAATAAAAAAAAAAATTTGAGGACGCCTGATTCCATTTCGACTTCTCAAAAAAGTGAAAGCCCTGTGAACCTTTTTTAAGTTCCGCCCGCGAATGTTTTTAAAAAAAAAAAAAAAAAAAGGAAAACAGACCATAACCGTTTTGGGTTTGTGGATAAAGTCTGGTATTAAGCTTTCACTCTCAAAATATTCCTCCCATCGTTTAAGAGAAGGAAATCGTATAAAAATAAATTGAACAGTTCCCAAATCTCAGTTGATTGAAATGTTTATTTCAAATTTTCAAGCTACTGTAACTTTCTTCGGATAAATTACTAATTATCTTCTCGATAAACTTTAACAACTTTTAAAAAAAAAAAAAAAATTAAAAAAATCCAAATCCAGAAGAATGTTTTCTAAAACTAGTACCAACTAGATTAATAGAAATAGCACGATAGAGGCAGGTTTACAAACACTTTGTTTGTTTGTTGTTGTTTTTTTTTGAAAAAAATATTTTTTCTTTAGCGCTCTGCTGGATTCTCATCCGAGATGAGTTGAATTAAAACAGAAATGCGTGCCAGCGGTGCGGGAAGATTGTTTTTTATTCTAATCCAAAAAAGAGAAAAGCAGTTGGACATTTAATCAATATGGGCTAAGGTTTCAATATTTTAAAAAAACAAAACAACTCTATTTTTCGGGAGCATGTGTTGCAAAATTAGCACATTTAATCATTTAAATAAAATACAAACGCATTCGACTTAATAATAATTTATGAAACTTGCACTATTAGTAGATTACCGTTAAATTCTTAATTATTTTTTTTGTGTAAAGTATCCATTTTTTAAAAGTTTTTATAATATCTAGCTCCAAATAGCCTACATCTAATCGAGAAGGCCTACATTTAAAACTATGCTAACAGCTATATTTTTTTTAAGCCAAATGCCATGGTCCAATTTATAATTAAAGCATATCCCTACTTTAAAAGATCCTGCTTTTATTATGAAACATAGTTTGAAATTATTGCTCAAATTGCACATGTTTGATAATTAGCAGGAACTATACTATAATTATAGACCTTCAAATTGATTTAAAGGTAATGTCATAACGTGTAATTTAACTTTTTAATCTTTTGAAGTTGCTAAAAAATGTTTTTTTTTTAAATATCGATGCATGCGAACAATAAAAGTAAGATTTCCGTTTATGATTAGACGCGGCCAATTTTCGGCACATTACGATACTTATAATCGAATCATGAAAGCCTCTTTACAAGATTAGCTTTAAATATACGGATAATCTAATATATTTAGCGTATCGAAATTTCATACCTTCCGTCAATTGGTATCGTGTCAAAGCACCAGTTAAATTTTTTTATTTTAAAATTAAATAGTTTTTTTAATAAAACATATTTTTGTTTTATTGTACTAAGTGTGGGGGGGGGGGGGGGAGGCACTTGGATTTTTGGAAAAGGGGAGGGGGGGGGCATTGCGCCACTCCATATAAAGACAAAAGTACCGCCTGTTGTGGAGCGCCACCCCCACAGTCCCCTTCCTATTCCTACGCAAGAGCACTGACTTTTGCTTGGCAACTGCGAGTCCTATCATAGCAGTATTAGTAGGCAAATATGTTGTTTAAATGATCTGTGGTTGGTCAGCTCCAGTACGATAGTAGGGACTTGTTTATTTAGATGGCACCTAGGTTGCCTCTGATTTATAAGTAAAATGCGTTAAGACAGTGTTAGTGATTTTATATAATTTGACGGACACGTTTTTGCTTTGTTATTAGTGACCTGTTTGTTCTGCCGTTCACTTCGCCATTGCCATTTATTTTATTACTTACCCGCTACTCTCCGCTTTGTAAACACCAGCTATTTTTGACAACGAAACCGTCACACTTTTTTTATTAAAAATTGACACTTTATTAACAATTTTAACGCACACTGTCCCACATAGCCCACACACATTGTCCCACATAACCCACACACAGTGTCCCACATAACCCACACATTGTGCCACATAACCCACACACATTGTCCCACATAACCCACACATTGTCCCACATAACCCACACACTAAAATCGGGACGCGTTAAGTCCGTAAAGGATGAAAGGACCGGGCGAAGGAAAAAAAGGCGCCATGGGCGGAGAGTGAGACTATAGCCCCTAGTGCAGTGGTTCTCAACCTTTCTAATGCCGCCACCCATTAATACAGTTCCTCGTGTTGTGGCGACCCCCAACCACACAATTGTTTTCGTTGCTACTTCAGAACTGTAGAGTATATGTGTTTTCCCCGTTGTCTTAGGCGACCCCTGTGAAAAGGTCGTTCGACCTCCAAAGGGGTCGCGACCCACAGGTTTAGAAGCACTGCCCTGGTGTAATGAAAATACATTTAGAATAGTGTTTAAATAATGGCTATGTATGACGTCATCAATTTTTTTTAAAAACCACTTTAAGAAAAAAGATAGAAAAGCGTGATTACATTCGTACTAGTAGTCGCTCTAACGTTTGACTGGTTGTGCGCTAACACACAAAATTACCGCGCAATAAGGACTTTTTCTTGGACTAGGGCGGGCTGGCCAATACTTACGACCACACCCTTCAGCGAAGAAATCACTGCAGTTGGCTGAAGATGCCGCCCCTCCATATATTATAACGAAGTGGCTATTGGTACCCGGGTACCAGAAGTGAGAGGTTGGGATTAAAAAATGATTTAAAATAGTATTGTTGGGTTTGTAAGACCAAATGAGGTATCAAATGAAAGATAATTGAATGCACTATACTTTTGTAATCTTAATTCTTCAGTTTTACCAAAATAAACTACAAGTGACATCCGAATAGCATTGAGTGTAATGGTACCCGGGTGCGAATAGCGGTGCTGCGTGTCTGGGTCCATTTTGACTAATGCTATTCGGATGTCATTTGTTGTAGTTTATTTTAGTTTAAGTTAAGTCTACAAACGTTTAGTCCATTTAATTATATTTCATTTGATACCTCATTTTGTCTTACAAACCCAACAATATTTTAAATCGTTTTTTAATCCCAACCTCTCACTTCTGGTACCCGGGTACCAATAGGTGCAGCCATATTATAAAGAAAAAGTTATTGCCAGGCGCGGACCGACCTCCCCACCCCTTTTTAAATGTTTTCTTTTCTACGCAACTGACCTATACCCAATCAGGCCACGCTATACAAACAAGGCGACAAATAATACAGAGAATATAATTTATTGATTAGAAAAACCTTTTTCTTCATGGCATCAATGTCATAAATCAAACACACACACGAACAATACACTCAACAATGGAATATATCACACCTATACGTGAAAGTTCTCTCTGTAATAACATCTCATCAACATTATAATCAATATACCGGTTAAACACGTGTACATTTTGTTGAGATAAATAGAAGAACAATAGAAGGAGTTACCTTGTGGAGGCAGTCGCAAACTTAAACTTACTCTCATAGAGCAAGCAGGTCAGCAGACTCATAACGCTGTAGTGCAACATTTTTTTTAAAAGATAAGAGAGTTGGTGGGAGGGAAGAGAGCGAGAGATACAGTGGGGGGGGGGGGGGTAGCAGGGCCGACCCTAACAATTGCGATGCCCTATGCGAAACGGATTGCACGGGTCCCATTCTGGGTAGAGGATAAGGATAATAAGTGAAAATTAAGATTTTGTACTAGAAAATAAATTCGGGGCGGGGCCCACTGCGGCCACATAGGTTGCAGTGGCCTAAGGCCGGCCCTGGGGGGTAGAGAGCGGAGAAAGCGTACATAGAGAGAAGGTGATTATTAGAAATCCCATTTTGGGGACAAGAGAATGATCACGGTCCCACTAAATTATTGATTATTGAAACCTGTTCAGACCTCCGACGTTGCGTGCACCTGTAATGTAGAGATCTAGTCAAAATAATGCAACACATGGCACTGCAGTAAGAAATAAATAAATAAATTTTAATGTATCAGGGTGGGACAAGTAAAAAGGATTTTGGTTAAAACGTTTAACTTAGTGAACTGCGCATCTTTAATTCACCACCATTAATACCAGCACGTGATCAACCTTGTCATCCCACAACGCACTAGAACTAACTACTCAAGCTCAGCAACACCCCATTTTTAAAGTTTTTTTAAAGAAATGTGCAAGCTGTGTTATGGTGAGGATAAGCTCCCAAAGAAATTATTGTCAGACAAAAAACTGCACTTTCATGGCGTCTAAAAATTGACGCTGTTCCTGTTTTTTTTTTAAATTCATAACTTTCTAAATATTGGAGATAGAGCATTAAAATTTGGGGTTCTGTTCTGATGAAGGCAAGCTCTATTTATGGGAATAGTTCAATTTTATTTAATTTCATTATGAAATTTTCATTTAGAATACCTAAATTATTACGACCATTTTCTCTTATTTATATCAAAATCTTGCAACATATGACTAAGCAGTGTCCAAAAATAACCACTGAATTCAACTAACATTTCCATCCACTTACAGTACATCAAATTTCTTTAAAAGAAGCACCGAAACCTATTTCTAAGCATACTATATAGTCTATAGAGTCTAATACATTCTGAAATATAGCAATAAATCAATTTATTAACACTTGATAATTTGATATTTTCTAGTCTATTCTAAAAGTACAATCAAGGCACAACATTAATACATCTAGCTTTAAGTTCAATCAGAAGGTTCGATACAGTACAAACTGTAGAAAAGACAATGAGAGGTCCCTGGGCAGTGGGGAATATTTCTGAGATCACATATCCTCCAGTTTTACATCAGGAGAGGGGTGGGGTTCTTAGGGCAGGAAGGTTGGGGTTGGGTTTTAAAGGTGAGGGGGGTTTAAAGGTGAGAAGGCGGGGCTGGGCAGGAAGGTGGGGTTGTGTTTTTGGGCAGGAAGGTGGGGGTTGTGTTTAAAGGGCAGGAAGGTGGGGTTTAAAGGGCAGGAAGGTGGGGTTTTAAAGGCGGGCAGGTGGGGCTTTTCAGGTAGGAAGGTGGGATTATTGTTGGGTAGAGATTCAACAGGAACAATAAATGGAACAAAGTTCAGTGCCGAGTAGTGTCAAACATCATCTTTTTAAAATCAGCATCACATTTGAAACAATAAATAATTCGAGGATTTATCTTGAACGAAGGTTCTCCCAAAGCATGGTGTTTGTACCCCAATGTTGATGGCAGTTGGTTGCTTTATTTTGTCGAGATGCCAAAAAACTTGGTAACCCATAGATTCAACTTAACGTTTTCAGTGAAGATTGACTGGTATAAAAAAAGTCCATCATCCTAAGGTACGGATTACACATACATGTACGTCATTTATAACTTGTGATCATAACGGTGGACGTCACTCCACTAGTTAGCCCCAGACTGTCTTAGCAATTCTGGATGAATGTCGGTCTTTGCAAAATTAGGATATCAACTTACAGGCTAAGTGCTTCTAACTCCAATCTAGAGAGTTGGAATCTGCAGGGTTTGTTCTTGTACATTCAAAGAACTGAAGTGGTTCTCACTCAAATTACCATACCAGTCAGCTTCATGCAGTGCAATTTTTGTGTGAGCAAGTTTCATAAATCCCCACACTGAGTGCCCACACACCAAGTGTCTTGATTTTAGAGCAGTGGTTCTCAACCTTCCTATGGCCGCGACCCACAGGTTGAGAACCGCTGTTTTAGAGCATTCTGTTTTTTTTATAAATAATGTTACTACCGTAAATAATGAAATATTAGACTGATATTAATTCAAGCAATAATATTTAGGGTGTTTTTAACAAAAAATTTTTTTTTACAAGACTAGCCTAGGGGTCGGCAGACTCATTAGTCAAAAGAGCCAAAAATCAGCAGCAGGATGATTAAAAATTTTTGTAGAGCCAGTCTTTTGAAGAACCTGTCAAGAGCCATATTTTTCGGAGTCAAAACGTATTTGTGGCTGACTGGCAGAGCCGCACTCGGGTCCCTAAAGAGCCGCATTCAGCTATTTGCCGACCACTGGATTAGCCCAATACTTTTAAAAAGGAAAACTTTAAAAAAAAAAAAAAAGCATTAACCGAAGTAGGTAGGGATAAGTGAAAATATGGTCAATGGTATGAGAACTCAAAAGGTTGACAGGTATGAAATTTGACCACAAAATAAATGTTTTTAAAAAAAAAAAAAAAAATTTTTAAAACTAATAAAAAAGTATTACAATACAATTTTAACTTGAAAACTTGAACAAAAAAAATGTGGCTAAGATTTAAGAACGTAACTAATACTACACATTTCTAACTGTATACCCAAGTCTTGTCATGATATGGTATAACTAACACTTGCTGAGCTAAACTATACCTAACTTTTCTTATACAGTAACTAAACACCTCATCTCCCCCTACTTAGAAAATTTACTAACAAGATAAGATAAAAAGTACATGTATATATATAAAAGACAGCACCAGTAGGCCATGCAAACTTGACCCTCAATTGTAGAAAATGTAAATACTTTTTTTCTATTGGCCCCTCTCATGGTTCTTTGCAATAAAAATCTAACATTAGCAGTAGGGGGGTGGGACATTTTCGTCTATACAAGATGCGAAACTTCTATTCAGTGTACCGACAGGTCACATCAGTGTTTCAACGCAACCTCAATCCAACATCATTTTGTTAATGTCTATCAGATTAAACATTGAGTGCAGCAAATATGAGTCAAACGATATAAACATGTAGAAATATAATCAATTGTCAAAAGTAAAACTGAATATAAAGGAAACATCAAATTTCAATCTGGTCCAAGTCAAACAAACAAAAATAATAACTAAAAAATTTCTAGTAGGAAATAATCTCAATAAAATCTTCCATTTTGTCAAGTTGTTTTTTTTTTTAATTACTATTAGCCATAACTGGCCCAAACTATATGACATGATCACATCTCTTATCTAAATTCACCGCAATATGATACATTAGTTGCATATATATATATGTATATATAAAATATCAATAGAAAAAATGATGTAATGACACATAGAGATGTTGCATGCCATAACATTTGCTCCAAATGAAATACACACCAACATTTTTCAAAGGTGTTTATACATATACTTTTATTTTTTGTGCGAGGAATGAGCCGACTACATAGACTATAGTAAAGCCAACTACCACCATACTAGTGACCGGAAAAGATAGCCACACTGAAACACTTTATATTTAGGATGTCAAGTGATTAATCTGCAAGATCGGAAGTGGAGATGGAGAGGCTACACCAGAGGCGTAGCTAAGGGGACGGGGGCAGGGGGGGAGACGTCCCTGGACGCCAGACTGGTTAAGGTCCCAGTTTAGGATATTATTTTATTGATGAAAATAATGGGTTTGAGAGTTGAGAAAAGAAAGGGAGGCTTTATAAAATAAATCTTGTCCCCCCACCCCCCCCCCCTGGGCACCAAACACTCTAGCTATGCCTCTGGGCTACACTAAATATAATTCCGTTTATGTTAAATTATCAGAAGTGGGAAAAGGGAAGAAGGGAAGGAGTAAATGAGAGAAAAAAATAGAAATAATTCAAATATATCTAAGAGTTAGTCTACTCAGTAATTATCTTACTATCTTAACGGAAAAAGGGTAAATAAACCCACAACAAAGCTACTACGCGCATACTCTAATGATCTACTTAAATATGGCAGTTTGTGTAGTCAAGCAAGAGAAAAAGATTATATTATTTAAATATGTAAATACTATTTAAAAAAAAAGTAGTCAGCTGTACAAGTATATTTCAAATATAAATAGTATATTAAATCAAGTGTAAGATTTCTGAAATTTTGATTTGCATTCAAAATATCCCCCAGTTACGTTTATCATGCTTACAGTTTGAGATCTTATCACCAGCATCAGGAGTGGAGAACCAACTATTCCACATTTTTCTTTTGAGGCAGAGAAAAAAAAATATAGTGCAGCTTTAAATTAAATTTCAGTAGACCGCCCAACCTCGCAATACAGAGAATTCAACAAAACCCTTGAGGTATTTGAAAACTTTTTGAGCATGCCTCCACCTAACAAACGTGCACTTAGCACAGTGGTGTTTCAGCAAGAGGCCGGTACACAACACGTGTTGGCTTCCCATTGGCATAAGCTCATAGACTAGCTATACACATGAAGCTGCACTAAGTCTTGAGATAATGGCTGGTGGTCATTTTTTATTTTGTGTAATGAGCTTTAATGACTACATAGAGAGCAACTTTTTCAGGAATGTGCTTGAATGAACCAAGCAATAATTGATACAAGCCACATATAGACAATGGTTAAGTTTGATGCAACTCTGTAAAGACCCTTGTATATACATTATATTTGAGACTTAATATACAAAACTCTGGTGAATCCATTAATTTTTTTTTTTCATCTTCAGATACAAACATTTTTTTACGTTAAAAATTTTTTTTTCTTATCATGAAACTTGTTCCTATTTGTACTTAGAAGTAATTACTAATGATCTGGGGAGTGCATTTGTTGACCTAGCACAACAGATATTACAAATCATTTGATTCTCAAGAGAATGTTTTTAAATCACATGAAAAATAAATAAATCATGAACTTTAGGAGTCAATGATATGGATAATAACATTAACTAGGAAATGAATTTTCCATTGATGAAAATTAGCCATTAAGTGCGGGGTATCTACAAATAAGGGTTTTTAAATATCTGTTCAACGCTGAAATCAATAAAACATTGATTGTTGTAGAGAATAATGATTCTTACATATTGGTTCTAGATGCAAGTTACCCTTCAAAAAGCATTGAAAGAAATCCATTCGAAATTTTCAGGCAGTCTGAGTGAACCATCCTTTTTATACTGTCAACACAGAATGCTTGAAAACTTTGTCATAACAGTATCATGCCACTAGGCAATGGTGGATCAACCAAATAGTCTTTTCTTTCATACGGAGAGTATCGTACGGAGCTGTTTCTCTTACCACTTGTTTGTAAAAAATAACTTCTAACTAATCAGGCAAATTTTTTGTCTTTGAGAAAGTCAATAGCTAAACACCACCTCCGCTTCTTTCAACGGAAATCTTTTTGGTGTTTTCCTCATTGTCTTCCAAGGCCTTAGCAAATCTGGAGTTGACCACCGTCCCATGTTCTATGGCACTCATCAGCTGTGGGAGATATATTGATCAGAATGAGAAATCAGATGGACACAAAAGAGATTCAAGTACACAGGAAAGTGATTCAGGTACATAGTAAAAGAGATTCAGTTACACAGGAAAGAGATTCAGGTACACAGGAAAGAGATGCAAGTACACAGGAAAGAGATTGATGTACACAGGAAAGAGATTCAGGTACATAGTAAAAGAGATTCAGTTACACAGGAAAGAGATTCAGGTACACAGGAAAGAGATTCAGGTACACAAGAAAGAGATTTAGGTACACAATAAAGAGATTAAGGTACACAGGAAAGAGATTCAGGTACACAAGAAAGATATTCAGGTACACAGGAAAGAGATTCAGGTAC
This sequence comes from Omphiscola glabra, assembly GCA_964017045.1. NCBI lineage: Eukaryota > Metazoa > Mollusca > Gastropoda > Lymnaeidae > Omphiscola > Omphiscola glabra. Next base: position 11,553,925 of record OZ024810.1, read on the forward strand.
ACAGGAAAGAGATTCAGGTACACAGGAAAGATATTCAGGTACACAGGAAAGAGATTCAGGTACACAGGAAAGAGATTCAGGTACACAGTAAAGAGATTCAGGTACACAGGAAAGAGATTCAGGTACACATGAAAGAGATTCAGGTACACAGGAAAGAGATTCAGGTACACAAGAAAGAGATTCAGGTACACAGGAAAGAGATTCAGGTACAGTGATAGGAAACTAGTGCTAATAATTTCTGGAACACAATTGCATGTAAAATTGTCTATAATCAAAACTATTTTACACAAATTTAACATTAAAATGACTTCGAGATGAAATATATTTTCTTTTAAAACTGAATAAGTGTATTGCCAGATATTCAATAGATAAAGAAAAAAAAAATGACAGAGCCATAAGCCCATTTGATAAATCTTACGGTGGTGGTTCCCAATTCCAGCCCTATAGACATGAATAAACACCCTTATAGCTGTAGGGGGCCAACTCAATTCACAAATTAGAAAAACATGCATGAAATGTTTTTAGGATCCAAATGATATCCATTAATGAGACAACCATTATATAATGCCGCTGAAGACACATCTCAAATAGGTTATACAAAGTCAACAATATAATTACGAGCTAGATTGCACTGGTACCCAAAGCACTAGACTCTACCATTGGATATATTGGTTAAAAAATATATATATATATTTAAATTTCTAAAAAAATTCATGAACACCCCCATCTGAACAAAAACAACCCAATAACATTGTAAAAGAAATTACTAAAATATTGACCCCAACACACAACTTGACAACACATGATTGGACATAAGTCTCTTTTCACTGCAGTCAGCACATCACACATTTCAAAGCAGTTACACAATGATTATGTTTCTTTCAGTAAACAACAGATGACATCTAATGAGAAAATCCTCATTGAAAGTTGTCAGCTTTTATACTGTCCTGTATCAAGGGTGTCCAATTCATGTACCGCAAGGGGTGCAATGCAAAGTACATTTGTGTCCCAAATACATATGAGTGTAGATAACCATTTTTATAGTAATGCTTCCATAAGAAATTAATTGACATTTCTACTTCATAGTCATCGCATCTTTCACCAGTAATAAGTGAAGAAAGCAAAGATATTGAGTTTGGTCAAGGGGGTTGGGGGCGCCTACAGCATGGGTATGCTTCTAGGCTATCATTGACTTAGGGACTGTTTGCAGAGACTATATACTTCATCATTATTTACACAGTAAGGCTATAAATGCCAATAGATCATGGTTGCAGAAAAACACACGCCACTCAATTCATTAAATAAAATACAATATGGAAGGGTTAAAAGATTTCAAAAGCACTTTCAGAGTGTTAAAAGAAACAGATATATAGAAACTACAAGTAAGTTACAATTCTTTATAAGATCCTATTTATAACAAACATTTTAGATAAATTAAAATTCAAGCCAAGATGTGTAAAGTGGAGAAATAGTTCACTAAGACTATTTATAGACTAAATTCATCTATATGTTAAGCTAATGTTTTATTTTGGTCAGCATGGAAATAAACCAATGGTTAATATTAGTCACTTCTGCCCAGAGGGTAACAGCTTCACACCCATCCACAGATCCCTGAATATCTAGTCTAAACCTCTGGACAGCACTTATTATTAGTTAACCTCTGGATATTAAAGCCACATACAATTTATCTACTTGCTTGTTTATTCATTTCCATCACTTTAGCAGCTGTCTGAAATTTTATTTTTAGCCAAACAATATTATAAAAAAGACTTACAAAATACTCCAAATAAGATGTCACGACCAGTTATTTTTTTTTACCCTTTCAAAATTGAACTTTTTGAAATTTAAAAAAAAAATATTTTAAATCTGACTTTGAAAGATGCAAAACAGTTGGGAACAAAAACTTCTGCCTTTGCAACTAATCAAAGGATAAGTATCATTTTATTGGTTTAAATTAATTTTTAACCAACAATTCTCATTTGCTTATAAGTATTAGATATACAGTGTGAATCAATGCAAAAATGTGGTCCATATTTCCCCCACAAAAATCTAACATGTTAATAAGGCTGCAGTGGATCCAATTTCACACTACCAGCAAACAACAATGTGATGTGGGCATTACTAAAAATACAGCTCAGAAATTTGAGAGCAATTTTCCCTAAAGGTAACAAAATGCCAGCAGCCAAAAAAACTCCTTTAAATAGCAAGGTGTTTTCAAATATTTATTAGGAAAAAGTCTAGACTTTTGAGGATTGGATGTACCAATCTTTGGTCTACCAAAGCATCCCCAACTTACAGTCAATATTAAGAGAGAAACTAACAAAATATGAATTTTTTTTAGTAAATCACTCACCAGAGTGTTTTAAATGAACCAAACAAAAATTATTATTTTTAAAATTGATTATTTCAAATAAATCATTTAAATTTTTTTTTATTATCTTTCCAAAAGAAATTTAAAAAATGGATGTAACCTTAATATGACTTGGCTTACATTAGAGTTATTAATATTGGGGACAATAATTTTTAATTAGTTATTTTTTTGAAATTCTCTGGAATGAGTTTAACACATTCATTTTAGTTTTAACTAATTTTACCTTCCCCAAAAAAGCCCTGTGACACCCAATTAAAAAACAAAAAAATGATGAAACAATTATCTTACAAAACTATTTCTTTTAAAAAAAACAAAACAATATAACAGCATGGTTCAACAGTTTTTACAAGGGAGAAATAGAAGAAACAGTTTTGTTTTTTTTCCTCCATTCACCACTTGTAGAAATCAACCAACTCAAACCATTTGCATAAGACTTAAAGAAGAAACAAAAAATTTTGTAGAGTAAAGGTTAAAAAATGACAAAGTCTCACCTGAAGGAATTCTCCAATATCAACTTGTGCATTTCTGTTCAGATCAACTTCACTGAGAATTTCATGCAACTGGTCTTCTGGAATCTTCTCCCCTATGTTCTGTAAAGATATTTTACAGTTACAAAGACAATCAACAAAGAAATGCTTGTAAATTTTATCAAATGCATTTGCAAACTCTAGCCCCAAAGGGTTTCCATTAAAATTTAAAGCAGTCAGTTTTTTTGGTCACATTTAGTTTTGTGTCCCTTTGCTTAGTAAATATGTGCATGAAAGGCATGGTATTTCTTTTTTATTACGAGTGTGCATCATGACTCATAAATAGTACCAGCTTGGAAAAACAAAAACAAGTTGTTGACTCTTTAAAAGATTACAAAACAAGTTGTTGCATCTTTAAAAGATTACAAAGTCTATATTACTGCAAAATACTACTTAAACTGTTTAATTTTAAAACAAAAATGGCGGTCTAAAAAAGATCGCAAAAGCTTGGACTAAAAATCAAAGTCTTTGAACATTTACCTTGAAATATCTCCTGAGATCGTTAATAGAAATATAACCCTTATTCTCTACATCCAACGACTTGAACCTCCGCACGTAATGGTTAATCTCATCTTTGGTAAAGTTTAGTGGGACATCCTTCTCCGTTGCCCTCTTGATATCCAAGCCCATCTCTGTCCTAAGATAGCGCTCGGCATGTTCCAGTTCACTCTGGATGTCAGAATAGACAAATACAATACAATGAGTTATCACGTTAAAAAGTTGCTGGACCAAAGAGTATTAAGCTTACTCCATTCAAAAAGAGTTTTCTTATTATTACACAACTGTATACATTTTTCATTTTTAAGTAAATTATTAGGTTGTGCATAAAACTGTTTACATTTTTTTTTTTTTAAACTTCATATGCACTTTGGTATTAAACAAATACATCTACAAAGGACTATGACCTGTCCAATCTAAAGCCACATTAAGATAAACTTAAATAAATTCTTATTTGGTTTTCTCTAAAATATATCGCATTGTAAAATTTTTAGCACAAAAAATTTCAACTTCAGCATGCTATTTTTCCTCTGGTTTGAAATCTTTGTGAGTATGCATTTACCAAACACGTTGGGGGAGGACTTATGAGAAACTTAAAAAAACAAACATTTTCTTCAATAGACTCTGGACTGTCAGAATGCTGAGCTGTCTCACCAACTCTGTCACCCAGAAAACTAAAAAAAATCTAGATTAAATTGCTGGTGTTTGCTGTTCACATTGGTACAAACAACATTAAACGAAATTACTACTTCACCGCACACTGCAAAAGGTATATACAGCGTACAATTTGAAATAGTAACACTCTTTTAATAGAATAAGCTATACAAAAATATGCCATTAAATTATTGCAAAATAATTTCCAGAATAAAATCACAATATAAAGTGTTGATGGATTCAGGAGTGAATTTTTTTTATGTAGATAGTCAACGTCAAGAAATGACATAATAATCTGTATAGAAATCCAATGTTCACATAACAACTATTGCTTTTAAAAATAATTAGTTTTATTGAGTAGTTTTAGAAAAAAAATTTGTATCCTTAAATTATGAAGAGACTGAATTTCGTAAATCACAGATTATTAAAATTCAGTGTTTTAAAATGAAGTTAAACTGCAAAAGGGCAGATAAGCAAGGCATCAAAATTAACAACTGTATGAAACATAGCATATTAACAGCTTGATATACGGTTTCAATAACAAATAACTTATTTGGCTATTTCACAAATTAGATTTTTTTCTCTTCATTTGCTCCGAATTCTGAAATTTCTCTTAAACCATCACAAGGTACTTGTATCGTATGGGAATCAGAATTTGTTGAAGAAATACTACACAACCAAATGAATTAATGAACAGATCAAATAATAAAGAACCGACCAAATAAACAAAACTTCTCACTGAAATAAGAGAAAACAGTTGAACTCCAACTTTTACCCTTATTTTTTAATAAATGGTAGCTTGCAAGGTTTCGGAGACTCTGACTGATCTGAGCGACATGGATCACACGGGTCAGACTCAGATTTTTCAGCACATTTTTTAAAAGGGCATCCTCTAGGTTTGGGGCTACAAGTCTTACAAGGGTCAGGGCTATCATCATCACAAGAAAGGCCGGGGCAAGTTGGACATCGGTATGTATTCAAAATGGCTTTGCCCATATCCTTACACAAAAATGCTTCCACTTCTAACTGTTGGCACTGTTTATTGAGAAATAATTCAATTACTAAAAAGACACTGCTCTGCAATTAATAAATTTTTGTTGGTTTGTATTAGCGAGTCACACACTGGTAGTCAGAATTTAACAATAGGGTAAATAGTAATGCATTTGAAAATCTCATCCAGCAAAAAAATAAAAAAAAAAATTTTTTATTAACAAACAGGACTAAAAGAAAGCAGTAAAAATAAATATTAAAGAAAAAATGGAGACATTGGCTATTTAAAATCGCCAATTCTGATTTTGAATATTACATATTGGTATTTTAATTTTTTTATTTTAAATAACGGATTTTTAAATATATTTTTTATACAATCACATTTTAAAAAGATAATTTTTTATTTAATACTTGCTTTAAGGGCCACACAAAGTGCAGGGTGAGATTTGTGTTAAAAATAGAACTTTTTTTCTATAACCTTTGAACAATTATCAGGATAGGCACTTTAACTGTTTATGCATGTCCACATCAATTTGCACACTACGTGACTACAAACTTTCACAGTGGGGAAGCAACTCTCCAATTAAATGCTTATGTTTATTAAATAATTTTAAAATTCATGGATTTTAGTAGTGTTAAATGCTAAACCTTACTTTGTAAAACAAACAACAGATAATTGTTTTCCAAACCAATAATAATTGGAAATCTCATTATCACATATAAATCTAATTTGTTCCTGAAACACCTTAGATTCTTTATAGATATTTAACAACTGGATAATAAAATTGAAATAATTCATATTATTACTGGGCTCAATACTGATAGAGATTGAGGACATACTCCTAACTAAACACAATATACAGCTTATTTTCTTGTTCAAACAATTTATCTCAAGAGTAAGCAAACCTTCATTTGGATCAGGGAATATTTTCAACATGCAAGTAAAACCTTACATTAATTTGACTGCGTTCAGTCAAGGACTTTCTTTACTCCTCACAACCAACCCAGCTTCTTGAACCAACCTTTTTAGTCTTTTCATCCCATTTGAGTTCCTCTGCCATAATCTCAATGATCTTTGGAAGGGCTTCCTGAGCCGCATGAACATTTATGAAAGACAGGCGGGTGCGGCGAGCAACAACATCAATGGCGCGGCAGGCATATTCACGCACAGCATATTTCACCTAGTAAAAAAAAAAAAAGACTTAAAAGTTTCATGAAAAAACAGTAATTTGCTTTCTCTCTGTATAAACCCTCTCTTCGTCGATTTTAAATGAAGTTTGTGTTGGATCGACGATGGCATCATTAATCCATAAAAACCAGATTGTTTCGTTTATTTTATTAGCAATTTGTTTTTAATTACTTTTAACCAAATTTAGAATGATTTCTCTTTGATAAGCATTCAGATTTTCTTTAGTACAATGAGATTTTACAGAGAATGAAGTGTTTCAATTGGTTGTTTTAATTAACTATTTTATTTTTGTTTACAGTGACCTGGTCCATCTTGCGATCAATCTAATAAAGGTAGAAAATATTACCCTGATGATTCAAACATTAATTTTATGATTTCAGATGCCAAGGCCGATTCTGATGAATTATATAATCCTAGTAGTAGTAGTACTAGTGATGAGTTTTGGAAAGTAATAAAAATAATGAAATTCATAATTTATCAGCTAATGAACAGCCAGACCCTAATCCAGCTAAAGTGCCTTTTAGAAGAGTTAATACTGTTACTGATATAAATAGTGTAGATTCTAATTGTAAAACTGCTGATCTTGGCACTAAAACTGGGTGCAAATTCAGATTTTCTACCTTTATAAAATGAAGGTGTAAATTTGGAGCTTAGGACTAGTAAGTCAAATGAACTTGCCCTTTTTTTACGTTGCTAGACATAAATATTATTCACAAGCTTTTACTCTCAAAAAATGAGGAGGCTTCCTACAGAATTAAAATCAACACTCAAACATGCAAGAGATCTATTTTTAGAGACTGGAAACCTGTCAATAATTATGAGACCTACAAATTTCTAGCAGTAATTAATAAATGATGTGGATGAACTTTTGTCCATTTTTCGTTACTTTTGGTCAACAGGATGTATACACCCTGGTATGACAAAATGTTTCAGAGAGAATGATTGGAAGTCTTGTATCACTTTTTTCTACACGCTACAGAAAATAATTGTAAAATTTAGCCTTTTATAAACTCACAAGGCCAGAAGGTCAGTCAAAAGTTAGAAAAATAGCCCTCGGAAATTTCAAGCTACAACTTGTGGAGCGATTAACAGAATATGCGGCGACCATAATTAAATAGGGGAAATAATTCAGAAGTTCCATTGAGAGACTTATCAGAGCAAAACATGTGCCTATTAGCTCCAAAAAGGACAGAGTGTGCTAACACTGTAGAACAGGACAAACTTAATATGTTTGTGCTGCATGAGAGTCAAATACGCACATCAATAGGGATTGTTTTCATGATTACCATAGCTAAACCCAGATGAAAAGATATTGCAAATTTATGGTAAATTTTACATTACCATAAAATGTTAATACCTACAAAGGTATAGTTCAAATATTTTCTAGTAGCAATAAATTGTTTCCAGTGAAAATAGTTAAATTTTCTGACATTTCTTGTGTGGCTGTGACAATGGAAAAAGTGCTATGGTGTTTCATTTTTCTTTTTCTATTTAATGTGATCTTTCTTTGTGATGCACATATGAATGTAGTTCAGAAAAGAAGCATTTTTGTTACATTTTGAATTATAAATCTCTCTTTGTGTTTCTTGGAATGAGCATTTTGTCAAGATTTGTGTGTTTTTTTTAAATAATTTTCATTTTTTATTTTCCTTAAATCAAAATCACATTTATATATTAAAATTTAAAACTAAGTCTGTATTGTCTGTAAAGAGCATGCATTCCCCTTTAATTCCGCCCAAAATAAACATTTTCTGATAAAAAAACAAAAAAAGTTATGATGGTTTAGAGATAACATAGTTGGGCCTAACAAATTTGCAAAATAGATAATTCCGTCAGAACTAGGTAAATAATTCCAGAGATCAAGGGTAAATTTAGATAAAGATTTTCTCATATGCTGTTTATTTTAAACAAACTTATTAATTAGTGAGCTGACAAAATTCTTATTTGTTGCTGATTTTTTAAATAAATCTGGGATAATTTTTTAAAAAGTTTAAAGCCATGTATGAGATATCATTTTACTATTAATTATTTCACCATACCTCTGCTTCAATATATGGGTACTCTTCATGGATCCTCTTGCCTATGACTGGCCACCTTTTGCCTGTCATCTTAGACAATGATGCTACTTTAAAGGCTTTATCACCATAAGTTCTTGCTAAATGTTGAGCAACCTTGGAAAGATACAAAAATGTATTTACAATAATCAGAACAAGAAAATTCATTATAAATTTAAAATAAAACCCTTGTTTGAACGTTACTCTGACCATTTGACAAGATTCTTTTATGCATTTAAATATCTTGCTATTTCCCTTTGGTTATAAAGAGGTAAAACAAAAAGTATGCCATTAATTTTAAATAAATAAAAATAGGCTTAGGGGTATCTGATCCTACAACTTTATTAACTGTATATAACGGTAAGCCATTTTTATGTATATTACCGTACACATTCATACGTCTCTCATGGCATGATTTATACGCATGTCACCGAGTACATTCATTTGTGTACACATTAATGTGTGATATTCTTACAGCATTCTCCAAGCCATAATCCTGGACAAGTCTAATGAAGAGAGTTGGTGACCAGCCATGGGCACCATCCAAGAGGAGACCTTTTGTCCTGCAAGGACCAACGGGGTTCAAACCGCAACAATCAATAGCCGTGTCTACCGTTTCTTCGGCCATAGAACGATACGTTGTCCACTTCCCACCTAAAGAAAAAAAGATAATTTATGTGAAGCTGGTCGATGAATGTTTAAAGGCCGGCCCAAACACAGTTAACCACTTCCATGACAGGAAGGCATAAGTAAAATATACCAAGAAAATGAGTACGAGTTCAATAGCAAAGGTACCTGCAATTGTGACAAGCTTGTTTGGGGACACCTCAATGATGTGATTTCTAGCTATGGATTGAGTGTCCGACTTGTTAGGGTCACAAACAAGGGGTCGGATTCCACTCCATGCTGACAGAACATCACCGCGGCGCACTGTGAAGTTGAACAAACTCATTGAAAATTATTTCCCAAAGCTATAGAATCAAGAACCTTCTTTTGTGTCCAAACCTAAGCCGTACATTCTCAATAAAGCATTATAAAAAAACCATTTCAGAAAATGTCCCGATCAGGTTTTCAACACTGAATTTGGATAAGTAAGTCAAAGGTATCAAAACGTAATATGTGACTTACCTTCCACATCAGGGCTAAGATAGTTTCTAATTTCAGACAAGATAAACTGGATATCTTTTTCAGTAGGTTGAGGGTTATCACTCACTTCACACGGATTGTCGGTGGTGCCTGGATTGTTATGAATAACAGCCGTTAGTTCAAAACCATTAAAAAAAGTAACAGCTCTTAAATACCCAGCATGCTGACCCTAGCTGTTGTCCACAAAATAATTGGCCCTGGAGACTGAACGAGAATTATAGCTACAAAAACTATTTTTAAAACAACGTTCATAATCTCACAGATAAACTGTTCAAATCCTATAGAACACGTGCAAGTTATTTCAAAACACAAAATCGTAATTGACTAATATGATATTTAAATATGGGACATAAAGCACCATTTTTTGTGTAAATTGTGATTTCCCTTGCTACATTATAAAACATACTTTTATTGTAAAAAAAAAAAATGACAACCTTTTACTTTGAAGTCATTTAATTTATACATTCAGTTTTTCAAAGACTTCCACACTTTTAATTAACATTCAGAGTGCAAAAAAGTTATTCAAAAAGTTTATACAAATCAATTTTCTTTTTCTGTTTAGCCTTAGAAGTAAGGAATATATTTTTTAAAGTTGTTTACCTGCTAGAGTTACATTCTGCCATGGGAGGAAGAAAATAACCCGACCATCTGATGTAGATGGATCCAACAGGCCCATACTCCCTGGGCTGTAATAGTCGGGTAGAACTATATGGACACCAGAACTGGGCTGGCAGATTTTGGGGATTCTTTTGGTTGCCATCTTACGTATAGAGTCTGTGTAAGGCCCAGTGGCATTGATCACACATTTGGCATTGATGCAGTACTCTTCACCTAAGGAACAAAACAGTGTTTAAATGAAACACAGCACAACAATTTAGTTATTTTTAGTTTTAAAATTGCAAAAGAAAAACGCTGTGTATATTTTATTTGCTATATTGGCATTCTAGGGATAATTCCTGCAACTTTTATTGTGTATCTTAGAATTTTTGCAAGTCCAAAATACCACAAAGCTTCATGAAAGTATCTGTCATAAGGGAGGCCTTACTTATGTACGTGCAATTCAACTATTTACTGATTGGATATGTCAAGAGATGACTTTTGTTCAAGTAATATTTAGTGTAGTAATATTGGGTCAAATTATATATCTATATTATTGGGTCAAATTATATATCTTTAACTTCCCTAGCAATGAAATAAGTATCAAAGATTGTAATACAATCAACCTTAGTAATAACTTATAAAGATGATCCTTCACAGTGCCTTCTAAACTTACTTCACAAAGCCCCTTAAACATCCTTCACAGTGCCTCTTAAACTTCCATCAGAGTGCCTCCTAAAGATACCTTTAATACTGTTAATGGTACATGAACTCTAAAAGTCTACTTTAGACTTACCAGTAAGAGTATTTCTGACCCTAGCACCAGTTACACGCTCTTCTCCATCGACACAGGAAGTGATCAAGCTCTCACATTTTGTGTAGTTCAGACAATATGCTCCATGTCTGATGGCAGTGATGGCCATTGACACAGCCATTCGGGCATCATCATGCTGACCTAAGTGTGAGATAGGAGGGCATCCTTATTTAAAGCTCAAAAGTAAGAAAACATAGTGTAAAGTAAGAAAACATAGTGTAAATTCAGAACATTAAACTGATTTTAAAGACATGTTTTGGTTGCTAGTTCACATTCTAGGCAACCCTCACCCTTGATGAGAAATAATGTACTCCAAGTTACACAACATATTTGTTACATTTGCAAAAAGCCAATGAAGTTGACTTAAAGGAAAACAAAGTAAAATACAGATTATTTTACATTCAGTAACAAAATATATAAAGGATCTTAAAAAACCTTATTAGCTCTAAAATCATCTTTTTAAACTAAAAAATCTTAGTTTATGTTAAATTATTAACCACAGCGAGTCTTGAGAATCATTACAATTTTGTTACGTTTGTATTAAAATTAAACTCATTAAAAGACATAATAATAATTAACTTTTCTAAAGATACTTAAAAGCATTCTTATTCGGCTACTAGTATTTTTAATAAATAACTTCTTTAAAAATAACTCTTTAATCGACCACAATAGCCATATTTAACAATTATAATCTAATCATGTTTAATGTAACCGTTAAAGCATCAAAACAATCTATATGTACTGCTTTGAATGCCATTTAAGTTGAAGACAAACATCATACCATCATAATATACGAGGGCAGCCTTCAGCTCATCTTTTTTCAACATAGGAAACTGCTCAAGGGCTTTTGACTTTGACAAAAGGTAACTCGGCTTCAAGATCTGGCTACCAGCCACAAAGTCATAAGCCTTCACACCGGCCCAATAATAGGGGACCTGCCACCACCTGAAATAAAAACAATTAGAACTCTTGCTATAAAAAAATAATTAGTGCACAAAGTATGATGGAGTGAAAATGTATTTATTTAAATTCTTAAACAACTTATTTGTTTCCCTGCTCAATCCATGTGAGCAACACTGAATGTTAAGATATCAAAGACATGGGAATGAAAATAAGTGGTTGTCAGTAAATTAGGACATCTTCTTATTACACTAGCCACAACTATTGTGATGAACTCACTTATAGACTGGCAACATTATAGGCAGTGGGTAGGCCAAGTGAGGTGCTATCTCCAGCAGGTTTGCACGTTCGGCCAGTGCTTCCTTTACCATTTTATACTGTAGACAAAATAACATTTTTAAAATTTTAAATAATCTCATACGGCAACAACAATACATTTATTTTTAAAAAATAAGAAGATGTGAAACAAAAATTATTATACTTAATACTGTTGAATCATTTTATTTGGGTATGGAAAAGCATTTATTTACCTGCTCAGTATCTAAACTAAAAACTGCTTTCTGCAAATATCTAACACCACCATGAATAAGTTTAGTACTTCGGCTGCTGGTCCCAGAGGAAAAGTCAAACTTCTCCACTAATCCAGTTTTTAATCCTGTTGGAGATGATTTAACATAGAATAAAGCAACAATTAACTACACATCAGTTATGACCAAAACTTAGTTGAAGTGAATTGATCAGATTTTTAAAATAATTGTTACAATAATCTGCTTTTTTAAATACCTTTTTTATAGTTATGTTATAACAAATTAAATTATTATCATTTTTCTAAAATCTGTGACGGTCTTGCATTACAGATGGCAGATATATCAAGTCTTAGTTGTTAACCCCAAAAATAACACAAATATGACAGTTATTACTTGTGACGAGAACAATGTGTATTTCTTACCTCGTGTTGCAGAATCCAAAGCCACACCTAAGCCAGTGGCTCCACCACCAATAACAAGAACATCTAGTTCTTGGCATCTGATGCCTTTTATAAGGTCATCACGAGTAGGCAGCGGAGCATTCATCCTCTGTAACTCATCTCTGCTAACTTCAATGGTAGACTTGCATCATAAAATGAAATATAAAAGTATGGTACTTGAAAGGTAGTTTATCGCCACTCTCTCACCAGGTTACAAATATATTACTAAGGTGACGCCGGGTAGAAAGACTCAAATAATTTTATCTTGTTATACCAATCTAATTATAACAGTTGTCATGTTATATTTAAATAATACCTAATTAAATTTCAAGTTTATTTTTATTTGAAGAATGTATCTCATTAGAAAAAGGACATTACTACAAATGTAGGTAAAATGTCTATTTTCTGTAGATTAACAAAAATTAGTAGTAAAATTATATGTATCATGATGTTTTAATCTGTGTATAGTGTTTGCCTCAAGTGTTTGTTGATAATTGAACCATTTGATAGTAAACACAAAAGCCATCTTTCAACTTCTTTGGAAATCCCTAATGTTTTAACAAAATAAAATGAATTTAAATAAGCTAAAATTTCCAGGGGCAAAACATATTTTAAACTTCTAATTTATTTACTTACTTGACCTACCTTTTTGTATCGTGATGCAATATTAGGGTAGATGACAGTGGCAGTGTAGAAAGTTCCAGCTCCTGCCACAGACAGGTAGAACAAACCTTTAGCTATTTTAGCACCCCGCATGATGGACGTTTGAGCTTGTCGAGATTAGGGCCACATTAGTCTGGAAACGAGATTAATTATTTTTATTTTGGCATATTCTGTTACAAGAGAACAATAAAAACATGTTCTTAACATTTCCATTTTTTTCTTAGATTTGGTTACATCCTTAAAACATATACTATATGATAATATCATGAACACAATTTTTTAATGAATCTTAAAATCCCAAACAGCTTTCTCATTAATAATTTTACATTTTAACTGATCTTTAACCCCTAAGCCAAAATTAATGTGAACCCATTTTAATTTATCAGACCCTTTTTTTTTGTCTTAAAACTAGCATATGAACTCCCCAGTTGATATTAACTGTTGCATTTTATATTGACAAAATTACTATAATTTAATGTTTACCTTATAACAATGTTAAAAAAACAGAGATATTGAAAGAAATTAAAACATTCATAAATTGTCTTTCTACTTAACAGATTATTTAATTGTTAAATTTATATTGTATAAATTTGTAATTTTTAATGTTGGGATGACATCTGTATTAGCACTGTCCATAATAAAACATTGATAAAAAATTATTATTGCTTGCATAAGAATGGTTGAATTATCCCAATAAGTGAAAAGCTACTTTAACTTAACCTTATGTTGTAACTTAGAATGTTTTTTAAATTTTATTTTATTTAAAACATTTAAGGATAAATTTGTTCTTTAACTCTTTCCAAACCAAGTTCTTGTACGTATTTAACAACTTAAATTTTGGAGAAATAAATCATTAATACTGCCTGCAGAAAATTCATTACTAACAATAGGAAAGATCTGATGTCACAAGATGAACTGAACAATAGAGCAAACTATGCATAATATTAAGTATAATTTCAATTTCATTCCTGAAACAGTGGTCATACAGATACCATAATTCCTTTAAAAATACTATTTATTTATCCAACTCAATTAGAATTTTGAATAAATGACCCTAACATGGTTTTGAAATTCCATAGTTTTGTTTAACCAGAAGTAGCATAAATGTTTTCATTGACTTATAAGTTAATTTTAACAAACTCACAAAAATGTATGAGGCAAATGCTTCTATTGTCAGGCAATTCAGGCTGTTTAAATCTAGGGTATGATTGACTCTCTCAACTTGCTAGCCACACTTTGAGGAAACATTACATTTACACCAACACACTGATCAAATTATCTATAGCTCTTCTTTAATCAATTGAAAAATTCACAATATAAAGCACTCTATTATTTTCAATGAACACTACACTGATAGAAAGCTGAGGAACATGGACATATCTGGCAATACCAAACCAACCTACAATATAAAAATTTCAACAAGTACCAGCAACCCTATCAATATAGAAACTCTCAATACTCTACTTACTACGAGACTACCAACATACTCAACTAACCTTCCCGTTGTCATAAAATGAATGCAATTAAAGGAGAAAGTTATATTCATAAATAATGTATGCTCACCACTGAGGAAAAAGTAACCTGGATGTCCTTGTTAGATTAGCTGTGAATTTGAGATAAACAGATTGATATAGGTTTTGTTTATGAACTCAATGACTATCATAATATAAATAATAAGTGTGTACCCTATACTTAATTTAAATGTATATTAATAGATCAATTAAACTAATATTACTGAGGCAGGGATCTGTGAACTTTCATAGCCATTACCACAAAATATATAATTGTTTATGCCAACATTACCCAAAGGCTTGAAAGGAAGAAATCGTGGATTTATATGGAGAATACACTTATAAATATAATCAGTATAACAAAGGGATTTCTTGGGGGAAAAAAATCATTTTAAATTTGCAGAAATGCTGCATCTTTTTTAATAAAATAACATCTAACATTGCAAGAGAAATGTGGATAGTGACTATGGGTCCAATAACTGTTTTCTCTCCTTTGTTTTTTTTTACGTTAATGTTCTTTAGTGTGGAAAATCATTGTACCTAAAGATAGGTTTGTTGAAAAAAGGCAGAAATTATTGACAGCCTCCACAACAGTAATTTTGAAAGCAATTGCACCTCATGACATTTTTCACTTCAACCCTTTTGGGATCATTTACCCTGGCCTATCAACCATAAGGGTTTGGAGCCACAAATCATTGGATGCTTTGCTAGGCTATTCACTTTTATACACTTTTTCAATTTGTCAACAGTTCTATTGTAATCAAATCATCTGAAAATAAATTGTTAAGGCACCTATTCTCAGTTAACCATGATGTCACATGTATGGGGGGATTGATCATGAATTTGTAATGATGTGTTACAAGGCTATCTATAGTTGGTGAAGATTGGGAAAGGGGTGTCAAAAATCTTAGATATTAGTCTAACTGACTGCAAAATTAAATGGTTTAGTCTCAGTCCAGAAGAGCTAGACCGGAGGGAATAAAATTTGAGGAGCTATTTAGAAATTGATATTAAGTTTAAGAAATGATCTTTCCAATCCTGGATATATCAAAATGTACAGTTGTAACTAATGTAACTGTACAGAGCAAAAGCTTTCTGATTCATAACCATAACCAAGTACTAAAACAAGTCTATTCTGTTTGGTTTCTTATATTTTTTTTAAAGTGTAAGTGTGTTAAGTGTGTGTTTTTTATATCACAAAAATAATTTCATTATATTAGGTATTTTGAAAGTCACTCGCGCATCGCTTCTGCGCACTCGAAAAATTACGGAAAAACTTTTGTGGCCATTAAATAATCGCCTCTACGGTGACCTCGGATTTATGTGTTTTACGTCACAGTTTACTAATTATAACTTAATTTTGTCATCGATTACGTTTACTGTTTGTCTTCCGGTGACGCTCATACAATTTACCCAATGAGGGGAACCACCGTTTTTTTTTCTGAGTCACTTTGTGACTCTCTGTAAGCTATAAATGTCTTAAATACTTCTTTGGAGCATTCATACATGATTGACACCCAAAAACTCATGTGTATCATCTAATTTGGATTGCTAATAACTTTGAAATAGTCAATTATCCTAGCTCAATTGAATGTTACAGCACTCCACAAGAAAGGGTCAACCTTCATCACCGGAAGAAAAAAAAATGGCGACCGATTTTTTGTCTTCACCGGGCTGATAGACGCGGCTCTAAATAACATTTAATAATAGTTAAATCCTTTTGTAATCTTTAAACATCTGAATAAATCTAAGTAAATATATAAAACATACTTTAAAAAATCATAGAATTGGATAAGATAATACAAATAAATTGAAATTATGAATATTAAACTGATGGGAACTTGCTTTTTAATTAAAATAATAGAAATGCGAGATCTACCGGTGTCGGTGTCGTAGTCTAAGTCTACTTGCTAAATTAAGCTTAATTATTATTACACTTAATGAACCAATACTATTCTGTTACTACAAATGCACTTAAAGGACAAATTTAAGTAATATTTTAAAATTAAATAAGGTATTTAATCATAAATTTTAAATTATTCTTAAGTACTTGTAATGACATGACATAGAATTAGAAAAAAAAATGTCTAATTATAATTAATAATAATAATAAAATAAAAAAGAAACAAGTTTTAATTAATAGAAAGTTTAAATTATTTAAAAGAAATAAGAAATTGTGTAGTGTAAATTCAGGATTATGATTTAATATGATAAGATGTTTTTCTAGGCTAATTTCAGATACAAGAGAAAATTTTCTATTGTAGAACTCGGTGGAATTTCTTCCAAGGAGGCCCGTTTGAATGTAGAGAAAAAATTATTTTGGATTTTGATTAATTTTTATTTATAATTACATTTGATTTTAGAAAAAAAAAGACTACTTACCTTTTTATAAATATAAGAATTGATTTAAAATTGAACACAAGCATATAATTTGTTCAAATTCAACAAACAAGTTATTTTTTTTATCAGCAATGGTTTTTCCAATTTTTCTGTTCACATTTTGCTTAACATACCCTCAAATAATTTGTTTCAAAATACAAAGTCTTGATGTTATTTAAAAGCTTTGTTGTTCATCGTGTTTAATATTGCATTGAGAATGTTTCCTGAAAATATGGTAGCATTATCTTGTAAAATAAAAAAGTTTTGGGCAAATAAGTCAGAAATTTGGTAAGTCGGTCACACGTTTTTGTAGTAAAATACAAAGATAAAGAAGGGGGTTAAAAAATTCACTAAAAAATTCATAACTTCAATTCTATAAAAGATAGAAAGATGAAATTGGTATTTTTGCAAAGCTTATAGCTAGTCCTTCAATATGATATATCATTTATGACAATAGGACAATATTGAAATTTTTTGTCAAAGTACCTAATTATATCTTTGATAGCTAAAAAGTTAGTTTCATCCACAAGCAGAGTATTCCAAAGTCAGTACTGGATGACTTGATTAACCTCAGAATAAATACGTTAAAAAGAAAACGCCAACTCAAAGGCCATTAGGGCTGATGTGTAGTTGTGTGTCCGTGGTGTCATTTGCGTTAGGGAGAGGGTCAAAACCGGGTTAGGGAGGAATTTAGGGTTCAGGTTAGGGTGAGGGATAGATTTAGATCATTTTTTCATTTTTAAAAACTTTTTATTCGTCATGGTAAAAAACGCGGACACATAACTACACATTTACCGGCAAGCGATTATATAGATATAAAAATAAAAGTCATTTAACTCATTTCAGTGAATTTCAGTTAACTTTTCAAATGCCCAGTGAAAACACTTTAAACAGCTTATATTTTATACAGCAATAAAAATATACCTAAATGGTATTATGGAACAATAAAACGCTACAAAAACAAACTTTTCAAAAGAAAGCAATCTATTTATATATTTACATTTAACAAATCCGTGACAACGTAAGGCTCATAAATGTTGTTGCCGGGGGACTGATGTCAACTCCGGAAGTGAAGGGAATCTCTTGTAACGTCCTTCAAACGTGGGCTATTTTGTGCCGGAGTATCGAGATGCATTATAGTTAGACTGATTGTTGATGTAATACATTTACATTTACTACAATTAATGACATTCAATGAATTTTTGTTTAAATAAAAGATATTTTTTTAAATATTTAGAGAAACACTTCATCAAAAAGAACCATAACAAGCATCAACTTTGAATAAATATGAGTTAACATGTTATGCCAGTAAAATTAGGGTGTTCAAACTGAATAAATTAATCAAAATATTTTTTATTAGTAACACGTTTGCTTACATTTAAATTTCATTAATAGCAACAAAAAAGAAAGCAAGCAAATGGAAACAAGGTATAGTATATATCACCCATTTGAAACAACAATTAAAATCTTGAAGGAAAGTTGATGATATAAGAAATCAAATCAAAATAAATAGCTGGAAAAAAATTGTATATTTTTTATTATTAAATGAAAGATTATCTTTTTTAATTTATAGGCCTAAATTATGAATAACTTCTAAGGCTATTAAATCCTAAATTATTATTATTATTTTTTTTTAAATTAAAGTATTCGATACGATATTTGGAAAGTATTTGAATAGGTCATACCTTAAACGACAAGTAACCTTCACCTTTTATTTTATTCAACAATTTTAGCCGGTAACAAGGGGAGGAAACACGAGTTTTAAACTTCGCCTTGATCAATATTTACAATTAATTAATTTATAATTGTGTTTAAATGTCCCAAAAAAAAATTTATAAAAAATAACAGTTTGTTTAACTGTTCGAAACGGCACTTAACTTGAAACAAATATTTAAAAATTCAATATTAGATCGTGCCAAATACTTGTCATTGTTGGCTAAAATGTTAAAAATTTAATCGAAATTTTGTAAATGTTTTTTGTGGATAAAGTATCAAAATCATATTCATTTTTAAAAATAGCTATTTAATATAAAATATCCCTGCAGACTGATATTTATCACAAAACAATTTTAAATAAACAATCGTTGACCTATACCAAGCCCCTTTTTCTCCAATACTATAATAAGAAATATTCTTTTGTTTGTTTGTTGTTTTATGCCACTTATCGTCCCAATCATCTCCACATTTCATTCCACGGGGCTTCACACATTCCACTATGATTAATAAAATTAAATGTTCGTTTGTCCTAACTCCGTCATTGTCCGCATCACCAAAATTCTTTCCATTTTCAATTATTTCCCATTTAAAAAAAAAGAAAAAAAAAATGTGTTAAATGTAAATGTAAAAAAGTAAAAATAAAATAAAACACTACGTCAACGCAAAAGGGCGGCAGCGGAAGTCGATGAGAGAATTTCGAGGTTTCCGCTGCCACCCCCTTTTGCTTTTTTTTTTTTTTTTTAAATGTGTTGGTTTTTTTTCGTTTTTTTAAAAAAATCAAAGTAAGTGGAATGTTTTTTTTAAAATCTATTATTTCAATGTACATGATCATTTTAAGCAAATTAATACACACTCCTACCAAGACAACAATTTAAAACTATAACACTTTAAATACATCTAAATTTGTTCTCAAGCGCAACGATCAGCAACTACAGGTGGCTGAAAATGCCGCCCCTCCATATAAACAATTGCGCCCCCCCCTCGTGAGGGACCACAAACCTCCGAATCCCCTTTCTACTGCCCCACCATCAATAAAATGATAAAATAAATTGAAACAAACACTAATACCGCTAAAACACTTGTGTCACATACATACTTCTTCAGGAATGACCGTTTTTAAAGTGTCTAATGCCTTTTGTCACGACCTGTGTGAAGCTTGCATTTCGACATAGGTTTTCCTTGAAAAAAAAAAAAATTCTTCAAGATCTATAAATAAAGTTATCTTTATCTTTTTTCCCCTCATAACCTAAACGTTTAAGATAATTTGAAAAGCATAACAAATAATATTATGTCATATATTATTTTTTTAAAATTAATTAATTAATTTAAAAAACGAAAAACTAAAATTAAGAATTAAAGAAATAATAAATGAAGTATGAAATCGTATTCATTGTGACAATAGACAAAAAAATAAATATTGCAAAAGGCAGAATTGAAACATATCTAAGGTAATAGCCAGCCTAAAAAATGGCCGGCCGCAATGCGTGAATCTCCCATCTAAGTTAAAGGGACAAAACATGCATTCAAATAATGCACTTTGTAAAATACCAAATTAGTACTAATTCCCCCCCCCCCCGGGCCACCGGGAGCCATAGCCTTTAAACTAAATTATTATTTTAAGCCAGTGGCGTAGCGAGCTTAACTCGCGCCCGGGGCGCAATACCTTTTTAGCGCCCCCAATACCTTTTTAGCGTCCCCCCATTCTAAAACCATACAATATTATAGTAAAATATACCATTTGGCGCCCCTTTGTGAGTAGCGCCCTGGGCATGATGCCCCCCCCTTGCCCCCTCACTACGCCACTGTTTTAAGCCCCCGCCCTCCCCTTTTACCCCGCAGATTTATTACACCAAGTATTTCCGTAAAAGAAAAAAGAAAATTTTTACGCACCAAACGGGTATTTTTTTTAATTATCTCAATTAAGCACAGTTATCGGGAATTTTATTTCGTGAAATCAGCGCCATCTGGTAGCGTCGGTGACGATGTTGCATAGAGAATTACGCTTTTGATTGTTAAGTCTGTAGTCCCAGTGGCGTAGTGAGGGGGAGCAAGGGGGGCATCATGCCCCGGGCGCTACTCACAAAGGGGCGCCAAATGGTATATTTTACATATAATATTGTATGGTTTTCGAATGGGGGGGGGGCGCTAAAAAGGTATTGTGCCCCGGGCGCGAGTTAAGCTCGCCACGCCAGTGTGTAGTTCCCATATTTATTGATTGATTGATTGGATACTTCTATAGCGCTGGTATCCATGCTATATATACTTTAGCATGCTCACTGCGCTCTGGTTTCCTCAAATCTATTAAACAAAAAAAGTCTTTAAATGTTTCCTAAATGATTTTCTGTCCTTTCCAATACTCATAAAAGATGGAGGTAGACTATTCCATAACTTTGGCGCTACCGCTTCCAAAGAGCGCACTCCGTACGACTTTTTTCTGTGTTCATCCACACTGGGAATTTTCTGTAAGGACTACATAATCCAAGACAAACTCCTGAATGCTCAGAACTAGACTTTTAATTTGTCATCTTTAAAGAAATGAAAGGTTGAACTAGTACTGATGTGCGTTATGAAAAGGCTAATTTAGTTAAATAAACTGCTCTATGTTACAATTTTCAAGTTTCTTTGAATTAATTTAAAAAAACTTCAATAAATACTTAACTTTTTTTTAAAATCTCTTTTGTCTCCCCTTGGCCAACTCTTAACTTCTCTATCTCCTATTTTATTTCTTCTTCTTTTATATATTAAGGGCCCACGATCAATTTATTGATCATTATGGCTCCTATGAATGTAGATGGGATTTGCAATGTTTCTGTGCCTGGTGTTGATGAGGATATGTCACTGGTTACAAGAGTAACTGTGTGAGGGTATCATGCACTGGGGGTTGGAAGGCCTGAGGCAATAGACGCAAATGAGTCAAGTGTTGTCGCCTCAACTGTTCCTTTTGAAAGATTGTTCCAGTCCCTGATTGTCTTTGGTAGGAATGAGCAGTTCCTATACTGGCTTCTCGCTGGTATGAGCCGGAAGTGCCTGTCATGGCCTCGTCGCTCTCTATGGGGGAGAGGGACGAGTTTCTGTTTAATGCCAGAGCAGTGGACTAGCCCATTATTTATCTTGTAAATCATGGAGAGCCTGGATAGTCGTCGTCGTTCCTCCAATAGTGACCAGCCCAGTGTTTCCAGCATGCTGCCAACAATAGAGGTATTCCTGTAGCGGTTCAGGACAAAGCGTGCTGCCCGTCGCTGTACTGCCTCCAACCTGTCGATGCTCTTCTGGGTGAATGGGTCCCAGACCGAAGATGCATAATCTAAAAGCGGCCGGACAAAGGCTTTATAGGCTCTTTCTTTCACACTGGAGTTGCTGATCATTAGATTACGCCTTAAGAACCCCAGGGTCTTGTTTGCCTGGTTGCACACATTGTTAATATGATCGTCCCAGCGGACCTCTCTTTGAATGGAGGAAACTTGCTCAAGTAAATGGCCATGCAATTCATAGTGGTAGTGTAGAGGAGTACAACTTCTAGAGACTGACAGTGTCTGGCACTTGGCCGGATGAAATTCCATGTGCCAGCTCGCCTCCCACTCAGCTGTTGTAGCTGGTCCTGGTCAGATCTGTTGGCGATCGTCCTATACACGGCTGTGTCATCTGCGAACAGTCTTGTGTGGGATGTCAGTTTCTCGGGTAGGTCATTAATGTATGCTAGGAACAAACAGGGGCCTAGCACCGAGCCCTGGGGGACCCCTGACTTAACACTGACAGGAGGAGCTTGTACCGTCCACCACTACTGCTTAACATCGGTTGTTGAGGAAGCTAGAGATCCATGTTTTAGCTTCACGTATGCTTCTTCGTTTTCAGCCCCCACCCCACTTTTTTTTTACTCAACATGTTTTATATTAATAGTACGGGGGGGGGGGCGGGGGGGCTGCCAGGCAGCGAGCTTTCATGAGTGACATTTGAACTGCGGTTAAAA
The DNA here is from genome assembly GCA_964017045.1 of Omphiscola glabra. Lineage (NCBI taxonomy): Eukaryota > Metazoa > Mollusca > Gastropoda > Lymnaeidae > Omphiscola > Omphiscola glabra. The sequence goes on from OZ024810.1 coordinate 11,576,868, forward strand.
TTATTATTACAGGTAGGCTACTATTATATTAATCAATAAAGATTCCCAGGTATGGTGTAGGTCTTTCTGAAGGAATATCTGTTGGACTGTGTGTGGACTGTACATAGGACTACTGTTTAAAGGCCGGCAGATAGGGTGTAGGACTGTCTGTAGGCCAACTGTTTAAAGGCCTGCAGGTAGGGTGTAGGACTGTCTGTAAGCCTATTGTTCAAAGGCCGGCATATATTATAGAAGAAGAGAAGTTAACTCTGATTTTGTAATATGTGGACCGACCGGGTATGTTCACAAAAATCCCGGACCCGGTGTAAAAAAACTGCACCCGATTAAGTCCTAGTTAAAAATGTTTTATGATAGAGGGCGATCGGATGTTAGCCCTTGTTTTTTTGTTTGTCAGTTGAACTGTGGGATGTATTGGCCTTCTGACTGTCTCAACAATGTGGTGTTTGTCAGTCGAACTGTGGGATGTATTGGCCTTCTGACTGTCTCGACATTGTGGTGTTTGTCTGTCGCACCGTGGGATGTGTTGGCCTTCTGACTGTCTCGATAATGTGGTGTTTGTCAGTCACACCGTGGGATGTGTTGGCCTTCTGACTGTCTCGATAATGTGGTATTTCTCAGTCACACCGTGGGATGTGTTGGCCTTCTGACTGTCTCAACAATGTGGTGTTTGTCAGTCGCGCCATGGGATGTGTTGGCCTTCTGACTGTCTCGACAATGTGGAGTTTGTCAGTTGCACTTTTCTCTCTCTCTTTTCGCTCTCTCTCTCTCTCTTTCGCGCTCTCTCTCTCTTTCACTCTCTCTCTCTTTCGCTCTCTCTATATTTTGCTCTCTCTTTCTCTCACTCTTTCACTCTCTCTCTCTTTCGCCCGCTCTCTCTCTCTTTCCATCTTCGTGTTTACCGATATTACTTCTTTTGTAAAAATTTCCGTCGTTCTCGGAGTGGACGAAGGACGTACATCGCTGATGCTTGATGTCTTAGGTTTTAGTGTCTCGTTGTGTAGACTTTTCTTATGAGGCCTACATCACCATGGACTGGACATTATAAGGCCTACATCACCATGGACGGGACATTATGAGGCCTACATCACCATGGACGGGACATTATGAGGCCTACATCACCATGGACTGGACATTATGAGGCCTACATCACCGTGGACGGATCATTATGAGGCCTACATCACCATGGACGGGACATAATGAGGCCTACATCACCATGGAAGGGACATTATAAGGCCTACATCACCGTGGACGGGACATTATGAGGCCTACATCACCGTGGACGGGACATTATGAGGCCTACATCACAGTGGACGGGACATTATGAGGCCTACATCACCTTGGACGGGACATTATGAGGCCTACATCACCATGGACGGGACATTATGAGGCCTACATCACCTTCGACGGGACATTCCTAAATTACATTATTGAGTTCAGTGTAAAACACCTCTCACCTTCTTACCCCCCGACCCACCAATAACCTCCCCACCCACTATCCCAGCAACACACTTGTCACTCCTTCAGTCAAATCCTCTACCGCTCACTACACCACCCCCACCCCCCATCCTTTTGGGGGGTCTTCCGTACATGACATCACCCATCTGTTGGATGAGGAGGGGGGGGGAGGGATTACGAGTATGTCTACATTTTGTGTGACACATTTTTGATGATTTTGAGGGAGACAGGGGTTGTTAGGGATGGCCCCCTCGATCAGCCAAACGTGCTGCATCGGTGAGGGCTACCTACAAAACAAAAACACAAGAACATGCCGTGGCGGTGTTCCATAAGTTTCCAACCCCTTTTAAGATCGGCGCTGAGCAATCGAACTCGCGGTCTGACCGGTGCTGGCGTGTGATCGGAGGACTGCCGGCTAGCTCCCTACCGCCCCCTCTGCCCACCCCACCCCGCCTTACCTCTCTCTCTCTCTCTCTCTCTCTCTCTCTCTCCCCCTCTAGGACGAACAAACTCATTCCACCCGGCGCTCCCAGCCCCCGCGGTCTCCAGGCGTTGGTTGCTCGCTAGACTGCTGCGTGCTCCCCCCCCCCCCGACAATTTTATTTCACTTTGCCACCCACACTCCACAACCCATCCCCTCTCTCTCCCTCTCTAACTCTCTCTTTCCATCCTCCGGTTTACCGATATTACTTCTTTTGTAAAAATAATCTCCGTCGCTCTCTGAGTGGACGACGGACGTACATCGCTGATGCTTGATGTCTTATTGTCTCGTTGTGTAGACTTTTCTTAAATGAGGCCTGCATCACCTTGGACGGGACATTATGAGGCTTCATCACCAGGACGGGACATTATGAGGTCTACATCACCAGGACGGGACATTATGAGGCCTACATCACCGTGGATGGGACATTATGAGGTCTACATCACCATGGACGGGACATTATGAGGCCTACATCACCAGGACGGGACATTATGAGGCCTACATCACCAGGACGGGACATTATGAGGCCTACATCACCGTGGATGGGACATTCCTAAATGACATCTTTGAGTTCATTTGATTCTTTCAAGTTGAAGAAAACAAAGATTTGTAACAGAAGAAATAAATACTAAATATATAAATAATTATATAAATAAATAAATACATAAATAAATAAATACATAAATAAATACATAAATAAATACATAATAAATACATAAATAAATACATACATAAATAAATACGTAAGTAAATACATACATAAATAAATACGTAAGATGAGCATCTTCCGGGAAATGTAATCAAACAGTCTTACCGACAGATCAAAGGGTATCCATAAATCCAAGCCTTATCAACAGATCAAAATGAAACTGTATATCCTAGCCAGGGCCGGATTAAGCCATTTTAGTGCCCAAGGCACAAACCCACATGGGTGCCCCCTTCTGCCCGGGGCCCCTGATCTTTCACTGACCGTGACCGCTGGTATGTTCAATAATATACAAAGATAACAGTTGTTAACAAATATGTTTGTAGTTTGTACTACTATCACTTATATAAAACCTACAATAAAGTATTTCTGTATTAAAATTAATAGTTAATAAATTTTGAAATAATAATAGACAAAAATACTTAATTTTTTATTAGATGAAAAAATCAAAAAGATATTGTCATTTACATTTTAAATTTTTTTCCCCTAGATTTACATCTAGCAAAGTTTTTTAGTATATTGTCAAAGTTAATTTTGCGCAAAACATCTGCCTCGATCATATGTAGAGATAAGGAATCGAGCCTTTCTTGTTTCATCGTTGATCTATTTGGATTTTGTGTACGTTTCAACTGAGAAAAAGAGCGCTGAGTTGAACAGTTAGTAACCATTAATGGTACATTTTTTATGCGCTTAATTTTGAAGCATTCAAGATTGTACCAGACTTGAATGTGAATTTTTATTATAATGTATTTCTTCATTTTCATAGCACATGTTCAATTTTCAGTTGTTTCTGGACTTAAATTTGTTTTTAAAAAAATTTCTTGAGAACTTGTGGTGCCCCCAAACGCTTGGTGCCCAAGGCACGTGCCTTGTTTGCCTAATGGTTAATCCGGCCCTGATACTAGCCTTACCAACAGTTCAAAGCGTATCTATGTATCCAAGCATTACCAACAGATAAAACGAATCTATATATCCAAGCATTACCAACAGATAAAACGAATCTATATATCCAAGCATTACCAACAGATAAAACGAATCTATATATCCAAGCATTACCAACAAATAAAACGAATCTATATATCCAAGCCTGTTAAATTAAAATGTTAAAGTATAACTATTTTTAGACAATGTTTTTCGTAAAATATACCTTCTAACAATATATTTACGCATATATCTATCTATATATACAAAAATGAATGTATGTCTGTATGTATGTATGTATGTATGTCTGTTTGTCTCGTATGCGCTCCCACACCATTCATGCGATTGCAACAAACCCTTGGTGAGTTGTTGGCCACCTACCTGGGCATTTAACTGCGTCATTAAAAAACTTTTCAATTAGTTCGTTTTCGGCCGTTGGCCCTTCATTCGTTTTTTTTCTAATACGAGCTTTGTAAAAAATATTTCCGTCTGCGCTCCTACACCATTCGTCTGAATGCGCTAAATCTTTGGTAAAATGCTGCAAGCACGCCCACAAAGTTTTGGAAATAATTATAACCGTTTTAAAATATTCCGTTTTGAGCCAGGGGCCCCGTGTTCGTTTTTTCTTATATGAGCTATATAAATATAGTTTCAAACCGTATGCGCTCCTACGCCATTCATGCGATTGCAACACAACATTGGAGAGTTGTATTCCACAAGCTCGCGCATTTTATTGAGTCATTATAACACTTTTAAAATATTTCGTTTTGGCCGATGGCCCCAAAATCGTTTTTTTTCTTATATGAGCTTTGTAAACAATAGGTTTCGTCTGCGCTCCTACACCATTTATTCGAATACGCTAAAACTTTGACGAGATGTTGCGAGCATGCCCACAAAGGTTTCTAAATTATTACAACCGTTTTAAAATATTCCGTTTTGAGCCAGGGGCCCCATGTTCGTTTTTTCTTATATGAGCTATATAAATATAGTTTTAAACCGTATGCGCTCCTACACCATTCATTCGATTGCAACAAAACTTTGGTGGGTTGCTGGCCACCTACCTGGGCATTTAACTGCGTCATTAAAGAACTTTTCAATTATTTCGTTTTCGGCCGTTGGCCCTTCATTCGTTTTTTTTCTAATACGAGCTTTGTAAAAAATATTTCCGTCTGCGCTCCTACACCATTCGTCTGAATGCGCTAAATCTTGGTAAAATGTTGCAAGCACGCCCACAAAGGTTTGGAAATAATTATAACCGTTTTAAAATATTCCGTTTTGAGCCAGGGGCCCCATGTTCGTTTTTTCTAATATGAGCTATATAAATATAGTTTCAAACGGTATGCGCTCCTACACCATTTATGGGATTGCAACAAAACATTGGAGAGTTGTATTCCATAAGCTCGCGCATTTTACTAGGTCATTATAACACTTTTAAAATATTTCGTTTTGGCCGTTGGCCCCAAAATCGTTTTTTTTTCTTATATGAGCTTTGTAAACAATAGGTTTCGTCTGCGCTCCTACACCATTTATTCGAATACGCTAAAACTTTGATGAGATGTTGCGAGAATGCCCACAAAGGTTTCTAAATTATTACAACCGTTTTGAAATATTCCGTTTTGAGCCAGGGGCCCCATGTTCGTTTTTTCTTATAGGAGCTATATAAATATAATTTCAAACCGTATGCGCTCCTACACCATTCATGTGATTGCAACAAAACTTTTTTGATAGGTTGTCCATAAAGTCGCGCATGTTAATAAGTATTACAATACTTTTAAAATATTTCGTTTTCAGCCGTTGGCCCCAAATTCTTTTTTTCTTCTTATATGAGCTGTGTACAAAATAATTTCGGTATGCGCTTCTATACCATTCATCTGAATGCGATAAAACTTTAGTTAGATGTTTCTCCCACGCCCGCAAAGCTTTTCCAATTATTACAACCGTTTAAAATATTCTGTTTTGAGCCAGGGGCCCCATGTTCGTTTTTTCTGATAGGAGCTATATAAATATAATTTCAAACCGTATGCGCTCCTACACCATTCATGCGATTGCAACAAAACTATGTTGAAAGGTTGTCCATAAGGTCGCGCATGTTAATAAGTAATTACAATACTTTTAAAATATTCCGTTTTCAGCCGTTGGTCCCAAATTCTTTTTTTTCTTATATGAGCTTTGTACAAAATAATTTCTGTATGCGCTCCTATACCATTTATCTGAATGCGATAAAACTTTAGTAAAATGTTTTACCCACGTCCGCAAAGCTTTTAAAATTATTACAACCGTTTAAAATATTCTGTTTTGAGCCAGGGTCCTATGTTCTATTTTTCCTATATGAGCTATACAAATAAATTTTCAAACAGAGCTAATGTGTGGATGGATAGATTTTTAATCAAATACAAATAGCGACATTAAATTGTGCGTGTCACATAATAATTAGGTTTCTGAAGTAGTTACAACACTTTTAAAATAATCCGTTTTTGGCCGTTGGCCCCAAAATCGTTATTTTTCTTATATGAGCTTTTTAAAAAATAATATCCGTATGCACTCCTATACCATTTATCTGAATGCGATACAACTTCAGTAATATGTTTCTCTTTTTTTTAATTTTGTGATATAATAAGTAGGTTTCTGAAGTAATACAACAATTCTACAATATTCCGTTTGTGGCCGGGGGCATTAATTCGTTTTCCACCCTTATATTATCTATATAATTATCGTATGCATTCCTATACCATTCATCCGATTGCGATAAAAACTTTGGTGAATTGATATGCGCGCTCCCGCAAATGTTTCTAAATTAGAACAACATTTTACAATATTTCGCATGGGCCGAAGTCCTTAAATTCGTTTTGTTTTCTTTAACAAACTTTATCAAAATAATTTCAATCGGATCTATCAACTCAACCGCCCTTGAACAAATGCCAACAGACATCAATTTGTAGCAAGAGCAGAGAAAAACATGTTTTTGCATGTTTAGTGTAGAGAGTATTTTTGTTGTTTTTATAAATAAGCTTGAATTTTGTGACGTATTTTAGAATCGGATATAGCTCTGTAAATGTGTTGTGATTTTGAATAGCAATGATGTAGTAATACATCTATTATATAAGAATGATATATGCTGACCGTAACTCACAAAGAACCGATACGACTTAAATACGTCCCATTTTTTAAAACAATCATAGTTTTCTACTATTATTTTAATGGTAAAGCGAAAAATATATTGTATATTCGCTTTAATTTTAATAAAATTTTAAGTATTAATAATATAAATTACAAATAAATCTGGAGTAACAACTAAGGAACTATTTTAAACATTTTATATGTGGTTGAAAGTTATGAAAATTAGTAAAACAAATTATAATCAAAGAATTACACTGTAATCACATTTATCGGGGAAACCAAAACATCTGTTGATTTTAATGCATTTTTTAAGTACGTTCCAAATATTGCGTAATAAAAGTAAAACTAATTTGTTCTAAATAATAACGCAAATGACGTCAGAACTCAAATTGTCTATTTATTCAATGCAAAAATTTATCTGATTTAATAACCGCGCCTAATAAAATTGATAATGTATTTCCCCCTTCCTAAATGTAAAATTAATAAATATAATAGATTGCTTTTTAAATTGCTACAATTTAAAAAATGAAATAAAATTTTTGCTTTTTATTTTTAACGTTTAATAAATTTTTACTTTTATTCTTTCCAAAAATATACATTTATGAAATTTATAAATTAATTAAAAAAAAAAACCACCCTAACCTTTAAATATACTTTTAATACGAAAATGCCGTTTAATGCAATCAGTGCAGCAAAACTACATATCCAAATAGCATCCACTAATGCACTTATCACTCATTTAAATAAGAACAAAGCATTTGAAATGCAAAAAAATTGTTTTTGCGTAAGTAAGTGGATTACAATCCCGTGGATGATTTTATTAATTTCTTTAAAACTCTGTTTGGGGTATGGGGAAGTTGACAAAATGAATTTGACAAATAATTTGCCTTCTTAGGTACATATATATGGGGGTTAGGAAATAGGGTGTGTACAATTTTATATCTTTAAATCCAATGATATTACTGTTGTGAAAAATAGATGCTATATTCCCATTTTACGAATTAAGAAAATCAATGACGTTAACACAATGTAAGTACATTTACAAAAGTATATCCATGAATATCAAAACCCATTCATTTTACAAAGAATTACCAGTTTTGGACCGGGGCCCTATAGTAGTTTTTCTTTCTAATATGAGCTATTTAAATATAATTTCCGTATGAGTTCCTATACTATTCATCTGAATGCGATACACTTTCAGTGAGTTGTTGTGTGCAGGCCCGCATTAGGGTTCTAAAGAAGTGCAAATATTTTACAATATTCCGCTTTGGGCCGGGGGCCTTAAATTCTTTTTTTTTCTTATATGAGCTATGTAAATATAACGTCAAGCAGAGCTTTTGCATAAGTGGGTGGAATTACATTAAATATAAACTGTGACATTTCATTTGTATATGTGACTTAATAAATAGGTTTCTGATTTAGTACAAATATTTCACAATATTACTTTTGGGGCCGGGGGCCCTAAATTTGTTTATATGTAATAAATGAGCCATATAAATATAATTTCAAACATAGCTATTGCATGGGGGGATCAATCGCTATAAGTTTTGGGACTAAATTTGCAAAATCCATGCTTCCCACACGGACAGCTGCGTGTGGTCTGCTGACACTTCTTAAAACCTTCTAATTAATTCGAATACGCACCAGACGGTTAAAAAAAGGTGGTTATTAGAAGAACTTACAAAAAAATTATTAAAACACAGACACTTTATTTCGATGAGTGGCATTGCAACGCATGCCGGGTAATCGCTAGTATATATATATATATATGTAACAATTTGATTTTAAAATCTTTCGTAAAAAGTTGTAAACACGTTGAAAGATTGGCCAAGCGGAACATCCGGATGTTTTATTAATATATTTCCACAATTTCATGAGAATGGCAAGAATGGATACCCCGGACGTTCTTTTAAAAGATTTCCACCATTTAATGACGAACCCTGTTATAAGATGGACAGAAGTATAGTTCAAACATTTGACAAACCTGGCCGTCAAAAATACTTATGAAAAGTAATTAACATATTTTTGTAAAATACTGATCATAATGTAGTTTGTAAACGAACGGTTTCTAATCACAACTTCATGAGGCGTTTACCGAAACATGTCAAAAAAAAAGCTTATGTTGATGCAACAAAACCCATCCTGTATTCCACGGCCATTTCCACCGTTGCTACATCTGTTGTCTGTTATCTGTAGTAACAGCGCTATTAATTAAAAATTGAAGAAGAAAAAATTAAACAACCCTTGAAAACAAAGTTTGACGTATTATTATTATTATTATTATTATTTGTTGTCTTATATAGCGTGGTACCCCAGCCCAGGGCTAGGCTCACCGCGCTGTACATAAAAATATTAAAAAAAGAGACGTAATGGTGATGTTAACATAAAATACATATATATAATAAAGAACAGATGTATAGAGACAAAACAAAATCTCATGCATATTCACCCCATCCACACCAGAACTTTTACATGACAAGCCATGTATCAATCTTTATAAAATTTAATGTTGAGCAATAAAGGGGTGGGGCTATAAATTTGACTAAACATGCATACAAGTAACGTACATTATAAGATTACGAATTAGTGCGCCCCCCCCCCCCCCCCGCCCCTAAAGGCACGCAAAAGTTTTCACGTCCATGAACTATATTGAGCCATCCGCTTTATACACCGCAGATTTATTTCACCAACTATTTCAGAAAATCAAAAGAAAATATAACGCATCATAACTCACTTGCGATATTTATTTTATTTAATTTTTTTTAAAGACTCTCATTTGGCGCAGTGATCGGGAAATTTTATTTCGTGAAATCCTACTTACTTAATCTCTCGCCCTGAAAAACTGATTTTTGGGGGGTTGGGTGGGGGTGAAATTTGAAACAATGCGCTGTCATAGGCAACGAGTATATGTGCCAAGTTCCAGCTCGATAGGTTGATGGAAAGTGGGTCATTTAGCCATCTGATTATTTTGTCTGCCATCCACGAAGAAATCCGAAGTTTACGTAAAGGATTAATAATCAAACGACTTCTAAACACGAAAAAAGTTTTTCCGTACAAATCCTTTGTAGGCATTTTCTAGAATTTTATTTTGTATTAACATTCTAATGACCCACTCACTTTTGCACCGCAGATTTATTTCAAAAGCTATTTCAGAAGAAAAAATACAAAACAAAAAAAATAATACGCCCAATACACGTTTGGGATTTTTCTTTTAAAGAATGTCATTTAGCGCAGTTATTGAACATTTTATTTCGTGAAAACAGTGGCATCATATTTCCTTGATGTTCGTTCCTCTTGTAAAACAGGTCAAATGGATTTTTTTTTGTTGGGGGGGGGGGGGGGAATGGGCTAAAAAAAATTTGAAAGAAAGTGTTGTCAACAGCATCGGGTCTATGCGTTACGTTTCAGCTCGATAGGTTGACGTGAAGTGGGTCAATTAACCGACGGAAGATTTTTGCCTGCCAGAAGCGAAATTACTATAAGGGATATTTAAAAAATGGGAATTTGGCTTGTTCATGCTCCTTTGTGAATAGGAGTGAAGTCGTCAAATCTTATCATTAAATAATCCGTTCACGATTCATCATCGTCATCATCATCATGTCCCTTAGTCCTTGGACCGTTGGGGCGCCACAGATGATATGAAAACTATCCTTCTCCATTCCTCTCGATCTTCTGCCCTACGCTTAGGATCGCCTAGTTTTAATCCCGTCCACTCTTTGATGTTATCTTCCCCATCTTTTACTCTGTCTTCCTCTTCTTCACCCTCCTCTATATTTTGTGCCCTGCATGATTTGTTTGGAGAGCACATGTTTTCTGGTCACGTGGCCATACCACTCAAGTTTGCGCTTTTTTTTACAGACACCAGGAGGTCATCGTACTACCCAATTGCTTGACGGACACCATTAAATCCTTTCACCGATAAAGTCTTTAACCAGCGCCAGTGAAACAAAAAAAGCAAGCCTCAACCACTATCTGTCAACCCCAAGCACAAATACCCACACGATCACATGCCTCTATTGAAACCGTCGATATTTTAATGCACCCCGATCGTGGTATTTTAAGACATTGGCGCACGGGGCAGTTGCCCATAGGGCCTCAGTCTTCTAGGACAGTGCTACTCAAAGTGGTGGTCCGCGGACCGGTGCCGGTCCGTGGGCCATCATCCGCCGGTCCGCAGAAATTTTCAAGAAAACTCATTTCGCTACCACGTCAGTACAAGAAAAATAGTGCACCGGTCCCTGGTGCAATGGAAAAAAATTCCTGCCGGTCCGCCACAATAAAAAGTTGGAGAAGCACTGTTCTAGGAGACCTCAGGCTTCTTCGTATGCCTCACACTACTCGAGGCCACACACGAGGCGTCTAGTTGGCTGTATTGTTCGTGAATATTGAAGTATTTTTAAGGAAATTAATTTGCTTTTTAAACTGCTATAGACAGCGAACTTCCTAAGTCTTTTTTTTTGTGAACATTTAAATTTTGTTTTAAAGTAAATGTTTCCTCTAAGTTCTGGGGAGGCGGCTTCGTTCGTGAGCCTTCGATTTCTGCTCCCTTCCCCATTCAAAGTTACAATATTGCTACCGTTTTACTCTACAAAACAGAATTTGATTCTGATGATTAAAATGATTTTCTGGAACTTACAGGAACATGATATTCCTCGAGTTTGGTTCGTATCCATAACGTTGGAAACAGATCGCAGGGGCGAAACTGAGCTGAACCCAAAAAGCGCACCCACAGGGAGCGCTGCAACCGGAATGAATTAATGTTTATGTATGGTTATCAGACGACATTTTGCCTAATTTTGGCGATGATAGATGCTCTGCGACCCCGTTCACGAATGCCCAAAAGGAACTAAACCTCTTCCAACATGGCCGTTGAAAATGTTCTGAAATGTAAAAACCCATGGTTAGCCTGTACGCCAAATACTTTTCGTTACAGTGCAGTTGGTTAGAGAGGAATAGAGGCATAGCCAGGGTTTGCATCACCGGGGGCGAGCCACGATTTTGCCTCCTCTATCCCTCAAAAGAAAAAGAAAACCCTCTGTAGTTGTCAAAATATGCCAGCCTTTCATTATATAACAAAAATGTGCCGTCCGGGGTGGACCGCCCGCTCCGCCTTACACTTCCTACGCCACTGAGTAGGGGACCTTAGTACATTACTTTTCCCAGGGACTCTTATGCTGTTAAGACGACCATTTGCGCCCCCCTCCCAACCCTTTAAAAAATTAGATAATGGCTGGGTACAATTAAGAAATATAGATATGTCAATTTATAAAAAGAATATAGACAATTTAAAAAAAAAAAATATGCCTATTTTTCTTAATTTTTTCCAGTCATTATCTATTATCTCCAATTACGCTTCCCCACCCTACCCCCCCCCCCCAGGCGCCGCCTTTATCTGTCTAAATTAAAATGTACTTTTTTTTCCAACCTTTCATTATTTACTCTTGTATTTTCTGTTTCTGTGAGACTTCATCCCACAGTATTTCTATCGTCTCCATCTCTATACCCACCCTTCCTTCCATTTTCTCTTTCTGTGAGACTTCATCCCACAGTATTTCTATCGTCTCCATCTCCATACCCACCCTTCCTTCAATTTTCTCTTTCTGTGACACTTCATCCCACAGTATTTCTATCGTCTCCATCTCCATACCAACCCTTCCTTCAATTTTCTCTTTCTGTGACACTTCATCCCACAGTATTTCTATCGTCTCCATCTCCATACCCACCCTTCCTTCAATTTTCTCTTTCTGTGACACTTCATCCCACAGTATTTCTATCGTCTCCATCTCTATACCCACCCTTCCTTCCATTTTCTCTTTCTGTGACACTTCATCCCACAGTCTTTCTATCGTCTCGATCTCTATACCCACCCTTCCTTCCATTTTCTCTTTCTGTGACACTTCATCCCACAGTCTTTCTATCGTCTCGATCTCTATACCCACCCTTCCTTCCATTTTCTCTTTCTGTGACACTTCATCCCACAGTCTTTCTATCGTCTCCATCTCCATACCCACCCTTCCTTCCATTTTCTCTTTCTGTGACACTTCATCCCACAGTATTTCTATCGTCTCCATCTCTATACCCACCCTTCCTTCAATTTTCTCTTTCTGTGACACTTCATCCCACAGTATTTCTATCGTCTCCATCTCTATACCCACCCTTCCTTCCATTTTGTCTTTCTGTGAGACTTCATCCCACAGTATTTCTATCGTCTCCATCTCCATATCCACCCTTCCTTCAATTTTCTCTTTCTGTGACACTTCATCCCACAGTATTTCTATCGTCTCCATCTCTATACCCACCCTTCCTTCCATTTTCTCTTTCTGTGAGACTTCATCCCACAGTATTTCTATCGTCTCCATCTCCATACCCACCCTTCCTTCCATTTTCTCTTTCTGTGACACTTCATCCCACAGTATTTCTATCGTCTCCATCTCCATACCCACCCTTCCTTCAATTTTCTCTTTCTGTGACACTTCATCCCACAGTATTTCTATCGTCTCCATCTCTATACCCACCCTTCCTTCCATTTTCTCTTTCTGTGAGACTTCATCCCACAGTATTTCTATCGTCTCCATCTCCATACCCACCCTTCCTTCAATTTTCTCTTTCTGTGACACTTCATCCCACAGTATTTCTATCGTCTCCATCTCTATACCCACCCTTCCTTCCATTTTCTCTTTCTGTGAGACTTCATCCCACAGTATTTCTATCGTCTCCATCTCCATATCCACCCTTCCTTCAATTTTCTCTTTCTGTGACACTTCATCCCACAGTATTTCTATCGTCTCCATCTCTATACCCACCCTTCCTTCCATTTTCTCTTTCTGTGAGACTTCATCCCACAGTATTTCTATCGTCTCCATCTCCATATCCACCCTTCCTTCAATTTTCTCTTTCTGTGACACTTCATCCCACAGTATTTCTATCGTCTCCATCTCTATACCCACCCTTCCTTCCATTTTCTCTTTCTATGACACTTCATCCCACAGTCTTTCTATCGTCTCGATCTCTATACCCACCCTTCCTTCCATTTTCTCTTTCTGTGACACTTCATCCCACAGTCTTTCTATCGTCTCCATCTCCATATCCACCCTTCCTTCCATTTTTTCTTTCTGTGACACTTCATCCCAAAGTCTTTCTATCGTCTCGATCTCTATACCCACCCTTCCTTCCATTTTCAATTTCTGTGACACTTCATCCCATAGTATTTCTATCGTCTCCATCTCCGTTCTTCCTTCCATTTTATCTTTCTGTGACACTTCATCCCACAGTCTTTCTATCGTCTCGAATTCTATACCCACCCTTCCTTCCATTTTCTCTTTCTGTGACATTTCATCCCACAGTCTTTCTATCGTCTCGATCTCTATACCCACCCTTCCTTCAATTTTCTCTTTCTGTGACACTTCATCCCACAGTATTTCTATCGTCTCCATCTCTATACCCACCCTTCCTTCCATTTTCTCTTTCTGTGAGACTTCATCCCACAGTATTTCTATCGTCTCCATCTCCATACCCACCCTTCCTTCAATTTTCTCTTTCTGTGACACTTCATCCCACAGTCTTTCTATCGCCTCGATCTCTATACCCACCCTTCCTTCAATTTTCTCTTTCTGTGACACTTCATCCCACAGTATTTCTATCGTCTCCATCTCCATACCCACCCTTCCTTCAATTTTCTCTTTCTGTGACACTTCATCCCACAGTATTTCTATCGTCTCCATCTCTATACCCACCCTTCCTTCCATTTTCTCTTTCTGTGAGACTTCATCCCACAGTATTTCTATCGTCTCCATCTCCATATCCACCCTTCCTTCAATTTTCTCTTTCTGTGACACTTCATCCCACAGTATTTCTATCGTCTCCATCTCTATACCCACCCTTCCTTCCATTTTCTCTTTCTGTGACACTTCATCCCACAGTCTTTCTATCGTCTCGATCTCTATACCCACCCTTCCTTCCATTTTCTCTTTCTGTGACACTTCATCCCACAGTCTTTCTATCGTCTCGATCTCTATACCCACCCTTCCTTCCATTTTCTCTTTCTGTGACACTTCATCCCACAGTCTTTCTATCGTCTCCATCTCCATACCCACCCTTCCTTCCATTTTCTCTTTCTGTGACACTTCATCTCACAGTATTTCTATCGTCTCCATCTCCATACCCACCCTTCCTTCAATTTTCTCTTTCTGTGACACTTCATCCCACAGTATTTCTATCGTCTCCATCTCTATACCCACCCTTCCTTCCATTTTCTCTTTCTGTGAGACTTCATCCCACAGTATTTCTATCGTCTCCATCTCCATATCCACCCTTCCTTCAATTTTCTCTTTCTGTGACACTTCATCCCACAGTATTTCTATCGTCTCCATCTCTATACCCACCCTTTCTTCCATTTTCTCTTTCTGTGAGACTTCATCCCACAGTATTTCTATCGTCTCCATCTCCATACCCACCCTTCCTTCCATTTTCTCTTTCTGTGACACTTCATCCCACAGTATTTCTATCGTCTCCATCTCCATACCCACCCTTCCTTCAATTTTCTCTTTCTGTGACACTTCATCCCACAGTATTTCTATCGTCTCCATCTCTATACCCACCCTTCCTTCCATTTTCTCTTTCTGTGAGACTTCATCCCACAGTATTTCTATCGTCTCCATCTCCATACCCACCCTTCCTTCAATTTTCTCTTTCTGTGACACTTCATCCCACAGTATTTCTATCGTCTCCATCTCTATACCCACCCTTCCTTCCATTTTCTCTTTCTGTGAGACTTCATCCCACAGTATTTCTATCGTCTCCATCTCCATATCCACCCTTCCTTCAATTTTCTCTTTCTGTGACACTTCATCCCACAGTATTTCTATCGTCTCCATCTCTATACCCACCCTTCCTTCCATTTTCTCTTTCTGTGAGACTTCATCCCACAGTATTTCTATCGTCTCCATCTCCATATCCACCCTTCCTTCAATTTTCTCTTTCTGTGACACTTCATCCCACAGTATTTCTATCGTCTCCATCTCTATACCCACCCTTCCTTCCATTTTCTCTTTCTATGACACTTCATCCCACAGTCTTTCTATCGTCTCGATCTCTATACCCACCCTTCCTTCCATTTTCTCTTTCTGTGACACTTCATCCCACAGTCTTTCTATCGTCTCTATCTCCATATCCACCCTTCCTTCCATTTTCTCTTTCTGTGACACTTCATCCCAAAGTCTTTCTATCGTCTCGATCTCTATACCCACCCTTCCTTCCATTTTCAATTTCTGTGACACTTCATCCCATAGTATTTCTATCGTCTCCATCTCCGTTCTTCCTTCCATTTTATCTTTCTGTGACACTTCATCCCACAGTCTTTCTATCGTCTCGAATTCTATACCCACCCTTCCTTCCATTTTCTCTTTCTGTGACATTTCATCCCACAGTCTTTCTATCGTCTCGATCTCTATACCCACCCTTCCTTCAATTTTCTCTTTCTGTGACACTTCATCCCACAGTCTTTCTATCGTCTCCATCTCCATTTGCACCCTTCCTTCCATTTTCAATTTCTGTGACACTTCAACCAATAGTATTTATATCGTCTCCATCTCCATCCTTCCTTCCATTTTCTCTTTCTGTGACACTTCATCCCACAATCTTTCTATCGTCTCGAATTCTATACCCACCCTTCCTTCCAATTTCTCTTTCTGTGACACTTCATCCCACAGTCTTTCTATCGTCTCCATCTCCATATCCACACTTCCTTCCATTTTCTCTTTCTGTGACACTTCATCCCACAGACTTTCTATCGTCTCCATCTCTATACCCACCCTTCCTTCCATTTTCTCTTTCTGTGAGACTTCATCCCACAGTATTTCTATCGTCTCCATCTCCATACCCACCCTTCCTTCAATTTTCTCTTTCTGTGACACTTCATCCCACAGTCTTTCTATCGTCTCCATCTCTATACCCACCCTTCCTTCCATTTTCACTTTCTGTGACACTTCATCCCACAGTCTTTCTATCGTCTCCATCTCTATACCCACCCTTCCTTCCATTTTCTCTTTCTGTGACACTTCATCCCACAGTCTTTCTATCGTCTCCATCTCCATATCCACCCTTCCTTCCATTTTCTCTTTCTGTGACACTTCATCCCAAAGTCTTTCTATCGTCTCGATCTCTATACCCACCCTTCCTTCCATTTTCAATTTCTGTGACACTTCATCCCATAGTATTTCTATCGTCTCCATCTCCGTCCTTCCTTCCATTTTCAATTTCTGTGACACTTCAACCCATAGTATTTATATCATCTCCATCTCCATCCTTCCTTCCATTTTCTCTTTCTGTGACACTTCATCCCACAATCTTTCTATCGTCTCGAATTCTATACCCACCCTTCCTTCCAATTTCTCTTTCTGTGACACTTCATCCCACAGTCTTTCTATCGTCTCCATCTCCATATCCACACTTCCTTCCATTTCTCTTTCTGTGACACTTCATCCCACAGTCTTTCTATCGTCTCCATCTCCATATCCACACTTCCTTCCATTTTCTCTTTCTGTGACACTTCATCCCACAGTCTTTCTATCGCCTCGATCTCTATACCCACCCTTCCTTCCATTTTCTCTTTCTGTGACACTTCATCCCACAGTATTTCTATCGTCTCCATCTCTATACCCACCCTTCCTTCAATTTTCTCTTTCTGTGACACTTCATCCCACAGTATTTCTATCGTCTCCATCTCTATACCCACCCTTCCTTCCATTTTCTCTTTCTGTGACACTTCATCCCACAGTCTTTCTATCGTCTCGATCTCTATACCCACACTTCCTTCCATTTTCTCTTTCTGTGAAACTTCATCCCACAGTCTTCCTCTCTGTCTCCACCTACAACTGTTCTTCCTCTCCGTCTCCACCTCAACTGTTCTTCCTCTCCGTCTCCACCTACACCTGTTCTTCCTCTCCGTCTCCACCTACACCTGTTCTTCCTCTCCGTCTCGACCTACAACAGTTCATCTTCTCCGTCTCCACCTACACCTGTTATTCCTCTCCGTCTCCACCTACAACTGTTCTTCTTCTCCTTCTCCACCTACAACTATTCTTCCTCTCCGTCTCCAACTACAAGTGTTCTTCCTCTCAGTCTCCACCTACACATATTCTTCCTCTCCGTCTACACCTACACCTGTTCTTCCTCTCCGTCTCCACCTACACCTGTTCTTCCTCTCCGTCTCCACCTACACCTGTTCTTCCTCTCCGTCTCCACCTAAAACTGTTCTTCCTCTCCGTCTCCACCTACATCTGTTTTTCTTCTCCGTCTCCACCTACACCTGTTCTTCCTCTCCGACTCCACCTACCCTTGTTCTTCCTTTCAGTCTACACCTACAACTGTTCTTCCTCTCCGTCTCCACCTACACTTGTTCTTCCTCTCCGTCTACACCTACACCCGTTTTTCCTCTCAGTCTCCATTTACAACTGTTCTTCCTCTCCGTCTCCACCTACAACTGTTCTTCCTCTCTGTCTCCACCTACAACTGTTCTTCCTCTTTGTCTCCACCTACCCCTGTTCTTCCTCTCCGTCTCCACCTACACCTGTTCTTCCTCTCCGTCTCCACCTACACCTGTTCTTCCTTTCCGTCTACACCTACACCTGTTCTTCCTCTCCGTCTCCACCTACAACTGTTCTTCCTTTCTGTCTCCACCTACAACTGTTCTTCCTCTTTGTCTCCACCAACCCCTGTTCTTTCTCTCCGTCTCCACCTACACCTGTTCTTCCTCTCCGTCTCCAACTACACCCGTTCTTCCACTCCGTCTCCACCCTACGACAGTTCTTCTTCTCAGTCTCCACCTACAACTGTTCTTCCTCTCCGTCTCCTCCCTACCACAGTTCTTCTTCTCAGTCTCCACCTACACCTGTTCTTCCTCCCCGTCTCCACCTACACCTGTTCTTCCTCTCCGTCTCCACCTACACCTGTTCTTCCTCTCCGTCTACACCTACACCTGTTCTTCCTCTCCGTCTCCACCTACACTGTTCTTCCTCTACGTCTCCACCTACACCTGTTCTTCCACTCCGTCTCCTCCCTACGACAGTTCTTCTTCTCCGTCTCCATCTACAACAGTTCTTCCTCTCCGTCTCCACCTACACCTGTTCTTCCTCTGTCTCCAACTACAACTGTTCTCCATCTCCACCTACACCCGTTCTTCCTCTCCGTCTCCACCTACACCTGTTCTTCCTCTCCGTCTCCACCTACACCTGTTCTTCCTCTCCGTCTCAACCTACACATGTTCTTCCTTCCGTCTCCACCTACACCTGTTCTTCTTCCCCGTCTCCACCTACACCTGTTCTTCATCCCCGTCTCAACCTACAACTGTTCTTCCTCTCCGTCTCCACCTACACCTGTTCTTCCTCTTTGTCTCCACCTACACCTGTTCTTCCTCTCCGTCTCCACCTAAAACTGTTCTTCCTCTCCGTCTCCACCTACATCTGTTTTTCCTCTATGTCTCCACCTAAAACTGTTCTTCCTCTCCGTCTCCACCTACACCTGTTTTTCCTCTCCGTCTCCACCTACAC